>JAFREQ010000041.1:2400000-3000000 GCA_025331565.1 Holacanthus passer | reverse complement strand
CTGTCTCACCTCACCTGCACCTAATCTCCTCATCAAGCCCCAGCAGTATATCACCCCGGCTCAAACATCCAGACTCCGCCAGATTGTTCAGTCACTACTGCAGTAACCAGACATCTAGGCTACTTCTCCAGAGAATACCTGTTTGTTCGTACTTTTTGTGTCTGTTCCCGATCTCCAGTTAACCTTCTGCTCCGCACCACAGATCCTCTACGCCTGCTCCACCACCACTCCAGCTTCAACCCGCCTCGCCTCGGTCTCAGCAGTCTGTTTGGTCTCCACCTTCATCCCCTCTGCCTGCCACGCTCCACTGGACCCGTCCACCCCAGCCAGACCACCCCCAGCCAAGCCTCCAGCCTGTTTTTTCTCCTGCAACTAAAATAAATTGTCAACACCACTCAGTCTCCTTGTTGTGTCTGTTTTTGGGTCCTACTGTTGAACTGCCATAACAAGGAAACACATGAAAAACAAGATATAAGGAAATTTTCCCCACTGTGGAACTAATAAAGAAATATCTTATCTTGATGCATTTATGACATCCCTCCAGTTGAAAATGATTTTTATACAATAAATGCATTTTCTGCCTACTAGAAAATTTTTCAACATCTGGGGAACAATTGACTGAGATGAATAGCTCGAATGAAATTTTTGTTCTATGCAACCTAAGTCTAAATTGACATATATATATTCGACAACAATAGTAACAGTAAAAATAGTGGCAAATGATTGGTGAAGTATTGTAGCTTTAGCTGAGAGTTGGTACGATGTGTGCACATAGATCGATAGATAGATAGATAGATAGATAGATAGATAGATAGATAGATAGCACTGTATTTGTCCCAAGCTGGGAAATTCTTTTGTTGGAGCAGCCACAGTGAAACAAAACAACACAGCACAGCACAACACATAACACACTAAACAACGAGGCATAAAACAACATACAGTGCAACAAAACAACATACAGTATAACAAACAAGTACCTAAAAACCACTGATCCTATGAGTAAAAATGCAGTCGTAGAAGTAGGGATGATGTGCAAGATAATGCAAAATGTTATGCAAGAACATAAAGTGACCAGATTCAGTGCAAGCAGATCAGAAACTATCAATAGATAAGAGAAGGTTTAATGGGAATCATTGAAAAAAGATAGTTAGAAGCTCATTTTTGGCAGGATTATCATCTTTACTGTTGCGATTCTCCCCATAAGTGATATAGGTAATGCCTTCCAGCGGGTAAGATCATCCTCAATTGACTTAAGCAGTGGTGTATAATTCAGATGGGTCAGATCTGACAGCTTGGAGGAAATATTAATGCCCAGATATTTAATGTTCCCTGAGTATAGAGGGATGGAAGAGGTGCTATGGAACTCAAAATTAATGGGTAGAACAATGGATTTGGAATAGTTAATGGAATAGTCTGAGATTGAGCTGAATTTATCTATTATTGCAATTGTTTCAGAAAGAGAAGTAGATGAGTTTTTAAGGAAAAGTAATACATCATCAGCATAAAGGCTTATCTTATGATGGGAGGCTGCTTTGTTAATATCTTTGATGTTTAAATGTTGTCAAATTGCTGCTGCTAGCGGTTCAATAAATATGGCGAATAGTGAGGGAGAGAGTGGACAACCCTGCCTAGTGCCCCTCTAGAGAGAAAAACTTGGAGATTTGATCATTGGATCTAACCGAAGCTCTTGGTGAGCTGTACAAAATCTTGATCCATGTTATAAATGAATTTCCAAATCCAAATTTATGTAGCGTAGCAAAGAGACATTTCCAGTTTACTCTATCAAATGCTTTTCAGCATCTAGTGAGACAATTGTGGTTTCCAAATTGTGAATGATGGAGTTGTCAATTATATTAAGTAGTCTACGTACGTTATTAGCGGAATGTCTACCCTTAATAAATCCTGTTTGATCAGGATGTATTATATGTGGAGTGATTTTTTTCCAGTCGAGTTGCTAAGACTTTGCAGATTATTTTAAGATCTGCATTTATGAGTGAAATTGGGCGGTAGCTGGATGGGAATGTTGGGTCTTTATCAGGTTTGAGCAGGAGACTGATTGTAGCAGTGTTCAGGTTTGTGGGGAGAAAGCAATTTTCTTTCATTTCCAAAACCATTCTGTAGAATTCCAGAGCTAGCAGTGACCAAATTTCTTTGTAGAACTCAGCCGGGAATCCATCTGGACTCGGGGCTTTTTTGTTTGGCATATGCTGTAGGGCTTCTTGTAGCTCAGCCACTGAGATAGGGGAATCTAAATTCAAAATTTGGTCCTTGGTTAGTTTAGGTAGATTTATGGTTTCAAGAAATGCCTCAATATTAGAAATAGGTGGATCAATCTGTGGTGTATATAAGTTTTTATAAAAGTCTTTAAAGGCCTCATTTATTTCCTCAGGGACATGAGTTATATTACCAGCTGAATCCTTGATGGAGGAAATAACACATTTTTCTTTATTGAGTTTTAACTGATTAGCCAGAAATCTGCCAGATTTGTTGCCATGTTCAAAGTTCTTCAAGCGTAATCTCTGCAACTGGAACTGGGTCTTTTTATCAGTAATTTTTTTAGTTCAAGCTTAAGTTGTCTTAAGTTACACAGGATGTGCTCCTCCTGTGAGTCAGCATATTCAGCTTCTAGGAATTTGATTTTCTGTTCTAATTCAGATTCCAGTGCTCTCTCTCTCTTTTTCTTGTATGATGAGTATGAAATTATTTTACCTTGCATTACTGCCTTTGCTGTCTCCCAAAGAATACACAATGAGGTTCCTGATAAATCATTAATATCCAAGAATAATGTCCACTCTCTCTCAAAGTATTTAAAGAAATCAGGATCTTTGAGTAATGATGTATTAAATTTCCAAGTTCTAGTCGGAGGTGTGGCTTTTTTATTAGTGAGGGAAAGAGAGAGAGGTGCATGGTCACTGATAGTGATAGGGTGAATCTGGGTGCCTGAGATATCAGCTAAGATTGAGCTACTGGTTAAGAAGTAGTCTAGTAGACTAGTAAAGGGGAGTATCACGTGAGATGCTGTAGTATCGCGAGAACGTGTGACGTGCGGAATTCATACAAGCGGATTGTATAGCTCAAAAACAAATACAGTTTACCTAAAATCTGCAAATTCTATGAGGCATACAAAGACAGACAAAGAGGAAGATAAGTATAAACCTGGAGGGGCTTGAAGATCTGGAAGATTACATCGAAGAGTCCTTCAGCTGTTTCGTCATGGGGAAGTCCTCCAGGACGCCGAAGAGGACCCGGACCGAGGATTCCCCTGGAGCCGTCTCTCCACCAGATAACGACATAAGAGACATCCTAAAATCAATCGACCAAAGGTTGCTTGGTTTTGATGGCTGTCTCGCCCTGGTGGAGGTTCTGCATAAGGAGTTCCAGGCCTTACGGGAGTCCCTAGAGTTCAGCCAGTAACAGGTTGCCAGTCTCGCTTCCAAGAATGCTGAGCTCTGGGAGTCGGTGAAATCACTCACTGAAGGAGTCTGACAGCTCTCCCAAGAAAATAAAAAAATGAAGGAGTCAATTTTGGACCTCCAGGGCTAGGGTTAGGGTTTATTGCGGGGGGGCTGGCCCTTCTGGTGCGCGGGTGGGTCTCTCGCCTGGGGGCTGGGGGGGGAGTGGGGGCCCGCGGGGGGTGGGGTCCTGGTCTTTGCTTGCTCCTGGGGGGGCTCTGGCCTGGCCTTGGGGTTGGTCGTCGCCTTGTCTCTCTCTCGGTCTGTCCCCGGTTGGGGCCTCCTCCTTGTGGCTTCCTGCTGGGCTCCCTGGCAGGGGTTGCTGGGGTGGACTTGGGGGCCCTGCCCGGGCCTATCCCTTCTTTTGGGCTGGTGGGCTCTCCGGTGCTGGGGGTTCATGCCTGCTGGCTGGGGTGGGTTCATGGGGGAGCGCGTGCGGTGGTCTCCCACTAACCCTCGGCTCTAGGGACAAACACAAAACACATGCACACACATACACACACACATGCACACACACATACATTACATGCACACACACACATACACACCCATGGTACGTATTGGCTTTAGTGATGTTGTAATTCTGTCTTTTCTTATTTTTGCTTGTTTGTTTTAATTTTTTCTATTACACTTTTGTTACATTAATTATTATATCGGTTTGTTCCACAACCTCTTACTTCGATAGGTATTTACTGTGAATGTTGAAGTTCACCATACTCTTGTTGTCATTGTCGTTGTGTTACGGCAATTCTGAGGCTCAAGAGCAGAACAACCAGACACAGTGGACAAATCAGTAAAGGAGTTTTAATTACAAAAAAACAACTTTACAACAAAGATAGCATACAACCTACACAAGGCGTAGCAGAGCAAAGAGTAACTAAATCAACTTACTAATCACTGACTGACAGGAGTACAAACTACAGAAACAAACTAACTATCACTGACAGACAGGAGTAAAAACTACAGAAACAAACTACTTCTAAACAAATTACCGACTGACATACGACAGGGCTCAATAACACTTAGCTCAAAACCTAAAGAGGGAGTGTGGATGCAGTAGACAGGCAGGCGGAGATGGCAGGCGGTATCGGCGGAGAGGTGCGGGTGACTGTGGCGGCTCGTGGTGTGCAGCGTCCGGCGGAATCAGCGTGTGGTTCCAGGTGGGCGAGTGGATTACCAGCGGAGGCGCGCTGCGTCAGGCAGGCGATCCAAACTGAACACAGAAGGTAGAAAGTTAGACATGGCACATACGGAGGCTAGATAGGAAGCAGAATCGAAATACTAACAGAAACTGTTCACAGTCCGGCGTCGACTCAGGATCTGAATGCTTCTTAAGAGTTCATCAGGAGGATCAGTGCAGCTGGCTCCAATCACCTGCACGCCTCCGCTGATTACCGATACGCCGCAGCTGTCTGCTTGCCGCCTGCTGTGCCTACGTCCTCCGAGAGAGGGAGAGGTGCCGCTAACAGGCGCCAGAGGTGGAGGGCGTGACACGTTGTTGTTGTAGTTGTGGTTGTTGTGGTTATGTTCTCTTCTCTCTTGTCTCTTGTCTCTTGTCCCCACATCCCCCTCTCTTTATCTCTGTCCTTTTCCCTCCTGTTCTGGTCCGGTCGTCGCACAAACTAAAAATAAAATATAAATCACACTATGGGAGACGTATCTCAGACAGAGCAAATCTGTGTGGCACAACTGGGCATCTAGAACATCACACTATTTGCCCAAGTTGCTGTACAGAACAGGTAAAAAAAAAAATTTTTTTTAAATGAAACTATCAATAAACTAAAGCATTGTGAGTCCAGAGTGTTCTTTGTCAGACTGAGCTGCAGAGTTAAACAGTCTTATTGCCTGTGGCAGGAAAGATTTCCTGTATCTGTCCTTGTGACAGCGGAGCTGAATCAGTCTGTTGGAGAACTGTTGTCTGTCCAGCAGCTGGTGGAGAGGGTGGTCAGGGTTATCCAGATGGATAACAGTTTGTCCAGTGTCCTCCTCTCCAACACAGCCTCGGAAGTGTCCAGTTTGCAGTTGATAACTGAACCAGCCTTTTTAATCAGTTTGTTAAGCCTGTTAGTGTTTCTGGTTCAGATGCTGCTTCCCCAGCAGACTACAGCAAAGCACAAGGCACTGGCCACGACTGACTGGTAGAATATTTCCAACATTCTGCTGTACACATTGAAGGATCTCAGCTTCCTCAGGAAAAAGAATCTGCTTATCCCATTTATATATACAGCTTCAGTGTTGGTCTTCCAGTCAAGCTTGTTGTCAATGTGGACACCAAGATATAGCCCTCCACCATGTCCACCTCCTCTCCCAGGATACACAGGGGCTGTGTCCTCTTGCTCCTGAAATCAATTACCATCTTCTTGATCTTGGCCACGTTCAGGTGCAGGTGATTTCTCCCAGACCACTTAATAAAATAATCCACCAGCATTCCGTACTTGTCCTCCTGCCCATCCTTTATACACCCAACCACTACAGAGTCATCAGAGAACTTCTGCAAGTGGCACAACCCAGTGTTTTACTGGAAGTCAGAGCTGTACAGTGTGAACAGATATGGAGACAGAACAGTCCCCTGTGGAGCTCCTGTGCTATTCACCAGCTTGTCAGACAGAGTGCTACCTGGACACACTGTGGACAAAATGTGGTCTGCCTGTCAGATGGTCAGTAATAGTCAGTTGTTGTTATACAGTGTGTTTTTGATTCATTAGTATTATTGTGGCTGTTATTGTCTGTTGTGTTTTTGTCTCGTAGTACAACAAAATAAGACAAGATAAGATATTCCTTTATTCATCCCTCAGTGGGAAAATTCACGTTACATATAAATACATAAATCCAACATGCATTTGGGTACATCACTGTCTTTGAAGAAATATTCAGTGTTTACGCTGCATATGAAACCTTCAAACTGAATGTAGAGACATGAAAAATACATAGTTTGTCAGATTTTTTATCTGATTGCTTTAAGGCTCATGAATTTGTCAGCCTCTTACAGCTGACCTCAAGATGATTTCTAACCATTTTCACTTAATATTAAGTTTCATTCAAAGTTTATACATCTGTTGTGTTTTCTGTCACACACAGTTCCAACCACAATGTACAATATAAACAAGTAAATGTTGGTTCTAACTTCAGGGGCTGAGCACCTAGCGCCTTTAGGAGGTTGCTGTCCACTCAAACAATATATATCTTGTAACCTGGTGAAATATGGTATAAAATTCTGGGCACAATGTGATGTTAGATGTAGTTGTGCCTGTAGTATGTATGTGCATATTGCACCTGCTGGTCAGAAGAAACAGGGGAAGTGTGTCTCATTGAAAAGATAGCTTGTCTCCAAAGGCAAAGCATAACACATGATAACTTCTTCACTTAATATGCCTGTAGCAAGGAGCTTCTAAAAGAAAAATTAAACAGGGATAACGTGGTTAATTCAACTTACAAGCAAACCACACATTTTTGGATGGAAATACAAGAGTACAAGGTTACAGCACACATATTAGATATGAAACCCCACAAAATTCAAGTATTTAGTTCTCAAGTAACTCTTTATCTCCATCATCAGTAAAACTAAATTCCATTTTAGTCTATATTTCTATGTGTAAGGGCTTCCGAGTATTCAAAATTCAACATCCAACCCAATGAAACTGTTTTATCGCTATTTCCTAAATTTTGTATAGCCCCACCCCCACTGCTTTAAGATTTAAACCAGCTGTCCCTGCTGTATGCAGCAGTATGAGTGGATAAGCAGCTCTTCAGTTGATGCACATCAACTCTTGAATGACATCTTGTAATTCTAAAACCAGATGTGGGACATGGCTTCCCTTGCCAGATTTCTAAAGCTGTTTTAATTCTTTTGTCTTTGTTTTTCTACAGGGTGTTGAGAAATATATGCAGAAAGTACTGTCAGCTCCATGGTTCTCATTTGCAAAAAGTTTCATATTTTATTCTAAACACATAAAGTATATCTGTTAATATCCCCACCAATAATTTTAAATATGTTCAATATTAGTCCTCTTGTTATTAATTTAATGGGTTATTTGTAAATTTGGTATTCCTATGTTTACTAAGGTAAAGGATACAAATACTTATTTCAGAACTGCTACAGGTTAAGAAGAGAGGATGAACATGCTGATTTTGGCCGAACCAGTCATGTTTTGTATATTCCTTGACTGTGTTGTGTATCTATGGAAAATAGTTAGATCTTCCTCAATTCTTAATTGTGTTGTTCTGAGTTAGCAGTGGTGAAGACATGCGCATTTCCCTGATGAAAACATCAATGTTTTTATCAACTGTTTGTTCTGCTTCGGGGGAGACTGCATCCCGCAGAAGGAGCTGTCAGCTATTAACAAACACCTGCCTTCCATTCAAATTATTTAACGGATGGCTTCAGCTCTCCGCAAAGGTCTCGCAAATATTCAATTATATTGCCTTTATTGTGCTTACTTAATGATAATAACATCAAAATCGTTTTAATTATCCATTGTCATAATAGATATTTCTTCAGATTATTGCTTCAGAATTTTATGCATTTAGACCCGTAGCCTACCAGAAAGCCAGTGTTCTGTCCAACAAGTCCTTCAAATTAAACAACAAAATACATTGTTTGAGCTTGCCCTCCAGAATGACATAAAAGTATTTTCTGATCTGAGACCCCAATTGATAGGCAAACATTGCTGGCTTACTAGCATACTTCCATGCATACAGTACTGTACAAAAGTTTTAGGTAGGTGTGAAAAAATGCTGTGAACTAAAAATGCAAAAATATAAATAATAATTGTTTATTTTCATCAATTTACAAAATAATAAGTGAGCGAACAACAGAAAAATCTAAATCAAATCAATATTTGGTATGACTACCCTTCGCTTTCAAACCAGCATCAGTTCTTATAGGTACACTTCAACCAGGAGAGACAAGTAAATAAAGAAAGATAATTTATTACACAAGTGACATGATATATTGAAACTTGACAGAGAGTCTTTGGTGTTTTGGACTGGGGGAGACATCTTGATTGAAGAATTACTGACCGAGCCGTCGCTGGATAAAACCCCGGAGTCCTGACACTGCTGGTGGTGGTGGCGACTGGAGACTGTGAAGCCAGATGGGTGATGAAGTGATTGATGATTCTGCGAATCAACGGCATGAAAGAGAGCAGAAAGATGATTGGCTAGTGATGTGAATGTAACACTGTGCTATTAGATGGAAGTGATCAGCTGATGAGACAGCTGATTTCCAAAGATGCCCCAACACTGACAGCGGGAAATGTGCATTACCATGCGCAGGAGGAAAGATGAGAAATAGCCTGAGACCGAGAAAGCATTGTTGTCTTCCTCGCTGAACTTACACTAGAACTTCATTTGCACAAAGTCAGGGATTTTGTAGGATTATAGTCAGCTGTATGGTCAACCAGTTATAGCAAACAGGTGCAAATGATCATCAATTTCACATGTCGGTTGAAACACAGTCATTAACTGAAACAGAACCAGCTGTGTGGGAGGCTTAAAACTGGGTGAGGAACAGCCAAACTCTGCTACCAAGGTGAGGTTGTGGAAGACAGTTTCATGTCATGTGTTCTCAATGGCCATGTACTCTCTGAAAATAAAATGCATCTGAATGCCTGTAAAGACAGCGATGACTGTCCAGAGACTGATGGAAATACTATCCCTGTTTTACATTACATCTGATGTGCTGCTTACCCAGCATATCCTGTGTTTTACACAGCGTGGCCTTTAGAATATGCAAACCTAAGTTCTACATTTCTGTGATCAACAATAAATCATTAAATGTTTCTTCATTTGCACAACCATTTACATCATGTACGCAACACTTTTAAAGACAAATAAATGGTACGAAACCACATTTTTTTGGCTTGACATTGAAATGTTGTGTTATGACTTTGAGTGTTTTTAATTTTAACTTGTCAGCCTTCATCACTACCCAGAGTAATTACAGTACAGTAATATAGTAGTATGGTAATATCTCCTCACATGCTCATCTATTTGTTAACTATTATTTTTCTGGGTGCTAATGGATCAGAGAGCTGATCTGGTCCTCAGCTCTGTGGTATTACACAAAGCAGATGGTGGATTTATCTGACTAAGACATGACACAGTCGTGTATTGTTAAGGCCACGGAGTAGGCTTATGTTCTAATGCATGGAAAGGATTGGAGATCCGGATAGTGCATAAACAGGCCAAATGCATGACTGGTTAGCATTTCGACCTGACCTCTGGGCATGAATCATGTGCTCTGACATGATGTCTGATTAATCCTCAACTCTGAAAGGGCTGGACATCTCTTCACCAGTGTCCTCTTTGGTCATCCTTTCTATCATGGTTTCCATCTATGGCAGGTGCCTGAAAACAGCCTCTTACAGACACTGCAGCTCTCCATCCCAATGTCACACCACCTCAGTTCCAAAAGCTATACTCACTTTGATGTTACTTGACTGGAAATGAGAGCACTGCTGCCAGCCTTACTACTTGTGCAAAGCAGGAAGGTATCCATCCCACAGGCCATCCGTGGAAACCTTTGTGTTTTACACATGGCTCCTCATAAGTGTTTTCAGAGGATAGACAAAGGGGATTAAAATACATTTAGTATCCAACATCTTGTTAGTCTCACATAGCCAAACCTCAACGCTTCATTTTAGAATGCTGCCAGTGCTGGGGAAAGGTCTGGCTTAACCCATTATCATTCTACATACTGTATCATCATCACAATTTTCTTGGGCACCACTAAACCTAGGATGTAGGGACAATGCCATTGTAAAATAGTGTCTGAGGGGGGGACTTGTTTTAGTAGAATATTTGCACATCCGGAAGTGGCCTTAAGCATTAAAATGGCTAAATCCCTGCAAAAGAAAACACACACAACAAAACCAGGGCATTTTCACTTAATCTCTGCGCTTACCCTTGTTAGCTCATTGCAGATGATATGCCAAACGTTTTCAATAACCAGTGGACAAACATGCCAGAATGTCCCTGTTAAATGTCAAATATCACAAACATATTCTTTGTATATCTTTACAACCATTTATCAAAAGAACCAAATAGGCCTGCTGTATTATATGATCCAAATCGTCATCAAAACCTACTATTTTCATCACAGAGGCTGCTAGCTCAGATGTTGTTGTTGTTGTTTCACTTAGCAGGGGACTTCAAAATTCAGCATGCAGACAGGGGAAGATAATTCCAACTGAAATATTCGGCCAGCGGCCGGCTTATACTCACAGCTTACTTCCTGTGAGTCAGACAAGGGTCTTGTCGAAGAGGTACTGCACACTAAAATGTTTTTACACTGTAAAGTAAATTATATGACTGTACTGTGATGAATTACATCAATGCTAATTATCATAATGCTAATGCCAATGTATTGACATTTCTATCCAAATTTATAAAGTCTACATTTCATGGGTTGAAAATTGCGGTCTTCTGTTTTAAATCATCCTTAACCTTGTGAGGCCAATGCTGACACTGAATTAATGGTAGTGGACTAATTTCCTGTTTAGATTAAAAGAAATTGTTTTTTCTTGCATGGCTTTGTGAAGTCACTCCATCCCCCAAAACTACTTGGGTGGGAGGGATCTTTACACATATACACATTTTAAAGTACAAGTTCAGTCCTCTCAGCTGTTCTCCATGATTTTGACAATAAGTTTTTTAAGAACAAATTTTATTATTTACATAATTTGAAAGTACAAGCTGTGAAACACAAAATATTTTTCATTACACCCTGGGACTTTTAATGAGTATTCATGAGTTTAATTAATCAACTGACACTACATGTTTAAAAAAATCAAACACAAAGTTTTATTCTAACTCTAAAAATAATCATTGCATCCTGCAACTTTTGAAATGACTAAATAATCAGACATTATGTTTAAAAATTGATTTGGCAGCCGTAACAGTTCTATTTGTGTAAAACGGCACTCAGCAGATGATGGCTGTGTAGTTGCAAATCAGCACTGCCGGCCTGATATGATGGTGTATAGCAGGTTTTTATCTATGCATTAGTGTCTGTCTGGGCCCTGTTATAAATTATAAGGGGGGCAGGATGTATGTGGGTCTGCCGAGGCACAAGTGAGGGATCTTTTCACAGCTACATGATCCTTCCAAAAGTGCATTTTCCATCAGGTGCATGCACAACATGGTGTGAAATATACCACATTCAGAATTAAAACGCTTGATGACAAATGTGTGTGTGCAATAGCAGTGAGGATGGCTGGTGAATGAGACGGCTAATGCTTACAGGAACAAGAAACCAGAGCTAGAAGATGCTCCTCTGTCATATAAATCACAAGTGTGGGATCGCTTCGGTTTACCTGTGAAATATGTAAAGGGAGAAAGACAAGTTGACAAAAGCAGTGTACCAACATTGTTCAGTAGCGATTGGCTATGCATCTGGCAACGTGTCAGACTTGCAAATGCATTTGAAAAGGTACCATCCTAGTGTGATTATCACAGCTGCAAGGAAAAAGCAACGAGCTGTGCAAACCCTGCTCCTGACATTATTTCAACAACCCCTACCTAACATTTTAGAACGGACAAAAGCAATGTTGATTGAAACTGTTAATGCTGCACTTTTATTTGAGAATTATTTTATGTATTGGAGAACTTGGTTGTTTGCAGCAGTATTTTCTTTTCATACTGGAAAAGAAATCTGAATACAGCAGGCCTACAAGCTGAAATTGTCCTTAATGCTGCACTTGTTTTCGTATTTGAGAAGTATTTTATTTATTGGAGAACTTAGTAGTTTACAGCAGTATTCTTTCCATTATATTTTTATACATTTTATTTTGTATGTTTCATTTAATTTGAAACACTTGCTGAGTCGCTGACTGCTAGTTACTGTTTTTTTTTTTTTTTTTACCTAATTAAACAAATGGGGGCTGCACGGTGGCCCCCGCGACCCTGCAGAGGTACCTGGATAATTAAACAAATGTTCCTAATTAACAATGAACAGTTTTTTGCATTTTCCCCCTTAACTGAGAACCAAACCAAACCAGAACAGAGGTATGTTCCAAACGATGATTTTTGTGTACCGCTAGTTAGATGTGACAGTGGTTTTTACCGTCTCTGGACCAAAAGTCTCATGACGACCAGATGATAAATGCAAAGTTCACTAATTGTATATTCAAATAAATATGCCAGGGCCCCACCTGATTTCAGGTTCTATTCCAGGTGAAGAGGCTCTGAAGGAGGCATCTGGGTCCTACACAGATACATGATGCATTTCCAGTTTTCAATGATTGGGTACCATTGTGGTTGGGTCCTTCCCATTGGGAACCACAACAGTAGCCAACGGAGGGGACCTGTCAACTAAATGTGCTATGGTGGTTTTGTTGAAAGGGTATCCATTTCCCTCTCTGTTAACGTTACATTGCCATACGGCAAGTTAACATTATCATTGAAAAACATTAGCTAACTAATGTTGGACCTATATTTACCAACCTCACACAGAAATCTTTTGTTCACAGGTACTATCACCCCAAATTCTATCACTTCTCTATTATGTTTTGACTTGATGCATGCCGGTTTAATAACTGTGCTACTAGTATATGTTCCTGTTAGATTAGATCAACCTCCACTGTCTCCCACAGGAGAAATCCATCCTGGACCAGCCAACACGCAGCCCCACACCCAGAACCACACCTCAGTCCAGAAATACCAGAGCATACAAGAAAAGAACACTGCAAGATGCCCCATTACAAAACACTGTGTATAAGCTCCATGCAAAGACCCTACACAATGGCCACACATCGAAACACTACACAGATGCCTCACACCAATGTACTGCACAGCTTACTTGAGGTTCAGTCAAGGCTAATTCATTAGCTAGCTAATTAACCAGTTAACAAGCTAAGCTAACCAAGCTACTAATTGGTGCTTACACATAAATAAAATAAAAACTGGAGACTTCTTGGATGGTGTGTTAGTACAGTTAGCTGCACAGCAATCAATTGTCTGATATTTGAAAAATTCTCCAAAAGGCACCAACATCATAAACACAGTGGAGTTAAACTCAGTGATGTGAATTAGCTGTTGGATGCTCAGCAGAAAACTAGTGACTAGTCCTTAACTGTGCATAACTTCATATAATTTAGATTAGTGAGAGACATTATATTTTTGATTTTTTTTTTAAATAGACATGTCTATTTCTGCTGTAAAGTTGGACCTTTTGATGTGGTAATTGGGGCATTTCAATATATGAAGGCTGTGGGAGAAGAGTAGGGGATGCAGGTTTTTGGTTCAAATCTGTTCATTTTGGATTTAAGTATGCAAGTATGTGTCTTTTATTTCCACTGCATTGCATGATTTCACAAAGAATATGGACTGCTAGCAATCATCCAGTATATGAGGTTTGATGGTGACAGACTATGACATCTATACTTCAATCAAGCCTTGCTCAGGCAGGAGGAGTAAGCCTGTGCGGACTTGGACAGTACTATTCCCTCCAGGCTGCTGTAGGAGTGCTCAGACCATTTCTGTTTTTGTAAGACTTTTTTGTGGCACTCCATTCTAACACTTCTGAGTCCACAGTAGGAGAGCCTGGGAATTCACTGATTCCTCTCGTCCTATATAGTTTATTGTAGAATGAAAATGTATTAGAGGTTAGCATTCATATTCAGTCAGTGCAGCAGTGCTTGTGGGACCTCCATACATTCTCTCTCAGTAGAAGACAAAGCTCTTCTCTCTGCACTATTCAAAACCTCTGTTTTTTTTCTTGCAGGTTTTTGGAGGCAAAAAGGGCTGTGGAATGGGAATCAACTGCTGTTAATAATCCACCTCTGAACAGAAAATGTTTTAAATGTCACCTATCACATACATCATGTTTGTATGTTAATAACTTTAAACAGCTGTCTGCCATGCAACTGTGTAAATGATTCTGTGTTCAGCAGTCGTTTTTCATGTCCACAATGTTACCACTTGTTCCATGCTTACTGTTATAAGTTCTATTGATTTGTTTTTATCTTTATTAACAATGAATCAAATTATGAAATCAAAGTTCTCCTTTTGCTCTTTCGTCCACCAGGTAGACCATTCCAATAGACCACGTGACTGTCGGAAACGGTTGCATTTATTAGCTATTTATTAACATTTACAATTACAGACTTGATGAGTTGTATTCTTGGGTTAGCTGCTGAACGCAGCGGCTCATCGCTCTCCGGCTCTGCGGGTGTGCGCTGTGCCAGCTCGCGCCAGAGGGCAGCTGAAACCGCGTCGTGTCTGAAAGGGCCTTCGCTCTTTCTGCTCAAGGTGTGCGCGCAGAACTAATGTTAACTTTCATGTGCACATCCACCCTTAAAAGAGACATGATTGGTGATTCACTTCTGCTTGCAAATCGAGTTATGTCGCTACGCTTTATGTGTCATTCAAAATGAAGGATTCCTTCGCCAATTTAGCATCACTACTGCTGCAGCTGGGCTACCGGAATGTGATAGGAAATGCCTAGTGTTCGCATTTTAAATGTGTCACATGTCTATGAATTCCCGGTCCATCTGCCGCCTCTCTCTGCCGTCATCACAGGGCGCAGTCAGTGCATGAAAAACTACAGGCTGCAGGTATCAAAGCGCAGACTAGAGCGCTGAGCGCGGAGGGTTTTATTCCGCTCTGAACGGATAGCATCACATTTCTTCCCATCTGCACAGTGTGAGTGGATCTTTATTTAAACGCCTATTACAACCGACATTTCTGAGTCTATGAAAGTTTATTCGTGGTTTTCCGTATTGGCAAACTTACAATAGGCCACACTTAGTGAGGAACCGGTGGAGCTGTTTGCTCGATGGTGTTGTGGTCAGAGCGAGCTGTGAGCGGCGGAGCGGCGCGCGCATCGCTCCGTGTTCACGCGCAAAAGGGAAAACCGAGATCCGGCAGTACCGGGAATCCAAGACGTGGAATGGAAATTACAAACGCTATTGGAATTAATGTTGAAGTGAAAACTACAATGCCTTGATCGTGGACTGCATTTCCTGCACAGAGAAACCGTTTGATAACGCCTGATACAGGAGGTAAGACGTGGTTCACTTCTTCCATAATCTATAACTTACTGTGGATGTGGACACGGCCATTTAACTGTACATGTTGAATTGCCAGTCACATTGCTTGTGCTGTCTATGCATGTAACCTAGTCAGATATGTTGCAACAGGGAATCAGTTAATGTTACACTCTCCTCGAAGTATGAATTTGACCAGAATGTGATTTTCTGTCTGAGTCTGATGGTCTGATCCATTATCTGTTCACAATGTCTGCTCCGCCTTTATTACTGTTCCCTCTTTAGCTCCGGATCCGCACAGTGGTCAATTATTCAGCCCGTGCAGGATCCCAGGCTGATGTTAATGTACTGTAAGATAAGAGATTCTCCAGTAAAGATGCACAGTGCCTCTCTGCTCCACAGCCTCTCCAGGCTGCCGTTTCATTCAGCTCAGTATATTGTTGCCAGCTGGAGTGTTTAGTAGAATTGCAACGATTGTTTGATTAATCGATTCGTTGATGGAAAGAAAATGAATTGGCAACTATTTTGATAATTGATTAATTGTTTCAGTCATTTTTAAAAACACAAGTGCTTGGTAAAAATCTCTCAAATGTGCTTTTCTTTGCCATTCCTGAGAAGAAGAAGAAGTAATTTGAAGACAGTTTTTGACATTTAGCCTTAGAGTGTTTCTATATTTGCAAAGGCAAATGGTTGCACAGCACAGAAACTGCATCAGCATACAGTCCTAATGGATTGGAAAAACACATGAAACTTGTTCACCATGTCCCTCCAATGATCGAATCAGCTCATTAGAACCCAGCAATGGCAGCCTGATGCGGCAGGTGAATCTGCCTGAGGACAATCTCCTTCTTGATCATATATGCAGCTTGTTTGATTGTACTGAGTTTGATTCTGTATTTCGTTTTGTTGTGGCCACTTGGGCTAAGAATTGTGAATGTGTGTGGCCTTTTTTGAGACACTTCACAGTTCATGACCTTGAATTTTCCCATGTTGCTTGAGCAGGTAACCATGTGGGTGGGGGCAAAAAATGCATGGCCTTGTACATCCCTCTCAGTGGTAAGATAGCCGCAGATGGGGGCTGAGGCTGGAAACTGTTTTTCAGGACTGCAGCTTTCTGTTCGAAAATTGGGATGTAAAGGCAGGTGGTGTGGATTCAGGTGAGGTAGCACATTGAGGGAGGGAACCTCCAGCCCTAATCCTACTGTCTACTGAGAGATGACCTTTGCCTCACGTGGATTAGAGCCATACTCTAATTGACTTAACCATTAACCCTTCCCTCACATATTTTGGTGTCATGCTAGAGATGGCTGAGCTGCAGGAGCCAGAGCGGTGCCCTGATTGTGGGGGGGAGGGAACATTAATCTACCTTGTCGTCCATCACTGAGTTCCCCGGGCGGGCGCCACACTGAAACTGCTAATCCCTTGGTAATCATAGCTTAAATCTGTCAGAGCTATGACTTCCTTTACCTCACTGTTGCACTAAATGGAAGATGAGCAAGAATGCTGTACTGCAAAGCATGCAATATGCCATAAGGGTTCTGAGTTATTTAGTTTTTAAAATTCCAGTGTTGCAGTGTCATGGCAGAATGAGAAACTGGTTTCCTCTTGTCTTATATCCCTGCTTTTGCTCAAGCTCATCACATTGGATCGAGTTAGTTTTTAAAATTCCAGTGTTGCAGTGTCATGGCAGAATGAGAAACTGGTTTCCTCTTGTCTTATATCCCTGCTTTTGCTCAAGCTCATCACATTGGATCGAGTAAATAGTGGTTTCAGTGCTGGCTCAATTATCTTTGCTGTTTTTTAATTCTGATGACAGTATTAATGTGTTTGTGGATTCTTTTTTGCTGCTAAATGTCATGTGAGCTCAATCGTGGCCAGGTTGGTCTTTGGGTTTTCAAATAATACCTTCTCTAAGCAGCCCCTGGGCCTCTCAGCGGATTTGCTGGCTATAAATAATGGCACATGTCACCATTCTTGGCTGACGTACACTAAGCCCCATGCTGAGCTCCATAGGGACCAGTAGGGAGCTACGTCTCAGTCTTGACTGAGGCCCAGGCATAGATTACAGCACACCTCTCACTCCATTGGCATCCTCCTGAGCAGCATTCTCATTTTGTTCCTACCTCTCTGTTATCTCTGCTCATCGTCCCCCTCTCTCTAGACATTCACTGAATCAGCCTCTGCCGGTGCAGCCTGTGTAGAGATGGAAGGGCAGCATTAGTTAAAGCATGTCTGTTTAACAGTATCATAGGTGTCCAATCACAGTGAGCGGCAGGAGACAGGAGCAGCACTCTGGGAGAGGTCAAGACCAGTGGTTGAGTCATCGTCTCATAGAACCCACACAGTCATGCACACACAAATCACAGTTTGTGTGGTGACCCCATGTTCACCATGTCACCAGTCATTCTCGGTCTTGGAAACAGCAGTTATCAAAACAATCTCAAAACAAGGTCAATTTAGTAGCTGTTCTGGAGCTTCTCACATCCACATGGAGTTGCTCAATTGTAGATTTCCATTTCTTTGACGACTAAAAGGAATTATTGTCCATTTTGTCTAACGTAATTATGCATTCTCAAACTAGGGAACAGCACACTGTTTTCCAAGTGAAAGTTAGCGTGTGTATTGCATCACCTTTGTGCTTATGGGTCAGCATGTGGGCCACAGACTGCTTTCAAGACATTGTACGTGGAAATGTATGTGCCCATAATTGACGACAAAAACATGTGGGTAAAATGTTATATTCCGTGCTTATATTATGTATAAGTAGTTCAAACATTTAGGAGAAAGCTGACATGAAAATATGGAGGTAATCCTGTCATGGGTTGGTTGTCTCTCTGGCTGGAGTTTTTTAAGTGACATAGAAGTGATGGTATTATTAATTGATTAATTAACTGATTTCGAGATGAACTACTTTAAGGGTTAATAACATTACATCGTTACATCTAGGAATATAGTGATCAATGAAAATGTCGTCAGCTAATAGTCAAAGGATTTCTTTGACTCTTGGAACACTTGGAAGTGTTTCAGCAAACAAAGGTCCTCAGCTGGACTTGAACCAGCCATTTAGACCCTTGCCCACCAGAATGCCTTACTCTGGTGTTTCTGCTTGTGATCATTAATGTGCCAGATATGTAGCTATCACTTGTGGCTAATGACTCATAAAAATCCTGAAAATGTAACAGCAACAAATTAATAAAAATATATGATTTTCATGTACAGTACTGTACTGTATATATACAGTAGCAGTCAGCAAAGACCGTAACGGCCAATTATTCAATGAATTGACTGAGAGGGCGCAGCCCTCATTGTCATGTTTCTGTCCATGACTGATGATAACTAATGCAGAGATCATTTGCTTCAACCAGACGTAGCCTTGCTGGTAGAGTTAGCAGTGACTACCTTTGTGGTGCCCTGCGGCCTGTTATTGTTTTAATGTCATAGCCTGACCTACTGTTGTGACAGTCAGTAAAGGAGCAGCCACTGAGTCAGTTACAGCTGCCAGGCACCGGCTGGAAGAAATGGCTGGAGGTAGAAAGGGCAACACAGCAGGATCTGCCTGCTCTGTCTACTCCACATCCCTCCCTTAAGAGTCCCAATGTCAGACTCTCATCAGTTGCTGTGCACAGTTCCACTCTCCCCCTTATTTGCCACCAATTCCGTCTCTCCCTGAACAGAATCAGAATCAGAATCAGCTTTATTCACCAGGTATGCATACACATACAAGGAATTTGACTTCAGTTTTACTTGAACTCCGTACTTACATATAAGTAGACTAACAACGAAAAAGAGGAGACCAACAAGACTAGGAGAACATAGGCATTTTTCCTAAAAACCTGAGATAGTAGTGCAAATATATATATATATAGCTGAGTGCAAAATATGCAGACATATTGCATAGTATTCAGAATATATGCAGATAAATACAATATACAGTATATACAGAACATCCCTAAAGCTGGGAACTGTCATGCTTGCCAGTTCTTGTGCCTAAATTTTCTCCAAGAAAAGCTGGAGAAGTGGTTATCAGAATAGGTTTATTGCCAAGTAGATTTTTTGTGCACAAAGAATTTGCCTTGGTGTGTTGATGCACATAGTGGGAAGTAGAAAAATACAAAGAAAGATGACAAGCAAGTACTGCAAGTCTGGCAGCACAAAAAAAACATTAAATACAGAAATACAAAAAATAACACGAATGAAAAAAATCCATTAATGATTATTATTGTACTACTAATATTTTTTTGAGCATACTAAAGCTTAGAATGCGTCATCAACAATGTTAATATGTTACTAAAATATTGTTCTCCTGTTTCAATTCATATACAGATATTTGCCTTGTGTTGAAAACCTGTTGACATGGAGACACTTTTTAATTGTTAAATTGTGCTCTTGGGAGCCCTTGGTGTCAGACTTTGAAGACTCTATAGAAAACCACAAAGTAACTGACGTGTTGTCAGGATATTGTCAGGTTTAGCTAGCTGCATGTTGGGTAGCACCACTGCATCTATGGTGTTAATGTTGGAGAAGAGCTGTGCTTTCCCAGGAAATCAAAACAGAAGTCATGAATTTCCCAAGCAACATTTCACCTCCTTCTGGTGTAAATTAGGGGTGGTGAAAAAAATTGATTATTAATTAATCGCGATTATGTTATGGACGAGTATGACTCGATTATTAAATTTTCAAAAATTGATTATTTTTGACATTATTTTATTTTGTAAAAATGATATCCCGCGGTCAACGGAAGTTGAACGTCACATGCGCACGCCCAGTTCCTCAAGTACGTGCAGTGGCCAGAGCCTGTTTAATGAATCATGCTCACAGAGCTAGGCGGCTAACCCGGTGGTACTGACCAGCTTCGGCACCGGTTACGGTACTTTAATAAGCCGGTGTAACGTTATATGTCAACATTTCAGCCTCCAGCCGATCATAATCAGTCAGTTTCTGCACTATAATAAACTTAAAATGTCTGTTTTAGCAATAATATAAATATAAATAATTACATTTGAGTTTGTGGATCGTCAAATTTTATGTTACTGTTTAGCTTCAATGACCAACTCCAGCTTAACCAATAACAACATCTGGGTTAACGTTACTGCTGGAAACATTCAGAAATGAGACATCAATATTTTGAAGTTACAAAAACTTTATTGCATTTACACACAGTTCAGTTTAAGATTATATAACATTAGTTAACAAACGTGGAGGGTTTTTATTTTCCAACCTCAAACAGACGCCTTTTATTCTAAAGTATTAACATATTATATAACTTGTTATTATTTTTTGACTTCAGCAGCTTTAATAACTGAAGCTACCAGACGCTCCCGTTAGCATCGTTAGCTTAGCTCAACCTCCACCGTCTCCCCCCGGAGAAACTCGTCCTGGACACCCGAGAGAAACACAGTCAACACGGCAGCACAGTCAAACTCCAGCCAACAAGCAGCTCCACAAACACACCGAGAAAACAGCGCAGACGTCCCGGACAAAGACACCACATAGCCGGCGGCAGCTAGCTGGAGCCCGATGCTAATTCACTAACTTTACTTACTAGTAAACAAAAAACGAAAATCAGTAATCGGTGATCGAGAATCGTCAATAATCGAAAATTGATTGGTAATCGAATCGGGACCTCAATAATAGTAATTGAATCGAATTGGGAAATCGGACAGATTAAACACCCCTAGTGTAAATCCAGTTTTATAGTGGAGTTAAAAGTTGGGCTGGCCTGGCAAAGGTGAAACAACAATATTTGTGCATTCCCAGTTCACCTGTACCACTTGACCACTTTAATCATGTTGTCAGCAGCTGGACTAGCTACAGTGAACTAACAGCAATGGACTTGTCCTAATCAAGTAGGTGAGATGTTACTTTTATTTTAAATGCAACAAGGAGAACTGAGGTTTGTTTTCTGGAGGACAGTGTAAACTATTCTATGTGTAACTGGTAACAGTCATTTAGAACTACAGCCCTTTTTGTTGATACAGAAAAATGGGGTTTGCTGGTACTGCTGATCTTCCCAGCATCATGTTCAGTCTCATATAATTCATGTCCTCCTTAAATCCCAACAAAAGGGAGCTGGAGTGCTGCAATTTTAAGTAGAGGTGTTATTTTGTTATTATAATTTCAAATATTTTTGCTTATTTATTGCAAAGATTTTGATTTATGGGAACTATAGAGCATGCTAGTGTAACAGTTAACCAGCTGTTGATTGTTAACATGTCCAATAATTCTTTATGGAAACTGCTTGAGATTTGCTCTTGTATGCCTGAATATTTACATCTTGCTAGTTATCACTCCACAGTGTAGGAAAATTTTGTCCTGCTGTGAGAACTGAGAATAATTACTCGGATAAACAAATCCAAACATTAGCTACAGCAGTCCTCCCAATTGACTGAGTCATAGCTGAAACCATCACTGTCTTTGTAAACAGAGGTCTCTACAAGGCCACCACACAGTTCTGGCACAGGGAGATGCAGAGGCGAGGAAATGAGGCTCTGGCATGTTGTTGAGCTTAGCCCTGAGGGAATGCTGTCTGACTCTTTGAGTGCTGACTGGTCAGAGCCAGGATTGGGTCGACCGTACGAGAAGGGATCAAAAATCATGAATAAATGAGCAGTGCCTTTGGCATTCTGCCCATGCTGCTCACAGACACTGCATTTTCAGTTTCAGAGAGGATTAGGTCTGGTCCTCACGCAGCCGTCCACTGGACACATAATTTATATATATACAATAATAATTATTTGTCATTATTGATCAGTCCATTGATATTTGATTAACAGATTAATTCTTCAATCCATAAAATGTGAAAAAAAAGTCACACTCCTAAGGGACCACTACGATATGCAAGGCATGAGCAAAAGAAGCTGCGAAAGGAATATCTGGGCATATTTTTGGTAGATTACAAAAAGTCAACCCAAAACTTTTGCAATTTTTTTCCAGTACCTTGACCTACCACAGCTGATGTCGGTATAGATATATTCAGTATAAACTGATACAAAAAGCTTTTTAAAAAAAAACACTTATTGTGAATGATATTTGTATTTTCAATAGAAAAATATGACAAATACTACAAACATATGAATAGTAATTATATGTAAGCATTAGGGATGGGATATATGTGGGTATTTTTAGGATTTTATTGATCCCAATTGTCAAGGTTTCAGTTATTTCTCAGGACCCATGTGTGTGGTGTGGTGTGGAGTTGCTCCAGTGGCTGAAGGCTGGGTGGTGGGTGCTGGGGCTGGATGGCTGGGACCACAGGGAAACACAAGAGGCTAGAAACACTAGGGACTGAGGCAAAGACTGGGAGCATGGAAAAGGGGCCAAACAAAGGGGACGATCTAAGGGGTGTACCAAGGGGCTAATAAGGGGACGATCTGGCAGCTCGCAGGTGGAAACAGAGGTCTTTTAAAGCTGCCAGTCGTTAATGGAAATAGGGGACAGCTGAGCTAGAGAGCCCCAGCACCTGAAGACCACACCTCCAGCCCCTGAAGCAATGCCTGAACAAAAAGAGCAAACCAAAAACACTGGAGTATATTAGATAAGATGAGAACTAAACACACACAGAAAACAAACCAGAAAAACACCAAAATCAACTAAGAAACCAAAACCATGACACCAATATTGTTACCCAAACTGCTTCTTGATACTACTCTCCACAATTTGGGGTAAAAAATAAAGACATGACATGAAAAGATTTGAAAACATTCAACAGTCTTTTATTATTACTTTTTTCTGTATGAAGGAGGAGGAATTGCTACACAGTTCTGGTTAACAAATGTCTGGTGGTGATGCGCCTTAATGCTGCTTCACTATCAGAAGCTAAACGTAAACAATATCACAAACTACAAACCCACATATCAGAAGAGAAGAGGTAGAGTGGACTTCTGAGGTAGGTATAGGAGGGAGGTCTCTGTAGACTGACACTTTACTCTTGATGTTTTCATGGATGGTTGGTGCAGTGTTTTGTTGTAGAATGAGGCTCCTCGTCAGCTCTTGGTCTTCTTTTATGAAGAGTTCTTTTAGTGAACAAACTCTCTGGGTTCATTGGAAACAGGAAGCTGAAATGTAAAATTTACTGGATTATTGTATTCAGGCTTACTGCTTTTTGATTAGAACACTCAGCATAGATAAACCTTGCAATAAACATTGTACATGTTCTCAAGAACTTACATTTGCATGATTACGTCCTTCCCTCACTGCTGCCTCCTTCAGTTGTTTCCTTTCTATTGAATCTCAGGTCAGCTATAGTGGCCTCCTCAAGAAATGCTATCATGTCATATACCCAAGAAAATTGGCAAGCAGATATCAGAGTGTTGAGCTCACACTCAGATCAGACTTAGGCAGTTTGTGATTTATGCTATGCTAGCTACTGGTTACTGAGCATACCTAAACCAACTGGATGCCACTGTGATGAAAGGCTGTAAATCTTTGACAGTTAACTTGACAACAGCCCTGTGACACATTTCCCTTGTAGTTTCAACTCATCTACTGATGGAGAATGTATTGGACTTAGGTGATTTCTGCTGAATTTGAAAACTGACGTTCTCTATTTGTGTTTAAGATAATTTAGAAGTGATTTAAGACTGATGCTGTGTTCTGAGTGAGTAACTCCCAACTTATTGTTAGAATGAAAACAAGCGTTACCTTGACTTGACGAGGTGGAGACAGTTGCACTTTTAGTTTGGCAAATCCCATCGGCATTGGAGGTGGGAGGCTGCATACATGACATAATGTTAACATAAGAATTTCATATACACATACATACATATAATTACATATACTGCATTTAGCTGCATTTTTGTACAATTTAGTAAAGTGAGCCCACAATTTATGCTGTTTTGCCCTGTCAGCCATGACTGGAGAGCACAGGTCACACAATTATGGTTAAAGTTAATTGCCTGACGGTGGCAACTTCATCATTATCAGTGGGGGATGGCTAGGAATTTGAAAATCCCAGCTATGTTAGAATCAATTCATGTTACATAAATACCGATAGGAGCATTGTTTTTGTTCAAGAGCTTGTCAGTATTTTGGTACTGATTAATCAGGAACCAGTAGCAATTTAGCACTGTTTGTCAATACCAATTAGACTATTTCTAATCTAATTTCTATTTATTTATCCCTTGCTGATTTGGTGGATTATGTGGAGTAGATCTTGCACTTTTTACATCCTGCCTCCTCCAGTACTCCTCTACCTGTGTCTATCCGGCTAGGAAACAGGTTCGATGTTTTAGCGAAGCCGGAGCAACACCATAGACTGTATAAAACACAGATGTAGTCTCTGTCACATCACCCACAGGTTTCTGAAGAGCCATTGTGAAGCTCAGTATGGATGGGTCCGGCTGTCACCATCTTGGCAGTGCCTGGCTCAGCTTAACTCCCAGCTAATCCAAAAATGGACAAAGAGCTAGAACAAGGGTCGAGCTGACGCAGGATCAATGAAGCCTGGTTGCTGAAAGATACCCACCTAGCTCTAAGCTTGGCATTGCAAGCTGGCTAACTCTGCGGTACTGGCCCAGTTTGAGCACTGGTTACGCTACTTTGTACAATTCCTCCCGAAATGCAGGCGTAACATTATAAGTTAACATGTAGGTTAGCGTTTTTTTCTGGAACCATGCTGAAATGTGACATTAATATTTTAGTTACGCACAACTTAATGTATTTGTACACAGTTCACCACTTTTTAACGTACCCAGCCAATTCTAACATAACATTGCGTTAACGTTACATTGCCTTTATGGCAAGTTTAATGTTAGGATTAGTTAGGACATAATCTTAGGCAACTAATGTATGGACCTTTATTTTCCAACCTCACACAGACTCCTTTTGCATAGTAGTATTATCACCCAAAAGACTTCTCTATCACATTTTGACTTGGGTGCATTCTGGTTTAATAACTGTGGCTAGCACTACTCACTTAGCATTGTTAGTCCCACCTCCACTGTCTTCTCCAGGAGAAACCCATCCTGGGCACCCAAGAGACAGCAGCTTGAACGGTTTAACCTGGCCATAGACACACGTCTTATTCCCAGGTTGGTGTCACTGAGCTGAAGCTGGTATAGAAATTGTCATGTGATGTTGATGCAGATTACTGAGACAATCTTCCAGCCTAGGAGGATGTCCGCCATGCCCAGATGTGCATGCTCTTACTCTTCAATGTCGAAGAATGTTGTGGCTGCTTAGTACAGTATGAAGTTGTGCATTATGCCAGAGCAGTTTCCCTAACAGAAGATCTTGAACCCCCACTTATCCGGCTTGGTTTGAATGTACTGTCGGTTTGCCAGCTCTGGTGCCCGTGGTGCCACATCACTTTGTCAACTCAACAAGTGGCATTGTCAAAAAGGGGACGGATCTTGTGGACGCAAGTTGTCGTTAAAGTAGACAAATATTTGTACCACTTTGAAATGCTTCACTGGCAGAGTATCTACTACTGGTGGTAACTCACAGGCCCAATAATCTTCTAGAGAGGGAAATTCAAAAACACTGAAAAAACACAAAACACAAAACTGAAAAAAAAAAATCAATCTCAGCAGTTGTGGTGTTGACAAGACAAAACATGTCTTGATTAATCAGTGCCTTAGGTACATTTAGCCATAAAAAGCGAATGATTATCATATTGATAAACTGTCCCACCATACAAGCATGTTGAGATTTCTTATATTAATAGATACACTGGTATGTGTAACAGACTGAGTAACATTACATTCGAGTAAGGTCTGCACCATTTGCCCCTTTGTGTTATATAAACGTACATCTTTTTTTAATACATCTTTTTCTTGACTACGATCTTGCACATTTTTTCTTGCAGATTTTTCTGTACTGCATACTGTAAACCTTTGCACATTCTGTGGAGAATACTAACTGTACATCCCTGAACAAACTGTACAGCTTTTTCATTTAAATAACATATTTTACTTTTTACTAACATATAATAGTTGTTCATATTTTATTGTCTATTTTCTATTAATGCTCCTGACTACGTGTTTTTACTTCTTATATGTTTATTATTATGCACCAAAACATTAAGTCAAATTCCTCATTTGTGAAAACTTGGCAATGAAACTAATTTTGATTCTGATAACACAATTATGCAATTAGATAACAAGAGACATCATGGTTACTATAGGAAATACAACATGTCTGTCTATGTATCAATCTTGTTGAATCATTAAGTTTAGTACAATCAGTTAAAGATCCTACATGTTCGAAAGATCATATCTTTGACTGACTACTCTCTTCTGGTGGCCTGAGAATGTAGGGCTAGTAAATATTCCTTTATCACTACATAAAGTGATAATTTTTAAAGCTTTACCGTCTTCATCTCTTTTAAACCTCACACCATCACTCATTTTTACTGCTGACACTACAGCCAAATTCAGTAATGATTTTATCCCCATCACAACACTTACACAAAATCTGGATGAACTATTAACTTCTCTTAAAGTCTTTCCATTCTTGATCATGTTGCTCCAATCAAAATAAGAACGCTAAGTTTAGACACCCTTCTTAATTAACACACCCAATCCCAGAAACTCTCTTGGTTTTCTGAAATGAAGTCACACAACTGCAGCAGAAAAATCAGTCAACAGAAAACTTACTGCCATTGCTATTTCTCAAATTTTCAATATCTAGTAAATAACCTTCCGTATTTGTCTATGTGGGTAGCCCTTGTGGGATGTTGAATGGCCAGGAGGATGCAGAGATATGAAAATGAAGACATTGAACTGTGTGTCTTGAGTTCAAGCAGCCCTGTGTCAGCTCTTTCCAATATTACCATGAACCACTACACTCTAAGCCATCAGCTCACATTACGACTCCTCCAGTTGGCCTTTGCATAATTTTTAATTTTCACTTTGCATTGATGGTGAGAATTTTTGCCATTCTTCAGCCATGGAGAGATGAATGGTAATACATTTCAAGGAAAAAGAGACAAGAGAAGAACAATATAAAAGAAAAAAGTGATGCTAAAACAAAACTAAAGGTACAATACAGGACATTCTGCATTTTTTTTAATTAGCACCACTTTAAAATATATTAAAAAAAAGTTTTTTGTCTCGCCACAGTTTGAACACAGAATAGTTACTCATCAATTCCTCATCAAACATAACATCTTTTAGGCAAATGCCAATCATACAGCTCATTTCATCCTTTTTCTTTTGTATATCATATATATGCACCAAGCACATTGCACACACAAGTGTATACATGACTGCTTAATGATACAGTATGCCCAGATGGCAACTAATATTCCTTATTTGATATAGTACTTAGAGTAAGTGGAATTCCCAAATAAATTTATAATGAATTAAAGTACCAAAATCCTTTTGACAAACCTAGAACCTGCACCCTAGAACTCTGATCTGGTGTCTGTGATACCAGCAAACAAATAGAAGAACACCTGAACTGAAAGATGCAGTCATCAGCCGCATCCCTATGTTTGTTTACAGAAGTTAAATAAATGACAGCATGCCTGTGTGTGATACACAAACACAAACGTCCTAACACAATATGTGTTGCTGTTAATGCATGCAGAGAGCAGGAAGTGAAGAGTTACAAAAAAGTGTGAAGTGTTTTTTTTTTGGCATTGCACAAACAGACCTCCTTTTCCTCTTTGTTAGCATGCCTATCAGAGGGCTCCTGTGTTGCTGGTGAGCCACAGCTGACCTCCTGCCACTCACTGCACTGCAGCCCTTGAGCCAATTAGAGGCTCCACTAGCCCAATCTTGTTTCTTTTGCCTCACTCTGTCTCTCCTGCATGCAGAGTGCCTGCTGATTTCACTTTTTTGTTTGTCTCTCCACCTATGTGTACCTTAATTAACTTTATGGAAAACAAGTAGATTGATTAAAAACCTGATCCTGTTTGCTTTGGCATAGCAGGTGCTTCTTGACGTTTCTGTTGTTACATTGTTCCTGCTCCGTAATGAATGGAGCTCTGTCCCACCACTGCCCAATCAGGCAGCTGATTCCTTGCTCCTTCTCATTACACACACACACACACAGGCTTATTTAATAAAATCTGGCAATGCGGTTTCTTGGTATTTTTAACCGCTATATTTCTATAAACTGTCCCTTGTAAAATCAGCATGTCCTGGGAATATTGACGGCCCTCAGGAGCCAGAGTGCCCACATCCTAATGTGAGCACTCTGAGTAATGTTATGTCTCTCTATAGCATTTGACATCATTGTTCTGTTTTCCACTAACATTTCATTTATTAGTGACCTGTATACACTGACACGGTCCTATAGTGTTAGTGAAAATACTTTTATGTAGCCTAACAAATAACAGTGCTAGCAGTGTCATCACTTGTAACTTATTCATTCTTAGTCTTTTTTGCCTGGGAGGAGATGAAAAAAATAGGAAAGAACACCATTCCAAAATGTTAAAGTCAAAGATTTTTTTCTTTTTCTTTTTCTTTTTTTTTTTAGTGAAATAGTGACTTTCGCCTTTAACTACAGAGACAACCATGCCTTTATTCCTAAATTACCCTGTTTTATTAAGTAATATTTTATATTCTATCATTTCATTTTTTGTGAGATGCCTCCCTGTTTTCACATCTGTTGTTTTCATTTGCTGTTAATGCAAACTCAGCACTTACCCTGTGTTTACCTGTTATCTTGATAAAGTCAATATAATGTCCATATTTACAGAGGTTACAGGTGGTCGGAATGGCTTTTATTTGAGAGTAATTCAGCTCTCAAAATTCAGCGTGTTATGCAAGTGAATGTCTGCAGTCTTCAGTCATGATGTGCTTACCTTCAGTTCTTGGTACAACTTTGTCTGTGTCAGTTCCTTTTAAGTGGTAGATACAACCAAACAAGGAGTGACAGACTGTCTTTAATTAAGCTGACATCATGTTTTGACATTAGCCTGCCTTTTCTTGTCTCCTTTTTTAGA
Organism: Holacanthus passer; assembly: GCA_025331565.1. Taxonomy (NCBI): domain Eukaryota; kingdom Metazoa; phylum Chordata; class Actinopteri; family Pomacanthidae; genus Holacanthus; species Holacanthus passer. Next base: position 2,970,670 of record JAFREQ010000041.1, on the reverse strand, counting down.
GTTGCTCATTAAAATCTTGGCTGAAACAGGCAGACCCTCACATGTACAAGTCCATTTTACAGGTTTATGAATTTTAGATGGAATTTGCAGACACCATCCAAGCAATTTCTGCAATTTCATGCTGCTAATGGTATAGTTGCATAAATTCTTCAGCTTTCCATTTAAAAGTCTATGGTATAATGTGAGCCAAATGACCAGGTGTTATGTGGGAAGGCTAACTCCAAGCCAGAGCTTATTTATAGTAATTTACCTTATACAGAAGCATTGTGTAATTGACCTACTCACTGCAAAGCTGTTGACATGAGACAAACCATCAAAAGAGGACAGAGGAGCCCAGGGGACTAGAGCAGCAAAAAAGGCTCTGAAGTGAAGCTAGTGATAAAGGAAGAAATCTACCTACATACTGTATAGTACAGCACAGCAAGGAGCATGTGTGACAGTTATTCATGGCATACTGCCTTGTGTGGGCCTGCAATACTGTTGTGCAATACTGCAAAACCTCAGTTAGAATCTTCTCACTCTCAGTAGAGCAAAAGACTCATACTCAAAGGTCCATGTTCACTTAGGCACATATAGGCCAACCTACTGTCTGCAAAAGCGGGGCTATGCAATTTGCATGCATTCAAGTGGACCATTCTGGTTAGATATTTATTCGGAAAACAAAATGTGAGTGAAAATTGGACCTGAGTTGGCATGCAGATATTCGTGGATGAAGATTCATTTATTTTAGTAACTTCTATCTAATGCCATTGTGTTCTAAAAGCTATGTTGAATGGAAACACATGCAACAGAACAAGAGTAGACAAAGATCTGTCATCTGTTTCTTTACTTATACTGTTCCTGCTCTCAGAAAGCTGACACGAAAGCAATGAAAATATTCAATATATCATTTTATTTGTGTCAAGGATATTGTTGTCATCGAATGTGCTATGGGGTTTTTCGATAAATTCATGACAATATATTTTTCCATGGACACACATTCCTTCAGACAACAGTTATGTCATATTCACCATTTCATTCATTGATAATTTAAATTAGCTCCTATTTTGCTGTTATTTTTTGGATTTGTTGTGTAGAATCTCTACATGAATGTGTTCACATTTGCACGTTTGCAAGTATCCAAATCGGTATTTGAAGTGGTAACTCAGTTGGTACAGAAATCGGTGGCTGAGATGTTCAGATGTTCAAAGAAACACCTGCACTATCAGAAACATGGATTCTGTTATGATCATGTATAAAGGGAAATGAATAACCAGAGGCCTGCACTACGGAGCGAGGTAACTGCATTATCCAGGTAACTTCAGGAGTAACTTTGTGACGTCGGGTATAACTTTGCGATTAACCTGTTCAATGAAAGGTGGATAAGTTTTACCCAAGGTATGCTGTCAGTTTACGCTGCATCTCTAAACTACTCCGAGCAGGTTATCTTCTTGGTTAATTCCAGGTTACCCTGTATAAGTACAGCCTCCCTGCCCACAGTTGGTCAAGAAAAAATATTTGACATTTGGAAGAGCCAGTTGACATTGCTGCATGGATTGTGAGAGGCTCACTCCACAGGGTGAGGGTGTTTAGAGACCATCAAAATCCTCTAGCTTACCCCGATGATATTCTCTATGAAAGATATGGATTTCAGAATCTTTGCCAACTTCAAGGGCCAGACGTCACCAGAGTAAAGCCCTCACTGCTGAACAGACAGATAAGTGTAGACCACACACCACATCTGAACTCAGTACTAATGATAAGGACTATTAATATATGCCGCTGATAGAATATTTTTATATTTCATCCTGACTTGCCGCCAGATGGGGTTGCATCTGAAATGATTATTAGAATAAAGTTATTCTTAACACAACAGTGTTACATTCTTACAGGTAGCCCTGCAGCCGAGATGCTTTAGGGAGCAGATCTTCATTCATTAACAGTGAGTAACGGCTCAGTTTCACAGATGGAGCCATGTGTAGGCTATAACTGAATTATCCTCATTGTTGTCACATATTTAGATAAACTATTTTACGTGTCCTTGCATCTCAATCATATTACAAATAAAAGAAGAGTCTATAAGACAAAATAGAGAACATACGACCAGAACACTGTACTAATGAATTTTCTCTGACAGCAGTGTGCTGCCAACAAGCCTGGCTTTGTCTTTAGTGTAAGTAACTGATAAGGACAGTGGTAATTGTGAGGATACTGTTGTGTTGCAGGGCTCGTGTTGGAGTTTTGGCCCACATTTGGCTTTTCTAACATCATTTTAACATTTCCACTGACATATCATTGAGGACAGTACCAGGGATTAGTCCCTTTCCCCCTCATGTAGTGGCCTACCATCCAGCCTCCTGGATTGGCCCAGATCAGCACCAATTCTGTAAATCAAGGGTCAGAGTCTGCACGCTGATATCTGATATAGTTTAGGCTAGGATGCCTGCAGACTTACATAAAACCCACAGCAGTTGCAATGCAATTGTGTCTTATCTTACATAAGGATGATATGTCATGGTTTCATTGTGTGGAAGCTAAATTGGTATTAGGATATATTGAAAATGCTTTTTTGAATTAACAGTTTAAAGGAGTATAAATGTTAATCACCAGTCAACTGTCACGAACATGCATCCTACAGCAAGTGTGTAAATTCTATGTCAGTGTCCAGTATGAGCACACAAATTTGGGTGGAAGAATATCAGACTGTGGTTTGTGCATCCATGCAGGTGGTAATAAATGTGACATGAATTGTTGACAGCTCACTGCCAGCTTGTCTATTGGTGAAGCTTTTGTTTACTGTTTACGTCATCTTTCATACAAAATTAAAGCTGTTATAAAGCTCAAAATACTTCACAGTAAATATAACAGACAAAACAAGTAGTAGGGTGGAGCTGTTTTTCTGTGAATAGAGTCACCAATTTCTTTATCTCATCCACTCACACATGTGCCCATGTGCGAGTGAGGTGATGCTCCTCCCAATGGTTTCGCACTATTCTACTCATCTTGATTCTGTGTGTGATGTAAGTGTTGACTGGAGAAAACCTTGGACTTGGACTTTGAACCCACAATAACTCATTAAATTATTATTTACACATCTGTCAATTACAGAGCAAGAATATCATTTGGTCTCTTTAGCTGCTAAATACTCCAGTCTGCAAAGGCTGAAATTGGCACTATAAAAGTCCTTACAGTGAAACAAAACAGTAAAGTTATTGGCTGGAAAATTGTTACAAGTACAGAAATTCATCTTCATAAGCATGTTGTGTCAGAGACAAAGTCAGTTATCTTCTGTGCAAATGCAACAGCTCCAAGCATACTTTTCTCCTTATGTGTTTTAAGATGCTGCAAATGGGGCAGGGAAACCAGATATCCTATACAGCACACACCAGACAGTCCAACACAGTATGTCTGGTCACCAACCAACCAAGTTTCTTCTCTTACATGTTGCGCAGTCTCTTACTCATTATAAAGCTCTGTAAAGGTGAGTTGAGCTGTGGATTCAAGTGATTAGTCTGATGTTATGCCTCCATTCCTTTCCGAGTGCTGTTGAAAAGAACGGCTCATTGTTCTTACATCTTTTTTTTTTTTTTTTTTTTTTTTAGGGGACAGGCTGCTAGGTTTATCTGCAAAATAATCACTAAGACAATGATAGGGTAAGATTTGGATCAGATTCAAACCTAGACATCCCACCAATATAATTCAATTTCACATGGACTAGGTTTAGCAGCACTAAATTACTTGTATTGCCAGACCTAATCAAAAATCTGCATTGTAAACCTTACACAAGGTGATGCCATATATCTCTCTGCTTTGTCATTGAATTTACTACTTTGAAATTACCCTCTGTATGCCATGTTTATGTAAGTAAGGTTGCCTTGCCACGCATGCAACACTTATTATATATACATGCAAATATTAGTAAAACATGTATTGGCACAATACAAATAACAGTGGAATGAATTTTGTGCAAAACAGATTTTGCTTATCAAAACAATACTTCTACTGCTTTTAATAGTTCAAGTATTATAAATAACAGAAAAATAAAATTACATAAAATAGAGAAAAAAACACCTGAGTTGCTTTGACAAAAATAAGAGATGAGCCTATGAGCAGTGCTTAGTTTGTAAATCCTGAGGTCCTGGAACGCATAGACTGTGCTGTTCTGACGGGTCAGGGGAGACAAAAAAGTCATAGAATGCATCTGAGATGAACAGTTCTTTGGACCCACTGGAGCATTCACAATAATTCCTCAAAATCAACTGGAGAGAAGCGCCTAGAATCAGTTGTTTACGGTGCATCTCTGTTCCTCTCTCTCTCTCTCTCTCTCTCTCTCTCTCTCTCTCTGTCTCTCTCTCTCTGTCTGAGTGACAGCTGTCAATCTGTCCATCTACTCTGCTTCAACAGTGGACAGCACCACATTTACACATGCCTATTTCACCATTTTCAGCAAAAACAGCAGCAATTTCACTACTTCACAGCACAACTACGTCCACTTGTACACAGAGGGGCTTACAATAAGTATATGCCAAAATATGTAGACACCAACATTTTCAAATCTTTACTGAAACATGGCTGAATGACAACATCCCAGACTCTGCCGTAGACCTGGACTGCTAACATGCTACAGAGCGGACAGAGCCCGGGGCACCGCCGGTAAGACCCGCAGCGGCGTGTGTGTTTACATCAGCGATGCTTGGTGCAGAGACGCTGGGGTGGTTTACAAACACTGTTCAGCACTGGCAGAGTTCATGATTAGCAAGTTCTGGCCTTTTTACCTGCTGAGGGACTTTACAGCTATTGTTAGTAGTCGTATATATACCCACCAGCCCCAGCATCAACAGCAGAGAGGAGGCGCTCAGTGCAACTGTACCAGGCCGTCAGTGCACAGCAGACTGCACACCCAGACGCTTTCCTCATTCTGGCAGGGGATTCCAACCATGCAAATCCCAAGACGGTACTTCGCAAACTGCACCAACATGTTGATTTTCCAACAAGAGGAAACATACTGGACCTTGTTCTCACCTACAACAAAGGAGCACACAAGGCTGCACCCCTCCCCCACCTCAGCCTGTCTGACCACATCACAGTCCTGCTGAAACCCGCATACAGGCCACGGGTGAAAGTAATAAAACCAGTCCAGAAGGAGAAACACCTGTGACCAGAGGGTACCACATACAACCAGAACACAGACCTACAGGAATACACAGAGACTGTGACAGCTTACATCTCCAAATGCAATGAGGATGTGAATGTCACAAAAACCATCACCACACAGGCTAATCAGAAGCCATGGCTGACAGGGGAGGTTCACAGACTGCTGTGGACACGTAACGCTGCCTTCAGAACTGGTGATGCAACTGCACTGAGATCAGCCAGAGCCAGCCTGTCCTGTGGCATCAGGAAAGCCAAACCGCACCAAGCAGACAGAATAACCCGCCAGTTCAAGGACAGCAGAGACACACAGAGTATGTGGCAGGACATCTTTAACATCTCCATGAGTCAGGCTGTCGTCCCCGCCTGTTTCAAAACCACCACCGTCATACCTGTGGCAACCCCACCAGGACGCCCACCCACCCCTCACACACCCCCTTCAGTCTCTGCTGCCTTCTGGGAAAAGATACCAGAGCCTCCGGGCCAGCTCCACCAGACTGTGCAACAGCTTTGTACACCAGGCTGTCAGGAGGCTGAACTCTCTCCCCCTCACCTCCAAACAACATGGACTGTAACCCTTGCCATCAACCCCCTCCCCCCAGTCTCCCATCTGCGCATGGCTCCAAATGATTGATCCTTGTGCAGCACTGCCTGCTCCTTCCTGTTGACCTGGCTGCTGGCGGGGTTCACTCCTGAGAGTTGGGCTGGGCAGTATGGACTAAAATTAATATCACAGTATTTTTCACCCTTTGGGCAGTGACGGTATTATATCATGGTACTAGTTTTTTTGTATATTTTGTAAGGAGTTATGTAAATACAGTTAATATTTGAATAATATAATAAATGATTTATATACCTATCGTTACTTATGTCTATTGCTACGTGTAGTGTGATTGCCCAAGTAATATTTTTCCACCTTTACTGCTCTTGTTGTAAGGTGTCGCTGTAGTAAATGATGCCTGGAGTCATACGTGGAAATTACACAGTGGTTTAGTCCACTGTCGACCAAAACGCTAGTTACAATGTAGAATTTAAGTTTATAAAATATTGTGTATGTTTCACTTGACTTACATAGCATATATGTCCAAAAGTTAAGAAAAAAGTGAAGTAAAATATCTGCCCTTGCCTGCAGTGACAGCTGTGAAGTTTTGGGACGTGCTCCGCTGCCGCTGCTGCCACCACCTGTGCTTGTTTTGTCCCGGCTTGCTTCATCGTATTCACAGGTGTGCATGTTTTTTAAATGATGAAAGAAGTTGCTTGTGTTTCTTCCTCTTGCTATCACAACACAGCACAGACCTTGCACATTGTTGAAGTTTGCTCCATGTCTGATGTTTTTAAACCGAACCAGCTCCAAATAACGGAGGTGCCACCTCTGTTTTTCTCGGTCTCCCTGTCTGCTTCCAACCATAGACTGTATAAAACAGGTTCCGACACTCCATGCATATCTTTTCAGTCAATATAGGCCACAACTCTGGCTTATCTTCACCATAAGTTTCGCTAGTTGTCTCTTTATTGATAGTTTAGCGTAGCCTAGCATGACCATAGGCTATTTAAATGGCCACCCCCTTTTACTGCAAAGGCAGTTATAGTGAATATGTTTTCTGTTTTTATTTGCAACAAGATATATAATGTGTAAGGTAAGGTAATAAGTATTCAGACCACAACTGAGCTTTTGAAGAAAATAAAATGCCTTATGTTCTTAGAATTAGGCTGTTATTGATTTATCATGGTGATGACGGTCTTGCAAAATCCATATCGTGGTGCAACATCACCACAGTGGTGACTATGACACCGGTATACAGCCCAGCCCAGCTATATGATAATATATAATGTATAATATATTCAGAATCCTCCAGGACCCAGTTGTTGGTTGTGATCAAGACATTGAAGACAGTTTTGTAGGTAGGATTCAAATCTAAATATGATGGCTGAACAAAAGATGTTGCCATGCAGTTGCTCTTTTTGAGTTCTTTTATGACATGTACATAAAAATACTAAGTAAAAAAAAAAAACCTTGCTACTCAAAAACATTGTCTTGCTACCAGCATACATCACACCTACAAACCTAAACTCTGAGCCATCAGTACAGCTTTTAGATCTTAGCACAAAGACACTGTGATCTTATTTCTACTTCATTTTTTCTTTCTAACTTCTTTCTAACTCTGTATTTATTGTCTCCTATAGTTAAAATGAGTCTTGCAAGCTCTGTAGGTGCTTGGCCCCCAGGGTGACAAGGAGATAAACTGATGTCAGAAAGACGCACAGCACAAGTGCAGGTCAATGCATTAAGCATGGCCTAGCAGGTTTCCAATAGAGGTGTAATAACTCTTCAAAATTATGGACAATATTATAATTTTTAATTATGGAGTATGGACAATGCTCACGTGTGTTCTCTGCAAAGCTGCATTAATCACTTTTGCTACTTGGGGGGAGAACTCTACAAAATTTTATATAATATGGCCATATGATGTTGATATGACTAGTGTGTGTGTGTGTGTGTGCTGTGTGTGTGCAGAACAACTTTTGAATTAATTTGGAGTTGTTGTTTTTTTTTGTCCCCAGGGTCGTAGCTAGTGACTAGTACTACTAAGTCATAATTTTGATAAAAATTAATGTCTTATACATTTGATTTTGAAAATTAAAAAATGTACTCACTATTTCACGATTTTCTTTTATCACACAAAATTTGTAGTTTTTAATTAATTGAAATTTTGGCTCAGAAAAAGTTTTGGTCTCTCATCCCATAATAGTGGTCTCATATAATAATTTTGACTGAGTATCTCATACATTTGACTCAGTTAACATTTTGACTAAAGGGGTGGGACAGTGGACTGGTACAGGGACTGGTTGAATATCCTGGTGAAAACTGCCGCCAGCTGGTCCGTGCAGTCTTTCAGCATACAGGAATGCCATCGGGTCCGGCAGCCTTCCTCAGGTTGACGGCCCGCAAAGTACGCCTCACCTCATGCTCCTCCACAGTGAGTGTGGGGCTGCTGCGGGCAGTGGAGAGTGTTGTAGGTGCCTCTGGTGATTCCACCTCAAAGCGGGCAAAGAAGTGCTTCAGCTCCTCTGCCAGTGCGGCGTCACCTTCTGCAGCTCCGAGGTTGGTCCTGTTGGTTAGGTGCTGGATCCCTTGCCACACCTGCCTGCTGTTATTGCTGTCCAAGTGGTCCTCAATTTTCTTTCTGTAGTCCGACTAGGCCACCATGATACCTCTCTTCAGGTTGGCTCGGGCCCCGCTGTATGAAGTCCTGTTGCCAGACCTGAAGGCGGTGTTCCTCTCCTTCAGTAGCCGCTGGACCTCCTGGGTCATCCGGTTCTTAATATAGCACAGTAAACTGTCTGTGAACACCTCCAGGTCTGGATGTTTGAACACGTCCCAGTTTGTCCTGTCAAAGCAGTCCTGCAGCTGCTGAGAGGCACCATCCGGCCAAGTCTTGATGGTCTTTGTAATGTTAAGAGCAGTTCTCCTAATGGGGGCATATGCAGGGATTAAAAGCAGGGAGATGTAGTCAGACTGACCCAGGCGCGGTAGTGGTCTCACCCTGTAACCCAGCTTGATATTAGAGTAAACCTTTTCAAGTGTGTTTGCTCCTCTTGTAGCACAGTTAACATGCTGGTAGAATTTGGGGAGTACTGACTTCAAATCTGCATGGTTAAAGTCCCCTGCTATGATGTGCACAGCATCAGGATACTTGCTCTGTTGACTGCTAATGATGCCATATAGAAGTCTGACAGCCGAGTTAGCATTAGCAAGTGACTGCAAGTGATGACTAGTCGGGGAGCAATATGTAGTCTGTCATGTCTCTAGGCCAAGACACTGATTTTATGACTCTGCAATCTTCTAATCTGACACAGTGACCATCGTAACAGACAAAATATCATGTAGTCTGAACCCGGCATTACTGTACTTGAAGTGTGTATCTATATAGCTAAAATTTGTTAGAGAAAGTGCATTGCAATTTTCTTCTGAGTATTTATTTTCTGTGTATATCTACAACAACCAACTAACCAAGTTGTTTTTGTGCCTAAACCTAACCAGACCTTAACCACAGAGTTGTCAGAACAGATATTAAGGTTAAAGGACAACAGAGGTTGCCTAATCAAAAAACATCTAACCATAAATAATGACAGTGAATCAATATTGGTATTCAGACACTTTTTTTTCAGACAAAACAGACTTTTTATATGTTACTGAGTTTATCTGCTAAATTTGGTAAATACAGTTAATATTTGAATAATATAATAAATGATTTATATACCTATCGTTACTTATGTCTATTGCTACGTGTAGTGTGATTGCCCAAGTAATATTTTTCCACCTTTACTGCTCTTGTTGTAAGGTGTTGCTGTAGTAAATGATGCCTGGAGTCATACGTGGAAATTATACAGTGGTTTAGTCCACTGTCGACCAAAACGCTAGTTACAATGTAGAATTTAAGTTTATAAAATATTGTGTATGTTTCACTTGACTTACATAGCATATATGTCCAAAAGTTAAGAAAAAAGTGAAGTAAAATATCTGCCCTTGCCTGCAGTGACAGCTGTGAAGTTTTGGGACGTGCTCCGCTGCCGCTGCTGCCACCACCTGTGCTTGTTTTGTCCCGGCTTGCTTCATCGTATTCACAGGTGTGCATGTTTTTTAAATGATGAAAGAAGTTGCTTGTGTTTCTTCCTCTTGCTATCACAACACAGCACAGACCTTGCACATTGTTGAAGTTTGCTCCATGTCTGATGTTTTTAAACCGAACCAGCTCCAAATAACGGAGGTGCCACCTCTGTTTTTCTCGGTCTCCCTGTCTGCTTCCAACCATAGACTGTATAAAACAGGTTCCGACACTCCATGCATATCTTTTCAGTCAATATAGGCCACAACTCTGGCTTATCTTCACCATAAGTTTCGCTAGTTGTCTCTTTATTGATAGTTTAGCGTAGCCTAGCATGACCATAGGCTATTTAAATGGCCACCCCCTTTTACTGCAAAGGCAGTTATAGTGAATATGTTTTCTGTTTTTATTTGCAACAAGATATATAATGTGTAAGGTAAGGTAATAAGTATTCAGACCACAGCTGAGCTTTTGAAGAAAATAAAATGCCTTATGTTCTTAGAATTAGGCTGTTATTGATTTATCATGGTGATGACGGTCTTGCAAAATCCATATCGTGGTGCAACATCACCACAGTGGTGACTATGACACCGGTATACAGCCCAGCCCAGCTATATGATAATATATAATGTATAATATATTCAGAATCCTCCAGGACCCAGTTGTTGGTTGTGATCAAGACATTGAAGACAGTTTTGTAGGTAGGATTCAAATCTAAATATGATGGCTGAACAAAAGATGTTGCCATGCAGTTGCTCTTTTTGAGTTCTTTTATGACATGTACATAAAAATACTAAGTAAAAAAAAAAAACCTTGCTACTGAAAAACATTGTCTTGCTACCAGCATACATCACACCTACAAACCTAAACTCTGAGCCATCAGTACAGCTTTTAGATCTTAGCACAAAGACACTGTGATCTTATTTCTACTTCATTTTTTCTTTCTAACTTCTTTCTAACTCTGTATTTATTGTCTCCTATAGTTAAAATGAGTCTTGCAAGCTCTGTAGGTGCTTGGCCCCCAGGGTGACAAGGGAGATAAACTGATGTCAGAAAGACGCACAGCACAAGTGCAGGTCAATGCATTAAGCATGGCCTAGCAGGTTTCCAATAGAGGTGTAATAACTCTTCAAAATTATGGACAATATTATAATTTTTAATTATGGAGTATGGACAATGCTCACGTGTGTTCTCTGCAAAGCTGCATTAATCACTTTTGCTACTTGGGGGGAGAACTCTACAAAATTTTATATAATATGGCCATATGATGTTGATATGACTAGTGTGTGTGTGTGTGTGTGCTGTGTGTGTGCAGAACAACTTTTGAATTAATTTGGAGTTGTTGTTTTTTTTTGTCCCCAGGGTCGTAGCTAGTGACTAGTACTACTAAGTCATAATTTTGATAAAAATTAATGTCTTATACATTTGATTTTGAAAATTAAAAAATGTACTCACTATTTCACGATTTTCTTTTATCACACAAAATTTGTAGTTTTTAATTAATTGAAATTTTGGCTCAGAAAAAGTTTTGGTCTCTCATCCCATAATAGTGGTCTCATATAATAATTTTGACTGAGTATCTCATACATTTGACTCAGTTAACATTTTGACTAAGTATCTCATCATTCTAACATTCCATGAGTGTTTTGATTTTTGTCAGTCCTAAATTGTCATCCCTTTTTTTCGTGGCAGAAATGGGCTACCATGCTTTCAATTATACTTTACTGGTTTCCTTGTAAAGATTGTAAGTATAAATTCAGTGTATTTGCTCTCACCCTGTGTGTGTTTTATTGCTGTTTTACATGTCATCAGCATCCCTGCTCTTTGTGGAATAAAAGAGGAACAAAAATATACCAATGGTTTTAGGAGAACATATCAGATTGTGATATTTTTGGACTGAATGTAGTAAAATTAGGCCTTGCTGATTAAATCTCTCATCTCACAGCACTAAAGTCATCCCAGCTCTCTGAAAAAACACAACCTAATGAATAATTGTGTCATACATGCTGGTTATGTTGATTACACATTACTGTGCTCCTGAAGACATGCAGAGCATTTCATTAATAAGTAGCAGACCCAGTGAGGACTAGTCACTGTTTATGTGTTTGAATCAGTTGTGAATCATGAGAAGTGATGAGATACAGGAAAATCAATTCAGCATTTCCATGCCTCTTCCTATACTTTCCATATGAAATATTTAAAACTGTACCAATACAGTTCATTTTGACAAGAATTTACTGACTTACGCCGGGTGCAGACTACACAATATCAATGCGATTCTTGCCTGATCCGGCAGATGTATGATGGCAGATCAGGTTGAGAAGGACAATGGCAGTTGGACATGACAGTCACTCGTTTTAGCCCATATAGTGTGTCGTAGTAGACAACCAGCGCTTCATCTGGGATGCCTCATGATGTCCTCACAAAAAGATGTTTTTGCCTTCCACAATGGATTCCATGATGTGTTCCAAATGTTGACCAATAGGAGCATAGAACGCTCTTCCATGCACAACTGTAAACATGATGAAACAAAAGAGGAATGATGTTGGTGCTGCGAGGGAGAACTGTTAAACTGAGGAAAGGTCACCCCCATTCTTTAATTCTTTTTTAGGCTTTTTTTGAACAAAAGAGAGCCAATATCATACACATCAGCATTGATGTTTACATTATTGTTCCTGGAAGCCTGTCCCTAGCAACTCCTTCCCAGTGACAACATAGAATAGAATGTCTTTATTGTCGTTGCAATGATACAATGAGATTTAAAGTGCCTACCAGTTGGTGCATCATACTAAAACCATACATAGAAACTATAAAAACCTAAAAAGTAGTAAGATAAATAGTCTACAGAATAAATAACACAGCCAGACACAGACATCCAATCAATATGGTACACAAACAATCTATTACACGCATACTTTCACACAATCGCACAGTCCCTTGGTCATCTCGCAGTAGGTACACTTTTTTGGCTATTATTAAGCTCCATTATTGCTGAAGAAGAAGCTGTACGCCATATGCATATACAATATGTCAATAGACTCTCTATGGAACCCCTATAAAAGGACACAAGCAGTCTCTGGGTGATGTTCTTCCTGAGCACTCTCAGAAAGTGCAGTCTCTGCTGGGCCTTTTTCAGTAGCTCAGAAGTGTTTACGCTCCAGGTCAAGTCCTCTTCAATGTGGACTCCCAGGAAGCGGAAGTCTGCCACCCTCTCCACACAGCCCCCGTGTTATTTCTGTTTTTTTCTTTCGGTGGTCAACGATTAGTTCTTTGGTCTTTGAGGTGTTGAGGAGCAGATTATTCTCCCTGCACCACACCGTCAGCTGTTCCACCTCCAATCCTCCAATCCTGACCCTCTGGGTGCGACTAGACATAAAGCTTTTAATCCACATGCAGGTAGAATATGGTAGTCCGCTGTCCCCCAGTTTGTCCACCAGTCTGTGGGGGAGGATGGTGTTGAAAGCAGAGCTGTAGTCCACAAAGAGCAGCCGTACGTAGCTCCCCTGCTGCTCCAGATGGGACAGAGCAGTATGGAGGGCTGTGGCTATGCCATCCTCCATGGATCTATTTTCTCTGTACGCAAACTGGTGTGAGTCAAAGCTGTGGGGCAGGAATGATATTATGTGACTTCGGACCAGTTTTTCGAAGCATGTCATCACCACTGGGGTGAGTGCGACTGGCTGATAGTCATTGAGGCAAGAGATGAGAGGTTTCTTGGGTAAAGGGATTATGGTAGAGGACTTAAGACAGGGTGGGACAGTGGACTGGTACAGGGACTGGTTGAATATCCTGGTGAAAACTGCCGCCAGCTGGTCCGTGCAGTCTTTCAGCATACAGGAATGCCATCGGGTCCGGCAGCCTTCCTCAGGTTGACGGCCCGCAAAGTACGCCTCACCTCATGCTCCTCCACAGTGAGTGTGGGGCTGCTGCGGGCAGTGGAGAGTGTTGTAGGTGCCTCTGGTGATTCCACCTCAAAGCGGGCAAAGAAGTGCTTCAGCTCCTCTGCCAGTGCGGCGTCACCTTCTGCAGCTCCGAGGTTGGTCCTGTTGGTTAGGTGCTGGATCCCTTGCCACACCTGCCTGCTGTTATTGCTGTCCAAGTGGTCCTCAATTTTCTTTCTGTAGTCCGACTAGGCCACCATGATACCTCTCTTCAGGTTGGCTCGGGCCCCGCTGTATGAAGTCCTGTTGCCAGACCTGAAGGCGGTGTTCCTCTCCTTCAGTAGCCGCTGGACCTCCTGGGTCATCCGGTTCTTAATATAGCACAGTAAACTGTCTGTGAACACCTCCAGGTCTGGATGTTTGAACACGTCCCAGTTTGTCCTGTCAAAGCAGTCCTGCAGCTGCTGAGAGGCACCATCCGGCCAAGTCTTGATGGTCTTTGTAATGTTAAGAGCAGTTCTCCTAATGGGGGCATATGCAGGGATTAAAAGCAGGGAGATGTAGTCAGACTGACCCAGGCGCGGTAGTGGTCTCACCCTGTAACCCAGCTTGATATTAGAGTAAACCTTTTCAAGTGTGTTTGCTCCTCTTGTAGCACAGTTAACATGCTGGTAGAATTTGGGGAGTACTGACTTCAAATCTGCATGGTTAAAGTCCCCTGCTATGATGTGCACAGCATCAGGATACTTGCTCTGTTGACTGCTAATGATGCCATATAGAAGTCTGACAGCCGAGTTAGCATTAGCAAGTGACTGCAAGTGATGACTAGTCGGGGAGCAATATGTAGTCTGTCATGTCTCTAGGCCAAGACACTGATTTTATGACTCTGCAATCTTCTAATCTGACACAGTGACCATCGTAACAGACAAAATATCATGTAGTCTGAACCCGGCATTACTGTACTTGAAGTGTGTATCTATATAGCTAAAATTTGTTAGAGAAAGTGCATTGCAATTTTCTTCTGAGTATTTATTTTCTGTGTATATCTACAACAACCAACTAACCAAGTTGTTTTTGTGCCTAAACCTAACCAGACCTTAACCACAGAGTTGTCAGAACAGATATTAAGGTTAAAGGACAACAGAGGTTGCCTAATCAAAAAACATCTAACCATAAATAATGACAGTGAATCAATATTGGTATTCAGACACTTTTTTTTCAGACAAAACAGACTTTTTATATGTTACTGAGTTTATCTGCTAAATTTGGCATCATGATTCACTCATTAAAACTCTTATTTGATAAATCATCGTTTCTAAAAATCTTACAGTACTTCTTTAATGCAGACAAGCATTATTTGGAAAATAACATGTTTATTCACTTTACATGGAGCTAAAGTTAACACAAATTATGTTAAACATTCATTGAAGGAGTTAGTGTCTGTTTATGAGTCATAAGTAACCACAAATTATCAAACATAATTTATAAGTAATAGATGTTTACGAAAGCTTGGCTCTGTTAAATCTAAGAATATTTTAAGGAAGCATGGCATGCTAATAGCTAACAAAGAACTTTGAGCTATACTTGCATAAAATTTTGTCCTAAAAGCAAATTAACATATACAGTATATATGTTATCGAATCAGTCAACATTCATAATTGATAATTACCTTGGCAGACACAGCAGATTGGTATGTCTTCAGGTGTATTTTAAATACATCCATTCATTCATCCAATGAGAAAGATAAATGGAGACAATGAAAATTTGTACTTACACTTGCAGATAAATGAAAAACAACCACTGCTTTAAGATGACTGCTGGGATCTAATGCCTGTCCGACCAGACTATTTCGTCTCGTCCTTACTCGTTAGGGCATAATGAGAGTTTGCCCTAAATTTTTATTGTCAATATTTTTTGTTTATGTTGTCATTACACTTTAGTCATGAAATTAAAGGACAAATGCCTATCATGAAAATTTTCAGTGACAAAATTAACAGTGGTACCAATCTCGATGTGGAGATGAACAATTTCAGCGCTGTTTATCTACTTCTCCAATGGAATATTTATGACTAATATTTACTTAAAAAATAATTGCAGCTTTCCTGAACTGAACCCAGATTTAACAAAAATGGAGAAGCTGGAGGGAAACAGCAGGGGAATACAAACCACCTCCCTACCTCTCTGTGAAAAATTGCCAGTGTTCCCATTGGATCATTTTGCCCACTGTGTTGCTATTTTTATCTTATTAACATTAATAAGCACT
Organism: Holacanthus passer; assembly: GCA_025331565.1. NCBI lineage: Eukaryota > Metazoa > Chordata > Actinopteri > Pomacanthidae > Holacanthus > Holacanthus passer. Next base: position 2,954,789 of record JAFREQ010000041.1, on the reverse strand, counting down.
TATGAGGCTCTTGGTTCTGCTGAGGTGCTAGTGGTCACAATATTTTTTAAAAACACAACTGTTTTCTTTGAGGATAAAACATTCCTGCAGTCTCCCAGCTCGATTACAGGCTTTCAGTGATTTGTCTCTCATGTGTAACAGCATGTACTGTGTGTGTGTGTGTGTGTGTGTGTAACCTCATTACCAAATTAATCTGCTTACTACCTCCTTGTGTCACACATTTGGTACTCACTATCACTCCAAGTTCCCAGCATACATTAAGGGACAAAGCAGACAGATACATTGTACCCTACGGCTGGGTTCCTATGACTTCCTCACTACACACTACTGCCATTTATGGTAGTCCTGTTCTTGCATTCAGAAGCTATGGGATGCAATAGAAGCACACTGATACCTTGTGAATTTTTATACTCCGTAACATACTTTATATTATTTTTTTTGTGATACATTTTGTAGCTTTGTAGATTTTTGTATCATGAAATATTATACCACAATATATCATCAAGGTAGATTCTGGTGCAGAAGAGAACTTTCGGGATTTTGATGTAGCCATCCAGTCTGGAATAGCCCTGGAACCTTTGGCAAAACCTCTCATTGCCAATGCCCTGGATGGACGATTGCTGGCCTGTGTCACCCAACAAACTAAACCCATCACCTTGGTACTCTCAGGAAATCACAGGGAAACAATCAGGTTCAACATTATTTTTGCTCCCAAAACACCATTGCTGCTGGGACATCCATGGTTAAAGCGTCATAACCCCCACATTGATTGGTCTGCTGGGAGAATTGTGAGTTGGAGTTCATTCTGCCATTCATCTTGTTTGCAGTCTGCTTTGTCTCCCACAGAGGGTGCTGTTGGATTATCCATTCCCGAGCCTCCAGATTTGTCTTCCATACCGGCTGATTACCATGACCTTGGTGAGGTTTTCAGTAAAGATCGTGCTCTTTCTCTTCCTCCTCACAGACCTTACGATTGTGCCATTGATCTCCTCCCTGGTGCTCCTTTGCCATCCAGCAGCTTGTATAACCTGTCGCAACCGGAAAGAGAGACCCCTGCATTGACTTCCGAGGTTTGAATAATATCACAGTGAAGAACAAGTATCCCCTGCCATTACTCACTTCTGCTTTTGAACCTCTCCAAGGTGCCACCATATTCACAAAACTATCACGGAATGCATATCATCTGGTTCGTATAAGAGAAGAAGATGAATGAAAGACTGCCTTCAAGACTCCACTGGACCATTTTGAATATTTGATGATGACATTTGGCCTGACAAATGCACCTGCTGTCTTCCAGGCTTTGGTGAATGATGTGTTGAGAGATTTTCTCAATCGCTTTGTCTTTGTCTATCTTGATGACATTCTGATTTTTTCCAAGACCCAGTCTGAACACATATTCCATGACCATCAGGTTCTGCAGCGACTTATGGAGAATAAACTTTGTGTCAAAGCGGAGAAAAAACCCCTCTGTGCCTGTCCTGATGCAGCCAGACCCATCCCAACAGTTCATTGTGGAGGTGGATGCATCTGACACTGGAGTTGGGGCAGTCTTGTCTCAGCGCCTTGAACCAGATCAGAAGCTCCATCCCTGTGCCTACTTTTCTCGACGTCTGTCTCCGGCTGAGCGCAATTATGATGTTGGTAACCGGGAACTTCTGGCTGTTAAACTTGCTCTTGAAGAATGGAGACACTGGTTGGAGGGGGCTGAACAATCATTTGTGGTGTGGACTGACCATAAAAATCTTTCCTACCTTCTGTCTGCTAAGCGACTGAACTCACGCCAAGCTTTCCGGGCACTGTTTTTCAGTAGGTTCAATTTCACTCTTACCTATTGCCCTGGCTCCCATAATGTGAAACCGGATTCCCTCTCACGCCAACACATGGTGGAAGACTCTAACTGCTGTCCAGACACTGTACTCCCTGCTGAATGTATTGTTGCTGCAATAACTTGGGAGATTGAGTCAGCTGTGAGAGAGGCTCAGAAGAATGAGCCAGATCCAGGAGCTGGTCCCCCTAACTGTCTGTTTGTCCCAGATTCTGTTCGTTCACAGGTCCTGCAGTGGGTTCATGCTTCACGGTTCTCCTGCCATCCTGGGATTAATCGTTACCACTATGGATTCAGACACCCGTGCCTTCGTCGCTGCCTGCACAGTTTGTGCCCGAGGAAAGTCTTCTCATCGCCCTCCTGCTGGCCTGCTCCATCCTCTGTCTGTTCCCAGTCGCCCTTGGTCACACATTGACTTGGATTTCGTCACCAGTTTACCTCCTTCCAATGGTAACACCACTATACTTACCATAGTTGACCGTTTCTTCCAAAGCCGTTCATTTTGTTGCTTTGCCTAAACTTTCTTCTGCCAAAGTAACTGCTGACCTTATGACTAATCATGTTTTTCGTCTCCACGGTATCCCAGTAGATATTGTATCAGATCAAGGCCCTCAGTTTATCTATCAAGTATGGAAAGCCTTCTGTCAAGCCCTTGGTGCATCAGTTAGCCTCTCCTCTGGGTTTCACCCTCAAATAAATGGCCAAACTGAGAGAGCTAATCAAGATCTGGAGTCAGCGCTACGCTGCGTTGCTGCTTCAAACCCCGCTGCCTGGAGCATCCACTTAGCCTGGATTGAGTATGCACATAACTCCCTGACCAGTGCTGCCACAGATGTGTCTCCTTTTCAAGCTTCTCTTGGTTATCAACCTCCTCTGTTCCCTTCCCAGGAGAGCCAGTTGGCTGTCCCTTCAGTGCAGCATCATCTTCGCTGGTGCCGTTAGGTCTGGAAAGACACCCGTGCAGCGCTCCTCTGAACCTCCAGCAACAATAAGCATTTGGCGGACCGGCACCAAACACCAGCTCCATGATATAAACCAGGTCAGACTGTTTGGTTGTCCTCCAAGAACATTCCTATAAAGGCAGATTCCAAGAAATTGTTATCTCGTTACCTGGGCCCGTTCCATTGAAAAGATTATCAACCCTACTGTTGTCAAGTTAAGGCTCCCCAGTTCAATGCGAATCCACCCAACTTTCCATGTGTCCCAGCTTAAACCTGTGGTTGTCAGTCTTCAGACTTCAGCAGCCTGTTTGGTTATCCACCTTCAACTCCTCCGCCTGCCCTGCTCAGCCGTACCTGTCCACCTCAGCCAGACCACCCCAGCCAAGCCTTCAGCCTACTTTCTTCTACCCAAAATAAACAGTCAAAACCATTCTGTCTCCAGGTTGTGTGTCTTTGGGTCCTAATATTGAACTGTCTTAACACAGAAGTGCTGGCTGGATGGTGTTGAACACACTGGAGAAATCAAAGAACATGATTCTCACAGTGCTCCCAGGTTTCTCCAGGTGAAAGAGTGCTCTGTGCTGGAGGAACATGTCCACCCCGTCCACCCTGATGCCAGGTTGGTAGACGAACTGAAGTGGGTCCATTGATGGACCCACCAGGGGGTGGAGATGAGCAAGGACCAGCCGCTCCAGGGTCTTCATCAGGTGGGATGTTAATGCCACCAGCCTGTAGCTGCTGAGGTCCTTGGGGTGTGGAGTCGTGGGGACAGGTACCACGCAGGATGTCTTCCACAGCTGTGGCACCCTCCCCAGCTTCAGGCTCAAGTTGAAGATGTGCTCAACAACCCCGCACAGCTGGTCTGCGCAGGACTTAAGGAGCCTGGAGCTGATGCCGTCCGGACCCGCCACCTTCCTCACCTTGGTCTCTCTGAGCGGATTTCTCACCTGGGTTGTTTTGAGGGTCAGGTTGGAGCTGGGGGGCTGTGTGCTGGTGGGTGTAGGTTGGTGGGTTGAGCCGATGTTTTGGTGTCAGGGTGCAGTTGCATCACCAGCAACTTATCCCTACGGAGGCAGGGCTGGATGGTATTAAAAGCACTGGAAAAGTCGAAGAACATCACTCTCACAGTGCTTCCCTGCTTCTCCAGGTGAGACAGGGACTTGTGGGACAGAAAGATCAGGGCGTCCTCCACACCAATGTGCAGCTAGTATGCAAACTGCAGTGGGTCCAAGAAAGCAGTTAGTCCTCAGGTGCTGAAGAACCAGCCTCTCAAATGTCTTCATAACATGTGACGTGAGTGTCACAGGTCTGTAGTTGTTGAGAGCACTGGGTCGTCCTGTCTTTGGCACTGGAACAATGCAGGAGGTCTTCCATAGGTTGGGCACCGTCATCAGCCTGAAGGAGAGATTGAAGAGGTGCTGAAGCACTCGGCACACACCTTGAGAACCCGGGGGCTGATGTTGTCTGACCCACTGGCTTTGTTGACGTTAAGTCTGATGAGCTCCCTTCTCACCTGGTTGTTAGTAAAAGCTGGACTGTAGGAAGGGGAGAGCTGTTGTGAAATGTCCATTGTTCTGTAGGTGTTAGCTAGTGAAGAGTCGGAGGGCGGGGGGAGGCTGTCCTTTGAGGAAACTTCTGATAAACTGAGAGAGGGGGAGGGGGGTGTTGAGGAAGCCAAGTTCTTGATGGTGAGGGGAGCAGAATCTTCATCAGAGGTGTGAATGGGGACAGGGATGGTGGGTGGAGACCAAGACCCACTGTCTGAGCTCGCTGAGGTGGGGGATGTGTCGAAACTATTGAAGAACAGATTCAGCTCAGCAGCAAATCCAGGGTCTCCCTCTACTCTGTTTGTAGTCTTGTTGCAGCCTGTCATCAGTTTCATTCCATTCCACACCTCCTTTGTATTATTCTGTTCCATCCTGGCCTCAATCCTCTCCTTGTAGTTCTTTTTCGCCTCCTTCAGTTTCCTCCCCAATTCCTTTTGGGCTGCCTTGAGTGTCTCACAATCCTTGGACATGAAGGCCCTCTTCTTGATGTGAAGAAGGCCTTTAATCTCCTTATTAATCCATCCATTTATTGTTGGGAAAGCAGCAAACCTTTTTGGATGGGACAATGGTGTCCTCACAGAACTGTATATAAGATAAGAGATAAGATAAGATAAACCTTTATTCGTCCCACAGTGGGGAAATTTGCAGTGCACAGCAGCAAGGTGATAGAACAAGAATGAAAATAAACAGGCTAAAAAAAGTATTTACAAATTTACCAAATTTACAAATTTAAACGGGATTATTTACAGATGTACATGAGAAGATGAATATGATATGATATATATGACCAGTACAGAAGGATAAAATATGAAATGTTAAATATCAAATATGAAATGCTTGGCTTGACTTTGATGGGGTGGAGTATTGCACAAAAAGAGTAATGCACAGATGCCCAATAATTAAATATCAATATGAATATTGCACTTGAATTTTTGAATGGAGTGTTGCTCAGTAAATGAAATCTGGAATAAATATACAGATATTGCACAGATACAGACATGGTGGTGTATTGCCTATAGGGAGCAGTGCTGGTTGTACAGTCTGACAGCTGCAGGAAGAAAAGACCTGCGATATCGCTCCTTCACACACTTTGGGTGAAGCAGTCTATCGCTGAAGGAGCTCTCTAGTGCTGTTAAAGTGTTCTGAAGGGGGTGGGAGTCATTCTCCAACATGGATGACAGCTTAGCCATCATCCTCCTCTCTCCCCACCCCCACTGTGTCCAGAGGGCAACCCAGTACAGAGCTGGCCTTCTTGATCAACTTGTCCAGTCTATTCCTGTCTGCAGCCGAAATGCTGCTGCCCCAGCAAGTAACTCCATAAAAATGGCTGATGCCACAACAGTGTCATAGAAGGTCTTCAGGAGCGCCCCTTGCACTCCAAAAGACCTCAGTCTCCTGAGCAGGTAGAGTCTGCTCTGACCTTTCTTGTAAAGTGCAGCAGTGTTATGAGTCCAGTCCATTCTGTTGTTGAGGTGAACACCCAGGTACTTATAAGATGTCACCATCTCGATGTCCATTCCCTGGATGTTCACTGGTGTTGGAGGGGAGTGAGTGCGCCTGCGGAAATCCACCACCAGCTCCTTGGTTTTCCCCACGTTGATCTGGAGGCGGTTCCGCTGGCACCAGTCCATAAAGTCCTGCGTCAGTTCTCTGTATTCCCTGTCGTCCCCATCTGTGATGAGGCCGACGATGGCAGAGTCGTCGGAGAACTTCTGCAGGTGACAGGTTGGTGAGTTGAATGAAAAGTCTGCAGTGTAGAGGGTGAAAAGGAACGGAGCCAGGACCGTTCCTTGTGGGGCCCCCCGTACTGCAGACAACTGTGTCAGACACACAGTCCCGTGTCCTCACATATTGTGGGCGGTTGGTAAGGTAGTCCTGGACCCAGGATGTGAGGTGCAGGTCCACCCCTGTGTTCTCCAGCTTGTCCCTCAGAAGTGCTGGCTGGATGGTGTTGAATGCACTGGAGAAATCAAAGAACATGACTCTCACAGTGCTCCCAGGCTTCTCCAGGTGAGAGAGGGCTCTGTGCTGGAGGAAGATGACGGCATCCTCCACCCCGATGCCAGGCTGGTAGGCGAACTGAAGTGGGTCCATCGAAGGACCCACCAGGGGGCGGAGATGGGCAAGGACCAGCCGCTCCAGGGTCTTCATCAGGTGGGATGTTAGAGCCACCGGCCTGTAGCTGCTGAGGTCCTTGGGGTGCGGAGTCTTAGGGACAGGTACCACGCAGGATGTCTTCCACAGCTGTGGCACCTTCCCCAGCTTCAGGCTCAGGTTAAAGATGTGCTGAACAACCCCGCACAGCTGGTCTGCGCAGGACTTCAGGAGCCTGGAGCTGATGCCGTCTGGACCCGCCGCCTTCCTTGCCTTGGTCTTCCGGAGCTGGTTTCTCACCTGGGTTGTTGTGAGGGTCAGGTTGGAGCAGGGGGGCTGTGTGCTGGTGGGTGTGGGAGGGTGGGTTGAGCTGATGAGCTGAGCAGTGGGGAGTGGCTGTAAGCTGAGAGTTGCAGGAGGGGAGGTGGGGGTGGAGCAGTCCACCTGAGGTGTCGATGGGGAAGGTTGCAGCAGGGGGGCTGGGCCGGGGAAGGGCAGATGGCTGATCAAATCTATTGAAGAATAAGTTCAGCTCATTCACCCACTTCTGGTCCCCCACAGCCTGGGAGTCAGGTTCCTTGTGGCCAGAGATGGTTTTCAGGCCTCTCCAGACTCCGCTGACGTTGCTCTGCTGCAGCTGTTCCTCCATCTTCCTCCTGTAGTTGTTCTTCCCCTCTCTGATCTTCCTTCTCAGCTCCCTCTGCACAGCCTTCAGCTCCTCCTTGTCTCCTGACTTAAAGGCCCTCTTCTTCTCCTTTAGGAGAGCCTTTATGTCCGGGGTAATCCATGGTTTGTTGTTGGAAAAACACCGTACAGTCCTGGTGGGTACAGTGTTATCCACACAAAAGTTTATGTAGTCCGTGATGCAGTCAATGAGACTGTTGATGTCGTCCCCATGAGAATCGCAGAGTTCTTCCCACACCGTCGTGTTGAAACAGTCCTTGAGAGCCTCGTCAGCCTCGTCGGACCATCTCTTCACTGTGCGGGACACAGCTGGCTGCCTGTGTACCAGAGGTTTGTACACAGGCTGGAGATGAACCAGGTTGTGATCTGATCTTCCCAGGGGAGGAAGGGGTGATGAGGTGTATGCCTCCTTGGTGTTGGCATAACACAAGTCCAGTATTCTATTGTCTCTGGTGCAGCATGTGACGTATTGGGTGAAGGTGGGCAGAGTGGAGGATGGAGAGGCATGGTTGAAGTCCCCGGAGAGGAGAAGGAGGGCCTGTGGATGTTGGGTCTGCAGCCGGCCCGTGACAGAGTGGATGACGTCACAGGCCGCATCGGCGTTAGCAGAGGGGGGAATATACGCAGCTATCGCGATAACATGCGAGAACTCCCGCGGCAGATAGTATGGCCTCATGCTAACGGCTAACAGTTCAATGTCCTTACAGCAGAGTTGCTCCTTAATAGTGATGTGCCCAGAGTTACACCATCTATCGTTCACAAACACTGCCAGCCCTCCTCCTTTCCTCTTACCGCTCTCCTTCGTCCTGTCCGCCCGCAGCAGTTTAAATCCTTGCAACGTGACGATCGTGTCCGGGGTCTGCGGAGTCAGCCATGTTTCCATAAACACAATGATGCTGCACTCCCGGTACTCCCTCTGGTGTCGGGTCAGCGCCGCTAACTCGTCCATCTTGTTGGGGAGAGATCTTACGTTCCCCATGGTGATGGACGGGAGGACCGGTCGGTATCTTCTCCTCCTGTCGCGGCGCTGGACCCCGGCACGGCTCCCCCGTCTTCTCCTCTTTATTTCTCGGGGAACCTCGGGCCTCTCGTCCGGCAGCACCGCCGTGTTGCGGAGCGCCGACAGCTGATCCCGGCTGTAAACAATAGGGCCTCGGACGGGCCCCCCAGACGCGGACGTAAACATTGCAAAAAGTGAGTGAAAATGCCAGTACAAACACAGTCACAATGGTGGACATGTTGACCTGGGCATTCAGACGTATAATCCCGTGCAGAAAATGTTAAAAAAGTTAAAAAGACTAAAACTAGAAAGGAAAAAGCTCAGCGAGGAGCGAGAGCTGCTGTAGCAGGCCGCCACTCGGGGTGGCGCCAAACTAACCTATAGTCAGTTATGCAGCGAGAGAGACCCTCTATGTCCTCTCCATGGTCCTCCTGAAACAGCTCCCAGTGCGTTACATTGAAGCACTCCTGGAGGGCCTCCTCTGTGTCCTTAGACCAAACCTTCACATATCTTGTGCCTCCTTCATGTTGGCATACAGCAGGTCCAAGATTTTATTCCCTCTTGTTGCACACTTCACATACTGTTTAAAGTTCATCAGGACAGGAGAGAGGGAGACATGATTGAAATCCCCACTGATCAATATGAGGGTGCTGGGATGCTGGGTTTGTAGTCCCACGATCACAGCGTGCATGATGTCACCCGTGCCAGCCGCTGCAGCTGATGATGGGATGTACACAGTCACAGCAATGACGTGCAAAAACTCCCTTGGCAGATAGTACGGTCTTAACCCTACCGCCAACAGTTCAATATCAGGAATACAGATACAGTCCTTCACAGTCACATGCCCGGGATGACACCATTTAGAGTTGACAAAAACAGTTCCTCCTCCCCTCTTCTTACTGCTTCGTTTTCCCTGGTCCGCTTGTATCAGTGTGAAGCCAGCCAACTCCAGCAGACTGGTCCGGTATCTTCCATCTTCTTCTATCTGAAGCCATGTCTCCGTGAAACAAAGCAAACTGCACTCTCTGTATGCACGCTGACTGTTTACTAAAGCTGTTAGTTCGTCAGTTTTGTTCACAAGTGACCGGAAATTCCCCATAATGATCGATGGCAGAAAAGGTTTGAATTTCCTGTCCCTCTTGATCCTCTCTCGGACTTTAGCACTGGCCTTTTTCCCTCAGCAGCTGCCTCTCTATATCTCCTCTGGGATACGTTTTTTTTATTGAAGAACTCAGTATTCACTGCAAAAAATGAAAAAGTTTGTTTGGGACATATCCTTTTTTAAGTACAATATTACATGCATGTATGTAAACATTACATGTGTAAACATTATAATATTCATTTTATGGTTCATTTTCTGCTTAAATTTATTGAGCCATTTATTGATCCATATTTATCTGAGTTTGTGAAGATGCTTTGTCTTTATGATGCAGTGATGGGTGTATGTTTGTTAGTTATATTATAGTATTATATCTGAAGAACTAGGGCAGTAGTATGTGTTGGAGTTGGGGGAGGGGTTCCCCCGGGTACAGTATTGATGATTTTTTAATGTTCTATTCACCTTCATAGGACCACACGGGCCTTTGCTCTGAGAAATGAGGGCAGTGTAGAGAGGTAGGCAGTAACCTGCACTGGGTGTGAAGGCACAAGCGCGTGCCATCTGATGATGAACACTTCTCTGGGTGGATATGGGAGACAGGAGAGGATGGATGCTGAGGAAAAGAAGTGGCAGGCTGCTGTAAAAATCAGCAATTAGTGTCTATCTGTGTGTGTGTGGGGGGGGGGTATGTGCGTGTGTTTGTGAGTGAATGTGCATGCTGGGAGTTTGTACACATGCTTAGTAGATGTCTTAATGTTTGTGGGTGATCTCCCTTCGAGACCATCATAGTGTATATTGTACCCATAGTTAAATTTTGCCACTTACTATCCAGATTTTTGCAGGTGAGAGGAGTGTGATTACTCATTCTCATAGCTGGTGGAAACTATGAAAAAATACATACACAGATTGTTTTTTTCTGTGTCTCAGGGGACTAAAAGGCATTTAACATTTAAGGTTAGAAAAACTTGGAGTTGCAGGTGTTTAGCCCAGCTCTTTCTCACACTGACATCACACTGTCGTGTCCTGTCTTTTTTTGTTTTCCATGAAATAGGTTGACCAAGTGGATTTTGGCAAAATCAAGAGGAGCTGGATAACATTAAAGAGGCATTTTTGTAAGTTGCAAGTGCACCTTGTGACATGGCTTAGTTTTGGCAAGATGTACCTAATATGTTGTTTGGTAAAGTAAAAATGGTTTAAAAATATGTATTTGCATCTTCCCTTTGAAGTCAAACCATTATAGGATGTCTCCTGTATCTGTCTTATTTTCACTGTTTTATCCATCATTACTAAAAAGAAGTCAAATGGGACAAGAAACAGGCAATTGGATGTTTAGTTTAGACTGAAAACCAAAACCTGTTCCCAGATCTCAGCAATTACTCTGAATACTGAGTAATTGATCAGTGCTATCTCATAGTGATGGTTAGAACAGTACACATCGGACTTCTGCTCCAATTCTGGGAGCTGTCACCTCCAAAAGTTCTCCAATGATACAGCCATCGTCGAGTGTGTATCTGGTGGGGACGATCAGGAGTACAGCGAGGTCATCATGGACTTTGTCAACTGGTGTGAGCTCAATCATCTTCAGCTCAATGCCAGCAAGATGAAGGAGCTGGTGATTGACTTTAGACGGAAGATACCCCAGACTGCACCGGTGAAAATCCAGGGATTAGACATTGAGAGGGTAGAGACCTACAAATACCTGGGTGTTCACCTCAACAATAAGCTGGACTGGTCACACAACACAGACACATTATACAAAAAGGGCCAAAGCCATCTGCACCTGCTGAGGAGGCTGAGGTCCTTTGGAGTATGCAGGGCTCTGCTAAGGACTTTTTATGACACTGTTGTAATGTCTGCAGTCATTTATGCAGTGGTCTGCTGGGGAGGGGGGAGCACAGAGAGGGACGGGAAGAGACTGAACAAACTGGTCAGGAGGGCTGGTTCTGTCCTGGACTGTTCTCTGGACTCCATTGAGGAGGTGGGTGAGAGGAGGATGTTAGCCAAGCTGACATCTATCATGGACAACCCCTCTCACCCCCTGCATGAGACTGTGGGAGCTTTAAGCAGCTCCTTTAGCAACAGACTAAGACTTTCACCCTGTAAGAAGGAGCACTACCACAGGTCTTTCATACCCACTGCAGTTAGAATCTATAACACCTCATTATTAGTAACTGATGACTGCATTTCACTGATGACTGCATTTCTGCTTCACTGTGCAATATGTAGGAATTATGCCCATTGTCTGTGCAATATCATAGCAATTTCTGTGCAATAGCATTTATAGCATCTTTATGCTCATATAGATATAGTATGTCAAATACTTCTGGATGTCAATTAACAAGGAAAAAATGGGCTACATAGTGTAAATACTTTACCTCATTTAGTGTAAATACTGTTTCTACTTTTTCTAGTTGTTTCTATTGCCGCTTTATTTTTTGTTATTGCTGCCTTATTTTTAATTTAGCCACTTTATTTGTATTTATTTTGAAATACTGTGCTTCAATTCTGTTCTGGGAGCTGCTGTAACAAGTGAATTTTCCCTGAGGGGGATCAATAAAAGCTATCTTATCTTATCTTAGAACTACACCAGTTATCTTGAGTACCAGGTGGACATTTTCATATATGGAATCATCTATTTGTAGTATTTGTACTGTAAACATGCTGCAACATTAAGAACTCTTACTCTGACTCCAACAGTCTTTGATAGGATCTTTCTCCCAGGGTACCTGTGAACACACCACTGAGGAAGCAGTGCATGAAATATATGCAGCTGGATTCTTCCATGAGCCTCCTCCATATAGTCTCTGCCAGTGAATATGAACACATTTCGGTCTTTATAGCGCAGTGTTCCTCTTAGGGTGCCTGTGAGAATGCACAGCAGTGCCTGTTTATGTGTGTAGGTCCCTGGATTTAGCCCAGCTAATCAGATCAACATGGCATGAAAGACGAATAGGCCCCCAGCATTGGTGTACTCAACCTATTTAACTGCAGCATTCTTACGCTAACAGATGAGCAGGTAGTGAAGAACCAGGGCGCTTTTGGGAGCTCCAAGCCACATCATTGTGTACTCAGTGGTTTGGTGAACAGTAGATGTTACTGGTGATTGATGAGCCACAAAGCATTTTGTAGTTTCCATACAGCAGTAACACCCCACAGCCATGTTCTTACTCTTATAACAGTTATAATAAGTAGTGGCTGCCAAGTACCCCCTCTCCTGGCTCACTCACTCAAGATATTGTTCAGGCTGGATCCAGCAGGGTCACTTCACCAACTGTAGAGATGTTCGCCCCCCACAATAACCATTAGTAACAATAAATGATGACTTAAGTACGTAACGTAGGTAACATTACATATGTGACATATTATGTACTTGATCTCTTACTTCAGTGATATATGTTAGCTAAAATGAGTCAACGTTGACTTTTGGTTTCAAGTGGGGCATGAACCCTGTCCTCCTGGGTGAAAGTCCTGATTTTTGCATATGCTATCCTATACTATACACTATACTATAATGACACAAAAGAATTAATTAGTTATACATAAATTATATAGCTTAGAAAATAACTGCACTTTTGATTAATTGAGAAAGTTCATTATTTAAAGAGAAGTAGTTTGAATAATGAGTGAACAGCAGTACATTGAAGGATATAAAGTGAATCTCAACCAGATCATTCACAATAACAGAAGTTATATATTGATGTTCTGTGTATGTGCAAGAGAGACATAATAAACAATGAAACTAAAATGATTTATATAATGTTTTACATGTTTTGTGAAATAATACTCTGTGGTCATGGCAACAAAGCAAACATAATGTTAACAACAGTAGGGACAGTCACATTAGTGGTGTTACTCATTATCTGCAAAATGAAAATACATTTGGAAACTTTTTCATATCAGTAGGTGGAAGCCACATTCCTTCTGAATGTGACCTGAACTACTTTTACAACACAATGCAGTATACTCAAAGCTCCGTGAGCATACAACTCAGGAAAAGCAAATTAGCCTGTCTTCCATGTGACCTGTTTTCCAATAACAGAAATAGTCAATATGTAAATGTGAACAACTAAATTGTAAATTTGGCTTTATTACAGTTTTTCTCCATTGGTTTGGCTCATTTCTTGAAACAGAAATTACATTCTCGAAACTCTAAGATCATTTGGCAAAACAGTCTTACAGTTCAGCACAACACCATGATTCACCTGCAAAAGCTCATATCTCCCCCAAAACAGTTCACTCATGTGTCAAAACTAAATTCCTTTCCCATGTAAATAGTCAGTGCCCCCAAAATGCATCGTCCCTTTGGCATTGTGTAACACTGCAAGTCAAAATGTTGAGATGTTTTGTCACTATGATCATTGAAATATCCCTCATGTCCAGCTCTCAGTCTTAGCCCAGTCCTTCATTGACAACGGTTACTGTACTAGTTTCTTTTTTCTAGCTAACAGAATACAATTGTGTATTAAACTGAAAAAAAAAAAAAGGATGTCACGGTCAGAGTAGCGTCCAAGGTTTGACATCACACATTGCACTCATACTGCCAAGGAAAGTGGAACCATTATTATTCACACACATAAAGTAACTTCCATACATCAGAGTAAAAAGAAAAAGTACATGCAATTTGATGAAATGAATGAGAAATTCAATTGTGTTGTGAACAATTGCCGAGTGGTTTGGAGGTTTGTCCATGTTATTTTGAGAATGTAATTTCTGTTTCAAGAAATGAGCCAAACCAATAGAGAAAAACTGTAAAACACAGTACAGGTGATGCTAGTGAGGACAGAACAGAGGGTTAATGGGTGTGGACTAGACTGTAGCAGACTAACCAGACTTCCTCTCCCTGTCTTCACCAGATGTTGTGCTGTGATGTACATTTATCAGAATAGTTTTTTTTCTCTGGTGTGACAGTGCATAACAAACATTGTGCTAAAATGCAATACAATACAAAATGAAGATAAAGCAGTTCTGCAAGTCTAGAAGCATAATAGCAAATGTGAAGATAAACAATAATATATGAAAAAATAGGTAATTATAATTTTTGTGTCGTCATGCCATAAATTCCCTGCATGCCTCAGGGTCCTGGAGGAGTACAGGGCCTGGAGAGATGGCAGATTGCAGCCTTCTTGGCAGCTGGTGGTATACAGGGAGAAGAGCAGAGGGGAAAGGATGCCACCTTGGGTCCACCTGCAGGTTGTGTATTGCATTGTCTACAGACCGGTTGGCTATGTATGCAAAGTGCAGGGGTCTAGGACTGGGTCAGTGATGACTTTGAGGTGGGACAGCATAAGTCAGAAGTCAGGGCAACAGGTCTGTAGTCATTTAGTCCAGTGGTCCTTTATTTTTTCAAGATGGGGATGATGGTGGAAGTTTTGAAGCAGGCTGGCATGTCTCCAGGGAGATGTTAAAGCACAGTGCTTTAGGGTGGATGGAGAGACAATGTCTGGCCCAGCTGCTTTTGCTGGGGTTCAGGCTCTGCCTTTTAATGTCATCACTGTGATAGGGGGCCATTGAGACAGTCAGTTGTAGGGAGGACCGGGTTCCTACTGAGTTGGGGGAAGTAGTGCTGGCGCTCCCCAAACCTGACCTTGTCCCCAGTCTTGAATGCTTCTTTTTTTGCAACCTTAACTGCCTGAGTTTGAGTGTGAACCAGGGTTTGCCATTGTTATAACTCAGCCTGGTGCATGATGATACACAGCAGTCCTCACAGAAGCTGATTTATAATGTCGCAGCCTCTGTGTACTCATTCAGACTGTTGGTAGCAATCATGAAACACCCCAGTCAGTACAGTGCTACCACAGCCAAAGATCCTCTACAGCTTCATTGCTCCATTGCTTTGATGTCTTCACAACAGGTTTAAAGAGCTTTAATTTCTGCCTGTATGCAGGAATCAGCGCCACCATGACATGATCAGTGTGGCCTAGTGTAGCTCAAGGGACGGCATGATGCACTATTGATTTTATGTAACAGTGATCCAAAACATTCTCCTTCCTGGTCAGGCTTTTAATAAACCGAATGTATTTATGGCTGAGATTTCAGCAGTCAACAGAACAATAACTAAGGAGTTCGGCTGAGTCTGCTCCACAAACAGTGTCTGGTCTGCAAGGTATGTAAACACAGACCATAAGGAGTAAAAACAGGTAATTCCACCTTTTGTTTTGCTGGAAAGTTCTATGTCACAATTCACTCTGCAGAGTTGGAAGGCGGCCTGCTGCAATGACAGTATTGATCCACACAGCCACATCTCCATGAACCATAAAACAGAAGATGAAGAAAAGTCCCCCCCATAGCTGGAGTTCCTCCAGGTTCTAACACAGTGAATGGAAAGAAATATTCCTGATAACAAAATCCGTTAATCATGAAGAATTCCTGAAGTGCAAAATCCATCCTGATAGAGGCAAACGAGCACACCAGCACATTTGTCCCTCTGCTTTCGTTTCGTAGCATGCATGAAAGTGAGGGCTAGGGCGGGGCGATATGGACTAAAATTAATGTCACGGTATTTTTCACCCTTTGGGTGATGACGGTGTTATAGCACGGTATTAGTTTTTTTGTATGATTTGTTAGGAGTTATGTAAATAAAGTTAATATTTGGTAATATCATTCCATCTCTTACTGCTCTTGCTATAAGGTGTTGCTGTAGTAAGGGATCCAATCCTGGAAAATCATAGAATTGTCCCCCCTTATTCATATCAATTCTAAACTTATATTTTTTTATCTGTATGTAATGTAATATGCATTGAATACATATGTGCCAATTGTAGATGCAAAATAATGCGGTTCAGCGTTTTTAAAGATCCGATCCCCCCTCCAAATGCCTCACAGTGGTTTAGTCCACTATCGACTTAGTTACAATTTAGAATTTAAGTTTATAAAATATTGTGCATATTTCACTTGACTTACATAGCATATATGTCCAAAAGTGAAGAAAAATGTGAAGTAAGATATCCGTCCTTGCCTGCAGTGACAGCTGTGTAGTTTTGGGACGTGCTCCGCTGGTGCTGCTGCTATCACTTGCACTTGTTTTGTCCTGGGTCACAACACAGCGGCAGACCTTGCACATTTTTGAAGTTTGCTTTATGTCTGATGTTTTCAAACCGAACCAGCTCCAAATAACGGAGGTGCCACCTCTGTTTTTCTCGGTCTCCCTGTCTGCTTCCAACCATAGACTGTATAAAACAGGTTCTGACACTCCACACGTATCTTTTCAGTCAATATAGGCCACAACTCTGGCTTATCTTCACCATATATTTCGCTAGTTGTTTCTTTATTGACAGCTTAGTTTAGCCTAGCATGACCATAGGCTTTTTTTATAGGCCACCCCCTTTTACCGCAAAGGCAGTTGTAGTGAATAGTTATAGTGAATGTTTTCCGTTTTTTATTTGCAACAAGATATATAATGTGTAAGGACAAATATTCAGACCACAACTAAACTTTTGAAGAAAATAAGATGCCTTATGTTTTTAGAATTAGACTATTATTGATTTATCATAGTGTGATGACTATGACACTGGTATACAGCCCAGCCCTAGTGAGCGTACCTTTGACCAAAAAGTACAATAATTCCGCTGATGCGAGGAGAAAGGTTGGAAATAAATTGGTGTTATTTCTCTGGTGTTCATGAGCTCTTTTCTGGAGAAATAAATCTGGGAATCACAGAAAAAAACTGGATTTACAATCAAAACAAAACAAAGCATTGCAGGTGTTCAATTGGGGTAGAGAAAAAGTGTGCTGTGAAGGAGAAGGATGGACCAAATAGAAGAAATGGGAATACAGAACCCTGCTTTTCGTAATGGTTGGCAATCAGAAATTATTGTGCAGTGTCCCTGGGCAAGGCATTTGACCATCTAATTACTCCACTGATGCTCCTCAGTAAAATGTTCTTTTTTTCCTTTTTTTTTTGATTAATTGAATCATCTACTTAAAACATAGTGGCAGTAAAACTTTCATGTGAATTCCCTATTACTTACATTCTGCAGGATTTTCCTTTGCTTTATCTTCCTAGTGTTTATTACAGCAATGACCTAATTTTCTTGCAGGGATTATCAAACTTACATCTCATTGTATCTCAGAAAAACATATGGTAAAGAATATGTATGAAATAGGTATGGCATTTGTTTTTACCATCTAAATAATATACAATTTTCCTCCTGTCTGTAATGTATTTACAGCCATTAGGTTTCTGCAGACTTTGCAGACAAAATGTGTATATCCAGAGAAAGATAGAGTTCATTGGTGAGATTAATAGCTGATTCTTGCCTGTAATATTAATCGCAACAGTTTGGAGGAGTATGGAGTAATTTTTTTTTAACTCTGTAGCTATGTATTAGCTGTACTACATTCATATATAATAATTAGGTATGTAGCTATCACACAGCAGCAGGTTCGTAGTTTGGCATCTGCAGTCTCTAATTAACAATTTAATGATTAACGTCTGTGTAAGCAGTATATTAATCTTCAGACACAGCACCTGAATCTAAGGGTAATTGAACTGCTTCTCACAGAGCTGTCACAGGGTAACTATACTGCTCTATGACTCAAAAATCATATTAAGCAGTACTTTTGTACTAACAGCATGACCTTCAACACACTTAAAGACAACATTTTTATCAAGGCTGAAAAGCAAAAGGTTAAACAGGACATGAACAAGCGTTCATTTACTATGTCAATTTATTTATTTATTTGCTTACTTGATTGCAAATTGTAAATACAACACCGACATATCACTGAATAAAGCTTTTATGGCAGCAGAGTTTGTTTTCCAACACACTGATTCAGCTCCAGCTGTCATAAGGACAGATACAGGAAATCTTTCCTGCCACAAGCAATAAGACTGTTTAACTCTGCAGCTCAGTCTGACAAAGAACACTCTGGACTCACAATGCTGTAGTTTATTGATAGTTTCTGATCTGTTTGCATTAGATCTGGCCACTTCATGTTCTTTGCACAATATTTTGCGTTATCTTGCACATCACCTCTACCTCTACCTCATAGGATCAGTGATTTTTAAGTACTTGTTTGTTGCACTGTATGTTGTTTTATGTCATGTAACCTTGTTGTTTAATGTGTTATGTGTTGTGTAGTGTTGTGTTGTTTTTGTTTCAACTGTCGCTGCTACAACAAAAGAATTTCCTCGTTTGGGACAAATAAAGTACATCTATCTATCTATCTATCTATCTGTCTATCTATCTATCTATCTCTTCTCCTGAGAAACATACCTGCTCTTTACCTGGTAAATGCTCCACTACTGTATGTTCACAAGTTAGTTGCTAATTTTGTCTGCTGTTTGGTGTTGGGCAAGTAGTGTACAGTTGGTTTTTCAAGCTTTTTCTCTGTTGGAAAAAAGTTTGATGAGACACCAGACCAAAATTAGGTTTTTTGAGGATTTTGAATGAAACTTTGAATCTCTCTCTCTAAAAATGCTTACAAAATAGCAATCTTTCTTTGAACTCTTTCTGCAGTTTTCAAGTATGAGTTGAATCAAAGACAACAGGACTTGGTTGCAGGTTCTTGAAGACATTTCACTTCTCGTCGGAGAAGCTTCTTCAGTTCTGACTGGCTGGCACTACAGTCATAGGTATGAAAGTCAGTGACAAGCGAATGCACACATATGATTTATTTTTCTTTTTTTTTTTGTAATGACTTGAGTAATTTACTATAATAGAGTTAGATCCGAAATATTTTTTTTTTACTGCGTTTATATAAATTTACTTTATGGTGCTGTTAGATTGCTGCTAGACTGCCACATTAATACAGGAGTGTGCCTCTCTTTGTGTGCAGCAAGCAGGAGAGCAAGCAGTTTTTTGAAGGCAGTGAACATGCTGTTTTTGAACCGCTTAACACCAACATATATGGATTGAAGCAGACTATTTCGTCAGATGAAAACATCTTGTGAATTTTGGAAAATTTTGTCTACTGGACTCTACAATGATCTGGAGTTATTGGAAATGTTTGGATCACATGAGTCAGAAACAATCCCACACAGCCACAACTGTTCTTATTTATTAGTGCAGCTTTAAGGAAATCTTCAAATCACATTTCCTCCATTAATCAATATATGTTTTGTTGTATGATTGGGGAGTCTGGGGTGAATGTAAGCAGCCAGCAGCCTTTGTAATCAATTAAGTGAAATTCCTTACAGTATATATGTATTGATTACCTGAACCTGACTCTGCCTAACTCCCAGCTAATTCATGTACAACCTGAATAATCTGGCCTGCTAGTCTGCTGTCTTGTAGATGGTGTTTAAAGTTCTGACAGGCAGTCCAATAATTTTAGAGCAGACTGAGACAGTGCTCTGCAGACAGGTTCCTGTTCTGGAGGCTGATGGAGTGGAACCAGCAGGTGATCACAAAAGAAAATTATTTGCCAATGATTCACATAATCAATTGATCATTTACAGTAAGTCATTTTTCAGGCAAAAATGTCATTTTGCTGGTTCCAGCTTCTTAAATGTTAGTCTTGTATATATGTATGTATGTATGAAGGGGTGAAGGCTGGCTTGCATTGTAAAGGTGTAAAGTGCTTTGAGTGGTCGGTAAGACTAGAAAAATGCTATATAAATGCAGTCTATTTAACACAGACACAATTGCATTTTAGGCAGAAGGGAAGCATTCCTAGAATCAGCTGTCACTTTAATATGCTGGCTACAAGCTGGCTATTCTGCTGTGCTGTATGGCTGTACATATTTAATTTGTTACAACAAAATAGCAAACAGCTTCACCAACAACACATATGCAGCATTTAGAAAAATGCTGCAGGACACAAACACTTTTTTTCCATTTTACAAGCCAGAGTATTAATTGATTGGACACCAAAAATGGGAAGGTTAAGAAACATTTGTTAGTAGCAGCCTAATCACACCCACACATAAGTTACCATTCACTTTCACATTCTTGATTTAATAATTTGGTGTAAATAGATTTTGCAGAGTTGCTTAGTGGTTCGGCTTTGAGCTGAAATTTCAGCTCATTGTAGTAATTGACTTTTAACTGACATATCAGTTGCCTTCGGTGTCTAGAGTACAACTGACAATGCTTACACTTTGACACTTCAAATTCCGTCAATACTGCAACTTCAACTGTAACTAAATAGAAAATACACGTTAAAACTGTTGAACTAGTTTAAAGCAGTCAAAACTAATTTATTTCACAAGCGGCACAAGACAGTACACTTTCTAACACAAATGTAGCCTTTTGTATTTGGGTAAAACTGAACTTATTTAAAGGCTGATGTTCATGTTGGTCTATTCTTTTTTACAGAGATGGCCTTAAACTCCTTTATGAAGTTGTGTCCCTGCAACCACACCTCAGCAATTAATAGGTGAGTAAAAATTTGTATCTACTTTCTCTGCTAAAACTGTAAAAAAAAAAATGAAATCAATTTCAGCAGTAACCTGCTTATCCTTATGATGGGATGGACCAAAATAGCTTTAATGTTGGACATTCTATATGCTACATTCTGATTTGATAATGCTCCAGAAAGTGCTGGACTATCTATCTACTCTCAACTTCAAGGGTTTTCAGGTGGTTTTAGGTCTCGGAAGTAAGGCTGCAGCCTCTCATGACTCAGTGGGGACAGACAGCTTCAGAAGTGTGCTAGCAGTAGCCCTATAATCCACAACAGTGATGGGCAATGTGTCTGAGGCTTTAGCCGGACCTCATGAAGAAGAAGCTCTTACAGGCCAAGACGACCATGATCTAAGTATGCAGCCAGCGAGGCAGTGGATTGAGGTCACGTCAGTCCAGAGCCAACAAAACATAATGTGGCTGGCTAGGTTCGTTTTGTGGATTTGTGGTGATTGGACAGTTTTCAAGCTTGGCCGCAAAAGTTCACTTTTTATACCTGCTTGACCATTGTCCCTTGAAACGTGTGAAACAGTGACTTTAGCAGGTTTGATTTTTCAACCATCTTAACAAAGTTTCCAGATTTCAGCAAACATAAATTTGGCTCTATGAATAGATGGGTATTATTTCTGTACCATGAGCTAACTGGTGCACAGCATAGTACCAGGACATTTGTATTTGTGACAGTGATATTAAATTTTCTCTTTTGGTTGACAGCCAGAAGCCCATCAGGGCTCATTGAGTTTCTTTGATTTGTTGTTTATCCCTGCCAAAGAGCTGTGCAGGCTCCCTGATCATCTGACAGCTTTCAGAGACAAGAGGAGGAGGATCCTCTGAGATTGCTGCCTGTGTTGCAGCAGGGTCCCCAGAACCCATCCTGTAACGCACAACAAGTCACCAATCCATTATTTATACACTCTGCAAACACAAAACAAACAAAGTTTTCTTGGCCATTGTCATGGGGTGTTGACTGTATTCATCAGGGCAATGACTCGATGTGCTTCATAAGCAATGGGCTCTGCAGTCCTAGGAGGTTCCAGTACCCCTTTACCCTCTGCAGCTCTAACATGCCGGGGACTGATCTGGGACCCATCTGGTTAGATGAAAATTAATTAACTGTGATGTTTTACCACTGCATGTGTCTGTTTGTATCTGGTTTAATAATTTAGATTTTTTGAATGTGAGTTTCTTCCAGAAGTCTGAGACAGTTTGTTCAGCATTGTTTTAGTTGCGCTAGCGGTTTCAAGAAAGTCAAGTCAAGGACTAGATATGCCAAAGATATATCTCCTTTTAACACTTTTTGTTCTTAAATTTGGTGACATGGAAGAGTCATGAATGTTATGTTTTCTGAGTAAGGTCAGGGATTTGACCAGGTTCATTTACTCTGATTCTGCCTATAGTGCCAGTCCATGGGACTGCATGCCTATCTCTTAAAGGGAAATTTTTCATAGTTTTGTCTATTGCTCCTTTTTCATATATAACAATATCTTCATTCCGATAGAGGCCTTAGTTATCTAAAGCCATTTTTTGAAGTGGGAACAAATAAGAATCCTCAATCAATAAATCACTACCCCAATTTTTTAAATGTTTAACAGATTTCGCTGAGCTACTTCCCAGGGTTTTTTCTTTATTTACTTCAACCTCAGAAAGAATCAAACAGACCTGTTATGACGCAGGCCCAAACAGACCCTTTATGACACATACCTTAATTCCTAATTTCGACTGTTTTAAAAGTATGTGTTTTTATATTTTAGTAGGAAGCATTCCTGTCTCCTTATTTATTCCTGTTTAAATTAGCTGTTAACACAACCTCAAAACTTCACTACTGTCTTGATAAATTCAGTTTAATATATAGCACTAATTTTAACAACATAATTGAGTCATTCAACATTACTATGCTGCTCTGAGTTTCTCTTTTTACCAGAAATATTGTTCTCACTCGCTAATCCATTACTTTTTTCTTTGTTGTTGTTTCAGTGTTATCAGTGTTAAGTGACTGTCAGTGATACTCAGTATGGCCTTCAGACATTTCACATTAAAAGCCTTTCAGGAGCTAGCAAGTAGAAGCAACTTGATTTAATCAGTGAAAGAAAACTGTTTCTGTTACAAAGAAAAAATGAAAGACATGACTCTTGTTATTCTTAGGGCTGTGGAAATTAGCTTGATTTCGATGTTGAGAATTCATGGTACATCGAATTTTCTTGGATATAAAATAACATTCCTAAACCTCAAACTATGGTTCAGCTGTAGATGACAATGCAAGAAACAGAAGAGAAAAAAGGCAGGAATAGAGTCTAGATCCCTAAAAGCTTTAGGTAGAGAAGCGTTTCATTAGTCCCCATTTGACTTCCACTGATTGTCTCTGGTGTCTGGCTCTGTGGCAGCTCTGCTAAAGCTTGGTCAGACTTGGAGCACGCTAGCAGCAGCATGAATAGTCTCCCTAGCCAGTGGCAGTAAGAGTGTCGTTCTGACAGAAGGCCTCATTAAAAACATGTTCCCTATAGACCCACTTTCACCCAAGGTGAGAGAACAGACACCTGGCTACTCTGCTTTAAGCTGAGTCAATTTCTGTCACCGCTGACCCATAGTCCCACAGCACAGCATGTTGACTGCTCCCAGTCAGGGTGTGCAGGGTGCTGCATAGAGGCAAACAGGCCACACACGTTATACTCCTAGTGTTGATTTTAGTGCCTTATTGCAAAATGACCTTAGTATATAAACAAAGGGGGGATGGTTTAGTCATAGGACTATTGATCAATACTAATGATTCAATTACTTTAGCAGGTTGCACATTTTCTGGCTTCACTCTGGGCTACAGTCTGAATCAAAAAATGATTGTACACGGGAGGAAGGATTGTTGATGTTGGCTTTTACCAGCACAGAAGATAGCTTGCTGAATTCCTAAATAGAATCAATCCAGAGTTAAAGAATGGTTTTGTCACGCGAGCTGAGGCCACCCTGCGCACCACAGTGTCGGCTCTCTCTCGCGCGTCTCAGAAGCCTTTCACTTTTTTTAATACGGGGCAGGAATAACTGTGTTCTTTTTTTAACCGGCTGCTCTCAAAAGAGTCAAAACTGAGATTTTGCTGGCGGCGGCAATATGTTCATTAATCCACCGCCTGTAGTGCTCAGTGATCTGCGAACTATGTTGATGGGCCCTTAGCCCTCAGGGAAACAATGTGGCCAATTTCTCTGTCCGATGTCCAGTCACTACAGTGGGCCCCTGCGCATAGCCCTCTGCTCACTGGCTTCATCCCTGATCTGAAGCAGCCTGTGAGCCCTGAGGCGTTCATGCTAACATGGGAAGGGAAGAGGACCTTATATGATTCTAACCACTGGCCTAACGTGAGACCACGCTGAGTGTTCCCCCTGAAATACAGGAATCAATGGACCCTTCTGATGTATAGTTCTGACAAAAATATATCGGTACACTTATGGAGGCATCCTCCTTGAGTTTTTGTTTTTGGTATTTTTGATATACATAACTTGTTTGATACATATATCGGGTCTATAAAGGCTTCTCCCATCACCTAATGCAGTAAGCTGGAAACTAGCCCTCCCTGTGCTGCATTAGTTAGGAAACACAAGGCCATCTTCCTGATCAGAGAATTTGCACACATTAACTTTATCCAACACCCTCTCTTGCGATTTCTGCTGATCTATCGGCTGGAACCTATACTGTGTAAAACAATTCCTGTAACTCCTACTTACTCTACAACCAACCACTTACATCGCCATAGTCACATTATATAAATAGCTTAAATTAGGCTACTATTGTTGTGTTACATATTTGAAGCAGTTCATTGACAAGTGACAGTGGATACAAATAGTGTACAACTCCTTTATAATAACCTTTTACGAAGTAAATTAGAGTTTGTTGACTTGTATTGCTCTTTTTGCCAGTTAGGAGATATCATAATTATCATAGCATAACATTGTATTAGAAACCTGTAGTAGGCGGCCCAAATCCTGCATACTTCTATGGTTTCTGAACTATAGCACAACCATGTTTTCTGTTCTGCCCAAACCAATCAGCAGACGTATCTATGCCACCAACTTGCTGCTGTGGGAGTGTCTGCTCCTCAGGCTGCAGATTTGTGCTGATGCATAACCAGTTTTCCTGTGCTGCATATTACCTACCGGGCCCTTCCAGTTGCAGCTCTCATCTAAAAGAGGATGTGGAAAGCTTTCAGTTCAGTCTTGGATCAAGGCACTTCTGTCAGCCTTAAAACCACAACTCCTGTTCCCTTGTCCATAGGCTATTCTGATTATGAAGGCACCCGATCGATTCACTAATAGAAAGCCCACTACTGTGGCCTCCCATTTGTGCCTAAGTGGCTGCAGTCTGTTCTTGGCTGTATGTAAGAAAGTGGAATGCACAAAACATTTTTTCTTGTTCCATTGGCTGGTTTTTACATTAGTCTCTGAGGTTGGGCAAAAATATTTAAATATTTTAAACAATGGAACACAGGAGAAGTAGGTTGGTGTAATGCATAATGTTGGATGTTGAATGGGGGCAATGATGATGGCACTGGTGCTGGGACTAATGAGATTCTGTTCCCTTACACAGATTCAAAATTGCAGGCTCTCTATTGTCTTTCATCAGCCTGAAACTTACAGGTGCTGAACATGCGGTTTACATCCCCAGCCCTCAGTGAGCAACCTTTTTCTTCCATTGCCACTATACTGGCCCATGATGAAATAGTTCATTTCCTGGGTGGTGTCTGTCCATGCATCAAGTAAGATTGTATTCTTGTACAGTCATTGGCCAGACCTTCACCAATCTTTTCAAAGCTTTTCAGGCCTGGTCACACCAGGAAATCGAACAGCAAACTTCAGTGTGTCCTCATTAAATATGTGGTGCTAATAACTTTTTTACTCACAGGTAGTTGTTGGTTGTCAAATTACTGTATTTGGTAAGTTACCACAAAAACGCTAGCCAGGAACATTAAGTTAACAGTTTATTCAGGAGAGCTGTTGGTACAATTCCTGTTCCATAAATGATGGCAGACCATGTCTTTGACATGGAGCTGTTTACTTTCTGACAGAGAATGTTTAATAAAAAAAGATGGTGCTACACAGCTCACATGCTATTATAGTAATATCCTTTTTGGACTCTCCAGCTTTCCATTCCCTCAAAGCTCTGGCAAGACAGATTGATATCAGTCAACAAATTTGCTTCTCAAAGTTCATTAAAGTTGAACTGGACATGAGAACTTTACCCCCCCGTTAATGGAGGTGGAAACAGTGATCGTATTGAGTCCACTGAAATGATTTGTTGTTTCAAAAGTAATTATACTGATTGCAGTCCTTTTCTCTAATAATGTATGTCAGTATAAGCATTCTTACACAAGCACCTCAAAATGAATGTCTGGAAAGATCAAGTTGTTTATGTCTGTAGCTTGAGTTCTTAACATCTTCACAATTTCTTCAAACAAGAGGAGATACAGTCAATGCACTGAAAATTTTTCAACTTGTTTTCTGATGCAAACCAATTTTGCTTTATTTCTGCTTTATTGTGTCTTAATTCAGCCACTCATTTCCAGAAAATATTTGAAACAAGATTGTTTCTATTGGAAACAGGTCTGCCTGACTGGCAGACTTTATGGCTATTTTATTTTATTTATTTCTTTGTTTGTAGTTAATTTTGAGAACATGAGTCATGGCTTTTGAATCTTGCTTGCTCTGCCTATTCTAGCCTGTTGAGAACTTTTCTAAACATTATGTATCCTCAATGATGCCACCAACTTGTTCAGTGATGAATATGAATGAGCATATTTTATGTTCCAGTGAATCTAAGAGAACAGTTTGCCTGGTCAAAAGACATTAAAAGTAGCCCTGGTAGTTACCCCCACGCTCCTCACTCTTAGTTAAGATACATAATGATGTATCCATACTCTGCAAGGTAATTAAAAAAAACAGATGTACAGTATACAAAATGTGTGTGGTGTGCATTTCTTGCAAGACCATCAGAATCTTTTAGCACTTGGGCTATATTTCAGTGACAGTGATTAAGATTCAGCAGCAGACAGAGGAAAAAAGTTGTTAGAGAGGCATTGCTTAAAAGAGATTGTGCTGCCTGAGCAGGTGTATTCCGGGGGATACTTGCCCATACATCTTCATGAACATCAGTGCACCAGGGCCTCCAATCTCTTTGTGTTGCTGCAAATTTAAGTGAATAAACAATGCTGTCTCAGTTATTCATTGCAGGCCAAACCCTGACTTTTTCCTCCTCTATTGCAGCTGTGGATTTGACTCACAAATGTCCTTGTATAACTGTTTGTTTTGCTTGCACTCACAGCAGCCAATCAATACCCCCTTAGTTACCCTTTGTCACTGGTACAGTCAGGCTTCTCTTTTACAGTTTTTGAACTACTAGATTTTGCAAAACATTGCAGTATTAGTGTAAATGTTTATAATATACGAATTTATGATATTTTGCCATCATTAGAGTTGCGTTAATTAGCAAATTTCCATTTTCCCCTGAAGTTTAACATTATATCTTTTATTATTATTATTTCTTTGTACTAATTTTATACTCAGCCTACTGTACTAACATTACCTGGAAATGAACATTTGCAGGATAATGTGGGATTTATTATGACGACATAGGGCCAGCAGAGGAAAAAAAGTAGTTGTTTTCAGCAATGCTCTTTTTTTTTCACAAATCACATCAAATTACATCACATCACATCAGGGAGACAGTGTCCTTGACCAGCACAATGTAGTAGGTGGTAGTGAGTCTTAGTAGTTATAAATTAGTGAGTCTATCTTGTATTGGTAGTTTTACATTGCAATTCACCATTTTTCATCATGATGAATTATTGTGTTTATGCGGGTTGCCCAAACTCTAGCCTGCCAGCCTTTCGTTCCGGGGTGTTTTTGTGCAGGTGAAGAGACTTTTCACTTCTGCATCTTTAACAAAAACGCAGAATTAATATCAAAAGTGTGAATGTGAAAGTAGTGATAATGTAAATATAGGCAACTTGTAAGAGAAACAGAACGTTTTTGAGATTCAGTTTCAATATTGTCTCCAATTTATTATTTATATACATATATAAAAATATAATATAATAATGTTTCTTAGCTGTACTATTGTAAGCTCAAATTGGTAAAGTCAACTTTTCATACAAAAGATCAGGTACATGATTTAAAAGCAGTGACTTGTGGGTTTAGATGCCTGCCGAACAACATCAGTCTGTGCTTTAATAGCTCGGTCCACTGCCCTTTTATTATAAATGTATATAAAATCGGATAACTGAAAAAAACTAAATGGGGTATTGGATTTATTATCCTATACTTCATGTGCCTGGAGTTTAACAGATACATACTGTATATTCTGCCCAATTTGACATCATAACATTTTAAAAAGAAGTGTTGTCAAAACCCATCAAACAATACAATATTGTATAAATTTTTGTTCACACAAATTGTTTTATATTTTACTTAAAAGCAACTTGAGATGCATCAGACCTTAGATGTCGATGTTTGATGATTCTTTTGCTAGCTAATGACTCCAGCCCCAATAGCTGTAAAATGCAGACACGGAAATAGTTCTGTCTGTTGTAAAATTGGTATCTCTATATAAGGACATGCATGGTTGGCGGTGCATCTGCTGTGTGATAAAGATTCAGCTGCACAGTAACTGTTGGGCAGAGCCTCCACTACAGCCTAACAGCAGTGCTGTGCTGCTGTGGTCCTGCTGGGTAGCAGGG
The DNA here is from genome assembly GCA_025331565.1 of Holacanthus passer. Classification (NCBI taxonomy): domain Eukaryota; kingdom Metazoa; phylum Chordata; class Actinopteri; family Pomacanthidae; genus Holacanthus; species Holacanthus passer. The sequence goes on along the minus strand of JAFREQ010000041.1, from coordinate 2,926,542 downwards.
CCAGCCATGGCCAAACTGTGACAGTCCACTCAGCTTTGTCCTTGGCTGCTTGTAGCTTCCACCTGAATCTCTGTGGTTTGTAGTTAAGTTTCACTCCTATGTTCCTTTTTGTACTTTCACATATTAGTTTTATATTACCATTTACTTGTCACTTTCAGCCATATTGGAGCTGTGTTAACTAAAGACTGGTGTGAACCTCTTGTACTGTTGCTCCTTCACATTAAAGGGCATCAACTGCCAAATTGGTGATGTGCTTTTATTGTTACAGGTTTTAGGAAGGTTATAGGAGATTATAAGAAATGGATTATGTTCATCACAGTGGAGCTTCATTAGCGGTGTTATTCATCAATAAAAGTTTTACCTTGCTGTGCAGTACAGCAGACAGACATTCACCCCCACCAATGAGGCTCGACTGCTCATTATATGTTAACTTATGTTAAATTCGAACATTTACCATGTTTGTCAAATTCTGTTGAGACAGCCATGTTATACATTTTGAAAACAACCAGCTCAGACTAAAAACTATACAACCTGTATGTAAGAACTGCCTGTGTGAAATCCCTCAAGGTAGTTGATGGGTTTTGTCAGCATTTCTTTTTCTGTGGTACTTGGTAACTCAGCAGCAGCTCTGGAACTTGAACTGGCCTACTGAGTAATAGGCCACACCTTACAACATCTGAATCCTTGCTTGACTAACCTGCATGTACAATAATACAAGTAATTAATAAAAATACCACAATATTTACTTAGCTGAAAAATGCTGATTTACAGCAGCTCCGAACAGGACTCATATTCATATTAGACTCATATTTTATGGAAAAAAATATTGCCATATTTTCCCTCTGATGTCCTTCAACAAGCTTTACCTGTTAAAACACCATGACCTGGATGACTGAGAACCTTCACAGACATATTTACTTGTTAAAGTAACTTCTAACTGCTACTAACTGTAGCTACCAGCAGACTCTGCTTGGACTGGGAGCAAGGAGAGCCATGGGTGTGTTGGTGTTATTTACAATCTATGGAGATGCAAATAGTGTTCATTTCAAAAGTTTAACTAATGGATACAATATGTCTCCTACCTCACTGAAAAGTGTATTTCAGCGTATGTGACCTGGAGGCTTCAAGTTTCCACATCGCACTTTGCATACTGGATCATGATTGGCCTCCAAACTTCTTGTGATGTCAGAGTCCTGCTGGTTTGTCCAGGAGTTAAAATGAAATGTAAGGCGAGCATGAAGAAACTTTTCCCCTTCAGCAGATGAACATGAGAACAAAGTCAACACACACATCATTCTGGAGCTGAGCTCATACATCATGGTTCAAGGTTCATTTATTTGTGATTTTACAACACGGGGCAGCAACGAAATGCAAGCTGTAGTCCCTTTATGCTACATAAAAAAAAATCTATTTTATATGTGGAAGACAAATCGAGGAGTCTGACAGCCTGACGAAAGAAGCTGCCCTGTAGTCTGGTGGTATGGCAGCTGATACTTCTGCATCACTTGTATACACAAAACAGCAGCAGGGTGAACAGACTGTTGCTGTCGTGGGTTTTGTTTTTTAGTATCCTACTCAACTCACCTTACAGACATCACTGATGCTCAGTTACCAATAATGTTCTGGGCAGTTGTAATCACCCACTGCAGAGCTCTCCTGTCCTGGGACACGCACAATCTCTCCGAATTTCGTAATGTTTCCAGTCAGGATGTGATCGCAGGAACCTGGCATGAGAATTTTGCTTTCTTAAGTTTGCTGAAGAAATACCACTGTTTCTAAGCTTACTTAACCATGTTGAGATGTGGGATGACCATGACAGGTTTCTGTGATGTTGATTCCCAGGAGCTGTTGATCTGCTCCACCTCAGCTCCATTGATTTAAACAGGGGTGTATGATTTTACCTCCTTTTTCTAAAATCAACAATCATCTTCTTGGTTTTGCTGATGTTGAGTGGTCGTTTGTTCTCTGTATACCACTACCTTACACTACAAGCTTATTAATTTCCTTCCAATATGAATTCTCAGGAGCAAGTTTTTGCTAATTTATGAAATGAGATTTTAGCTATTGTAAACATCTCACATCACAAAAAATCTATCTAAATGTAATCTGTCAAAAGATAAGAAAAAGATGAAGAGTGACAAGATGAATAACTACTGGCAAAATGCCAGTAGTTATGACAGTCTCTCAATTTCAACACACTAAAAGTTCCCTTCATCAACATACATAATAAGGCAAGTAACTGTAACATCATTACTGAAAATCTAGAGTATTGCATTGTGTAGAGCTAGACTAATATTTAGCAGGCTGATATCAGCAGTTGAATATTTATGTATTGCAGGTGCTTAATATTAGTGAATATATCAATGAATGTGTCAATTCATGTGCAAGCATTCTATTTGAATTTCTTTGTCTCACCTTTCATCTATATTTTTTACTCGGGTATATTGTAAATGAGGTCTCTACCTCATTGTATTTCCAAGTTACAATAAAGGTTGATGATGTAGACATGCCAAACTAGGTTTGGGCTAATTGAGAAATGGTGCTTCCATTGCACAGTTTGTCCACGAGAGAGCACTGACAAGTTCATTGTTCAACAGTAAAATGTCCCACTAAGTGTGTATCTAAAATTCAAAATCTGAGGTGTCTGTATCAAGATCATTATTATTATTATTATTTAATATAAAAAATGTGTTGTCCTATACAAGCAAATAGAAAACAAATATTATCACTGTGTGTCATAATACAGGAGAAAGCAAATAAGGCCATGATGAAGAGAGAGAATTTGATGACAACTAGCAAGTGTGAGCTACAGAGTTTGCTTAATGGTCATATATGTCCGCATATAGGCCGTTTACTTGGAGACGGTCTAAGAAGTGCAGGTATGACACTGGTGTAATGTGAGCCTATCAGTGAGGAAGTAGGTAACGTGAAAGACCGCTAGGCCTCCTTGAGTTTCACAGATTGTGATATCAGCATTGAGAAGCAGATACTATGTGTGTGCAGGGTAATGGTGTTGACTGTGCCCCAAGGGAAGGATTGTGTATCAGAGGAATGAATTGCAGAGACAACCCTGTGGGTCCGCTGCCTAGTGTGAGCATACATAGTGGATATGTATTGTGTTTCCTTTAAGCATGTGGACTAGGTAATTGGCAGATGGATAACTAAATTCTCTCTTCCTTGGAAACCAAGCAAACAAAACTGCATACTGATCTATACTACTGTTTCCCAGTCTGGTTCCTCCTGGCCTCATTTTGTCTTTAACTGTTTAGCCTACACTCAAAGAAATGAAGTGTCCAATTTACTTAACTCAGTTATGTCAACCAGTTCCACATAACAAAGTTGAATAAATAAGATAAAACATTAAGAATTGATTGTTACTAAATACTGTTAAGAAAATCTCAAAAAACTGTATTAATTAAATGTTATCTCATTCAGTTATGTGGAATTAACTTAACACACACATTTTGAAATTACTCAAGACATGTTTGATTTATTAAACACAGTAATGTCTGATTTACTAAACGTGGTTATGTCCGATTTACTAAATGCGGTTACGTCTTATTTACTAAACGCAGTTATGTCTGATTTACTAAATGCAGTTATGTCTGATTTACTAAATGCACTTGTGTTTGATTTATCAACTTCATTGTGTGGAACCGGTTGACAAAACTGAATTAAGTAAATCAGACAAAGCACAGCTGAGTTGTATTAACATAGGATTTTGTTGCTTGTAATTTACATGACTAAAAACTACGTGCCTCATCAATGCGAGTGAAAAACAACTTTAACTTTACTTCAACTGCTTTCATTTGTCAAGCTTGACATGGGTTAGTAACTGTTTGCCCCTAATGTTATACTTCACATGAACATGAAACAAAAAAATACAAATCATACATCAGCCAATGCTCAAATGACAATTTTTTCTTCTGCTATAAAGAACTCAAAAATTAAAATAAAATGGTTAGTTGATGTAAATAATCACAATCTTTCATATGTTTATGTTGAGCAAGCAGTCTATAATGCAATGGTTCAGTTTACAGCAGGAGTGTCAAACATGAGGCCCATAATGGAGTGACTATAAAGTGTAAAAAGTGCACTGAGAAGTTCTTCATTCCAATGTTTGGAGTGTTTTCTTTGTCCGTGGCCTGTGAACTATAATAAGTTTGACACCCCTGGTTTACCATATGAAAACAAAGAACAGCAATGAGTAACAAGCAAATGATAAATCATTGATAAATCTAAAATATTTGGCAGTTTATTGTCGATGGTTGACAAAAAGCAAAATGAGTGATGAACGTATAATACACAGTGTTTGTCGAACTTCAGATCATCATAGTATCAGCATATGCCAACAAATTTTTGTCTAGAAAATAGACCAAACTACCAAAATGTTAAGTTTACAGTGATAAGAAAACAAGCAATAGCAACTTGTAACAAACTACCATTAAACTTGCAGGCAGGGTTGAGTTTACCCTCACACTTGCGCACATCACAATGCGCAGGAGCCATGGCGGCAGCACTGCACACCACACTGTAAACATTTTGAACATTTTGGCATTTTGGACAGGTTTTAGAGCAGTTTTCATTGACTGATCAAAAAATTTTGTAAAGCGAAAACAAAACTTGTCTTTAGAGATCTTTCATCTAGAACCCAGTTCAAAATTCAAACCAAAATGTTCAAGTTTGCAATAATTGCAAAGTTTGCAGTGACATAACAGAAATATCAGCAAATGCTGATAAATGAGAAACACTAATGTCTTTGAATATCTTTTTTCTTTCCAAATTGCCTTGTTAGCAGGGATATACAAACAGGCATCATCAAACACGATCAAATTACAAACAGAAAGCATTGGACAGTTTTGGTTTAAAGATGACATGACCAAAATTCTTTGATATACCATCTTTGGACGTCTGTATTTTGTAGAAAGTGCATCAGTATACTGTCTTTAGACATCCTTTTTGTTTAGAAAGCACTTCAATATGTCTTTAGACATTTATTTTCTTGAAAGTACTTCAATATACTGTCTTTAGACATTTTTCTTTTTGTCTCGAAAGTACTTCAATACACTGTTTTTAGACATCTTTTTTTGTCTCGAAAGTACTTCAATATTGTGTCTTTAGACATCTTGTGAATGCAGAAAAAGCAGAAGCTGCTGAGAGAGCAGTCCAAAATATGAAGTTTGCATCAGCAAATGCTCAGACCTGGGAAAAAATGTCACAACTGTTAGATCGCTTCTTTGGTCCTACAAACAGTCCAAAGATATTGAGTCCACTGAACCTAACTCCAGGTCACAGTCACCGATTGGATGTGAGGTTATTCATGTAGTTTGTTTTTGAGGACCTGCACCTTGTTGGAAAGCTTGTTGCTATCCAACTGCATCAACACTTTTTGAATAAATTCAAATGTGTATCTCAGATCTTTGAGGTAGCTCAAGTTCAGGCTGTAGATCAGGCCAAGCAGGACGGAACACTGTCACCTCTGCTCCATCATTACGGATGACGTAGATTCCAAGGACCATTTCCTCCATTTCTCTCTTTGCACCAGGATCAACATCCTCAAAATGGAAAGAAAAAGTTTTGAATTAGAATGCAGTTGTCAATTTCAATTACTCAAATTGATTTCTCTGTCAAAATCTGGCAATGTCTATAAATAGGGAGGCTATAGTAAAAAAGTACTGTACTTAAGTACATTTTTTGATTATCTGCACTTAATTTGAGTATTGTTTTTGGAAACTTCTGAATTTCACTCCACTACATTTCAAAGACAAAAAAATTACCTTTGACTCCACTACCTTTCTAGGCAGGTTTGTCATTCCTCATTAATTTTAGGCTAAAAAGAGCTTTGAAGTCGGCTGTTGCTGTTTTTTTCTTTTCTAAAATGCAACTGGTCACACACTGTGTTCCTCACAGAAGGATACCAATTACAGTAGCTGCTCTACCAAAACATTTTTTGAGCTCTGGATAATGTTCCAGAAAATGATGCTTTGGAAGTAACTTTTGATCAAGAAATAGTTCTTGATATCGTTGTCGATGCTCTGAGATTTTGCACTCCAAATGTGCACTAGACTCTGCAGTATGAACTGGGGCCAATTACACAATATTCTTTAAATCTAAAATAACATGCCATGCAGATTCATCACTGGGAATAAGTCTTCCAACTATCAAAGGAAGTAATCGAATTGTATTTTTCTTTTGCAAATTTTGTGGTAACAAGTCAGAACACATGCTTTTTTTTACACCAAAGCAGATGACACCTTCTTTCTGAGCTGTTGTGACGTGCAGCCGATAGACTTCTCTGGTTCTGGCTTCAAATGTGCCCGATTTTACTTCCTGCGTCTGAATGAGGCAACTCTGAGCTGTACAATATCTGCAAAAATGCAGAGAAATGCTGAGAAACTCTCTACAAACCCAGCTAGACCATGAGCCCCAAGATTATCAGCTACCACACACTGTACTGTACCCTTTATGAATGTTCCCAGCTGTGGAATGAATAACCCTTGTTGCTCTAAAGTCACAATATCATGCAAGAGAGGCTCAAAGATTTTCTTCTAACCATATTCTTTAACATACTCACTTTTGCACAGCAATGCTAGGTAAATAGAAGAGAGAGTTGAGCTACTACCAGGAGGTAAATTACCTAATATCCAGTAAACAGCTTTGTGCTTCTTCCGAGACCTCCCCAAGCGATTGCACACCTCAAAGTCATTGATATATAAGTACAGGGAAATTCTTAATTCTCCAGCTGAAAATAACGAGTTGTTCTTATAATGTTCACCATCCTGAAAAGATACATACTTCTGATGACTTAAAGAACAGGTGGTATGCGTATCAACAACCACGGCTGAGGTGAAAATGAAGTGCAGTTCTTCTAAAAACTCATCAATTGCTGAGCTTGGAACATGTGACAAAATTTCCAATTTCAAAATAACAGATACACATTTTTTAATTATTCTGTCTTCTAGCCTCTCGTTGTCTGTGTCTGTTTCAATCAAATCATGAGCATCTACATCAAACCCAGTTTCTGAGGGAAGTTCTTCAGATGGGTGATCCTCATGATTTACATCAATATTTTTCACCAGCTCAACTTTAAAGTCTTTTACTGTGCAAGAGCCATGCTTCCTGCTTTTATGAGTTTTGAAAGTAGTATATATGTTTGTTTGAAACTGACAGTTTCATAGCGCTTCAAGTGGGTATTGATATGGGAAAAGTAGTCTCTACTAGATAATATGACACTTCCTGGGCACAAAATACATGTAAATGTGACAAGCTCTGCCTTTGTTGCAGCTGAAACTTCAACATGACATTTACTTAAATGAGTCTTCAGGGCATTCCATGACTTGAATGAGCATGGGCAATCATAGTATGTGCATGGAATTGAAAGTCCATCCATCCATCCATTATCTGTACATCTGTACGATATACGCCGCTTAATCCTCTGCGGGGTCGCGGGGGGGGCTGGAGCCTATCCCAGCCGACTTAGGGCGAAGGCAGGGGGAATTGAAAGTCTCCGACCAAAATGGCTGTGCTCTAGCTTATTATGCTTCAGTAATCGGTACCTTGTAGATACTGTTTCAGCACACTGTTTGCATTTCCACATTCATAACCTACAAGGAAGGAAAAAAGTGCAAGTGATCAGTCATCAAATTCATTCTTAGCTATCAATTGTATCTCTTGTTATGCTTTTGTACGATTCTGAAGCAGTTCTGAAGCCTGTGTCCCAATATCTACAACAAACAATTAATTCACTTTTATCAAAGAGGTGAAATATATACCACTGCTGTTGAGCCACTGGCTTTGCATCCATCCAATAAGTCACTTCCTGACACAACTCACGAATCTGAAATTCATAAGTAGAACCTATTGTTACACAATGAACATAATATCAAAATATTTTTCCTGGATCATGAGCTTAGAGTTGGGAACTTACAGCATTTAATTATAGTTGTTAAAATACCACTATAAAACCATTACATTACCCGCCACTCACAGGATCTGACCTGAGATCAGCAGTGCTCTGTCCTTTACCACACCTTCAGAATGTGTATTTTATTGTATTTCTATTCCTCTGTGTGTCCGACTGTGCTGACAGGCTGCTGGAGACCATGTTAAAGTAATGAATATTGTTTATAAGAAATAAACGATAAACAATAAGTTGTTTACTTCATCATAAAGCAGGTCTGTAGGCCTCTTGTTTGTTTAGAAATTAGTACCACTGAAGTTTAATACAGTCAGGACCATAAATATTTGGGGATTGACACAATTTTCAGCATTTTGGCTCTGTACACCACCACAATGGATTTGAAGTGAAACAATCAACATGTGCTTTAAGTGCAGACTTTCGCCTTTAATCCAAATAAGGTGAATGGTGTAGGAATTACAACACGTTTTATATGTGCCCTCCACTGTTTTAAGGGACCAAAAGTAATTGGACAAACTAACATAATGATAAAACAAATTGTCACTTTTAATATTTGGTTGCAAATCCTTTGTAGTCAATGACAGCCTGAAGTCTCAAACCCATAGACATCACCAGGCGCTTGGCTGGTAATATTGCACCAAAACACTTAAGAATTCTGTACTCTTCTCTTCCCATCATTCTGGTACAAGTTGATCTTTGTTTCATCTGTCCTTTGTTGTTGTTCTTCTTCTTCCAGAACTGCACAGGCTCTTTTAGATGTTTTTTGGCAAACTCTAATATGGCCTTCCTGTTTTTGAGGCTCACCAATGGTTTACACCTTGTGGTGAACCCTCTGTAGTCACGCTGGTGAAGTCTTCTCTTAATTGTTGACTTTGTGACCTTGGTCATGCATTGTTGCATAATCTTGTGACCCTGTGTCCGAATGAAGTTTGAACAGTTTATGATCTGTTATTTTTTAATATTGTGCTCACATGATGCATAATCCTAAATCAAGCTGTGGGCCAGGTAGTATTCAGTAAAAGGAGCACTTACTGGTTTGGGGTTTCTGGACAAAATGTAATGAACCTACCATCCAGTGTGCTGTGTGCACTGTGCATGATGGGAACTTGGAGACAACAGGTATTTTTTCTTGTGCCCCCATACAGGTACAACCAGTGTAATACTCAATTATTGTAAACAATATTTCAATACATCCAACACTTTTAACACAAATTTGACTCATTGAGTCTTTTAACCATCTAATAATGACAATTTTGACTTGTGTACACCTGATTTTAAAATAAAAATAATTAGATTTTTTTTTTTAATATATGTTTTAATAAATGCTTTCACAAACTGTCTTAACACAAGGTCCTGTGTGTACCTGTTCTGGAACTTTTCAAATGTTTATTTGAAATATTTTTCCAGACCTCCTGTAATAGCAGCAGTATTCCTTTCTTAACCAAATGATATATAATAATGTTTTTTTTATTTTTATTTGAAAAGGCTACTTTTTCATTGAGAGACATTCCTTCACTATCCATTCCAGTAGTCTGAGCTGATACTCATATCCAGCTTTTTCTTCATATGTTCACTGGTATGAGCAGCAGAGATTATAATTATATAACACAGATGACATGTTTTCTACACATGAATCAGTCAGTTTCTCCTTCCTAACTTGAAGCAAACAGGCCTCTTAAAATATAAGCAGTGTCTGAAGAGTTAGTTTTTCAAGTGCTTGGCATTAGGGTGTTAGACACATTTGGTCATGCTAAAATGTGATCAAAATTTACTGGAAATTAATAATAAATGTCTGCCCCTAATATAAAACTGGCTGAAACAGAAACTCAACGTTACAGTAATAAAGTAAGGTCTCTTTTCATGAGGAACCAATAGCCATAGAATATGGAATATACCAGTTTATTTTACAGTCTTGGGTGATATCACAAGCCAGCTGCATAAAAATAGTCTAGACTTAAATACCTGTTGCATAAAGCTTCTCTGTGAGTGATTAATGTAAGACTGACTTAGAGAGTCTGTTGTGCAGTGCTTTCTGGCTGAAATAAGACCCTTAACAGAAAAGAGAAAATGGAGGATGCAACATCAACATGGATGTTTACAACAGAAAGTCTAGGTAATAAATTTACCTTTACCTTCACATTCTCTCTCACGTTCTGTCTTCCCTATCTTAGCAGTTAACTTGTGTTGATTAAAGCAACAATACGGAGCTGCCATCTGGGGCACAATTTCCTGTTCAACTTGTCAAAAATGTGCGTGTGTGCAAGGCTCCCTCAGAGAAGCCTGACAGCTCAGGATCCAGTGAAAATGGGAATGTAGAGTTTTTAGGATGAAGGTGAGCAGTGCTGGCAAAAAGTAAAAGAGATGGGAAGATAAAATCCAGCAATAGTGTTAATATTCATTAGAAGAAAGAAAAGAAAGTGTTGAAGAATAGATTTAAACCATAAAACAAATGTAGTCTGATTTAAATAGAAAAAGTGTTGCACTGCCTGAACAGTGAAGACTAGGTTGCGTTTAGTTACAGCAGGCATCTAGGAACAACCAGCAGCATTCACTGATCTCATTGGAAGCACATAGGGAGCCAATAAATCCTTTAAATAATTTGGAGCAAGGCCATTTAATGCTTTAAAGGAGATTATTTTAAATCAATCTGGAATAAAACAGACAGCCAGTGTAAGTCAGCTAACATGGGATTGATGTGTTCATATTTCATTGAAAATTCCCCCCAAAAAAATTCAAAATTTTGGATGGCAACATTCTGCACCAGTTGGAGTCAGGGGACTCCAAGGGAACTCTGACTGATACCAGCGTAAAGTGCATTAGAGTAGTCTAAACAAGAAAAGATGAGCACGTAAAGCCTTATGTAAATCATAGGAAGGTTTTTTTTAAGCTGAAAGAAGCATGAATGCATTACATGCTTCGCTTGAGCATCAAAGTAGAGATCAACATCAAATGGTATGACAATATTTCTAGCTTCGTATTTTGAGTAAGGGAGCTGAGCCCGCTGTGAACCAGGCTGGTAGAGTTTGTTGAACCCATTGCTATGAACTCCAATTCATCGTCATTCAATTTTGAAAAGTTTCACGACATCCAGCATTTGACATCCTGCAAGGAGATTATCTAAACTGCTCAAGTTACTGGACTGAAGAGGGACATAAACGGCGTGTTGTCTGCATAACAATGGTGGGAGAGACCATTGAATGATCTGACTGAGAGGAAGAATGTATATTGAAAATAACAGAGGCCCGAAGAGGACACTTGAGGTAGTCCACAGCTAAAATGAGCACCTGAGGAAAAGGACTTTTTTTTATCAACAGCAAAGAAAGTTCTGTTTGTCAGGTGAGAACATAGGAGTTGTAGAGCTGTTACCTTTTAACCGTGTTAAAAGCAGCGCTCAAATCTAACAGCACAAGGACTGACCAGTCAACTTTATCTGCGGCTTGTCGCTTGTTGGAAAACTTCACAATGGCTGTCTCCGAGCTGTGGCGAGCTTTTGAAACCTGACCAAATAATATTTAAAATATTGTTCTTAAAGAGATTAAGTAAGTTGATTTTCTCCAGCACCTTCAAAAAAACAATGATTTTGGAAATTACACTGTAAATGTTGAGTTTAAAAGGATGCAGATGTGGCTTTTCAGCATCAGTTGAATGACTGTATGTTTGAAACAATTTGGAAACATGCCAGAAGTCAGAGAGCTGTTAATAATCAATAAAATAAAAAGAACAGCAGTGGAAAATACCTCTTTTAAAAAATGAAGGTGTCGGATTTTATCTGTCAAATTAGTTTACTGAATGCTGGGATTTTAGTAGTTTGAAATTGGGTGAAGGAAGTAATATGGCTGTTGAAAGTGAGCAGATGGCATGGATCTAGTGAAATTTGCACTTGAATGCTCTCTATCAACATGGGCAGCAAATTTCTCTGTTCAAGAAACTGGTTGGTCGTTATGATTGTTGCTGATTGTCTTAAATAGGACTTTTTTGTTATGGTTATTTTTGGAAATTACGTCCGTGAAATATGTTATTATCTTTGCTCTTTTACTGCTCTCTGGTAGTATTTCTAAAAAACTGACTTAGACTTAGTTGGTTTCCTTTTTTTTTTTATTTTGTCTGTTCATTGAGCCAGGGAAGGGTGTTTGTTTAGCTAGCAATGTAATTGAGAATGGAAAGACTGTGACTGCGTAAAGATGTTAACAGTTCTGGATTTGTGTTTTGGTTTGGTTTTTAAAGAAAAAGAGTCAGTGATATGATCTTTTGAATGTGTTGGAACTACATATAGGAATTCAATTGACAGGGGTTAAGGGCAACATACATGAATATTAAAATCACCCAATAAGCATTTTTATGTTCTACCTTGGACATAGCTCAGCTAGCAGCAAGGTGCTGCTGTTGCAATCTGTAATGAATAACAATTGGTAGATTGCGGATGGCCATTCCACCCATGCGTGTGTGGTACTGCTGGCTAATATGTTTGTTAGACAGAGCTCAGGGGGTGTCAGCTCCTGTACCAACCACAACTGTTTTATGGCTGTACTTGGCCTCCCAGAGATAGAGAGGTGGAACTGTTTACAAAGATATGCTCCCTGGAAAGCTCCAGTCCTCTGGAGTGCTACCTCAGTCATCTTTCTGTGGATTATCCTTGAATCCTTATCTGCCTTGAACTTACCTCTATCTTCTCATCCTTCTAATTTGGAAAATTCCAAGGAAGGGCCAAACTGTGATAACTTACAGATGTGAGTGTAATGTAGACATTATGTTATAGCTTGGGGGAATTAAGACATGTTGATAATTTGTACTATGCTTCATCAAAGAGCTTTGCCACTTTGACAGTTGCTTCCTCTTTGGAATAAATTTATGTTGTTTTGTTCGGTGTTCTGATCAGTGAAGTACTTGATGCCTTTCTGACTTTTAATACACAGAGCCCCAACTCCACAAGCTGGGTGGGTTTTGGAAGAATATAAGATAAGATAAGATAAACCTTTATTCGTCCCACAGTGAGGAAATTCACAATGTACAGCAGCAAAGGTGATAGAAGCAGTTAAATAGTGAAAAAGAACAATTTAAATAGGCTAAAAAAAAAATTAACAAATTTATATGAGAAAATAGAAACAATTCACACGAGACTTATATACAATTTGCACATATGAAATATGAAATATATGTACAGTATATGCACTATTGGCTTGAATTACGATAAGAATTGAGAGCTTGCATTTTGGATTAAATATGGAGTATTAACTATTAAATACTAAATACAAAATATTGCACATTGAATAGAATGAAGTGAAATATGAAATACTAAATACAAAGTATTGCCCAGTGAATAGAATGAAATATTGCACAGTGAATGGAGCTGTCATTAAAAAAAGAGAGTATTGTACAGATGTAAAGACAAAATGTATAGTCTATCGGGAGCAGTGCTGGTTGTACAGTCTGACAGCTGCAGGAAGAAAAGATCTGCAATATCGCTCCTTCACACACTTCAGGTGAAGCAGTCTATCGCTGAAGGAGCTCTCTAGTGCTGATAAAGTGTCCTGTAGGGGGTGGGAGTCATTCTCCAACATGGATGACAGCTTAGCCATCATCCTCCTCTCTCCCATCACCTCCACTGGGTCAAGGGGGCAACCCAGTGCAGAGCTGGTCTTCTTGATCAGTTTGTCCAGTCTATTCCTATCCGCAGCCGAAATGCTGCTGCCCCAGCAGACTACTACATGGAAATGATGCCACAACAGAGTCATAGAAGGTCTTCAGGAGCGCCCCTTACACTCCACAAGACCTCAGTCTCCTGAGCAGATAGAGTCTGCTCTGACCCGTCCTGCAAAGTGCAGCAGTGTTATGAGTCCACTCCAGTCTGTTGTTGAGGTGAACACCCGGTTACTTGTCATCATTTCAATGTCCTTTCCCTGGATTTTCACTGGTGTTGAAGGGGAGTGAATGCGCCTGTGGAAATCCACCACCAGTTCTTTGGTTTTCCCCCTTTTTATCTGGAGGCGGTTCCGCTGGCACCAGTCCACAAAGTCCTGTGTCAGTTCTCTGTATTCCTTGTCATCCCCATCTGTAATGAGGCCAACGATGGCAGAGTCATCAGAGAACTTCTGCAGGTGACAGGTCGGTGAGTTGTATGAAAAGTCTGCAGTGTAGAGGGTGAAAAGGAACGGAGCCAGGACCATTCCCTGCGGGAAAAGAGGAAAAAGCTCAGCGGTGAGCGAGAGCATTTGAATTTCTCCACTGTGGGACAAATAAAGGTTTATCTTATCATATCCTGGTACACCTGGCACTTGCATTGCTAGCAAGACTGGAGCAGAAGAACTCAGCCATAGCACACACTGAGGAATTTATTGCTTCAATGTACTACATTTACTAGCAAATTAAATTGAATGACAGTGGCGGTGGAATCAATGTACAAGGTTAATTTTCAGTTAGATGACATGTGAAAGTGTGAAGTGCAAAGATAAGATGAGGCATGTGCAACCAATGAGACTTCAAATAAGGGTTGAACAGAGTGACCTGATGCAAAGTGTTAACCGACCATTGGAGTTGTCACATGAGGTTGAGTGTTGGTGAATGTCTCCTGGGAAGAGATGAAAGGACAGCATTGTAGGTGGGAAATAGGTGATGCCTTAGGCCTCCTCCTCTGTTGAGTGATGGCTTTTCTACTTTGACTCGCCTCTTTCACTCCTCTTTCAAACTGCCAAACATTTGGTTCTTTGATATACTTGAGCAGGTAGTTGGCCAGTGAAGTTGTGACAGCATATTGTTTATTTAAACAGTGCTGTGGTGTGGTTTATTAAGTTGTTGGTAAAGTTGGTATCTATACTTTCATGCAATGAATTTCTGCCTCTGGTGATGTTTCTCATGGCTGATGTTTTGTTTTAATTTAGATTTATCGGATAACATTGTACTGCAGTGGAAATATCTCTGCATGATGTGTAATTGTGGTGTCATACTGTCTACATTTGGTCACTTCTTTATGGGTTTAAAAGAAAACTACTCAATTTAACAACGTATTGGCCCAGAAAGAAGTGACTATCATTTATCCGTAACTGTGTTTTTTTTCTGTCAACCACTTTTATGGCCAGATGTTTGTTCTCTTTAAATCAGTATTTGCTCAGTAAACAAGTGCAGGAATTGCACTGTAGAACAGATCTACATTATAGTTGTTTTTCTTATTGCCAAGAATTTCGAGCTCATTGCAAAATCCAGAATATACAAAAACTAATTACTCTGGTTGTTGATCTGATCCACTGATGGTCGAGCTGATTCACTCTGTTATTGGTTTGCCAACAGACTATCACACACCCACTGACAGCATGGCAACAGTTAGCTGGCCCAGGACCTGCAGAGAGCCTAGGTAAGGAAATCAGTCTGCTGCTGAAAGGGTGCAACCATCTGTCACTGCATATGGAGCCAGTCCAAAGTCTGGATGGCAGCCTATGGAGCTCAGGATTCACACTCTGTCAGGGTTTGACCTTTACTACTACATGGGTGGTGTTGATATTTCAGTCCTGTAGTGTTCCAGTTGAGCAGAACAATGATGCCCTGGTTTACAGTCTGGATGAAGGATTTCTAGGAGTGTAATGGTACACAGGATTTGTTTTTTGTACATTTTTGTTACAGTGGGGAGAACAAAAAAACCCATAAAAGATACACTTTCTGTCATTTATTTTGAAAAATGTACTTTTAATGGTGGTGCATTAGCCATACAATTTCCAAAACATTGTCTATTCAGACAGGTATAATATACTTTTAATTAACTTAAATTTGAGCCAACAGTTTAAGCGTTTTACATTTAGTTCAGAAGCTCTCAGTAGCCCTTGAAGTCTATCCATTTGTGGTGAGAGCAACTGCCAGGCAATTAATTCCTGGATGATTGCAGCTTGTACTTTTTATGCAGGGCTACAACACAATGTGAAGTAACATTATAGCAAGGTATCTTCAGCAGAACAGTTTCAGCCTTTCCTTTTTGTCCATTTCACTCTTTGTCCAGTGTTGATGTTACTTATTTGGAAAGCATAACCCTTTCAAAAAAATAGATCTAAATCACATTAGAAACTCACTTTTCACTTTTTCATTCAGTCCATTCCAGTGGGAATATATACATATTGGACAATTCTGTGCCTCAGAACAAAGTGTCAACATTCAGTACTAATTCAAGAAGGATTGTGAAAAGAGGTGAAAAATAAGACTTTGGAGGTCAGGAGGTGGATGGGAATATAGTATGGCATAAGTTCCATGCTGGAGCTTGGAGTCCCATCACCGATCTTCCATAAATAATTGCCTTTTTATTAACAGTATCCGTGGTTTTTCCATAACCATGCCAAAGTGTTTTAGTTGCCTAACCATAACCATATATTAACCATGGTTTGCAAATTTCCCCACTGTGGAACGAATAAAGGTTTATCTTATCTTGTCTTATCTTCTCTTAGTTCATTTGCCATTACCAGGGAGTATTTGGTTCATAAAGCATTCATATAGCATCATACATAAGTCACACACCCAACTGAACATCTGGTATCGAAGACTTTGGGAGTGTTACACTCCAAATTTTTCCCAAATTTTCAAGGCACTAAAAAGGCAATACTGTAGCTGCAAGACAAAAATCTTTTTCCATATTTGTGAGAGACACACACACACACACACAAAGAATATACATGGGTAAATAACTCCTTGTCTGGGTTGGTGCATAACATTAACACATTAAGTGACGTTTTGAAGTGTTCCACCTGCTGTGTCACATATTTTTCAGCAGAGAAGTCTTAATTGTTCCTCAAGGGGGGAGTGGAAATCATTTCTGACACACATGGCAGTGCCAGTTCTGACATTGTGAGGATGCAAATGGAGTTAAGCTTTGCATCTTCTGATTTGTTTGTTTGTCCCTGTCATGTCATCCATTGCTTTGTAAAGCTCCTTGTGACAGATTTGTTTTGTTAAAAATGCTTCATAAATTGACTTGGCGTACCTTTTGTTCAAATGCTGTAGTTGTCAAAGTATTGCTGGAATAAATTACAGCTTTATCTAAATTCCTACTTGGCAGGGTAAAAGCTCTTCCTCCAACTCATGAGAAACAAGGTATAAAGCTGCAGTAGCAAAGACAATGTTGTAATAGAGTTTATATAACAGATAAAAAATGAGTGAAATCTGAATATATACTCAAAATTTATAGATATTTACATACCAGTCAAACCAAGAAAAAATAATACTTTCAAATGTTGAAATGTTAAAGACCATAAAAGGGGTAGTAAATCACGAGTTGTGCATGATTGTATGAGCTGGACAGTAAGTGATATCATTTGGAAAGTCCTGAGGTAAAACAGGGGAAGTTGAGTGCTTGTGTAGATGCACACACATTTACACACAAACTGGCCAAAGTGACTGTAACACACACAATAATGCACAGAAAGTTCTAGAACTAGCTCTGTCAATCGTGTCGAAGATGTATATTATAAAAAGACAAGCGTTAGAGCTATTATCTTTCTTTCTCCGAGTAATATCTTCAAGCAAGTTTGGAATGCCCTCATGCACAGACCACTTCAGAGGACAGAAACTGCCAGACTCTGCTCACCAAAAGAGCAGGTCAAGAGCATCAGAAAAGAACTTTTGACAAAACCCACAGCCAACCAACTGTGGATTGCAAGATTGGACTGTCAGAGTTCTTTGGCTCTCACTGTTAACATGGACTGAGGATTATGAAAGACTTTGGACAAAATCACAACTTTCAAAAACTTCCTCACACTGGCAGCAAACGGAGGATTGCTTGTCCAGGCGACCTTTCACTTCAAATTTTCCAACAGACACTGGACTGTTCAGCTTCAACTCATTTGATCAGGATTTTTTCAGATATTTTCAGGTTCATAATATTTTCACATTACCAGCAAAGTAACATTTTTTAATCATTATTATCCAATCATTGAAATCACAATTATTATTGAAGTTGTAAGCTTTGCCCTGCTTAATTCAGCAATAAAAATACTAACTATAATTAAAGTCTAAATTGTGGACATTGGCCTCATTAATTCTTAAGGACTGTGGTCTTAAAGGTACAGTGTGTTTAACATCTTTGATAGTTCCTATAGGTTACTCTAGCCAATAAAATTAACAGACCCTTGGGATTTACTGTCCCACTATCCCAGCACCACACCAAAAGCACAGATCAGTAAGAGGAGAGCTGCCGTTAACGGGCGTGGCTGGTAGTAGTATCTGGCTCAAGGGGCTGCTCAGCCAGGTGCTATGCTGGAGCAAGCAGGGTAGACGTCCGGAAGAAGGGAGTGAGAAGCTAGGCGTGTCTCCTCGCCACCAGCTTAAATAGTTTTCAGAATCCCTAACTTGGTCATTCTAGTAGGGCTGTGAACCTGGACCCTTTAATCAGAGAGCTGGTCCAGTACCTCCTGGAAAGGGGTAACTCGGGGATGCAACAAACTAAATTATTTTATTGATTACTTCCGCCAAAAGATAATGTGTTACTGTACATTATTAGTTACTTTTTAAATGTGTTCTTTGAAATGCTGACATTGAATTCAGCTTTTTGTTGTAGATAGACAAAATGTCTGTAGTTAGGGCAACCCCCTGGAATGTTTTCTTTAGCTTATTTTCCATTTTTGCATATTCATTGTCTAGGCTGTTGGAAAAAGTTTTCCTGGCCATTTACCGGCTGCCTGGACAGGGTATTGTGCTGACCAGCTGCCTGAAAGTGGGAAATAGTAGAGAGAGGCTGCTTATTTTCAACGACATACCATGCTATTAGACTAAACATTTCTCCAGCTGGCCAAAATGACTTTGTTTGCCTAGCTACATAAAAAACGAGCCTTTCAGTAACAGCGATTTAGTTAATTAAAAAAAATCTTCATTAATGTTAGAGTCCTAGTTACTGCCAAAAATTAATGGAGTTACTGTAACATGTTACTGCTAACACTGGCTGAAAGTCAGCTTGGGCACCAAGTGGCACAGCCAGTAGGGAGATGGTCTTGGACGAGTATGGGTTCAAGTCCCTATGTTGGCACACTGAAGCCCTAATCAAGATACTGAATTCTTACCAGCTCCAACTGTGCATCTCACCCCAACCTTTGACCTTTGTGTGGAAGAGGAAATACAGAATATTGGGGATCTAGAATCTCATTAGTGAATATTATTAAATGGGAACTGCTGAGCTCATGGAACACACATGCACTGCTTGCTTCAGCTGCATGTGTCCTTCCAGTCCACTGGTATTTAGAGCAGTGTGACTTGTCAATTAGAAAAGGGAAATTAGACCTATTCCAATAAATTTAGCTTTGATGCTCTAAATCTATGAATTGGAATAGAAACAGAGCCTGAATTCTCCAAAAATAACTTGTGGTATGTATGAGGTTGTATGAGTAAATATTTGTACTTTATGTTTAGTATTTTATATATAGTATATTATTACTATTAGACTAACTATTATGTGTAAAATAGAGGGATATAGTGTGGGAATACAGTGAATAATGAGATAGACCATGGAGAGACATTTGATTACAGTGATTACAGTACAGTTTGGTGACAGTGCAGACAACAATATTTTGTGCGCCCAGGGGTTGTATGAATGTATAAAAGTAATTTATTAGCACACTGTTAACCCGAGAGGGACACTCATCAGTGATCTGATGAATTTCCCCACTGTGGGACGAATAAAGGTATGTCTTATCTTATCCTATTGTATCTTATCTTATCTCAGCTACTTTACTGTTTGGTAAGAGTAAACATCTCTGTGCATTCTGTCGATACAGCAGGACACATTGCTGCAAACCTCTGATTTCAGCTTTTCATTCTACTGCTGCTACTACATTCAGTACTAATACCAGAACTACCGTACTATTCTACTACTACTATTACTAGAACAACAAGAACACAAGTAAGAAAAAAGGAGATGAAGAAGCTTTAACAGACATCATATTCATAGAGCACTGGAGCATCTGGAGGTTAAATTAACTATTGGAAGCTATGATGGTAGTTGAATGGGAAGGGGAGTGTGTCATTCATTCACTGTTCTCACACACACTGGAGTGAAGTAAAGATCCCTTCATTGTCATAGAGGCTTCACCCTAACCAGCAAATGCATGCACATGCACTAGAGGAATCATTTCCTGTTGTTGTTTCTACTTTGCATTTTCTTTCTGAATTAATTTCCTGGCATGTTAATTAAGTCAACGAAAGGAGAGATGAGGATTGAACTCATCATGTTTTATGGATTGAAGACACAATGAGATCTGTGTCTGTTCGTCCGTGTGGTTTTGTCCCAATTAGCCAAGTGGCTGACAATGCCTGGCAGATCGATACGCTCGTGAAACACCCATGAGGGTTTTTTGTTCATTGCGGTATCAGAGCCGTCTCACTGCACTGATATCACACAGACAACTTAACATATTCATTATCATCTGCATCATCTTCCCACATATTATCTTTTTTTTTCCATAGTTCAGCCAAATATTATTTCACTTATGCTGTTTTCCACAGAGGCCTTGAATTATGTCAATGTTGTTGTGTTGTTTTTACAGTACAAGCATCTAACAAATTAATGAGCAGATGTTGTCCACTAGCCAATGTTGACGGATATGGGTTTTGTTTTCCTGCAAAAAAAAAAAGTCACTCCATATCTCCTCCTCCTCCAGTCTTAAAATAGCCTGGAGTTTATTACTGGAAGTTAGGATCCCAGATAATGTTCTGTGTTACTGCAGTTGTAAACCATTTTCTTTCAATCACTGCATTGGATTTGCAACCCAATCTCATCAATTTGCAGACAAGTAACTGGACTGTACACGTTCAAGCTGCCTACGGTGCATATGCTAAAGTCTAATTGTAGAGCAGATCCATAGTCTAGATCTGGATCTATATCTAGATCCATAGATATTGTACATTGTGTAAATTTTGTCATTTGGACATAAAATGAAGTTGTCACTGACAATCATCCTGGTTTCAACACAAGACTGACATGTTTGTATGGCGATAGGGTTGTTCAAAGTACATGTTGACCCCAACCAATCCCAGCTTAAAACTTCAACATTGGAGGTGTTGTCACTATTCCACCTGAACAATATTCCTCTTTGGTGATGCCATGTTTACAGTTGTGTGTGACAGAGCACTCTGTGCTCCTATTGGTTAGTGTCACAGAGCACTTAGAAGTTTTCAAGCTAGAAAAGTTATTACTTGGTAGTCTGTTGGGACAGGGCAATACTGGGCCACTGTAACAGATACACTATTTGAATTCAGACTTTGGCAGCAGCAGTCCAGTCATTCTGTCTCACAGTGAGCCAATGTTCGCATGTAATTACAGAATACATCACACCACACCACTGGGCACCTTTCTATTTTAAAGTGGTAACTGTTACCATTATAGTTGCATGGGTATGAGCGCACTGTCAGCAGCCAGCTGAAATTGGCTGCCTCACTGTAGCTCTGAAAAGTGTCATGGAGGGAAAAAGCTGAATGTGAAATGGCATGTTTTGATTCAGAAATTACTATAAAAGCAAAGCGTGCAGTTATTAATGGAACCAAGACGGGGGGGGGGTTGTTTATTTGTTTTCTTTGTACATAAATGCCTGTTCCAGCAAGTTTGTCTTTTAACATGCCAGAGCATTACATTAACAGCACACCATATTGTTTGCTGTCACATAGGTTCCCTTTAGCATAGTGTTCATTTCATGACATTTTTTAAAATTGTGCAGAACTAGATAAAGGGCCCATTGGAGGAAAGTGTGATTAAGAATTGAATGAACAAAATGAGGAGCAGGATTTTCTGGTGATATATGTGTGACACTGTATGATGGTAAAAGCAGAAATAAGTAGGCTGAAAGTACAACACAACAAGATTCTGTTTATGTATTTGCTCAGCTGTTCCTTTAAGACTTTCTGGCTTTTGTTTGAAGATCTGCAACAGCCTCAAATTTGTCAAGATGCCCTTTGGTGCAACTTCACGTCGTGATAAATATGGCTGAAAGCTTCATTCATCAGTCGTGTGACTCTCATTTTTTGTTCTAATGTCACTGGTCCCAGAATGCCTCAGTACATTATACACTGTTGGTGTGATGGACAGAAAACATAATAGGATTAAAGCTGGCACAGTGATTCACTGGTGAGCTGGCAGCGTGGCACACAGGTGACTAGCTCCTTGGCAGAGCAGCTGTTAGCTCTTTTGCTGGGGTGTCTCACTGGATTTCCATGTCATTTTGATTAGGAACCTGAATAGGAATCCTTGCTCACAGTAATTGTGACTATTTGAAGAGAGACTATTTCCTAGAACCCAAGGAACTGATACAGAAGGACTAATATCCCAGGAATCATGGATGATTTAGCACCTCACAATTGTGTGGAAAAAGTAGTGTACCTTCTATGAAGCATGGTGGAAAGTAAAAGTGTAGAGTTGAAGGTTTTGGATGTGCATGTCCACCTCTCAAGTAACCCAAACCTTAACCCTACTAAAACCTACCTGATTATTTTAAGTGACCTAATCTCATAGTTTAACCAAACAATGTATTTGCCAAAAGCACCATCTTTTCTTAACCATACCATAGTGACTCTGAAAATTATCTAGAAAGACAGAATTTTCAAAATGTTGGCATTGAATAAAAAAAAAATATTTTACCGAGCACAATCTCGAGGTTTGAAGAATGGTCCTATAGCAGTCTTCTTGTCAGGTGATAGGGAGGAAAACAAAATGAGTAGATATATAAAATTAATATAGAGAGAAAGCAACTGGGAGTGAAATGTGCAGATTTAAGCTATGAGAGAGACAGTGAGAAAGGTATGTGGAGACAGAAAACTAGAGCAGAGAATCAGACATCCGTGTTCCTGCAATCCCAAAATAGAGGCCACTGCTAAACTCCACCAAAGACTTCATTCTGATTGTCAGCATTAAGTACAACTAAGTGTCTCACACCAATTAATTGTATTGAGTCAGGTTGAATGTGTGGTGAACATGGCCTCCGTGCTCTGAACAGTAATTAGAGAGTTTACTGCTTTATGGAACAGAGAGAATAATGTGATCAGAAATCTTAATCCACATTGAGCAAGGGCTGCAGTGGGCATTGATCTAGTGTAATCTAGTGAGAACTAAGTAACTTGTGGGACCTAACAAGCACTCATTTCACTGATGACTTCCTGGTTGCTGATAGCGAAGAAAAAGAAGATTTCATGTTGCTGTGTTGCTGAGTTTGGTGCTGTTAGTGGAGGTGTTGTTTGTGTATGTATGTTTGTATCACAGACTGCCCTGTCCTCCCTGTGATGCATAGCACTGTCTCCTGTGAAGACCTACTGTCCACTAATAGCTAGCAAGCTATGGTTTTGTCCAAAGAGTGATCATGATTTAAGTGGGGTTTTTTTCACTATGGCTAAGACCTCTAGCACAGGGCTTCCAAATTCAACTACACAACTGTCACCCATGGTACTTCCAAGAAACACGTTTTACTTGCTAAAAATCTTTATTGTCCAATGAACAACAACAAGTGATATGCTATGAGCATTCTGAACATGTTCACCCTGTTTAGCTACATTCTTGACCTTGGAAACAGCAGTCCCCAAAACAATCTTACCTAAAGGTCAGAAGTTGATCTAGTAGTGACTGGGACATGGTAAGACTCGAATGCATGACACACATAGGGCAGAACTTAAAATATAAAATCTTTACTTGTACAAAACGGGCTCTTTGTACAAGCCCAACAAGGTAAAGGAAAAGGCAGAGGCACTTCAGAACTTACACAAGGAAATAATGCTGAAACACTTAACACAAGAGACAAACACAATCTGGCACAGAGGAAAGGGGCGACAGAGACTAAATACACACAAGAGCAGGATAAACGAGACACAGGTGCAGCACAGAGCGGAGCAGGTAATCAGAGGCAGGAGACACACAGGGACAGAAAGTGCAGGGTCTGAGTTTAGAGGACATGTGAGAAATGGCAAGAACAAGACATGGAAAAGAAAATGAAAGGGAAACAAAAAAGATGACCTTAGTCAGGGAACCAGACATTACAGATCATCACTTACAAAGGGGTACTTCATCCATTCAATCAAAAACTCAACAACAGCTGATAAATGGACTTTGAGGTGCAATTGTTTTGTCAGCAGTGTCAACCCTGGGCTCTGGATTTCTGTCTGAAATTTTAATCTTTGGTTACAAGCTGAATTGAACTCAAAACACTGAACAAAACCATGGTTTATTTTCAAAGCTCTGCTCGTTGGTTCTATAATTAACTAAGACAGAGAAGAGATGTGAGGTAGTTTTCAAGTTTAAACAGCAGGACATTCTAAATGTATAACATGAGATGCAATGATGAGTACACATTAATTAATTAAATCAGGCAGTCTCATTGAGATTAAGTTCTGTTTTCAAAGAGACACCTCAGAACACATTCACAAGAACACACACAAGAATCACGCAAGCAAACAGAAACTACACAATAAACAATGCCTTTTTAGAAAAGAACAATTGCAAGAATCACAAAAACATCAGATAATAAAACTTTAAAACCTCAGAGGGAAATGTAAGACTCTAGTTTGAAGGCAGTTTGCAGTTCATTTCATTTCAAAGGTAAATCGTACCTGAAAACAGTTCTGCCAATTTTTGTGAATACATAAGGGATATCCAAGGTTCAGTACTTACTGGACCACGTACTGCAGAATAGTACTAGATTTAAGTGAGATAAGAGATGAACTAGTTTTGAAGTTTCAACAACAGAGCTTTATAAATGAATAACATGAGATGGCTATTTCTTCTTGACTGTATAGAGGTCTGTATAGAGATCCAACTTTGTGATACAAAGAACAATAATGAGTATGACATTTGCCAATTTTAATAAAGTGTAAAGGCACTATGGTACACAGGGATTAACTGCCAAAGTGTTGAGGGAGCAGCATGACAATGCAGAATATCTCTATAGCCAAGTACAGACATGACAGTTGACTGCACAATAGTTTTATGATTGGAAAAGATCCTTTAATTCTATGTAAAAAGTCCAGTTTGGTTTTGCATTTTTGAGTCAAATGTTGAATATGAATATCTGTTGCCAAGCTGAGTATTTGTATGACCCAGCAAGAGCAATATGGATTCCATTTAATGATTTAATGATTTAAAGACAGGCTAGTCAGAGTCACTGGTGGAAATGGAGTATATCATGTACTTGGTATTTTCTGCATTTAAAACTAATCTGTGATTAAGGAGTAGGAAATCAGGAGGAAAGCATCGACTGAAGTTAAGGCACTGCACCGGGGTGCACTTAGATCAAAAAGATATTGGCCAAGATTATCTGCACCAGTGTTTTTACATGCCTTTAAACTAAGTACTACTTTGTAAACATACGCACTGCTCACCACAGTGAAAGAAGCTGAGACATCAGGGACTCCCTCTGCTGAACAAATTGTCTACAGTTTAAACTGCAGGCATTTTAAATAAAAGCCCAGGGGAGATGAAATGGTGATGAAAAGCAACCATGGATGATTTATCAGTAATAGGACCAGATACTTGTTGATTTGAGGTGGGAGGTGTGACCATGGTGAATTCTTAAGAGATGCTATAGTGTTCCAAAATTTAGTGGTCCTATCACAAGCAGAGAGAGTTGGCTGATAATGGTTTGATTTAGCCTTCCTAACCATGGTGGTGCAGATGTTGTTTTTTTGTTTGTTTGTTTGTTTGTTTGTTTTCTCAACCAGGCTTTGACTCGGTTGTGGATGCCATTAGAGAGTTGTGGGGGGGACCAAGGACAGTATATGTTTTAAATTCTATACTGATGGACAGGGGCATGTCTGTCAGCAAAAAAACTACAAGATAGTGAAAAAATTTCAAGTGCCACAACAGGATCAGTAATACAGACATTTTATTAATGTCAGAGACTGACAAATCATTAAAAAAGATCCTGAAGATTAAAATGCTTAGAATTTCTCGTGGTGATAATTTGAGGTTTAGATTGAGGGATTTTCGTGTCTCTGACACTTGTGACAGGACAGTGATCACTAACATTAAGAGCAAAAACTCCAGAGGCACTGTTACTATAAGTGTTACTATTGTGTGGTCTGTTACCATAAGAAAATTTGAAATTTGGTCTGGTGGGTTTGTCTAAGAGCTGAATAAGATTAAGTTCCAGGCACTGCTCTCTTAATGTGTTCAAGCTTTCAGGGAGCCAGTCAAGGTTAAGATTCCCCATTATTATAACCTCAGAGGAGGCATACAGTGACCAGAGCTTTGCAGCTTTGCAATGTTCTCGAAGACATCAAAATGTGTGGGGTGGCGGGGGCTGATACATACCAACAATGGTCACTTGCATGTCCCTACCCGACCCTGCACATTATTCACTCTCTTGCATGAGGTCCAACACAATACATTCTGTTTCATTTAAATAGGGCCATTGGGGCAATCAGGCAAACAAATGTATGTTGTAAGCATACCCCCAAACAAAAGTCAAATTGTTGACTGCAAACAAATTATTTATTGTTTGTCTTCATTTGTTTTGTTTGTCTGTCAATTTAAATGACTCGAAGTCTGTCTGTCTGTCTGTCTGTCTATCTTTCGATTGATTGACTGGCAGCAGAGGTGCACTGGAGAATTACCTGCATGTATAATTATCATGGAATATGGAACAAACAGGAAAGAAAAGCAGCTACTTGAAAATTAGTGTGAGAATTTGCGTAGTGTAATTCATCCAGATGGATAGCACTGCCCTTCAGTTGAAGAACCTTTCACTAAGTGTGTAATAAGCTCTCAGCATTTTTTCCATGCTGTTTACCACCAACTGTATGAGTAACAGCTGACCAACTTTGCTTATGCTCGCTGCACTACTTTTGCATGACATAAATTTATTGGGAAGAATTGTTTGGATAAAAGGGCATCATCAGGTGCAGATAAATTAAACATTCTTCCCAAAGCTGTGAGTATTTTTTGATGTATCTCTTGAAGTCAAACACTGTGAACAGAAATTGTGCAATACTGGTCATCTCATGATCCTGATCTGTTGCATTTTAAATGATCACATAATATACAGGTGGATCTCAAAAGCTGCACAAACAATCTTCTTCAAGTACACACAATGGCTTCCAGAGAGCATGTGAAAGGAGAGGTTTGGATTTTTTATTCCAATGCTTACATGTGATGTGTGCTTTTCAAATAGTTATGAGTTGCTGCAATCATTCTTCCTTAAATCATTCCTCCTCCCCTGGCCATGAAGTAATACCTTAGTGCAACTCCAGTAAAAGAGATGGGGGAGAAAATACATGATCCATTCTGTGCTGAGTTGCAAGTCCGGCTAAAACTAAGACTCAAGTATTGCTGGCCAAAAATGAGAGGCTTGTTAACATTACCTGCAAGCTAATGCTAACATTTTGTACTATTTGTTCTATGCTTCTGAAGATAAAGGGGAGAAAGTTTGATAAGAGTTTCAGGATGCTTCATATTTTGTCAAACGGGAACTAGACAACAGTAGAAACAGCACTCTGAAGCCAAGAGTCTATAATCGAGGTAGATGTATTAAGATTAGTCCTCACAAGTTTCCAAGGCTGTACACTCCGGAGTGGAAAAGTATATGCCCAAAGCAGAACCAAGGAGATACACTGTTATCAACTTTTAACATAATTGTGTGCAGACAGAAGTGTGCGCTGAAAAGCGATGCAACCACGACTTCAATATAGTTTTGAGTTTGTCAGACAAGTGCATAGACACTGGTCGACTGAAGTGTACTGTTGGTCTTTCCACAGGAGGTTGTGACGGCAATGTGTTTGGAGCTCCAAGCACTGCATAGATGTGAAGATGGAGTCCTGACCTCAGGTGGTTCTTCCACCTCATAATCCTCAACCTATTCACTGTGAGTATTTCATCCAAGTGTGGATGTGCTGGTCACAAAGACATCGATGTGACTGTAAAGACCACTGAAAGTCATGAAGGAATTCTGTCACAGTTCTGCCAGCCACGTTTCTGTTCAGCCTTAATTTCTGTTCAATCCTGTCTTAATTCTTAGCCTGGTCTTAGTTCTGCCTTATCTTAGTTCAGCCTTGTTTCAGTTCTCTTAGTTATGTCAGTTCCTGCCTGCCACTAGTTCTGACCTGTATCAGTCCTGTCCTGTTCATGTATCAGTCCTGTCCTGTTCATGTATCAGTCCTGTCTCTCTCTGTCTGTGTTCAGTCTCTCTGCCTTAGTTTCACTCTCTGTTCTAATTCTTCCAGTCATGTCATAGTCCTGTCATGTCTAAGTTCTGTCTGTCATAGTCTGTCACAGTTTCTACCTGCCATACTTCTATTCTCACTCACCCTGCCTCTGCCTCACTTCACCTGCCAGCCACTCCCACCTCATCTGCTCACCTGCGCACCCAGTTGTTTTCAGTTTCCAATCAGCACTTTATATTAGCCACTCCACTTCACTCTCACTTTGTCAAATTGTTCTTTCCCTCAGGCCTCCGACTCGCTCACATTCATGACAGCCACTCCAGCTAACCTTTTGGACTCATTCTCTTCCTTTGGCGTCTCCTGCAACCCTGATATTCTGTAACTTTTCTCCCTGGAAATCTTATCCGTGCTTCCCACTGGCTTTGAGACTCTGTTCATACTGCAAACCAGTTACTCCTTCATTTTGTCTGTATCTGAAAGTGCAGGTTCATAGGATTTTAAAACAAGGGCTGACAGATTTGTATTAAGCTGGAACTAAAAGGTTGTGTTGTTGTGTATGCACGAGAGTCAGATTTACTACACACCCATTCACCACCCTGACCTCCACACCATTACACTACAATGATAAACACACTACTACATTACTACACTACTACTTTAATGCAATTAAACATTACTTTGTAATATGTACATTGCATTTTATCACAGTAAATGTGATGAAATACAGCTGATTACCTGCTGCAGACTGGTACCAGGCCATAGAACAATTGCTTTTGTTCAAAGAGGAAACAATGTGATTCAGCCAGAAAAGCTGAACAATTGTCACATATATTGTAGTCAAACTTGATCTTTGCATTTAACTCATCTCTGAGGAACAGTGGGAAGAATTAACCCAAATCATGTGTTTTCATATATATACAGTATGTGTGCAAAAAGAGTATTGTTCAGCAGCCTGGTGGCTTAGTAGTTAGCACTGTCACTAAAACAGCTAGAAGGTTCTGAGTTCGATTCCAGGTCGGGATGGGGAGTTTGTATGTTCTTTGTTCTTGTATGGGTTTCCTCTGGAGGCTCAGGTTTCCCCCATTATCCAAAACACATGATTTGGGTTAATTCTTCCCACTGCTCCTCAGAGATGTTCTCCTTCAACTGCTTGTCCCTGACTTCAATCTTAAAATGTTCAGTGATTTTTAGTAATTATTCTGCTCCAATAACTCCTCCAATGGAGCTCTCAAAAGTTCCTCCATAGTATCCATAACTGAGGAAAACAATGGGATTAACCTGACCTGCCTGAATACACACAATCCAAAACTGATGCAGAAAGAATGAGATCACTGTTTGCACCAAAGCTCAGACAGCCAAAACACAGTCAAAACTTCACTGCAAACAACTTTTGACCACTAAATTCGCTGGCAAAATAATGGGACAGTGAGCCAACAGTGATGTGGCCTAGCTGCTAGCTAGTACATCAAAATAAATGACATAAAGGCACAAACATTCATTGGTGAATAGCAAGTTGTGGACAATACATTGTTGTAGGTCAAGGCAGATATTTGGGAGAAATTTAATGTGATCAGAGACTGTGAAAAGAACGTTGTCAGTGACTTTGCTGCTTATATTAAATATTAGCTTAGTTTTTGAGGAAATGGGAATTAATCAACCACTCTAATTATCTTTGCAGCAATATAATTTCAGTTAGCACAATAACGTCAAGGACCAAACCAAGATGACATCATATATACTGTATATAAAAGATTTATTAACTACACAGACAGATTCAACAATTACACAAATAAACACTAACTACACACATACAGTGATAAACTTGGAGTGACTGGAAAAACAGTCATCATCCTGTCTACACTAGTAGTAGAATTTTGATTACTGTCCAGTACTAGTACTAATGTGACATCATCAAATTGCTTATGTCTAACCAAAGTCCAGATGTATCCAATTTATCATTTTTTCTTGATAAATTAATTTAATGATATGTACTACTAAAATTTCTGACAATGTAATTTCTGTCAAGTGATTAATAATTAGTCAATTATTCAGCACACAGCTATGCAACAAATATAGAACTACAAGATAGAAATAAGGTCAGAAGTATTCAAGAGTCCGGGACATGAGAGAGTGGAGGGTTGGTATAAATCTGCAACCAAGGATATGGACCCGAACAGTAATTTTGCTTCTTTTCGGCTTCTTTGTATTTATGCTGGCTTTCCAGGAGGAGTGTGTGTAATGTGGTTGCTTGGAAGCGGATCATGAGGGATTGGCTTTTATTTAAGATTGATATTTTAGCAGTGGACAGACCACAGCAAGCACAAAAAAGACCCTGACAATAACAGTGTCTACAGTTAGAAATGTATGCTATTGCAGTGAAAAGACCTCATCTATGTTATCCTTAAAATGATTCATTTCTCTTGCTTTCAGATTGTTTTTATTATATCTTTTCCAAGAAATTAGGTAATTGTAATTTGAGTGCCTAGTACCACCTGAAACAGCCTCGTAGCCTAGTAGATCTCTTAAATGTCTTTTCATGTTGTGTTGTTGCCATGTTACATGCGAATGTTGTCCTGACATGCAAGCTCCCAAACCTTAATGACATAATAGGCTATAGTCCAATATCCCTTGGAACTTTTGGCACAAGCCCTCACTTCCCTGAATCTCAAGAATGTAGGTGGTGAGTGCAAATTCAGCATAAATCATAGAGCAACAGTCGCCACATACTGTATACGGGAAATACACCAGGTTGAAATATACTGGACTTTTGAGCACTGTTGAAGACTACAACTCTTCATTCTTTACAGAATTTAAAATCTGGATCATCATCATCAAGTTAAACCAAACAGAATTCTTTTTTTTTTTTAAAAGTCAGTAAAAAAACAAAACCAAAAAAAGCCCTAATTGAAAAAACAGATTAGTGGGAGCTGAACCCTTTGAAAATGTGTTCCCCTATTCAAAGAGACATATAACAGAAAGCCTATTAAAGCTTTCCATCAAATTCATTATCTTTCATCTCTTTTAATTGACTTTTCAAAACCTTTGAATCTTTCATCTTGATAACCTAAAGCTAATGAGCTTTGCAGGTATACCATGGTGTAATCATGGAAAGCAGATTATTAAATATTTTGGTGCAGCAGTGATTTCCTGTCAGAATAGATTAGCTTCATTTCTGGGAGAAGCTTCCTCAGGCCAAGGCCTCCAACACCACAGAATGCATTAACACACACACACACACACACACACACACACACAGACATACGCGCATACATACATAGCTCACTGCCTGCTCTGTCTGATCTCAAACTTCATGACTACAGGAAATGAAACAATGTCCCTGTGTCATGACACCACACAGTGATTTGTGGGATTATAGGCATTTTGCACATGGACTCTCTTAACTTTTAATGCCACAAGTGAAAGCTGAACAATGTATGAAGTGATCCTTCAAATGCAGTCAGTTTTGTTTTTGTTTTCTTTTTTTTTTAAATCCTGAGACAAATTTGTCAAAGATTTAGTTCAATCAATAACATTTCATAGTTTCTACAACCAGGAACGCTTTATTTATTTGTGCAGTTATCTATAGATTTAGGGCCCCTACAACCACCAACTGTGCTTCTCAGTTTTAATTTAAAATAGATGTTCAATGGAGCATGTATATTACACATCCTAGACTGAATCCACAGTCACTGGAATCGTATAGTAACCTACATAAACCAGGTAAAAACACAACAAATGCTCATATTTGTTTTATAATGGATGTTATATAATGAAATGCAGAGCAGCAGAATGATGTTCTCGAATGCATCCATGTCACCTGCTGTTTGACACACTAGTGGTTCATGAATGAAAGTTTAAAAACCTTTGGCTTCTAATGTGATTTACACACACATGCTATGATTATAATACACTTACACAGTTTGTTCAGTGTTCAACTCTAAGTAAATGGGGCACACACAGTGAGGAACTTTCTATCATTCATCTGTCATTTATTGAGCGCACATGGGCTTGTGTCACGCCAACCACTTCACGGTCCAGCAGCCCATAGTGCTCACACAGTTTACTCTGTTTACTTTATCATGTGCCTTTTTTTGGTTTGTAATGAATGTGAATTAATATGTAACAAAATACAATAACGAAACAAAACAGTAAGAGAAAATGGGCATTGTCCAGAAAACTGTCAGATAATTGGAAGCACACTCTTGTCTACAGCAGGGATATAGAAAACACAAATTTCTACAATGTCACAGGTCTAGATTGGTTTCACCTGTGTCTCACTGTCTCCGCTCTCCTCTGTGCACCTTGTCTTTTGTGCCAGTTCGTCTTATTTTTGGGGGTCAAGCTTTCCTTTCCTGTTTCCTTGGCCTCTGATGCTGTCTTGCCATATTCTTGGATTTTGGTTGCCTGATCTACTGCCTGTCTATGTACCAAACCTTTGGTCAGTAAAGACTTCTGAACTATCTTGTACGACAGTACGAAATGGCCACAATGGACTCAGTCGACTCTGTAACCCTATCATGAGTCTCTTCCATAAACTGTATAAAAACATAGATGTAGCCTCTGTGACGTCACCCGTAGATTTCTGAGGAGCAATTTTGAAGCCCATTGAAGACAGCCACCATCTTGGTAGTGGTGACTCCACCTAATCCCGGTTAATCCACATATGGACAAATAGGTGGAGCAAGGGTGGAGCTGAATGAAGCCTGTTTAATGAAACATGCTCACAGAGCTAGCCAGCTTACCTGGTGATACGGCTGCTAGCTGGAGCCCAATGCTTATTCATTAGCTGGCTAGTAAATGAGAAAACGGGAGCGCCGGCTTTTTGAACAGTCTGTTAGTACAGTAAGTACTAACACTAGTACTAAATGAGCTCCGTGTTTGGAGCCGATAGCCAGCAGGCAGCTGTCAATCAAAGTGACATCGCTCTTCATTGTGCATAATTTCAGATTTAAATGAGTGTCTTAGAAAAAAGTTCTCCCCCCGTACAGTTCTCATGAAGTGGAAAATCAGCTAAAGAGACCAAAACCATTTTTTGTTTTCTTCTACTGTAAAGTTGGACATTTTAACATGGGGGTCAAATGCAATTGACTCCCTTTTGGAGCCTGCCCCTAGTGTTCATAGTATTCATTCATTCAACTACAGCTTTTGGCACTTTCATGTTGGCTTCATTTTCAGAGGTTGCTGCTGGGTGTCATGCATTCCAGCATTTCTAGCATTAATGTTCTTGTTTTTATTTCATCTCTGTTTGTCATGATATGTCCTTGTCATGTTTCTCACATGATTTCATGTCAATAACTGTTTGTGACCCACAGAGGTCAAATTATCTTATGTTTCACTAAAGAACCAAAGATTAGAAAAAAGTCCAAAACATGAATATAAACGTTTGTGGCAGAACTTAGTTTTTTCTTCTGTCCTCTTCCATTAAAGATGGAATGAGTCATTCTGGAGAAACACTGTTGATATTGGCATCTGTCCCTCACAATGTGATTACACTGCAGCAAAGCAAAGCAAATATTTCCTGCTGGTTTGCTAACCGTCCATTGTGTGCGTGCATGTTTATACACAGCCCTGGTTCTGTAATTGTGAAACAAACAAAGTGGCTCAGACCTAGCCCCATAACACCTTTCCAGCCATTTATGCTCATGCACAGGACAAAGGGAAGGGGCAGGGAGATGGAGGGGAGGCAGAGGGAGGGTAAATCCGAAGAAGGAGAGATGGCAATATCAACAATCTTTCTCCAGAATAACTCATTCCACCTTTAATTATCTCCCCAGATTTATCTGATGCCTGTTTGGAGGGGCCTAACCACATGGTTGGGAACCACTGGACTAAACTAGCTTATTGTATAAAAAGTAGTTCAAAATAGCCCACCTCAGACACGTACAACAGTAAAATGCTCAGTATTGATGATCAGTTTTAACAATCTATGTTGTCATATATAACTATCTATTGGTCACAGGGGCCATTACTCCACAGCATAACTACACTTACTTTGATACTTTAAGCATATTTTGTTGGTAATACTTATATTACTGGTACTTATATTGGTAATAATACTAGTACTAGTGAATGGAGGACCATTACTCGTAATATTGTTGTATCAATACTTTTATTTTTTTACTTTTTTATTTTTTAGTAAAGGATCTGCACCCACACCAGAAAAAATTACCCGAGTACACTTGGACAGGGGAGGGCCTCATACTTTCAGGCCATATAGAAAATATGAGAATCACCAAATCTGGAGCTGTGACGTTTTCATGTACTGTAGCTTTAAGTGTGTGATTGTCATTATTAAGTGTCATTCAGTGTTGCATAACAGCAAGCATGTACACACTGTTTGAAGTGACTCTACTTATTGTGGACTACTCTTGTTTTTTCTAGCATTCCTGAGTCAAAGATTTGCTGGATTGCTTTTTCTCAGCATCACTATTTCACGACCATGAAATTACTTACTATGCACTTTTATCTGTCATAAACAGGGCCTGGCATGAATACAGCAGATTCTGATCTTTATATTTTGGAACTGACAAATACTAATACTACAGAGAATAAGAAATAAGGAAGTGTAATCACTTAGCTGTTCCAAGTCGGATAAAATTGCACTTGCACGTATCATGAAACGGGTCTGACAGGTCAACTAGACGCTCGCGTTGCATCCTATTTACATTCTGTAAATGTTTGTGGGATCAGACTGCCATGTCCTTGCATCTCATCAGCTTATTTTTCCAGACAGGATTTGCAGATATTGACAAGAGGTCTGCCTGGGGTACTGTTCTGTTCTCATCAAAGACATAAAGTTGAGAGAAAAAAATATCCACCTCACACCAACACAACTGTTTCCCAAGCCAGAGAGCTGCCAGAGGAAAAATGACAAATAGCAAATCCTTTCTTAGGGCATTCATCTGTCCAATTCACATTGCCATGAACTTGGATGGTAAAAGGGTTGGATTGGAAACAGATCAGACATCACAACTAACAACAGGAAAGGAAATACATTCCCTCTGTTCGAACTGAAGCTAAATCTAGCATTGTAATTCACTCTAAGTAGGAATATGTGCTGAATACCTCAAATTTGAAATGAATGAGTTAGCTGCAAACTTGCTCTCACTGCCACAGATTTCAGTCTTTTACACTCTCCTTATTGACTTTATATCAAAATGTAGGGATATTAGTGCTTGTCATAGACATGGAACAACAGAAGCAAACTGACTTACACTTTTGGCTGAGCTTTCAAGCCACTGGCGCACCAACCCACTTCCTCTTAAGCTCCAATGTTAACTGAGACTTCTATAAGGAAAACAGACCTCCATCATTTTTTTCCTTTTTTCTGTTAACAGATCCAAACTTAAAGCTGTTTCAGATTTAATTCACAATTCAAAACTACCTCTAAACAGACAAAACATTTACATATCTTTATACAGAAAGACAATTGTGCTTCTATTCAACTTTCTGTCTTTTATACTTTTTGAAATATAAATCTCATAAGTGTTACAATAAAATCTAACAATATCCCAATTTAGCTTCCAGTTTTTTATCCATGCATTTCAGCTTTTAGCTTATTTAGATAATGCAGTTCACCATCCATTTCTAGCATTTAATTTCATGTCTCTTTAGATCAATGTCTAAAGTGGTTAGTGATTCAGTTCATCTGTGTGATATTAAAATAAAGCATTTACAGCGTTTACAGGCAGTTCAACTCCCAGCTTCCAATTCTGAGTTTTATTTTTCGGCTTCCAGATTTTAGAGCACTGCAGTGCATTTTAACTTTAATAATTTTTAGGTAATTCATTTTATATTTCTGAATGTTCAGCAGTGCTTTGAAATTCATTTTAGCTCTCTCTCTCACACACACACTGTCACTCTCTCTCTCGCACACACACACACAGCCTTTACTACTACTACTACAGCCTTTACTTACTTTGTATTTGTAATACTAGTATTGGGATACATAAAAATTAGGCACACTCAAGTAACAGCATCCAAATTCCAAATCAGTTCCAAATTTGGTTCCAAATAAGCTCATGTAACTATGGAAATATGGAACTCCTGTTATTGTTAAACCTCACATTCACAAAGATTACAAGACCCTCTAAGCAGCCATTGTTTTCATCTTGTTTTTGTGCTCTTACAAATTAAACTCAACACTTTGTACCATCAAGTTAGCATTGAATGTCATTAGGTTCTTGGAATGGTTTTCTTATTTTTTTATCAGACAGTTTTTGATGAAAATCTAAGTTTTAGACTATATACAAGTTCTTCAACAGCTGGTTATGTTTGGAAATCATAACAATTTGCATTTCTTTCACAAAGAACTGTCTTGCTGAAGAACACTAAAGCATGTGGAAGAACTGAGGAATGCAATTAGTGGACAACCTACCATTTTTCATATTCCTCAATAGTCATATTATTGAGAAATGTATTATTTTGTATCACTACTGAAACTGACTTACTGCCACCGATATTGAAACATTTCAAAACTGAACCAAGCTTTTCCAGTGCATTTTGGTCATCAGGTCAAGACCTGTCTGGCCTGGCTGTTTCTTTTATAATTGTTTGATTAACTGATCAGCTTTCTTAACACCCTTTCTCCACACAATGTGTGTTGAGATGATGAAATGTGTGTGCACTGGCCTGGTGAGCCTGTGCAACCCATGCTTATCCATAACACCCTTCTCTGCGTGTCTTTGGCCCACATAATATTTCTTTTGTATCTTTGAGGAAACAAATATAAAGCAACTTTGACAATAATAGAAATAGACATGTGATCTTAATTATAAAACATGGTCTAACTTAAGAAAACACATTTAATGGTATTGATCAACATTTTTGATCAATCTGCTTACATGCTTTTTCTGAGATGAGAAGATATTAGCATTTGTACGTGTTTCTGCACGGTGCTTGTTGGAGTCTGCATGCCTGACTATGATTTTTTTGTTTGACAGAGCATGTATCAGCTGAAGGTGTGTTGTCATCCTGTCTTCTCCAGGTCTTCTGTTTCTCTTGGTATGGGAGTGAGAGACGTTGAGGCTGTAATTAGCGGGCTGAGCCCGTGAGTGAACCTATGGCAGAGAGACAGCGCAGTGCAGGTAAGAACTGCCAGAAACTCAGAGATGCAAACAGACAATCTGTATACTGACATACCTGGGGAGGGAACCTTGTGTTGCAGGTCATAGTTCAACATAACTACTGTATATATTGCATGCCTAGCAGCCCATAGAGGATTACACCTAACAATGCATGGTCGGTACAATGAAAAACACACTGGTTATGATGATTCCTTGTAGAGCCAGACTGACACTGACACTGAT
The DNA here is from genome assembly GCA_025331565.1 of Holacanthus passer. Lineage (NCBI taxonomy): Eukaryota > Metazoa > Chordata > Actinopteri > Pomacanthidae > Holacanthus > Holacanthus passer. Next base: position 2,889,228 of record JAFREQ010000041.1, on the reverse strand, counting down.
ACCGATACAGATACTGATATTAGTATTTGAGTCTGTCCTACAACCATAGAAGCTGCTCTGTGAGGCTGTACTTGGTGGTGCTTTTAGCTAAATGCTAATGTCACCATGCTAACATGCTCACAGGGACAGTGTTACAAGATGTTTAGCAGGTATAATATAGTTTAGCATGTTTGCATACCAATATGTGTTTCATGACGCGCTTCACCCTCATATCACCCCCACGGTGGTGACCACATCAGTAGGATTCATCCTTTGGGGACAATGGATGTCTGTACAACATTTTCAGCATCACAGTAGTATTACAGTCTGGGCCCAAGTGGTTGACAAACATTACATATCAGCTGATATGTAAAGGGTACCAACAGTATATATAATAAGCTAAAATCCTCTCATTATGTATCAGTAATGTTTTAATTCCTTTGCTTCAAAATAAGTGCTTCGCAAATCTTGTCTAGACTTTGAATTTTGTTGTGAGGGTTGTGCTGGAGGAAATGGAGAACCCAAAAGAATAAGAATAAGGATCATTCATTGAGGAGCATGAATAAGCCTTGCAGTAAACGTCATAGTGATCTGCATGTTAGAATATTTGTTTTGTAGGCTAAAATGGTTGGTTTGACGTTGGCACCAGGGGGAAGATCAGGGCCACCAAAATGTAGACAAAGGGTCTAGAGATAAATGGGACAATTAAGCAGACCCTAATCCAAAACTAATGGCAGTAAAAGCTACAATTATTGAGATAATTTGTTCCATTTGAACTTTATAGATTTGATTATTGACAATTTGGGATTTTGTGTTTTGTTGTTTTATTTTAATAATGTCATGTTTGTAGATAAGACAGTACAATTCATAATTCACTTTTTTTTGTGTCACACTTCCATCTTGGACTGAGCCTGCTGAATTGAGATTGATCATTGGTGCACTCTTTCAGATCGGCAGATCTAACCACAGGATGGATGTTAGACATTACTTCTGATTGTTGAGGATGACTATTACCTTTTTGGGATATACATATCCAAAAAGCTGTAGCCAATAGACTGTAAGGAAAAGGGAAAGTAGCAACTAATATTGTCTTCAGGCTGATTCGGAGATGTAAGAACAAACACCAGAGGTTGCAACTTTTGTACGTTCAATGTTTGCAAATAGACTATTGCCCATTTCAGAAACTAGAAAACATTCTCAATATTTTAGACTACATCGAGCAGTGCTCCTGCGATACTGAACTACATATTTGGAGAAGTCCGAATTTCCACCCAAACAAATACACCCAACGAATGCAAGTGTATTCTTGTTGCATCCTCTACCAACTAAATGTACTTCTCTTAAATTGTACTCAGTGCTGCTGCAATTAAACTAACTAAAACAGCTCATGTGCAAGTAAGTGTGGAAGAAATAAAAATGAAGACAATTCACATAAAATATATTTGCGCAGGTTTAGAAGAGCAGCTGATGCATGTTTTTGGAGCCAGGATCTATCAGTGCTGTGGGACCTGTGTGCGGGTCATCGTTCTTCAAGCTAATCTGAAGATGTCCTTAGGAATGACAGATGCTTGAGGTTAAAGGCATTGACAGCAGTGCCTCTTTCATCCACAGAGGACAGCCATGCGTCACCTTCCAGCCCTCAAACAGCAAATCAATCTGTAGCGATATAAAACAACATAAAAAAAGCCAGGTGAAGCCAAACGCACTGCACATTCACTGGAGGTGTCTTTTTAAAAATCACAAAGCATAAATGACTTTATTGGTGCATATGTGGATGAAGCAGGAAGATATCTTATTGCAACTTTTCTGACCTATATTGCAATTGAAAGAAAGAAGACTTCTGGAGAAAAAAAACAGATATAATAATAATAATAATAATAATAGTAATAATAATAATAAATGAACTTGATGTTTAAGTGTTCTTTATTCAGTCATTTAGAGAAATGATAAGTTACAGATAACCTAGCTAGTCTTTTATAGCGAAAGTACAAATTTTCCTCACAATTGAGATGTTACATTTGTACCTGTCCTTCATAATGGTACTCAGTAATTGACTGCTGGTAATTCATGTTTAACAAAGTATTGATACTGGACTGACAACCCAAACTAGCAGTACTGTTGATAGCTCTACACTGTAACTGCTTGAGCTAACACTTAGGTTAGCTTCACAGACTCGCATACCTGAGTTCAAGATTCAGACCTTTTAAGGTGATGAACAATATGTTCTGCCTAGATGTTTAACGATGAGATTTCAGATACTGTTTACACTCCCCTTGCTGCGGTTTACTCAACTAACTGCAACTACTGAAAATGATGTGATAAAATCACCTATATCGTTTTTATTCATATAAAGATTAAAAACATCAGTGAAAGATACAGCCCACTCTCGACTGTCCCTCCATCAAAATTGTGGTGTTTCTTACTCTTACAGCTTCAAGTTTCAATTTTGTATTTTGGCCATCTCATTGCTATGAGGTTTTATAGCTGGAGAAGTCAACAAGCCATGACTAAACTTACTATACTTTTTACAGTTTGCCAAGACATAATGTAAGTGAAAACTGAAACCACAGCACTTGTGATTTTCAAATCACCCTCTTTAAAATCACAATTTTAACATCAAAACAATTCATCGATCAGGTCAAGTCCACATTGACTGTATAGGCACAACTAAAAACATTCTTGTTTTTTACGTGAATTTCCCCACTGTGGGACGAATAAACGTATATCTTTTCTTAAGATATTTAAAGGTATCTGGGTATGTTTCTGTAATCTTTTGATAGTGTTTGAAGTTTCTGTAAGTGAAATGTGTGTTTAGGCATAAAATGTTAAAAAGATATATAAAATATTAAAATAATGTGAAGTGTCCTGTCACAGATTTCTCCATGCTTTGTTGGCGTGCACTGCAGCATGCACCATTTACTTACATCTAGCCTCGCCCAGCAGGGTTGCCAGGTCCACATTGTTTCCGCGGAACAGGGCTACTTTTTGTGTTGCTGCGGGATGATTTTTTTATTTTTTTTTTTGTCCATTGGTTGGTTAAATCTATTTTGCATGCAAATTACATCAATAATATCTTTAAATACAGATCCATAATTGCAATGAAATTATTTATTACGACCTAGATAGCACATATGTACATCATAGACTGTATAAAACATGGACGTAGTCTCCATGATGTCACCCATAGATTTCTGAAGAGCAATGCAGTGGGGACATCACCTAACTCCGGTTAATCCAAATATGGAGGTGGAGCGAGGGTGGAGCTGAATGAAGCCTGTTTAATGAAACATGCTCACAGAGCTAGGCTGCTAACCCGTTGGTACTGACCAGCTTCGGCACCAGTTACGGTACTTTAATAAACTGGCGTAACGTTATATGTCAACATTTCAGCCTCCAGCCAATCACAGTCAGTCAGTTTCTGGAATACAATAAACTTAAAATTTATGTTTTAGCGATACTATAAATATAAATAATAACATTTGAGTTTGTGGACCATTAAATTTTATGTTACTGTTTAGCTTCAATAACCAACTCCAGCTTAACCAATAACAATATCTGGGTTAACGTTATTTCTGAAAACATTCAGAAATGAGACTTTTACAAGAACTTTATTGTATTTACACAAAGATCAGTTTAAGATTATATAACTAGTGCTGTCAAACAATATCTTTAATTAAAATTAAGATTAATCACGATTAAATATCATTCATTTTTAATCTATATTAATCGCGTTTCATTTTGCATGAGCGAACAGACTAAAGAAAGAAGGGAATATATATGACACCTTTAACAGTTCATGTTAACAAAAAACTTGTCTCTTTTTCAAAACTTAACCTCCACCGTCTTTTTTCAACATTTTTTTTTTTTAACCTGTTCTGTACAGCAACTTGGGCAAATAGTGTGATGTTCCAGATGCCCAGTCGTGCCACACAGATTTTCTCTGCTAGAGAGAGGTCTGAGATACTTCTCCCATAGTGTGATTTTTATTTTATTTTATTTTTTTTGTTTGCGTGACAACCGGACCAGAACAGGAGGGAAAAGGATAGAGATAGAGAGAGGGGGATGTGGGGACAAGAGACAAGAGACAAGAGACAAGAGAGAACATAACAACAACAACAATCACAACTACAACAACAACAACAATGACAACCAGAGTATGGCAAACTTCAACATTCCTAATACCTACCGAAGTAAAAGGTCGTGGAACAAACCGATATGAAATATAATATATAATATATAATTAGTGTAATGAAAGTGTAGTAGAAAGAACTCAAACAAGCAAGCAAATATAAGAAAAGACAGAATTACCACATCACTAAAGCCAATGGTGCCAAGGGTGTGTATGTGTGTGTGTGTGTGTGTGCATGTATGTGTGTGTGTGTGCATTGTATGTGTGTGTGTGTGCGTGTGTTTTGTGTTTGTCCCTAAAGCCGAGGGTTAGTGTGAGACCACCGCATGCACCCCCCCTCACCCGTGAACCCACCCCAGCCAGCAGGCATGAACCCCCAGCACCGGGGAGCCCACCAGCCCATGGAAGGGGATGGGCCCGGGCAGAGACCCCCAAGACCGCCCAAGCAACCCCCGCCAGGGAGCCCAGCAGGAAGCCACGAGGAAGAGGCCCCAACCGAGGACAGACCGAGAGAGAGACAAGGCGACGACCAACCCCGAGGCCAGGCCAGAGCCCCCCCAGGAGCAAGCAAAGACAAGGCCCCACCCCCCCGCGGACCCCCACCCCCCCGGCCCCCAGGCGAGAGACCCACCCGCGCACCAGAAGGCCCAGCCCCCCACAGGCCCAGCCCCCCCGCCCCCACCCCAGGCGAGCAGAGCACGGCCCCCCACCCCCGCCATCCCGGGACCGCCACCCAAACGCAGTGAGGCGTCCCCGGACCAGCCCAGACAGGCCCCTGCCATCGGCGCCGACCCCCACAACTCCCCCACCCGTCCTACTTTAAAAGAGAAGTAAAAAAGTAAGTAAGACCACCCTGGAGACCACCCTCCCCCCGCCTCACCAGCACCCCCCCCACCCCAGGGAAGGCAGGCCTCCACCCGGCGCCGCTGACAAAGCCCAAGGTGCGGCGGGCCAGCCCCAAACCGCAGGCCCCGCCCCAGCCGCATAGGGAGATCGGGGGGGGGCACTACCCACATCCCATCTGTAGGACTGTGTAGGTTGGAGTGTATGTGGTAGTGCGAGCAAGTGTAATGAGGTGGGAGTATGAGGGATGGGTGACTATTGGTGAAGTTAAAATTTGGGAGAAAATTGGGGCATGGATTCCACACTGCTTGCAGACAGTGGGTCTCAACATGCCCCCTCCCCCAAAGGCCCTATGTGACTAAGGTGCAGATAAAATTGGAGGGCGGCCAGGCAATAAAGCAGGTGTAAAGGATGGGGCCACCAGGAAGCAGCCCCATCCCCCACCCACTCGGCACCACAGCCACCCCCAAGACCCTAATGGTGTATGTACTGAGACCCAGTGGGAGGGGTAGGGGATGTTGTCTCCCCCAAGGTAGCCAGGTCCCTGACTGGCTCCTGAGGTGGAACCCCATTGCAGATTCCCAAATGGCGGAGGGACAGGATCATACGGCCCAGCGACCGCACCGACACACCCCAGGACCCCGCCAGAGCACCAGGGCAGAGACCGACCCCCAGGGGAGGTGGGGGGGGGGGGGGCAGGACGCGGCAAGCCAGCCAGACCACAGCCCCACGACCCAGAGCAAGAGCAGGGGGATCATCCAATCCTCCCTCCCGAACTGAAGAAAGAAAGAAGGAAAGAAGGGAAATAAATAAATAAATAAATAAAAATAGTAAAATTAAAAAAAAAAAAAAAAAAAAAAATAAAAAAAAAAAAAACATAAATACCCCACCAGCTCCCCGCCCTCCCCAGAGACATTCGGCTCCGTGGAGGCAGCACTGGGGACGCTGTCCAGGCCGCACGTAGGTGACGTCCCCCAGCGACCAGGCACCGGACCACCCCAAGCGGCAGCAGCAACAGGGAGCCCAGGGGCAGCCGGCCCCACCCCACCAAGGGAAGGGGGGAGAGGAGAGGAGGGGGGCGCCAGAGGAGGGGGGCGCCGCACCCCCCAGCACACGGACAAGCCCCACACCCGGGGCCAGCCGGGGCCAAGGGCCCCCAGGGCATGCAGCCCCGGACCAGCCCACCCCCGAGGGAAGCCCGGCCCAGCCCAGGGCCACCCACCCCCCCCCCCCCCCCCCGGCCATCCCGACACCAGGACCCCACCCAGCGTCACTCCCCACTACCCCCCCCAACCGGGGCCGCGGACAGCCCCAAGAACATCCACCCCCGGCCCCCCCGCCCACAAGCATGCCGGACCCCGCGGCACCGGCGAGCCCCCCCCCACAGCAGAGGCGCGATACAGGGAGGCGGGACTGCGGTCCCCCACCAATATTAGGTCAAGGAGTTAATTAGTGGTGCCCAACTGAGAAGGAAATCAGCCAATCGATTTTTTGACAAAGCAGACATTCTCTCCATGGCAATGTGATCTAACAGGAGATTTTTGTATTGGGAAATACTCAAGTTCTTTTTTGATTTCCAATTCATGAAGATAGTTTTCTTGGCGATGCTTAATGCAGTGAGGAGCAGGCCAGTTTTTTTTGGTTCTATGTTAGTGTCAGAAAGGTCACCCAGTATGCATAATGAGGGGGATGCCGGGACTGAGCAGTCTAGAAGTCTTGCCAGGTCTTCGCATACCTTCCACCAGAAGTTGTTAACAGGTGCACAAGCCCATACAGCATGCATATAGTTATCTATGCTATTATCAGAACAGTGTACACAAATATTTGAGTCAGATAAACCCATCTGGAACATCCTTTGTCCCGTATAGTGTGTTCTGTGAAGAGTTTTAAATTGTATAAGTTGTAGATTAGGGTGACTGGAAATTTTAAAAGTATTCAGGCAAATTTGCCTCCAAGCATCTTGGTTGCGGTTGAAGGATAAATCCATCTCCCATTTAGATGTGGGAATGGAGATTGTGTTGTCATGTCTAGCAATTAACACATACGATTTAGATAGTGCTTTGGGGGCAGAGATTTTTAGAAATTTTTCTATAGTGGGATGGAGTTTTAACTCTACTCGGCTGTATTTTGTCCGGATTATGGATTTGAGTTGTATATATTCAAGAAACTTGTTACTGTTGATTCCGTACTGTCTTACCACATCCTCAAATGGAATGAAGTTGTTTCCTTTCATGACATTTTCCAAGCATCTAACTCCTTTGTCATACCATGTAGAAAAGTCCAGTACTCTTTTATTAATTAAGAAGTCAGGATTGTTCCAGATGGGTGTCAATCTGCAAGGAGTAATCGAAGACCTGGTTATTTTTAGAAATTCCCACCAAGCTGTCAGAGAGCTGCTAATACTGATGCTTTTAAAGCAGATGTGTTTTCTGAGAGTCATGCCGATGAAAGGAAGGTTAGAGATAGGTATTTCTTGACTGAAGGTTTGCTCAATAACTAACCATGAATGATCCAGTGGGCTCGGATTAATCCACTTTAGAATGTACAGCAGCCTATTTGCGAAAAATAATGGTAGAAATTTGGCAGTTCTAGACCACCACATTCTTTTGCTTTTTGTAAAGTTTTTAAACTTATACGTGGTGGTTTGTTTTTCCACAGAAACTTATTGATGAAGGAGTCTAATGACTTGAACCAGATACGAGAAGGTTTAATGGGAATCATTGAAAAAAGATAGTTAATTTTTGGCAAGATTATCATCTTTACTGTTGCGATTCTCCCCATAAGTGATATAGGTAACGCCTTCCAGCGGGTAAGGTCATCCTCGATTGACTTAAGCAGTGGTGTATAATTCAGATGGGTCAGATCTGACAGCTTGGCGGAAATATTAATGCCCAGATATTTAATGTTCCCTGAGTGTAGAGGGATGGAAGAGGTGCTCTGGAACTCAAAATTGATGGGTAGAACAATGGATTTGGACCAATTAATGGAATAGTCTGAGATTGAGCTGAATTTATCTATTATTGCGATTGTTTCAGAAAGAGAGGTTGATGAGTTCTTAAGGAAAAGTAATACATCATCAGCATAAAGACTTATCTTATGATGGGAGGCTGCTATGTTAATACCTTTGATGTTTAAATGTTGTCGAATTGCTGCTGCTAGCGGTTCAATAAATATGGAGAATAGTGAGGGAGAGAGTGGACAACCCTGCCTAGTGCCCCTCTGGAGAGAAAAACTTGGAGAGATTTGATCATTGGTTCTAACTGAAGCTCTTGGTGAGCTGTACAAAATCTTGATCCATGTTATAAATGAATTTCCAAATCCAAATTTATGTAGCGTAGCAAAGAGAAATTTCCAGTTTACTCTATCAAATGCTTTTTCAGCATCTAGTGAGACGATTGTGGTTTCCAAATTGTGAATGGTGGAGTAGTCAATTATATTAAGTAGTCTACGTACGTTATTAGCAGAATGTCTACCCTTAATAAATCCTGTTTGATCAGGATGTATTATATGTGGAGTGATTTTTTCCAGTCGAGTTGCTAAGACTTTGCAGATTATTTTAAGATCTGCATTTATGAGTGAAATTGGGCGGTAGCTGGATGGGAGAGTTGGGTCTTTATCGGGTTTGAGAAGGAGACTGATTGTAGCAGTGTTCAGGTTTGTGGGGAGAAAGCAATTTTCTTTCATTTCCAAAACCATTCTGTAGAATACCGGAGCTAGCAGTGACCAAAATTCTTTGTAGAATTCAGCCGGGAATCCATCTGGACCTGGGGCTTTATTGTTTGGCATATGCTTTAGGGCTTCTTGTAGCTCAGCCACTGAGATAGGGAATCCAAATTCAGAATTTGGTCCTTGGTTAGTTTAGGTAGATTTAAGGTTTTGAGAAATGCCTCGATATTAGAAATAGGTGGATCAATCTGTGGTGTATATAAGTTTTTATAAAAGTCTTTAAAGGCCTCATTTATTTCCTCAGGGACATGAGTTATATTACCAGCTGAGTCCTTGATGGAGGAAATAATACTTTTTTCTTTATTGAGTTTTAACTGATTAGCCAGAAATCTGCCAGATTTGTTGCCATGTTCAAAATTCTTCAAGCGTAATCTCTGCAACTGGAACTGGGTCTTTTTATCAGTAATTTTTTTAATTCAAGCTTAAGTTGTCTTAAGTTACACAGGATGTGCTCCTCCTGTGAGTCAGCATATTCAGCTTCTAGAACTTTAATTTTCTGCTCCAATTCAGATTCCAGTGCTCTCTCTCTTTTTTCTTGTATGATGAGTATGAAATTATTTTACCTCGCATTACTGCCTTTGCTGTCTCCCAAAGAATACACAAAGAGGTTCCTGGTAAATCATTAATATCCAAAAATAATGTCCACTCTCTCTCAAAGTATTTAAGGAAATCAGGATCTTTGAGTAATGATGTATTAAATTTCCAAGTTCTAGTCGGAGGTGTGGCTTTTTTATTAGTGAGGGAAAGAGAGACAGGTGCATGGTCACTGATAGTGATAGGATAAATCTGGGTGCCTGAGATATCAGCTAAGATTGAGCTACTGGTTAAGAAGTAGTCAATTCGGGAGTAGGAGTGGTGCACTGGTGAGAAATAGGTATATTCCCTGAGTGTGGGGTGATAAGAGCGCCAAGCATCACAAAGACCAAAATCAGTCATGTATTGTTTGAGTATCCCTGCTGCCTGTGTGTCACGCTGAATACCTGCCGAGCTGGATCTGTCAAGTTCTGGACAATATGTTAGGTTGAAGTCTCCTCCAATGATCAAAGTTGTGTTAGAATGAGCAGAGAGTGAGGTGAAGAAGGTGTGAAAAAAGGAGGGGTCATCAACATTTGGGCCATATATGCTGGCAATGCAGAAATTTGCATTGGCAACAGATATGTTAATTATTATATATCTACCATCTGAATCTACATCAGCATAATTGAATTTGAAATTAACTTTTCTGTTGATCAGGATAGCAACTCCTCTCTGTTTGGAGTTGAAACTAGCTAAATATGTGTGTGGAAATTGTGGAGAATTAAGTTTTTGGTCTACTGTCTTTGAAGTGTGCGTCTCCTGTAATAAGACAATGTCTGCTTGTATGTTATTCAAATAGTTAAAAATTTTTTGTCTTTTTTCCCTTGAACCCATTCCACGGACATTCCAGGTGACAAACTTTAACGTGGTCATACTAAGCTAAACTAACTACTGTGTTTGGAGTGCGTGAGTGCGTGCGTGTGTGTGTTTGTGTAAACCTTAACAGTGTGTGTGTCTAAGCCTATATAGAGTGTGTGTGTATGTGTGTGTGTGTGTGAATAAGTCTATAGAGTGTGTGTGTATGTGTGTGTGTGTGTGTGAATAAGTCTATATAGAGTGTGTGTGTATGTGTGTGTGTGTGAATAAGCCTGAACAGTGTGTGTTGTGAGTGTGTGTGAGTATGTATTTGTATGTATATATACTGTGAATGGTGGCCTAACCCAGGTAGTAAACTGACATAACCGTGACCATACAGTGCAGACAGGGATCACAAAGGGGGAATCGGTGCACAGAAAAGAAAAGAAGTGACATGTAAACATGTAAACAAACATCTACAACAGAATTACTTGTTTTGAACTAGCAACGCGCGCTACATAACACAGCAATTCATTAGGCAAACTTACTGTGACTTACATGGTGATGGAGAAAGAGTGTTTGTGGAGAGAGATGGGGAGAGAGTGAGTTAGTTACCGTACATTAATACAACCAGGGGGTGGTTTCCCGATCGCGGTGAAGCTGGCCGTTAACGTACAGTTTGTCGACCGTGATGACAGCTCGGCACCCTTCGCCTATGAACTTTTTGCGCAGAGGGAAGAGGGCCCTGCGCCGGTCCAGGATCTCCTTCGGGAACTGGTCGTTCATACTGAAGTCGGTTCCCTTGAGCTCTCTGCCCCGGCTCCGCACCTGCTCCTTCTGCTTGAAGTGTTCAAATTTGGCCACGATGGGTCTTGGGCGCCGACTGTCCTGCTTCTTGCCTCCCATACGGTGGACGCGGTGGAAGGTGATGTCCCTCACCGTATCCAAAGGAAGCTTGAGCTGCTGCCGCAGAAAACTCCTCACCGTCTCCTCCGGGTCTTCCTCCGCCCGCTCCGGAATCCCGGCGAACACCAGGTTGTCCCGCATGCTCCGAGCCTGGAGGTCCAAAATCGACTCCTTCATTTTTTTGTTTTCTTGGGAGAGCTGTGAGACTCCTTCGGTGAGTGTTTTCACCGACTCCCGGAGCTCAGCGTTTTCGGAGGCGAGACTGGCAACTTGTTGCTGGCTAAACTCAAGGGACTCCCGTAGGGCCTGGAACTCCTTGTGCAGGACCTCCACCAGGGCGAGACGGCCATCGAAACCAAGCAACCTTTGGTCGATTGATTCAAGGATGTCTCTTATATCGTTACCCGGCGGAGAGACGGCTCCAGGGGAATCCTCGGTCCGGGTCCTCTTCGGCGTCCTGGAGGATTTCCCCATGACGAAACGGCTGAAGGTCTCCTCGATGTAATCCTCCAGATCTTCAAGCCCCTCCAGGTTTATACTTATCTCTTTCTTGATCTTGCTTTGTATGCCTCGTAGATTTTGCGGTTTTTAAGTAAAGTGTATTTGTTTTACAGCTATACAGTCCGCTTGTCTGAATTCCGCGCGTCACCCGTTCTCGCGATACTACAGCATCTCACGTCCTCCACATGAGGTTTTGAGGCTCTCTGACATCATCACATCATTCCTGCCTTTTGCCTGACAGACAAGAATCACAAAGAGTCCTTCTCCATCTAAAGTAAACATAGATCTTATTCAGGCCTTTGAAAAAATGACTGATGCTTTCAGGGACTTTCCTGGGTGTTTTGGATAGTGTCTTAACTGAACTTGCAGGAAATAAACATACATGTTTCAAAAACTTTAGTGAGAACCACTTAATCAGTCTTTCCAGAAACTCACATATGATGCCAAGGATCACTAAACAAGTATTATTTTAAAGGATAAACCTTTTTAAAGGATAAGTTTCTCATCCCTTTAAAGCAGCAGGGGAGGGTTCAGAGTAGAGTTTTCTCTCATTTCATTTTCTCTCTGAGGGCCATGGAATTTTCTACAGGCAGGATTTCATGTTTTTTTTCAGTCATATTCTTTCAGCTTGGCCCTCTTTTCCCCAAAGCAAGCAAGCAACTGCAGCTCAGTGGATCAATCTGAGAATTGCCTATGAAATTCAGAGCTTTCCCAGCACAGAACAACTCCACAGGCTTGAGGTTTCAAAAGTATTTTCAAATCACCTTTCACTTCTATATCTACCAGTCAGGACTGATGCTAATGGTATGATGAAATAAATGAAGGATCAGAGTTTTCCCATGCACTCACTCTCTCAGTTGATTTAATTTACAGCCCAACTTTTATCAATATTGTGCTAGACTCTTTTTTTCCGTTTCAGTTTATCAGGCCAATATTTGAATTCATTATATTTTTCTAATTAAAATCTTTATTTAACCTGTTGGGCCTGTTGCCCAAAAGCAATTTGTAAGCATTGTTTACGTGCAGATCACAAATGTTTGTTTCACCAATGTTTCTCACAATATATTTGCAATCCTACAGGGCACTCACATTCTCATATGTGAGAGTATGATATTTCTTTTGATTAATGAAACTTGTTAGAATTAAAGTAAGAAATATCTCATTGCAAATCACAGCTTACATGTTGTAAATTTAGTGTAACAGGCCCCGGTCCATATCCTTAAATGTTAAGAGTAAGGAAAACACTCATTTTGGAAGCCATGACATGTCGCACTCACCCGTCTTTTGCTCATGAAAACTGCCATCCATCCATCGAATGCATTGGCAGGCAAGATCCCTGCAGGACAAAGACCAATGTGAGGTTCTCATTTTTTCCTGTGCCACTCAGTCTCTTCACTGAGGGTTTACTAACTTCATTTAAGGTTTGTGTAAGTGAGGTGAGACAATCAAAAGGGAAATTTGACACCTTACATTCACGGATTTAAGTGAATTTGAGTTTAAATACAGGAGTGTTTATATATATTGTGATATGATTTCTGACATTTTTGTGTGCTAGCGATTAGGCATTTGCTTACAATCTCCTGCAACCCAGAAGAAAACATGTTTATATATTTGTCATGTTTATTTATATATATTTACGTTGTTTGTTTGTTTTTTGTTGTTTTTTTATACTTTAAGTATTGTGGTCGAAAGAAACATGAAGCATTTTTTCAAAATTTTGATTTTTTTATTCTTATTTTTTCTATCCCTTGCAGTGGGCATCAGATCTTGGTTGAACACAGACTGATATTGTATTGAATTGTGATATTGAATGATAATTATATTGTATTATTGTATGTATATATATTGTATATTGTATTGGCCTGTGGTTCAACAGGCCAATAAAATGAACACAATATCAGCAATATCAGCTTTGATGGCCAATGTCCATGGATAGAGCTCCAGGACAGTTGCATAAGATGGACGGTTGCATGCAACTGTAGGCCATCTGGAGGCCATCAGAGCTGCCTTATTGGCCTTCCACTTTGTCACAGCAAATTGATTTTTTTGACAGCCATTTTGAATGTTAATGTAAATCATAAACATAAATCAGGTTTATTGTGACAACCAATCACGCACACAGTACAACACAGTGAAGTTTGATCTCTGCATTTAACCCTTCCCTAAGGATATCTAAACCAGTGCCTTGGTCAAGGGTACTGACAGGAGTATTGACCTAAATACGTTTTAGATGGTGGGAGAAACCAGAGGAAACCTATGAAAGCATGAGGAGAACATGCAAACTCCACGCAGAAATGCCCTATCCCAACCCAGAATCAAACCCAAGTCTCTGTGCCACCTTCCTTGTTTTTGTAGCTTGGTGTCATCTGCTATCTTTGACTGTGCCATCTGAGCAACTGCATTCCCTCAGAATCCTAGCTGGTCAGTGAACATATAAAGTCCAATCCTTGTAAACTTTAAAATCCAGCACCAGACCATTGGGACTGGCAAACACAAATGCTCTGAGTCCTTTGGAATTAGGTTTTCCTGGCACAAGCTGCCATAGAGGACACTGGCCTGTAAAGGGAATCATCTGCTCAACTACACAGGCATTCCCTTGGCTTGGCAGATTGAAGTGACGGCTGTGGCTCAGGAGGTAGAGAAGGCTGTCCACCAATCAGAAGGTTAATGGTTTGATCCCTGACCCTGCAGTCTACCTGTCGAAGTGTCCTTGGGCAAGATACTGAACCCCAAATTGCTCCCGATGGCTGTTCCAGTGGCGTGTGCGTGGTTGGTGGTGGTGGCCAGAAGAGTCCAATCAGCCACCATGTATGAATGTGTGTGAATGGGTGAATTCTGGCTCGCTTTGTGAAGTGATTTGAGTGGTCTAAGAAGACTAGAAAAGCGCTATATAAATGCAGTCTATTTACCATTTGTTGTACCCTCTTCTCACCTTCCAGAAGGCATCATTGTTTTTCTCCTAATCAGAAAAATCCAGTTCGTTTTGTGACTTTGTTATACTGCCTAATCTTGAAAAATGTGTCATGACTCTTTGAATTGGCTGTAACGAGGACCCTCATCTTTACCTACCAGTACATCTGGACGCTAGGGTATAGAAGACATGCCATGTACATAGAGACACGGTCAGGTTTTAGCTCCTCTGGAGTGGTTTTAAGGCTGCCCCCAGCAATGAGAACCACTGGTTTGTGTGCTCTTATTTATTTATTTATTTATTTATTTATTTATTTATTTATTTATTTATTCTCAAAAACCTGGGCATCTATGCACTATTTGAAGTAGTCATATGGCCTCCAGTCTTGGTGGTTGTGGCCATAGTTGTCCTGTAAATTATTCTCCTCCACAACAAGGTTGAAACTTAATAGATAAAGCAAGGAGAAATGTAGTGTAATGGACTTTCAACAAATGTATTATTAATTACAATAGGCCTCTCCTCCAAGCTATTATCATCCTGCTCTACTGTCTGACCCTCCTCCACCTCGCCTCCTGACAGCTCTAAGTCTGACTCCCTTTCCACAATTCTGATTAAAATCCTTTCTGCCTTACTCAGCCCATTGCTTCCTGATTTATGGAAAAACATTTAATGTGTAAACAGTTTGTTTTTTTTTCATTTTGATTGAAATTCAGTAGCCATGCCTGCTCAATGGATTGAAAGGTTACAGATCCTTAAGTCAAACAATAATCAAATTATATCTACAAATATCAAAGTATCTAACAAGTATCTAAGTAACTCTTACACTGGGTTTTTCGCACAGGCTTTTTTGCCCTGATGTGGCTAAATATTCAGTGGGCAATACTAAATACATGACAGCTTCAATAGAATACTACTGACTCAACAGAATAATACTGACCCCTGTATGCAGTCTTCAAAAAAAATGTAGTGTTGAACACTTCTGCTCTCTATGAGCTACTTTGTATTAAACAGGCGTTTGGTTCGTTGATAAGCTCATTCACTTTGTCAGGTGGTATTATGGCTTTCAGCCTTCATGCTGCTGAATATTATCTCCCGGAATCAGAAGGCCTGTAGCAATCTCAGCTCTCGTTGATCAAAGTCACCCTTCCCACTCCCAGGGAGAAAACAGCCTTACTCATCAGGCAACTCAGGTAATGCTCAGCCCAGAGAGTAACAGACTGCAAAGACAACAGAGCTATGTGGAGACTTTCAGTGTTACCAGATAAGAAAAAAAGTTTAGCAAATATAGTAGCTTAATATACGGGAAAGTCATTCTTGTGACAGGTGTTCCTGTTATTTTGTCCACACACTGTATACTGGATATGAAAGACAATGGAGCTATGTGAAGTCTATCCCTTTCACTGGACAAGAATTTTTCCCAAAAGAAAGTTTTACTTTTACTTTATTTGGTCGCCCCCCTGCATATTATATAGGAAAGAGTTGTCTGTTACCAGATAAAAATCAAATGTACTGTATATAAACTATACTGTTTAACATTTCTTCCATTTTATTGTCAGGAATTCCAGTTAATTTGTCTACCTAAAGTCAGCAGAGTTATGTGAAGATTCTTAATGTTACCACATTTGAAATCTATATTTTCAGTTAATAAATGATTCAGTCCAAAGGACAGAAGTACCTTACTGTAACACCTTACTGCAAAAAAATACAATGTTGTTTTTGTTCCATCTACTGTCATGTCTTCCTGTTAATTCATTCACCCCCATGAATAATATAAAGGCAAGGACAGAGAAGACTATCTCTGTTACCAGAAAGGAAATCAAATGTTTTATTTAAAAAAGAATTTTTGTTCAGTCTGTCATGTTAGACAGTCCAATGGTGTTACTGGATGTATGCTGAATATGCTGAATGTTGTCAAAATGGACATGTACTTCTAATTTTTAGCACATATTACGTAACTCTAATTAAATTCAATAAATTTGTCAAAATTGCACCTAATGAGTTAATTAAAAGAACTTATTGTCTCTGTAATGGGCTGATAGAGGGCTTCCCCCCATAAAAAGTATCAAGTCAGCATTCTACAATAAGACTGTGAACCATGTCTAATATCTTCAGCTCCCCACAAAATCATCCTGTAGTCTCCCACATCCTCTTCCTCTACTCATTGTAAATTTGCTCTCATTAGAAAAAATCCTCTCCCCCTAGAACCTTAGGTGATGTTTTTACTGTGAGTGTTTCTGTTACATTTCTTTTCTAAGGCCCAGTAAATAAATTTGTTGTATCTTTTCTCAGACTTTTACTGCATACTAACTACCTGATTTTGCTTTTAATATTGGCATTGAAATTTGTTCTACCCTCTTATACAACCCCAATTCCCAATTCAATCCTAGACATATTACCATGAAGGAACATCTGCGCTCTCCAGTCATTGAACTGTAAACCATGAGTATGCATTATAAGCCACCCCATCTGGAATCATCTTAAAAAACAATATTAATGTAATAACACATCGTCATAACACACCATGTCAAAATCTCTTAGTCCAACTGATATTGCAGCAGCAGCTGGACACAGAGGTACACAGAGGTGTCCATTACGAGCAAAACATGGCACCAGCCAATGTCAAAACACAACTTAATCACTTACAGTCAGTAAATGTTTAAAGACACTGTTCACATCCACAGGAGAGAAGGAGACAGCTGTGTATGGCACACGCTCTCAAGCTTCTGTCACCTGTAAGCTCTTGTTTTACACACAGCTGATTCACTGTTTTACACCGAAAGTGATACATTTTACAGTGACATGGTTACAGTTCAACTAACTGTGAGGGAATGGATGATAAAGTGTGTGAGTTCAGATCAGCTTGTGGACTGAAGGAAATTGCTGTGCAGAACAAGAATAATGTTGTAAAAATTGTTGTAAACAGACACAGTAAGTGTGTTTCATCACGTCCACTGTACAGGATAGTGTGTTTTTAAAAACAGACATTAGCTACTTGTTTGATTCTTAGGAGGAAAATAAAGCTCTGCTACAGAGAGGATTGATCCTCTGCATATAAAATGCATATTCATGACCCATTCCAGCAAGAAATTTTGCGTTCTTCAACTGTTCTCAGATTTTCTCTTAATATATTTTGTTTTGTTGCCAGAATGTTCAAGGATAATACTCTCTAAAAATACTCCAAAATGTATGTGATAACCCTCTGAAAATGTTTAATGATAACATTGTTAGAACATTGTGTCCTAACGTTCTTAAAATGTGTTTTAATGTTCCCAGAATTATATTATATAACATGCTTTAGAAGCAAATGTTTTATTAAAATGTTTCAGCATTATTGGAACATTATGACACAACATTCCTGTAAGTCTTCAACTCGAAAGTCCTGGGTAACTGGAGTGACCACTCTTATACTCTCTTATACTTAATTGTGCCTAACACAGAAAGGAGATGATCATGTCCATTTTGAGTGAGTTGAATTTAAAATAGTCTGTGATAAAAAAAAACAGTATATTTACCTCAATCTCACCTCATACCCAAATGCCACAGGTGCGTCACTTAAACTCCAAAGGTATGCCGCTACTAGTACAGTACACTACCCAGTGTGCATGACCATAAACATAACATAGCCAAAAAAAAACCCATTATAATCAACAAGGCGGTCTGAGCAGAGATGCGACATCCTTCTCCAGCATGCCAACTTATGGTTGGTGTTTTTGATGTGTCATGTAGCCTTTTCCCTACATCTCACCAATTTTGTCATTGCCAAAGTCATATATTTTAAACCCGCAGTTTGTACTGACTTGACAAATAGACAAGACAAACCAACTACAACATGCCCTCTTTTGGCCAAATGGCCTGAGAAGCTAATCTGCTCTTGGTGCGTGGCTGATTGTCCAGCAAAAGTTTGTGAAAATCTGTTCACATTCCTTGCAGAAACAGACAGGAACTTCATCAATAATGGAAGCATTTTTGTAGGACAGCTTTTTAAGTAAATGTTATATCTGAATATATCTTTGAATGTGACATGAGACAATTTTTTATGTCTATATTCACTATAGTCACTACACGTGGCTGTCTTGCACACACACAAGCTAAGACCACAACAATTATGCAACAGAAGAGCAATTTAGCTGTAACAAGCTTCAAACAACTAAATTTGTGTGAAAGTTCCACCATGTAAAGCAAGCCAATGGGGAAAACAATGGTACTGCGATGAAATAGAGATTTATTTTATTCTGGTTTTCTCTGTATAGAAAATCAGATGTAAGCTCCACATCATGTCTACCTCCATGTCATGTGCTATAATGAGTCATAGTGAATTCAGTATAAAGTACTTTCCCACAGCATTAATTACATCAGTACAACAACCTCTCTCCTTTTTTCCACTGAATCACACTGAGAAGATAGAAGAGAGATTTCTTAAAACTGGTCCTCCACAAGAAGCAACAACACTCCCAATAAAAACAAGGAAGAAACTCTCCACCATGGCATGTCTAAGTATATAATGCTTGAGGAGATCAGTCTTCCTTGGCATTTCAAATTGGCAAATCTTACAGATCCAATTCATTTTTATAAACTTTTGATAACTTCAACTTAAATTTTAGGTGTACTGTTATCCAAAAAGTTGTAAATCAGAGTTGTAGGGCTTACAGCTTGTTTAACATTTTACTGTACAGTATTGTCTATAACTTAGGATGAATGGCCAGTTTTTAATGTTGAGGCTCAAAACCAAAACGTTCTGCTTGCAGAATTAAAGACTTTTATCTAACTTAAAGGTTTTTACAACTGGCAAAAGTAATGACAAACACTGAAATGGGAAAATGAAATCTTTTTAACTACATTGTTATGAGTGTGATCTTTCTTCTTCCTATATTTAATAATTAAGTTAACATTAGTTTATTGCTTTATTAAGCCTTTTCCTACAGCGTTTCTACAAAGTGCTCTCAACTTTCCAGCACAGCTTATCTCTTATATCTGACAGAGAACCTGTAACAGCAACAATTTTAAGCTCACACAAATATAACTGTAACGTTCAGGCTTGAACATTGCATCGATTGTAAACCAAAATTATCTTTCAAAACCTACATATGTCACAAGTCGAACAACTCACAGATGCCTAACTGCCCACTGACGCAGCTGTAGCAGACCAAACGTCACTCAACTGATGCCAACTTGAACTGAGAACTAAATAAAGCACCCATCGTTTACCTGCAGTGTCACAACCAATGTTACACATACTCTGTGCCGATTGATGTCATTCGGCTGCGAAACACAAACAACAACAAAAGAAGAATACACTGAAGACACTGTTAGCTAGCTTAAAGTGCACCGTCATTAAGTCTGGAAAAACTTTCAAATGATGCACGCAGTTGAAACTCGGTAATATCGGATCAGATAAATAAGTTGCACTAACTTAATATCTCCTATTGTAAAGTGAACACAGAAAAAATGTTCAAAATTGCTAAATGAATGAGTTAAGACAATGTTCGTGTACTTTAAGTTTGACATACTTCTTAATATATTATATGTTGTGAACTGACTAAAACTAGTACATGAAACAAACGTAATGTTTTAGCCTTATTTACTAGCCCCGTGAATCATTTCTTAGAGCGTAGAACTTAGAGCTAGACCAGCAAATACGCTGGGCAGACATTTATATCAGCTAATATTTTCTATTACAGATATATCGGTCATGGTATATATGTTGGTTGATAAATAACAAGAAATGTCAGAAATGCCAAAGATATATTTGAAGCAATACCATAGAAACAGTTTCTGCATTACATAATGTGTTCAGAATGCAAGTAAATCAATCAATCAAATCAATGTCATTTTTTTATATTTTAATTTTTCCACTCAATTTTTATTGGACTTGGAACTTTTTTGTACTCATTTGGTGGCTGATGGAAAACGTTTTGGGAACCAAGTGAAAAGTTGTCCACCAGAGAGCACTGACAAGTTTATTTTTCATTTTAATGGTTACAATTCTTTCAAAAGATATATTTAAGGGATAAGTAAATATGGAGGAAGTGAAGCAAAAAACAAATTAATGTGTGAGCAGATCCAAAAACAAGGATGTTTCAGACCATAATAATACAGAAATAATAGCTAATAGATATTATTATAGCATACATTATAAGTGTATTTCAAATAAAATCATTTACTCTGCTCATGGTCATTAAAGGACAACTTCAAAAGTGTCACCTTGCTGTAATAGCTAACCTGATATGAGACCTCATATGTGCTGAACATTACAGCGGTGTGCAACAGTCACTGGACCAGATCAGAGAGGCAGTCTGGCATAGCAGCAGATATGTTCTTCCTCTTAGGGGACCACTATATGGAAACACTGAATGTGTCTGCCAGGCGATATACCAGCCTCCTTCTTCATATTGCCACACACAGACCATGTGGGCATTGTCAGGGTATGGCTAAATCGTTAACACTGCTCTTTTCATGCCTATTAGCTTTGAAAAGTTAATAAGTCACACCAATTTACTGTCTGCCAACTACTGAGGCAGTAAGATGTAAAATTTTGTGTGGTTAGGACAACATTAAAAAAAAAAGAAACAGTAACAGAATGCTACCAGCTTTGGTCCAAGTGAAATCAGAATATCTCCTCTTTTCCACAGTCAAAAACCAATGTTAAAGTGATTTTTTTTTTTGATTGTGATTTCTGAAAGGAGGAAAAAAATGACATCTATATACACCAGGAGTGCTCCTTTATTTATTTACTTATTTATTTATTAAAACCTTTTTGGGTTTTAACAAATGAAAAAAGTGTACAATACAGAATAGATGGTCATTACAAATATACAAAACCTTTCTAAGCCTCTGAGTGGGTGGCCAGTATATGTGTTTGACAGATGAGCAGGGCCACAGAGACACAGTGTAAACTCATTTGTGCTGGTAACTGTAGCTTACAAGTCAAGCACAGACAATGTTTTGTTGGCAGTGGTGCTGGAAATAAGGAACACACCAAATATTATCTAGACTGACTGGTATCACTGAGACACCTGGAGAAAACAAACAGGGATTTGGGCATCACCTTGAGAACTAATAGATGGATGCACAGGTGATGTGCAATTCACCCAAATCACACAAAAACATTTAGTGGTATCTCTCCATGCAGTTAGTCTAGGTTGTGTTTTTTCAGGTGTGAAACTACTGTATCTGTCTCTGAGATAATTGCTTTTAAAAATCTCAATAACAGTAGTAGTTGCAGTAGTATTAGTTTTAATATATACACTAATTGTATAGACACAATGATGGTTTTAGTTGAACAAGTTATCTGTAAACACTACAAAGCCTATAGTGACAGCAGTGTGTGTTTTTGCACTGGTACACAACACCAGATGAAATGACTGGACTGCGAGTGTGAAGTTGAAAGCTCCAGCTAGCTTGGCTTTCCATTAAAATTGTTTATTTCAGACAAGTGCTTTTATACATGTAGTTTTTTTATAATTGCATACCGGACATATGTATTTCCTCACATATGTTTGAGTGTTTCTCTATCAGCGGCAGTGTCCTGCTATAGGCCTAAAACTAATGCGTTAGTTGTATTACTTCAAATGTTTGGGAGAGATTTGCATTGTTCTGCGCTGTAGTTTTGTAAAGTTTACACACTACAGAGTTGTATTGTACTGCATTTTTGGCTTTCACTCATTTAATTCTGTGGAGCTTCTATGCTTTGAGTGTGTGTTTCCATATACCATGTATAAGAATGCAGTGAGGCAGGAGGCAGGAGAAGGTGCATTTAGGGAGTTAATTCATTGTGCAAAACAAAAATGCTACAGCCAACAGGGCTCTCTAACTAGGTCACTTGGTGACCATCAGTCTACAGTGCAGAAAACAACTAAAAGAAGTAAGATATACATTTCTCTACTACTTACATGTGAAAGGGGATTCAAATTTTGTAATGTATGTTAGGAAACAGGTTCTCTGGCTAGCTCCCTAGCCGCGGCCAGAAGTACAATCAGCACGTTGGAGAGTACTGTGGCACACAGTCCTCACACTGTTCCTCCTATAAGCACACAGAAACTAGGTACTTTCTTGATACAGCCAACAATATTGGATTTAAGAGAAAGATTTAATGACTACTTTGAATATTCTGCATAATTCATTTATTATATAATTAATTAACATTAAAACTTTGTGAACTGGATCATGATCCTCCTCAACTGTCTGACACAACTGGTGCCAGTACTGAGGGATTCAGCCCACACAGGTGATTAAGTCAAGCAGCCAGCCAGCAGCTCACCTGTGTACCAACAGGCTGTCCAAGCTAACTCATCTCAGTCTGTTAACACATCATTTTTTGCATTGCTTCATAGAACTATCTTTCACAAAAAACACACAATCAGGTGACTGAGCAGCCAAGTTATAGCAAAATGCTAACATCAGCCTGCTAACATTCTCACTATGACAATGTTAACATGCTGCTGATGTTTACTATGTATGTTAGTCTGGCGTGTTACTTCGTTCTGTTACAGTGTCCCTAAGCTTCTAGCACTAGCAGATAAACTTCACTGTGCCACTTTCTGGTATGACCATGTACTTAAAGCTGTAAATGTAAATGTAACATTTTATTTTTGACTGACTAGAACACTAAAAGTCATCCAGATACAGCCAGCCTGACAGCAGCCTGACACACTACACAAACCTTAGCTTTCTACCCAATTAGCCAGTCGACTATAGATAATTAAACAGCCTAAAACATCATCATCAATTCATTTCAAAACAAGCATTTTGAGGTTTATCCTGATGTAAAGTTGTTTAGTAGCAGAAGATATTAACACATTGCATTGATTATTTTGACAGGTTTTATGACTACAAAAATGGATAATGGATTCACTTGGACTTCAGCTCAGTGTGTTTTCAAGAGATGATGATATATATTAGCATATGTTATGAAAAGCTATCAAAGCAGTAACTCAACCCTGGATACTCTAGTGTTACTGTTTTGAACCGAACAAGCATTCAAACCAAAATCCACATTCCTGTAATGTGACATTTGCTAAAAATAAAGCGTACTCTTGCCATATTTTTTTTCATATATTTTTCTGTTGAGGCCACCAAAAATACTGAATGTTGAGTTTGCTTTCACTGCTGATTTTAAATAAAGGCTTTGGATGGGAATCTGGGCATGTGGAAACAGTAAACACAGCCAATGTGTTCCTGCTTCACTGTGTGTATCTACAGCTCTTCACTTTCTTTCTCTGCTCTGCTTCTACTGAGCTTTTCTCAGTACATGTCTTTAACAATATGAGTGGAGGTTTGAAATGAACACTATAATGGCATTTTATCCTCATGCAGTCAACGCTTCCATGGCTCAACTATGTCCACCGGGCACACATATGCACACACAGCTTTTCATTACATCAGTGACTTATTTGACAGTAGAGAGCAGCACATAAATTATCTACAGAGTGTTTATTGAGGAAGAGTGTATGCTCCAGACAATGTATGCCTCTTAGAATTTCTCTCTTTTGCTTTGTGTTTGCTACAGATGCAAACTGCTTTCGAAGAGGCCATAGTTCCCCCTGAGGAGAAAGAGCATATTATGGAACTTGCATTAACTGGGCAAAGCATAGAGAAGAGATTTCCACCCCTATTAATATTTCACTGTGTTTTAGTTTCTCTCATTACCACAAGATTACCCTGTCTTCTGTCAATACATTTCCCTAAGGTAATTAATCCCTGTCTTTTACAGAAAGCAGCCAAAATCAAGGGCATGAACACTCCCATGTGAAGCATCTTAACAAAAACAAACTCAACAAACAATAAACAGTATAAAGTGGGTCAGCTGCTCTGTATGGTTCACAGTCCACAAAAGACAGGATCCCTGTGGAGGATGGCATTCATCTCAGAATCATTTAGAAAAACCTCCTTTTGGTTCACTGACAGTACTGCGAGAGCTCCAGGAGTTCATGTCATGTCTCATTGTAATTTAATGATATTTGGGGTTTGGTGGAGTGCTGTAGCTGCTATGCATAAAGCTTAGGGTGTAATATATATGACATAAGTCTTATAAGCATTAAATGAGAATGCTGAAATACCTATTTCCACTGCTTGGTTAGTTGAAGGCCATGCACACACAACAGAAAAGACCAGTTTTTTTCTTGCTTGCTGTTGAATTTTGTTATTTCTGGACTAATGACCGCATTATCAGTCAGGAATTTTGTTGAATAAAAAATACCACAATGGTTTTACCTAATGTTTCAAAGCTACACATCAACACTTTGATCAACACTGTAGGCTTTTTTCCCCTCATGTTTCTGTCCTGAGATTGCAGTGTTTCTACATTTCCATGTAGAACACACAGATTTCCACATTGGGTTCTGAAAAACTGAAAAACAGTGGATAAGAGCCACTGTATTCACTTCTTTTTTCAAAGGTGATAAATGGTCTGTCTTCCACTGCATGTCCTCTGCACTCAAAAAGCCTCATGGTTAGAGGACTGAGAGTGGAGAGTTGGTGGTTCAAATCCCATGTGAGAAATCATTCATTCCCTCTCTTTGTCGGATGAGCAACTTATCCAGTTAGTGCAGTGAACCCACTTTGTGGACAGGTTAACAGGTCATCTACAGCAACTTGTCTTAAAATCAGATTTAGACATTTAATAAAAAATATTAATTTCAAGTTATTTGCAAACAATGACATCTCAAAGGGAGTATTTATACTACCGAGTCTCTGCAAGGTAGAGCTCTTTTTTTTAACCTCAAACCCTTTATGTGATCACATTTCTGAACCATGTTTTTACTTGAGACTCCTTAGCAATGTCTTCTTATGACCACGGCCAAATGTCAATGTTGACATTGATATTATGTGTTTTTGTTTCTGTTGTTGGACAACTGAAGAAGGATTATATAGAGAATGGACTAAACTATTTCTGGTAAGCAAGGCTAAAGGTCATAGGGTCATGCCTGCTGCTGCATTCAGACCTTCCATCAAATGCCTATTTAACAAATGTTCTTTCACTGTATGTTTGCCTTTATTTGGGCTAACGCTGTGTCCCATTTACTGACAGGAGGTTCTTGTCCGAAAACATTGGTCTTTAGGAAGAAAAGAAACACTCCGTTCTGGAGCTCCAGAACTTCCAAATTGTCACCTGATAACAGCTGATATATCTTTATGATAACTGAACAAAATCCGTCTGCAGATGAAGGATATTGTGTTGTCATTGGAGTCTTTCTGGCCTCTAGTTTCAATGGTAAATAGGGACTAAAGGCAGATAGTGGTAAATGGAATCTCCCATTTGTCCTAGTTCACACTGCTGAGCTGGATGTGGTGATCCCAATGTGACTACTAACTTACTGATTCGTGTCTGGAAGATGATTCCGCAAACACAGCTCTCCGTGCTCTTTTGGGCTTCCTGTGTGATTGGCCTCAAAGTCGGGAGTTGAGATGTATGAGCTGAGCTGCATACATAATATATGTGTGTTATGACTTTCTTATAGTTTAAAGAGTGAATAAGTCCCTTCTTGACAGCAGAGCAATGCAGGGTACATCATAAACAGTGAGAAGCAGGTGAGAGTAATGAATTTCAAAGACAGGTGATGTGCACACTGCACATCACCTGTCTTTGAGCTACACAGGGGTGTGTGTGAATGTGTTTGTGGGTTCAACACTGCAGGTGTGTTCATAAATTCAGAAACTGTAGAGTTCTGTTTAGTGTGTAGAATAATAAGTATTTGTGCCATGTCGTGGAGACAAAGCTTTTTGTGTCCTTGAATTTCCTGAAGCCTTATTGAACTTGTAATTTACATTTTACAGTTTTGACATTTAGCTGATGCTCTTATCCAGAGTTACTCACGAAGAATGAGAAATAGATTGCAAGTCAAGTATGTTGCTCAAGGACAACTTTTGTAGGACAACTGACTGTTTTGGCTGATTCAGGGGTCAATCCTAACTTTCTAGTTCAAGAATGGTCTTTACATTCTACCATATATACTGTAACTAACTGAAACACTCATATTTTAATTTGAAATGGCAATACATGCAAAATACTATAACATTTACACTGCCCATTGGTTTGACATTACCTTTTTGCTTTCAAGGTTGAAATGTTCAACACCTTCAATGAATATCTGCCATCATCCTCCATTGCTTAGTCATCAAAAATGAGGGTAGGCAAGCAACACTTTACAGTCTCTATATAACACATTTGATTGAAGAATGATGTAATCACAGTAAAGACAACAATTAAAATTATTCAAATGCACAAGAGAAAAGCAAACTTTTCAGTCTACTTTTGAACAGTGTCAAGGTGTTCCAGGAGCCAAAAGGTACCAAAAGACATTTCACCAACTTTTGATTCAAACCTGTAACCTAACCCGACCAACTCTGAGAATAGTTGTCATGTGTGTCAACTATGTTCTTTCTTGTTAGGATTTTTGCAGCAATTTGTAACAGACACTCACACTCATTTTAGGCAGAACAGTAAGGAGGGCATTGCAGTAGCCCAACCAGCAAGAGATACATATACAGGTTTCTCTGCATGAGCTGAGACAAGAAGCATTTTTCTCTGGATATACTTTTAAAGATGATGTAAAGACCAGATTTCTGATGTGGGTGCTACTTTCTGGGAAGAGTTTTAGCACTAATAACAATAAGTTTGGTTTTTCACTTTGTCAACCTAATGGAGATTATGGAATATACTATGTATCTCTAGGGTACAAAGATAGGTATGACTGTCTGTGTCAATTTGTCTTTGTGAATTTGACAGTGCCTGAAATAAGAAAAGACAAGAGAATCCATTTAGTCCCACAATGGGGAAATTTACAATGGGGCCATACTCACATTTACCGAATATTTATACTTTTAAAATTTACCCTCCTGCCTTCCATTATTTCAGACTACATATGACCACACGACTAAGTCAGTACCTCAGTGCCTATGCATGCATCTTAGTTTAATTATCTGCTTCAAAGAAAAGTATAGATTTTACTCAGCTGCAGACAGAACACACATTTATTTGAAGGCTTATAATCAAGATTTTTTTTGTACCTGTTTCAGTAATTGTCATGTTTTAGTGACACTGTTTGCTATTAAGGCAAACTCAAGTGTTTTCCTATTGTCTTGATAAATTCAGCATAATGTCAGTACAACAACAGAGACATGTCATTATCATCTCTCTGCTTTTTCTTACTTTTTCTTTTTAACAGAAATACGTTTTTTTTAATTACCTCCAATCATTCTACTTTGCAGGGGTTAAGTTCCTCTCAGTGAACACTTGGGCACAAATGTTTCATATTAAAAGCCTTCCAGCAGCTCAAAGAGCATAATCATCTTCTTTCCTGGTATGTTTTTAATGTAAAAAGAAGTGTTGAGTTTAACATGGATTGATAAAACAACAGAATTGAGCTAAAAGGTTATATATGCCAATAAACCATATTAATTATAACTTGTGATAGAAGGATCACATCATCCTGTCTGGTGTCCCTTCCCTGCTCTTCGTGTACGTGTTTGTGTGTGTGTGAGTGTTTGTGGCTAAGTCCTGCCCTCTGTCAAACAGACACACAGACCTGCAGCACTTTCCATGACACAGACAGAGAGCACAGGAGCGAGACTGGCACTGCAATGTAACCTAGTTAGAAATGTAACGTTAACGTTATGTTTTCTAGACTTGGCTAGGTATGTTTAAATGAAGACAGGTAGGAAATGGATGGCAGAGAAGGCTGTTTAGCAGCAGAGGCAAGACTGCTGCACAGCAGGCTTGTGGGAGTGACGATGAGAGGCAGGTCTGGCCTGGGATCCTTTTCAACTCCCCACACTGACACCATCAAAGGGAAGGAAAGGCATCACTTTGTCCCGAAAAAAGTGAGAGCAGCAGTTGAGGAGGAGAGATTTTGCTGGACAGTGGGAATGAGGCAACAAGGGGCGTGCACAAGATTCTGCCTACGTTTTTCCACGTGATTGTCAGCAGAATGTCTAAAAAGAACCCAAAACACCAAAAGGGTGACTTCCAGCTCTGCTGCACTGTTGATTGGAAACTGTCTTTGTGTACTGTTCTTTGGAAACAAAGTGGCACCATAGTACTGCAGTCATACCAAGGAGGAATCTCAGAGACTATTCAGAGCACTTAACAAGAAGGTTAATTAGCCAGACAACAGAAATGCAATTCCACGATGTCACTTCTGCTTTCAACTGAAATTATTCATCTTTTGAACAGAGCCTCCTGGAAGCAGGGTTCAGACTTGCCTAACAGAGAGAGAGAGAGAGAGTGAGAGAGAGACAGAGAGAACTGGCCAAGGCTATTAACAAGAGAGTGATGGTTTGTGGAAAGACTGCCACTGTGTTTTCTTTCTGTTCTTTTTGTTAGTTAGCTGAATAAGCTGATCTTTACCCTGAGTGGCTTTTATGAAAACGCCTTCTTGTCACTTTTGATAAATGAGATCAGTGTAACAAGAAAAATACACAGCCATGCAGGAGAACTCAAAATGGCACTGCAGTAGAAAGCAACACATTCCAAAGTAGAGTGCATCTTTCTCTGAAGTAGTCAGGGTGCGTGTATAGTGAGGCGTTTGTGTGTGTGTGTGTGTGTGCGTCGGATGATTGACACAAAGATGTGTGTAAACATGTCAGCATTCATATGTCTTTTTAAAAAAATTTTTATAAAAACCTAAAAAATTGCATTGAAAGAAGAGAGTTTTGGTAATCACGATAATGCAGGTCAAGTTGTTGGTCAATCCACACATTACATTATGGTGTGACATCCTAAGGAATCACATGCATTAACTGGAATATAGATTCAAAAGGTACAGGAACTGCTAGTTCTGAAAGTATGCTATACAATAGGTTTATTTATGTGCCTCAGTTTTAATAATTTCTACTACTATTCTGAGAAGTTATGTTATTTTTATCAATTTGTAATGGGGTATTGTAAGTAATACCTTATTGTAGCAGCTGGCAACAAGACACAATGACATAATTTTCTGAATTCATCTAACATAGAAGCGGTCAAAGCTCTAGCAACCCTAGTATAAATAACAGCTTTGTTGTGGCCTTTATCAGGGTCATCCAACAGGTTGATTTCACAATAAAATTGTTCTTTATATTCTTTATATTATATTAAGTATTGCTCGAGGTTTTACCTCAGTTTTTGTCCCCTCCTCTATCTAGCTTGGGAATAGGTGAAGCTATGCCAGAAATCCCTCTCTGCCTCATCTAATATTGACCTAGAATGTGAAAGTGAAGTTATCATAAATGGGAGTTTTGGAAGCCGTTGTAAAATGTAGTTGAAGTAACAAATAATCAGATTATCTACAATCATTTTCTTGTCAATATGTGTGTAGTTTTTCTTAAATTTCATTGTTTACGCTAACTGGATTTCCCTTCCTTCCATAAAGGCAATTAATATTTTCTGTAAATAATGTGTGATTTCTACTGCAATACTTCAATACTTGTTGTATTTTGCTGATATATTCACATATTTTTCATTCTGTTTATTGTGTTACTGGTAAGAAGAGATGCAAAAACATCTATCAAACAGTGTTTGATAAAATAAAATATTTTTTATGCTAGAACCTAAAATACATGTATCAGATTTATAACCATGTTTTTTAATAATACCAATCCCATCAGACCTGTCATTCTTTTCTCTAGTATGTTCTTTAAACCTTGGCCTGCAACCACCTAAACTACAGCTCCTCTCCATAGGTCTCACCTTCTTCAGCTAACACTTTAACTGTCTCTATATAAGCTCTGCACTCTACAGTCATCCACTAAAATGCAAACTCAAAAAAGGATAGGCAGATTTTTGCTTATAAGCCACTTAGAGCTGTTCACAAAATCCAGCAGCAGCAGAATTCTAATAGGAGGTAGCCTGCCTTGTCTCGGAGATTAGATAAATATCAGGGCCCTGATCCTGCTTCTGTAGCTGCTGTCCTGCAGACAAATGTTTCAACACGCAAATCTAATGACTGTGAATGTGATAAGTCTGATTGTCACAAGCGAGCTGAATCCTCCCCAGCCCAAATCCTCACTGCAACAGAATATACAGAGAAAAATATAGTATATAAAAGTGTCATATAACCTCTTTAGTAAACAAGCATATATATTCTTTGACTGCTAAATCTTAGCTGGCATATTCACAGCAATATTTGCGGTTTAAAAGCTGTTATAATGCCATAAGGTGAAGTGTTTTAATCTTTGTTGGTGTGGAAAAACCCCAAAAACAGCATTAATCATGTGACACTTCAACTTTCTTATTTAGTGGTAGTAGAAACTTGACAATACATTTGATCATTAGGGTAGAACAGTGTAAAATAGTGGCTGGGTAAGGGGAATGATCCTGCCCAATGAAGGCAAGATGAGCCCTTGATTCAACATTCCCAGTACTTGTATATGGCATATGTCGCACATTATTTTGAAAGAGCTGATTTTGCCCTATGATCTGATGCCTTTGAACATTGAGAGGATATTAGCTGTTAAAAGAAGAGGTGATAACAAGTAGTGAATCACCGTATGAAAAGCTTTACTGGATCAGAAATTTGCTCTGTTCAGTCAGATGTAATTGGCTTAAATGCTTATGACAGCTTCACTGATAGAATTTTAGTGCATAAAATCTTTTGATCTTAGACGTTCTTCAGAAAAACAGAGTAAAAGGAAAATGTGACTTCAGTATATAACAAGGGGGTTTGACAGCAATTTAACCCAATCAAATCTGAATCCGCTATCAAATCCCCTTCTCAAGTGTGAATCCTTTTGACTCACTTATTGAATCTAATTAGCTTTAGCTATAAATGTCATATATAGTGATAAAACGCAAAGATTCAATGTAGATGTGATGACCTTTTTTTGCCAAGAAGGTAAAAGTGCATCATTTGGTTGGTGACAACCTGCACAGTTGTTTTGCAGTGATTCAATTGTAACCTTGTTTAGGAAAATGGAAATGTGCACCACTAAAGCTGTTTTAACTGTGTCATATCACAGGTAGTACTGGTAATGATTTGTCGCTTGTCTAGGGGATTAATTACCACTAAGCCTCTTGGCTGTACCAGCTGCTAGCAAGCCACAACATAAACTTAATGCCTTGATTTCCACTCAACAAGACTAGGATGCAGGACATACCTGAATCATAATGAACTCAAAGTTCCTGCCATTGCACCCAATCATGTCATGCAGTTGTTGCTCACTCGACTGGCTGGCGTGGCTGTAATTAAAGAATACAACATAAGACTGTACTATGAGACAAAACACCAGGACAAGTACAATAACGTGGACAGACTGCAGAAGCTAGATGAGTTGGCCGAAGAAATAGCTAAATCAGCCTTTTACTGAGGGAGAGCTTGTAAAGTGGTGCATGATTAAAGTGTGCGACGTTATGTATCCAGACAAAACGCAAGCATTTTTAATTATAAGCTTAAGCAGAAATACTGTTGATAATCGTGTATTTGAGCTTGCCACCGATTTGCAAGCACAGTTGATGGAAAAGACTTCATTGCATATTCCCTTGCTGTGGATGAGAGTGTCGACATGACTGATGCTCCACAGCTGTCAATCTTCATCAGTGGAGTGAACTCTAGTTTATGTGTGACAGAGAAACTTTTGGGAATTAAATCAATGCATGGCACAACCATGGGAATAGATATGTGAGGAAGTATCTAAATGTGTGAAATGAAACTGCCCTGGGACAAACTGACAGAGTTGACAACAGATGGAGCGGCTGCGATGTACAGTGAAAAGAGCGGATTAGTGGGGAGGATGCAGGAGAAGATGCAGCAAGAGAAATGAGCAGGTGAGCTGACAGTGTATCACTGCATCATAAACCAGGAAACGCTGTGTGATGAAGATGAACAAAAACCCACAGGGGTCATTTCACTGATGCACACCTTCACTCCATCCTGAGGGTTTCCACAGCACAGAACCTAACCCCAAACATTAATGAACTGGCAGCCAAGAAATGATGCCAAACATCTGGCTCTGGCACATGTGCATAAAAGAAGAATGTAGCCTACCTAAATATGTTTTCTTTTTGTACTTTATCCAATATCCTGTCTATCCTGTTTAACAAAAGTTTACCCTGTTTGGTTCTCGACATAGTCCCAGTTTTTAATTTTGGCCATCTCTGCGATTGAGTTTGACACCCCTGCTCTACTCTTACTTCTCGAGCCCTCTTGTCAGGCTTATATTAAGTAGATGGTAGGCCCACATCCTTGAGAGCTTGTGGGAGAAGTTTGCCCTCAGATCTTTATGACAGAAAAGTCAGAAAGTTGCAGTTTCGGTTGAGACACTAAAACTACTTGGTTAGGTAGTTTTGGGTGTTTTTTTGTTTTGTTTTTCAAAGTTTGGATTAAAATAATAATAGGTCAATGTCGACTTCTGATTTCATGCAGGATATAAACAGTGGTTTAACAGAAACATTGAAAATTAAGTCTACATTATTTCATTTTAGCTTAAGATTTGAATTGTTAGTGGCGACAAGTGCTTATGAATTTTGGGTAGTTGAATATTTTACACTTGTCTTCCTAGGTTTATGGTCTTCGCAAACGCTCACACCCAACCTCCAGTACTCCTGTACAGACAGTACAGTGGGCTCAGCACACATCCCCGGGTGGAGCCAGTGCAGAGAGTAAGGATGGGGGAGAGGTAGGGGCCGAGTCTGACCGTTTGAGGGCGATTAGTGAGAAAGTCCATAATCCAGGAGCAGAGTTGTGTGTGGAGACCAAGGTGGAGCAGTTTCCTAATCAGTATGTGTGGTATGATGGTGTTTGTTACGGCCTTGAGCCGTTTGTGTCTCCTCCTCCCCTCCCCATTACCTGCAGGTGGTAGTGGTTCGTCATCAGGGCCTGGCTATTTAAACCCTGATGACTCTAGGTGTGGTGCCAGTGGGCCATTCGGCAGTGTGGAGCTGTGTGTGCGTGTGACAGAAGAAGATAGGTGATGTGCTGGTGGTTGTCCTCAGCAGAGTGCAGAGTGATAGCGCAAATTATAGCTGGTGATAGCGCTTATTTTGTTTGACGGTGTTTCCTGATTTAACCAGTTGTGTTTGTGTTTCAGCCTGGTCTTCCTTTTGAAGAAGTCCCTTTCTGTTTCTCTCTTTTGGTGAACTTTTCATTTCCTCATAAATAAATATTTATGTTAAGAATATACTCTGTTTCTCTTTCTTTCAAAGGAATCCCTGCCATTATATATATGTGTTGCTCCCCATTACTCCTAGACCCTTCGGGGACGTAACAGTGTTAAATGCAGAGCCGTAATCAATGAAGAGCATCCAAACGTACGAGTCCCTGCGTTCTAGATGTTCCAGTGCTGTGTGGAGAGCTATGGTGATGGCATCCTCTGTCAGCCTGTTTTCCCTATAGGCGAACTGATATGGGTCATAGGTCGGGGGGAGGCTGGTTTTAATGTGCCTCAGTACCAGTCTCTCCAGGCACTTTGTGACTATGGGGGTGAGGGCAATGGGTCTGTAATCATTTAAACAGTCCACAACATGCTTTTTTGGGACAGGGATTATGCCAGCTGATTTGAGGCAGGGTGGGACAGTGGCTTGTGCCAGGGATAGATTGAAGATCCTCGTGAACACAGGCGCAAGCTCAAAAGCACAGGCTTTGAGTACCTTTCCAAGTACTCCGTCCGGACCAGCAGCCTTCCTTGGATTGACGGATCTAAACCCCCTGTCTCAGCTTATGTTCCTGCACAGACAGTGCCTGGGTGCCGGTGACAGGAGGAAATGTATGTGACGATGGAGTTTTTGCATCAAAGCGTGCAAAGAAGCAGTTTAGCTCTTCTGCCAGCGATGCCTCGGTATTAGAGATGGTGGAGGTGCTGCCTCTGAAGTGTCTGTGAGATGCCCCTAAACAGACTGTACAAAGTCGGCGCTCCTGTTTTTACTTTACTTTACTTGTAAGTAGCCAGTTAATGAATTAGCATCGGGCTCCAGCTAGCTGCCGCCAGCTGTGTGGTGTCTCTGTCCGGGACGTCTGCGCTGTTTTCTCTGTGTGTTTGTTCTGGTGTTTGTGGAGCTGCTTGTTGGCTGGAGTTGTTGGCTGCTGTGTTGACTGTGCTTCTCTTGGGCGTCCAGGACAAGTTTCTCCGGGGGGAGACGGTGGAGGTTGATCTAAGCTACGATGCTAATGGGAGCGTCTGGTAGCCTCAGTTATTAAACCTGCTGAAGTCAAAACATAATAACAAGTGTTATAGTTTATGGTGTTAATACTTTGAATAAAAGGCATCCGTGTGAGGTTGAAAAATAAAAACCCTCCACATTTGTTAACTAACGTTATGTAATCTGAACTCTGTGTAAACGCAATAAAGTTTCTGTAACTTCAAAATATTAACGTCTCATTTCTGAATGTTTCCAGAAATAATGTTTACCCAGATGTTGTTATTGGTTAAGCTGGAGTTGGTTATTGAAGCTAGACATTAACATAAAATTTCATGGTCAAACGTTATTATTTATATTTATATTATTGCTAAAACAGAAATTTTAAGTTTATTATACTCCTGAAACTGACTGACTGTGATCGGCTGGAGGCTGAAATGTTGACATATAACATTACGCTAGTTTATTAAAGTACCGTAACCGGTGCCAAAGCTGGTCAGTACCGCCGGGTTAGCCAGCTAGCTCGGTGAGCATGTTTCATTAAACAGGCTTCATTCAGCTCCACCCTCGCTCCACCTCTGTGTCCATATTAGATTAACTCCAGATTAACCGGAGTTAGAAAATTGTTCTTTAGAAATCTATGGGTGATGTCACGGAGACTACAGCCATGTTTTATACAGTCTATGGCAAACACACATTCTTTTTTCAGCCTATTCAAAGGCAAACCATCGTGAGAAAACACCCCAATGCCTATACCAGTAATATCTATGGCGTAGAAAACGGCTTATGCCAAGATAATTGGAGTCGGTTACTTAGTATTTATGGTGAATAATAAATAATATGCCATACACATGCCTGGTTTATGTTCCATGATGTGGAGTTTCGTATGATGTAATTTGTGATTGCATTCTACTGACAAATTAAACACACAAAAAATAATACTTCCAAGTATGATTTGATTAGTTGACTAGTTGATTAGTTGTTAAATTTCTGTCATCAATTAGTCAGACTGGCTATGGTGGTATGATGTGGTATGATAACAACAGCCATGTTAGCTAAGGCTAGCTCTATTATTAGCTTTGGTTGCATCCACAAGGACATGTGAAATTACTTTACTGTCAGTTCAAAAGCATAGAACATATTGTAGAGTAATTTTCTGGACCCAAGTCTCAGGCCAATGGACCAAAATCAGGTTTTAAAGGTGTTCAATTGATCAAAAGTTTCTTCAAAATCTTCAACAAATTGGTTAAAAATCTTGCTGGAAAGCTGCTCCAAAACACTTTCAAACAGGTCTCAAAAATCTTCAAACAGGAGTCCAAGATGTTGTGACAATACTTTATTATCGATAATAAAGTGAGAGAGTAAAC
This sequence comes from Holacanthus passer, assembly GCA_025331565.1. Taxonomy (NCBI): domain Eukaryota; kingdom Metazoa; phylum Chordata; class Actinopteri; family Pomacanthidae; genus Holacanthus; species Holacanthus passer. Next base: position 2,853,451 of record JAFREQ010000041.1, on the reverse strand, counting down.
AGCATGTACACAAGGCACAGTCCAAGAGCTCTCTGAGCGAAAATGAAACTTACATTCGTTTATATGGTGTTTGGTTGGTGGATTTCCACGCCTATTGTCCAACCCATAAGAATATAGAATTATGAGCTTTTCAACAATAAAAATTGTTAATTCTTAGTTTTGCCCCCTGGAGGCTGGTCCAAACGCACGTTTCTGGCCTCGTGACACTAATATGTTTGGGGTTTCTCGGTGCTTTTTCCGTGAGCCTTATCTTTTTTCTGTCTCCACAGTACCTGCAGCCACCATTATTTCTGGGAGAATCCGCCTCTTATTTTTTTAAAAGGAAATATAAGCCTACTGGTCAGAGATTTTCTGACCCATTCTAAGACTAGTCAGATAGCACAGATGGTCGTTATCAGTGTCCCTGATTCAATCTCCTACTGGTCAGAGATTTTCTGACCTGTTCTAAGAAACAAACATACTAGTCAGATAGCACAGGAAATTCTTAGGTTGGTGCAAGAAATTTTAGGCTTATTGCAAGAAATCGTAGGCTACTGACGCAGGCACTGACGCAGGCAGCACAGGTGGTCATGCTGGCACGTGGTCTTGACTCGTTCTGTCCTCAAATAACCTCTGCTCAGTACTTTTCCACTATTACAACACATCCTTGATTACACACACAGTATTATGCAGGTTATCATGTTCATATGTTCAGTTTTAGCTGCTATACACATTGCTACACAGTCCTTGAGAGTTTTATCATCAAATCCCATTACATTCAGAGCCTATTTATTCTTCATCAAAAGCATAGTCACAGTGTAGTGTTTTTACACTACAATATCCCAACAACACAACAGACAAGTGAAAATTATACATTCCTTTATTTGTGTTGTACTACATTGTCATAGAAAGAAAAAATACTGTGGGTCTGGAACTTGCACAAATGAGACCAAATAATTTGCTGGTGCAAGCAACTGAGAAAGTTGGTGGTGCCAGTGCTACCAGTGGAAAAGTTATTCTGGAGCCCTGGCTCACACATCCTTCTGAATCATGGTTATGCCTCTTTCACAGTTCGTGGGTTACAGATTACATATCATATATATGCAAAAGAAAAATGCTCTGCGTGCAGGAGCACAGTCTACATCACCTTATCATCCATGATTTGACCCTCAGACATACAGTATATTCCCAAGAAGACTTCTAGACCCCTATTCCAAACCTGTAAATGAGTTAGAGTTATTTCAATGTGTTTTTGCTATCCTCAGGCATGCAGTTCTGAGACATTCAGTATCCCTGAGCCTGTTCATTGGAAACTGGAAGTGACTTGTAAGCTGGCTCATTATAGGTACCTTGTTTAGTCTTAACCACTAGCAGTGCTATGAAGCACTTGTTTGTTCACATGCATATGCATATGGATGACAGCTGATAGCAGATGATAGCTTTGCAAGAAAAGTAAATGCATTCAACGTGTGTGTTAGGCCTCAAGGATACACACAACATGTTTTGGTTAAAAAAATTAATGTAAACATACGTTTTGTTTCCATTCTCATTTTGCTGCAGTAATGTACGGGAGCACTTCAGTAACCTGCGACACTCACTTTTACAGGCACAACAAAAGCTCTTGATGGATGTGGTTTGATGGCAGTACAAGAAAAACAAACAGAAACTTTTAACCAGAGAAGAAAGTGAAACACATCTTTTCAGCCTGGTTTTGAGTTACTCTTTAGCCCTCTAAAAGTATGAGATGAATATTCCTCCATCCAAATTTGAATGAAATGGTGCCTTAAACCTTCTGTACTGTTGGTAACAGTTTAATCAGTCAGTGTAGGTGTACTGGAAAACTTTGTTTTGTTATGTGGTACACTGATGCTGTTCCCACTTTCACCTATTTGACTTTTTTCAGATTAATATTGCATTGACTGCTGCAGTGTGCTGTCAGACAAAATGCAATTCTGTACATTCCATTTCTCCCACTTTTTCTCCTCCTTTTTAGTATTCAAACTCAGATGCTGTCTGTGCACATTCTATACTCACTGGAGCTGATGCTGAAATGAAATTTCAGTTTTCACAACACAGTTGGTGAAAGCTGTGAATGTTCAGGAAATTCAGTATTGACTTCAATCTTTCATAGCATAGTGGAAGTAGTATTTAAATTGTGGTTATCACGACTCACATTTCCAAGTCTGTCTACAGTAACAGTATGGGCATGCCTGTGTTCAGATACAGTAGGTGTTGCTGAAATGATTCTGCAGTCAGTCACTTCCCATCCACCTATAGACTAGTCATGTCATGAAGGCTGGAGCCTGGCAGGCCCTGAGGTCGGCACAGTGTTGTCTGTCAGGAGCTGTGATGAGTGTGCACATCAAGGCCTTCACTGATTACTGCCATCCTGGCTCTGCTCAACATACCAGAGAGCCACCTGCATGGCTGCCATGCTTGACTTGTCAGGAGAGATCTCATTTTGCTAACTCCCTGACCTCCACACCATCCATCCTTCACAGAATGCCCTTGACTTTGATCAAATGATTTACTAAACACTCCTCAGTGTGCTGCTCTGCTCTCTTGGATGAAATGCTTCTATCCTTGTCCCCTAGGCCCTGAGAGCACATTCTACAGGATGTTGCAGGTCATTTGCAAAGTACCATAATCTAGGCTGGAGTCTGAGGCAAAATGACTAATCAATAGTACATAAAGTGTCAGTAACAGTTTTACTCTGTTGATCTAATATTGATTTGAGGAGATAGCATCAGTTTATGAAAGATTTTGCATTTGTTGTCCTATAGAAGGAGGAGCCTCTTTAGAAATGTCTTTGGTGCACAGTAAGTCATGCATTTCACTGATAAAACAACAGCAGGTAGGATTACATAGAAGACTGTGTAAATAGCATGAAGACTAGTTCCCACCATAGCTGAGCTTTTTACAACATCTCATATTCTTCCAAACATGTTGAATGTTTCTTACTTAGGTTACATTCTACATGTTTTATGTTGCATCAGCGTGTTGGTACCAAAATGTACAATAGACTATGCTTTGTTGAAAAGGAAGGAGAAAAGGGATAATCTCACTTTATGTCAGGAAGCATGCTGCTTTTATTTCAAGCTGTTTATCTGAATGTTTGTTCTCATGTGAACAGTAATATGGCACTATGCATGAAATGATGTGCAAATGTCCACAAGGGTTTACTGAGTTCATTCAGAATCCGTTCTCTTTTAAGCTGTTGGCTCTTTATCTGAGTCATTGAACTGAACATTAGAAGACATCGCAAACACAAGAACTGAATTGAATTTAAAATCGAATGTATATTGTTTTGATTAAAATGTCAATGTCCAGATGATATACATATATATATGGGGGGTTTGCTTATGTCCAAATTGGGGACATACACTGAACTCAAGACCAGTTGATTCGGGTTGTGTGTGTGTGTGTGTGTGTGTGTGTGTGTGTGTGTGATTTAAATGTGGTATAAATATGTGATTTCTTAAACAGACACACAACTTGGATACACACCTCATGCCAATGCAACTCCCACCGCAACTCCATTATGTGCTAAGCTGTGATGCTTCCAACCTCCTTCTGTTCTATGTTTTGGTGCATTATCTCAGATTTAATTTTCATATATGTGTTAATTAAGGAGGGATTAGTTCTCCCAACAGAGTCCTCAATGCTACTCAAATTCTTCATGAGTTCTCACAAAGAGCAGAGCCTTTACCATCTAAATCTGTATTGCTAAAGTGTATTACCATTAGCTAGAAATGGTCACTTCCTTTGAATGAGGAAGATACTGGACCATGGACATCACTAAAAATATGAGCTATGAGCTCAGCTGGCAACACATATGTTTCCCCCATAAGAAACTTCTAATTCCATAGGAAACCATGCAGGGAAAATCCTGTGAGTCTGCAACAGGAACTTGTAAGACAAGATAAAAGTTTAATGATTCCTGAATTCCTGTTGAATTGATGATAAAGTTCATTTACATACAAAATCACAGCTATCTTGTCTTCCTGTAGGGCAGGTATTCCCCATACATTGCAATATTATTTACATCATGAACAAGCACTTGTGACAAGGAAAAAATCCTTCTAACAGACAGAAACCTTGAGGAGAACCGGACTCTGGATAAGCGGCCATCTGCCTTGACTGATTGGTGACAGTGAGAGAGTGAGCAGGAGGAGAGAGAGAACATGCAGTAGCACAATGCCACTTCCACATAATAATAATAATAATAGTAATAATATGATGATGATAATAACAACAATAATATTGGTAGCAGTGGTGTGAGGCAGAAAAACCTGCAAAAAATAGACAGTAGTAGCCAAGGAAGTGGAATTGCTGCTATCTTTGACTTAAGCCTCTTAATTAAACCTAAACCTTTAGACAATTCTATCTCATTTGAAAGCCTTGTTCTTAGTCTTTCACACCCTGCCTGGAAAACACTGCAGCCAATTCTGTTTGTTATAGTGTATTGTGCTCCTGGCCCAAGCTCTGAATTTTTTATCAAGTTTAGTCCTTTAAACAAATAATGCAAACATTTGTACACCAGATGTTTATCGGATAGCGCTGTCACTAAATTTAAGGAAGTGATTCCATCAGCGTTTAATTCAATGCCATGTATCAATATAGTAGAGGACTCCTGTGCTAACCTTAGTCCCTCCCAAATTGATAATCTCACTGATAGTGCTGCAGACTCAGTGCAAATGACAATTGACTCTCTTGCCCCTTTGAAAAGAAGATAATAAAGCAAAAGAGGTTAGCTCCACGGTATAGCCTGCAAACCCAGAAATTAAAACAAACATCGGTGTCTTCATGAACTTCTTTAATGATAAGATTCTAAATATTAGAGACAAAATTCATCCCCTCCTGCCATCTGATACCGATTTGTCCTCAAATATGGGATCTGTACAGACAACTATAAAAGCTGATATATATTTAGACTGCTTCTCTCAATTGACCTTCACCAGCCAACTTAATCAACTTCTTCATCTAAACCATTAACCTGTTTCCTAGACCTAGACCTCCTTTATTAACAGGCTATGTACTACAGTCCTCTGAAGTAGGCTGAATAAAACCTCTCATTAAAAAGTCTACTCTTGATCCAGAGGTTTTAGCCTTATAGACCCACCCTTTTTTCTCGAAGGTCATTGAGAAAGCAGTCACCAATCAGTTTTGGGTTTGACAGGGAGCCAGTGCAGAGAAGCGAATATGGGACAGGATGTGTCTGATTTTTTGCAATGCTATGTAGGTGAAAAAATATTACCTTTAAGTCATTTTTATTTTTCTGTTTTTCACACAGGTTCCTTTGTATGACTCTACCATGGACCACATTATCTGCTACCTGCTGGTCCTGGGAGCAACAGTGACGATCACAAATGCATGCCCCAAGTACTGTGTATGCCAGAATCTATCTGAGTCCTTGGGAACATTGTGTCCCTCCAAAGGCCTCCTTTTCGTGCCTCCAGACATCGACCGCAGCACGGTGGAGCTCCGTCTAGGAGGCAACTACATCCTCCGAATTACGCAGCAGGACTTTGTCAATATGACCGACCTGGTGGATCTGACCCTCTCTAGGAACACCATAAGCTACATTCAGCCCTTCTCCTTCGGTGACTTGGAAACACTGTGCTCACTTCATCTGGACAACAACCGCTTGACGGAGCTAGGCCCTGATGACTTGAGAGGCTTGGTTAATCTGCAGCACCTCATCGTTAACAACAACCAACTGGGACACATCCATGACAAGGCCTTTGAGGACCTGGCACCTGCCTTGGAGGATCTAGATCTCTCCTACAACAACCTTATATATCTGCCCTGGGATTCAGTCCGTCAGATGATTAACCTCCACCAGCTTAGCCTGGACCACAATCTGTTGGACTTTATCCCCGAGGGCACCTTCACTGACCTGGAAAGGCTGGCGAGGTTGGACCTCACCTCAAATCGCTTGCAAAAGTTACCCCCAGACCCAATCTTTGCGCGCGCCCAAGACTCAGTGATCCTGATTACACCTTATGCTCCCCAGCTGTCCTTAAGCCTAGATGGGAACCCACTGCACTGCAATTGTGAGATGCTGTGGCTGCGAAGGCTCGAGAGAGATGATGACCTGGAGACTTGTGCCTCCCCTCCTGCCCTGAAGGGTCGTTACTTTTGGAATGTGAAGGAGGAGGAGTTTGTGTGTCAGCCTCCTCTCATTACCCAGCACACCCACAGAATGCTGGTCTTGGAGGGTCAGACAGCCAGTCTAAGGTGTGAAGCAACTGGGGACCCTTCTCCTACCATCCACTGGATCTCCCCTGATGATCGGCTCCTTGGCAACTCCTCCCGAACCACAGTTTACAGCAATGGAACCCTTAGCATCACCATCACCACTTCCAAGGACTATGGCACCTTTACCTGTATTGCCGCTAATGTGGCTGGGGAGTCCACCGCCTCCGTGGAGGTGTCCATTGTCCAGCTTCCCCACCTCAGTAATGGCACCGGGCAGCCAGCACCACCAAAGTCACGCCTCTCCGATATCACAGGAACCACCAGGATCAGCAAAGGGGTTCCCAAGAGCCAACCAGAGAAGACTGTGACTGTCTCTGAGGTGACAGCTGTTTCAGCATTGGTCAAGTGGACAGTGAGCAAGTCAGCTCCCAAGGTGAAGATGTACCAGCTCCAGTACAACTGCTCTGATGATGAGGTTCTGATCTACAGGTAAAAAGTTACCAGTGGATCAAATGACAAATAAAATGTGTAATGAGAACGAGGTCAAATGTAGTGATGAACCCGCAAACGACAAATACTATTATTACTGGCAGACCTGGAAAATTGGCACAAAAGTGCAAAAAACTACAATGAAGCTGTCACCATATGACACCATGACAAGTGGCCACAAAAATAAATTTATTCAGCTTTAATGTTGCTAATTTCTTCAGTTTCACCTCAACTGAAAGATATTTTGCACAGAAGAAATACTACTAGTGTGTTGAAATTTGAAAATTACAGTTGTCACTATGGCATTGTCACAATTTTTCCAATATTTGTGTCGCACTAATTCTACAATTCTACAATTCTACAATTACATTTAGCTACATGACATACATACATTCACATACCAATGGAACAGCCATCGGGGTTAATTTGGGGTTCAGTATCTTGCCCAAGATACCCACTAATAGGCAAGTCATGGCATCTCAATGAAAGGCTCAGCACAAAAGGTGATTTAGGATGTGTTTTGGAGAAGCACATAATCTTAAACAAAGAAAGATGCATTTTTCTTAAACACTGGATGATGTCTATTTAAAGGGTGCCATGCTTTCAGACTCACACAGCTAGACTTCCCAGTGGAAACAGTGTATTGCATAGTTTTCTGTAAAATTTTATACTGATGTTGGCACATCCAAGGGATTCATCAATCATCCAATGTCTGTATCATCCATCACATTGTTTAACAGCAACAAAAACAACTCTTTTCCCCTTAATCTTTTCATCTAATGTCTCCCTCACTAAGTACAGTGCTGTGCTGAGCTGGGCTTGATTACACTCAGCAGTCCAGAACCAAAGTTTCTATTCTCAGGACAGTGGCATTTCTGTCAACCCAGTAGCATTTGAGAGGGATTAAAATGTATTATATAAGGCTTGTATTCTCCTGTTACAGCCTATAATAGTGCAAAATGCAAAAATAGCCAGAAAAAAATGCAATTACTTAATTCCATTTAAGTCAGATATTTAGAGTTGTCGCCTCAGGGTTGTGGCCACCCTTTCATTGCAATATTTCCCTTTATTATGAAGCATATTTTCTTTATTGTTTCACCCTGACAATAATGCAGGTAGAATGTAATTCAGTCTTTTGTGCAAAGATACAATACATCTCAGTAATGTAACGAAATCACATTCAGCATTCATATTTTTGTGTTCTTGTATAAAACATTTTATTTTGACATTTTGACAATTATGAAGAAAAGTTATAATTATAATGTGAGACACTATCAATTTTATGCAACTATTGTGTTAAAAAAAATCGTGTTATGGTTATGACAGTGCCATGTGAGTCTTATGCACACCCTAACGAATAGTGTTACAACCCTGCAGACACAAAAACTTCTACCTGGAACAACAAAGCGTTTTGTATTCACTACAGCTGTGATTCATGCTTTTGACTGGCTTCTTCTCCATGGCAACCAAGGCTGAGGCTCATGGGTATGAAAGTATTTTGAGCCATTTGTACTGCCAAACTGACAGACAAAACCTGATTTCTCAGCAATGGAGTTGAAATAATTCAAACTGGTGGCCAGAACATAAACCTAAATTATCATTACATTATCCAAGAGAACCCTGTGCTTGTGTTTTAAGAAACATTGAAGGGGAAAAACATTTCTGGACCCAGTGGTTCTCTGACTGTCTGGATTCTAAACGTACTTGTAGGTACATGTTTTGTGTATGGATGATGTGGTTTATTAGGAGCAGTAGAAGTAAAAGCAGGGACCTCAGACTAAATTTTGCTGGGCCCCACTGATGTCCGTTGATGTCTTGAATTTAAGTAATAGACAAATAGTTGAACCAGCAAGTCCTTAATGGCAATTAAGATGTTAGCAAAAGCTGCACAAAATCTCAAGGGATTAAAACAGAGCTTTCATGCTGCCATGAGAATATGATTTTCTACCTTAATAAGAACAGCCTCTGTGCTGCACATTGTTCTGAAAACAGCCTGAAATGTTTCATACATTGATTCATTAAAGCCAAGCTGAAGTCAGGAAAGTTGCATAGAGACAACTCTCTGTGAAAGTTTAGATAAGAATGGAAGTTTTGAAGTAGCTGCTGGAATTTAAGAGATCCAGACTTCAGCCATATCCCACCGTTGTGCACAAGAAAAAAACACTGGAGCTAAAAAAAAATGTTACCACTGCTCATTTCCATTTGGCACATTGTTACTTTAGCTAAGAGTCTTATGTGTTCCTTTATGTAGGATGGGTTAATGTGAAGGCTTGAGGGCCCAGAGAAGTTCTTCAAGAGAGAACAAAATTTTAAAAATCTGCCTTTGGCTAAAAAGGCAGCTGTTTTTATTCCTGAAAAGTGTACTATTCTGAGATGTTCCAAAGTTTGTGCCACATGTGTCACATGTAGAGGGGTAGTTGCCAAAAATGTACTCAAGTAAAACTACTGTTTCTTCATAATAAGTACTCACGTAGAAGTTAATAGTCATCATCAGAGTATAGAGGAGTATCTACCAGAGAAACTTGGTGAGAAGTGACTTCATAAGTATAAGTTAGTTTTATTTTATGTGTATGTTTTAATCTTTGATCTTACTTGGTTCATGATAAAGATTTGAACATGTATTTATGGTAAATTTGCAATGAAAGATGAGACCATCAAAAAAGTCCTCCAAATTAAATGACAAAATAATGTGTTTTTTAACTGAAATTGCACCCCTATCAGGAGGACATCATTATTTGTCTTTTGTCATTTGTCATATCAAACATGTTTAATACCTATAAGGGTGGTTCAGTAAACAAGAGACAAGGAATATATAGCCAAGAGTAACCTAGCATAAGAAAGTGCCCATCAGATGACAAATTTAGGCAAGTTATCACAAAGATGAATATTAGATAAGAGATTAATTGTCTGTTAAATACAAGTGAGTGATCACAGCTTCAGATTTGTTATCGGTCATATCCACACAAATTCTGATTTTTTTCTCTGTATCTCATTGTAATACAAAAAAGGGCAAAAATTCATGAACACTTGTAGCATATAGAACAACTTTCAGACCAGCATTCCAGCTTGTGGTCTTCATCAGGGTCATCCTAAAACACATTACAAAAAACATTTGACATGAATGATGATTAAATAGGGTAGGCATGAAGCAAAAAATAAATGAATAAATAAATAAATAAACAGTTACTATATGTGTGTGTGTGTGTGTGTGTGTGTATGTATGTATGTATGTATGTGTATGTATGTATGTATGTATGTATATATATATATACACACACACACACGAGATATACCTTATTTGGTCCATAAACAGGAGAAGTCATGAAAGGGGCACCACTCAAACTTGTATAGAGGAGATCTTAAATCAAAAAAAAGAAGAAAAAACCCCCAATTCAATTCAATTCAATTTTATTTGTATAGCGCCAAATCACAACAAAAGTTATCTCAAGGCACTTAACATACGGAGCAGGTCTAGACCATACTCTTTATAATATTACTTCAACAACAGTTCACAATGTGCTATTTATATAAATTACAGTGTCTTCAAAATTGAGAAGAATTGAATTGAGAAAAGTTGAGATTAAATATGATGAAACTAAAATGATTTTTAAAAATCATTAAAGATTGGTAAGAGCAATATGGAACATTATAAAACCACATAAAGACGAGATTTAAAGAAGATATTTAAGAACGCATTCGGAGGGTTTTGAACTTGCAGATAAGCCTCTCGACTCTTTGAATGGACTTTTGAATCTTTTTAACCCTTTAAGGGGTTCTTCCCTTTTATTTTTTTTGGAAGCATTATATTGATGACATGTTTTTACTTTTACACTCAGTCAAAACTCAGTCGTTTAGGAATAAGGAGGTGTTGGTCAAAACTGAAGCAAGCTCCAGAGGCCACCATTAAGGCTGTTGGATATAAGCCTGGAAAACTGTCATGCAGTACTCACAGCCCAGACAACAGCAGGACCATACCATACCAGGTCATTTTGAAATGTTACGCGTCCTTTATAGAAATGTTTGGGTCACCAGGAGCATGCATGTTCACAAAATATCATGTGTCCACTTCAGTAAACAGTGTCATAGCAATATTAATGTCAGGTGAAGTTCATTCTTGCAAACAGCAGTTGACAAAACACTCTCAACTCTGTCCGCTTACTAACTTTTTTGTGAACATATTCAAAATTTTCCTTACTCTGAGTAAACGCAGTCCTTGTAGCCAACAGTTTAGAGGTACAAAAAGGGAGACAGGGATATTCTTAAAAAGGAGAAACACAAAGAAGACACAAGTCACACAGTAAAGAAAATACAAAACCATTGCAGTTTATTTTTATATTATAATTAGGGCTGTCAAAATTGATGCGTTAACGCGGATTAATCCATCATCATGATTCATCTGATTAAAAATTTACCCATCTTCAGTGCAGAATGACTCAAAATCTGTGAAACGTCTCTGGCAACGCATTTCGGGCAGTTTGTCCAAGTAGAGATATCGTCGCGCATGCTGCTGCGCATGTCGTCACGCATGCTCAAATGGGCAGTTGATCCGTTACTGACAATGTCAACAAGTTAGTTTGTCTTAGTAGCTGGCTGAAAAAGGAGTAACAGGGCCACATTAATGTGGATAAATGTTTGTTTTGAAAAAGACAAATTTAATAAACACGTTAAGTGCATATATATTCCCTTCTTTCTTGAGTCTGTTTGCTCATGCAAAATGAAACGCGATTAATATAGATTAAAAATTAATGATATTTAATCGTGATTAAAATTAATTCACAGCAACCCTGTGATTATTCTGATTAAAAAATTTAATCGTTTGACAGCACTAATTATAATATTATGTTAAACCAGGTTTGAATACCATGGTCTGGACTGTATTGCACTTAGAGGCCCTTCATGGGTCTGGTAATTATGATAACTGACCCGTGGTCAAAATTTCCATTTCTGTGAATAGTTAAGTGACAAAAGATGAACTGATCTCCAAAGACATAAAGTTAAAGATGAAACACTCTTTTCAACATTTTAAGCAAGGATAATATTACAATAATAATATTATAATTTTTGAATTGAAAAAGGTGCACTACACAAAAGGTTTGGGTACCCCAAGAGATTTGAGCTCTCAGATAACTTTTACAAAAGTCCCAGGCCTAAATAAGCTTGTTAGGGCTATGGCTTGTTCACAATCATTGTTAGGAAATTGTAGGCCAAGTGATGCAAACTTCAAAGCTCTATAAAGACTCTGACTCTTCAGACCATGTCCCAACAATCATCTAAGCAACTGCCTAGCATTCTGAAATTGAAAACAACTGATGCCCACAAACCAGGACAAGGCTACAAAAAGATAGCAAAGTGTTTTCAGGTAGTCATTTGCTCTGTTCGTAATGTAATTGAGACATGGCAGTTAACAGGAAGGGTGGAGGTCAAGTTGGGCTCTGGAAGATCAAGAAAACTGTTGGAGAAAATTGCTGCCAAGCCAACATTACATCACTTGAAGGTTGCTGTATGCAACTGTATGCCTCCATGTTTCATGACTTGGCAAAACAAAAAAGGTGTCTTTAGCTATTGAACTCATTGGGGTGTTCTAAACTTCAAACTACTTGTGAAGTTATGGGAGGGACAGTGAACATTTACCTTCATGTTAGCTGCTGTGTACTGCTGTGTACCCAGAATCATGAAGGCACCGTGCAGTGCAGGCTGCAGGTTTACATGAGCTTCCTAATGCATGCAACCATCTAAGTTTGATGGAGGCAATGTTTTATTACAACCGTTCGAGGGTATAGACACAGACACAGAAAAATGTTGCAGCCCATTTAATCCTCTACAGTACAACTGCAGAGTCTAAGAGCGAGAAGCAGCCAGTGAGAAGCCATTATGGATTTTGATTATATAAGCATATTCAAATTTCCCAGCATCACCCCAGTCTTTATGCTGAAACCATTTGGCATGACCTTGTCTGTATTTGTCCAAAGAAAAAAAGCCTTATGAAATCAATAGAGATAACAAATAATGTTTCAGTGATTCTTTGTAACTGAAAAAAAGAACCCAGATCCATGAAATAGTGTAAGGGCTGTAAACAGGAAAGGTGCAGCCTGGAGGATTTGTTTTGTCAGCTTGTTCTTTGAACTGAGAAAATATGTGGAATATTGGAACTGTAACTGACAAACCTCTTGCAAAACTTAAATAAGCCTTAGGTAAGAGCTCATCTCCTTCTGCATCTCCTCTCCCACTCTTTTCTCCTCTCTCCCCAGCTTTCACTCTGATTAGTGCAGTGGCCTTACACCATCGGGAGCTAAGCAGGCCACTCGACAAATTGCCTTTTGCAGCCTAAAGTGGCAGGAAAAAATCTTCTTTTTATCTCCCTTTGATAAGCATGGGCATAGGTTTCTCTGGACTTTGGCTTGATTTCTGTGAATATAAATGAATTAGCCAGCCTTCCCCACTGTGGGATGAATAAAGGTATATCTTATCTTATCTTATGTAGACAAATTGAAATCCATTAAACTCAGACACAAGAGCAAACAGCACATCGCAAAAGCATCATTAGGCTAAAAGAAATTTTTGCTCTCAATCCCAGGCAGCCTGTTATAATGGTTTAGTAAACTGGAGCACAAGTTGTTAAAGAAGTAGAACTTTTGAAAACCGCTTCTTTTGTTTGGGTTGTGGCGACAAATTGGGATAAGGCAAACACTGAAGTTGTGATGTTTTTGGTTCTAATCTATGATGTTAGTTGCATGTCAGATAATAGTCCTTCTGGTGAAGAGAGGAATTGGTCAGTCGCAATAACTAAAATAACCTTATATCACATAAAGGATGCAAATCCAAAATCTTTACTTGAGCAAATAGAGTTCAGTACACAGTAGAATAGGGAGTAACGAGACACATGTGCAGCACATTAGGGCGGTGCAGGTCATTGGGGGTGGGAGACACACGGGCACGAAATGAAAAGTCTGAAATGAGAAGACGTGAGTAAACAAAAATGAAGCAGGAAATGCAGAATGTGAGAAACTAAAAACATGGCCTTTGGCAGTATAACTAGACTTCACAGTCATGTGACAAGTTTCTGCATTTTACGCCTTAACTCAAAAATGACTAAATGATAAAATGCACTGTTTCCTGCTTTATAATGTCCCAATCAGCAGGATGACATGTTTGTCAGCGCCTTCTAGATCAGTTACTATTCACTGCTTCTAAATTGATTCATATTAGTGACCTGCTTTAAGGTTAGGTTAGGTATAGTCAGAAAAAAAACTTTCTTGGTAAGAGTACGGGGACAGTTGTGGCATAGCAGTTAAAAATAACTTCTTTGTTAAACTTAGGGAATCTCTGATGAGATGATTAGAAGAAACCAGCCCAGGAGACAGGATGCAGCAGGCTCCCATGACAAAGTTGCAGCTTTGTTTAGTCGTCTGGCCATGTACCCATGAGGTTTTGTGGCTCTATAATAACATTACTCTACTTCTGCCCTTATTCCTGACAGACATGAGTCATAAATTACATGTCCACGGTAGGTTATTGTCTGTTAAATGTAAACATAAATTGTATTGTAGGCATCCAGACTGACTTTTTACTTGAGAAGACAGTGTCCCTGGGTAGCTCAAAGTGTCCTGCATGTTTATGCGGGATATGATTTGGGCCTTTGTTTGAGGTAGCCTGCGTGAGTCATCATCCCAATTTTTGTGACTAGGCACCTACTACACACACAAGGCTTTTCATGTTAAGATGAATGGGTTGAAAGCTATTTTTGTTTGCTTGTTTTTCTCACTTTGGTGAATACACAAGTTTCAAACAGTCATCTTTAGAACATGACATTAGTTCATTACAATACAACTGTGAACATGACTGCCACAAATACTGATAAAAGCAAATAAATTAAGCAATTAATTCATTTTTGCTATTAAAATGTATCAAGGATTTTACAAAGCTGGCCAATTCATTTTTAAATGTTTCCAAAACAGGAGGAGAGCTACCAGCAGAATCAAATTGTTTACAGCATATTCAACCTTTTTTTTTTTTTTTTTTGCAGCCATGTTTTCCCTATGCCACTCCTCTGGTAACAGTCTTTGTCTTCTTGCATCTTCATACAGTCTGTTATTTGGATGGCCCCTGCCGTGTCAGCGAATGCTACAAAGGATAGTGTGTTAAACACAAACACCTGTGTGCGCTCATAGATCACGTGCCCATGCCTGAGTTTCTTGTGTAAGCATACATATGTAGTATGCATACATACTTACTGTAAAAGCCTCCCAAGGACATTATTCAGTAGTTCATGCCTATTCATTTTGAAAAAGCAACAGCCAACGAGGAAACTTCAACCCTCGATGGATCAATAGTGTAACTCAGTCATTCAGTAAGTCAGCGACAGACTTGACTGGTGTTTATAGGGCTAGCCCCACTTTGCCATGGTCCAACTAAAAACGAACAGCAAAGCAGAAGCAGAGCTCAGCAAGAGCAGAAGAAGGGAGGGGAGTGTGGCGAGGGGGGGATAAGATTGGTAGTATGGTCGTGCCATCTATTGCCGTGTTTCCACTGCATGGTACAGCTTGGCTCAAGTTGATTGGATGCGCTTTTGGTACCAGGCATTTGGTGATACCAGGTACCATTGTGGGTGGGATTCTCGCTAAATCATCATAGTGACGGCAGGTGAAACAGCAACATCATCTACAATGCGACAAAAGCACACAGTTACCATTTGGTTTTCGCTGAGGTTATACTGAATAAATTACCAGGTACCAGGTACTATCCGCAACTTTTGACAATGGAAAACCAAAAAGTAGAGTTGAGTCAAGCCGAGCAGTACCATGCAGTGGAAAAACACAGCTCATGTTTTTTGTTTTAAACATTGCAGTTTCATTGTATGTAATGTATGGACTAGTCTTGTGGCCTCCAGAGTGCTGCCATGCTCAAACTTGCCTCAGCTGTCCGATTCTCCACCGCTATACTTGCTGCCATCACACTCTACTCTGCCTGTTCATTTTGAGAGAGCTATGAACAGTTATGGGGGAAACTTCATCATTTGACCCACCAATGCTCTAAGTTCATCAGTCACTTAGTAAGTCAGGGACAGACTTTCGCATTGATATGGCTGGAACCACTTTGCTGGCATCCAGCAGGTTTGTTCTCTGCCATGTAGTTTGTTTAGTGACAACTCGGGTTGGGAATGAAATCCAGTATAGAATCTAAATCCTTTAATATCAAACAGAATTTAGAGTAGCTTTCAACATTTGCAAGTTCTAATGTGTGTTTAAGGTAATTAATTATACCGTCTCTCACGTAGTTACTGTTGGTATGTTTCTGGATCTTAGAATGCTACAGTTATTTTAGTAGCATCTTACTTCGAGCCCTACCATACATTTTTAACCAGAGTCAGCCTAAAGGTTAGACGATCAAGTTCATGACTGATGTGAATTCATGCATGGGAAACTGTGGGCCTAGAGGTGCATTAGTAAATTCATTTCAACAGCAGGTGTGAGTGTAACCACAGCAGCAACGTCCAGTACTCCGCTGTTGTACCCCGAGCAGCTCGCCTCAGGCAGTTGGAGGCTGTCTTTCTTGGGGGCCAGTCGACATCTTGCTAGTAGTTGTTGAAGCAGGAAGGAACATTTCTTCCTTAGCACACGCACACACACACACTCACACACACACACACCTGTGCATACAGCATTACTGTTCTCCAGAGCTTAATACCCTAACACCTGACACACTTCTTCTTACTGTTGTTACTGCCACAAGAACTATTAACAGTTACCACAGGTCCAAATCTATCTTGGATTGGCCCATATAAAATGTGTTGTACTCCCTTGTCTTTCTTGCCTTTCCTGGTTTTTCTACTTATTTATTTATCACTGCACCAGCTCTGATATCAAATGCCTCTGTTCACTCCAGCAAGACAGATAGCTCTGAGAGATAAAGCCAATTACTGTTGGCTGTCTGTTAAAGCAGCCACCACAGAGACATAGCAGTAGAGAGTAACTCCAGGGAATGCAAATGGAAATCCTAGCTCTCCTTTAATGAAAAATTGCACAGTGAACAAAGCTTGCATTACCTACCGCAGCAGTTTGTTAAGTCTCCATGTGCTGAAATTACATGTATACCCTGTTCCAATTTTGATGGCTCAATCATTAATAGCATAAACTTTATCACTCCTCTAGGTTTTTATCAGCCCATGCTACTACAGAGTAAGATCTCTTTATCTTATGTAGTTAACCTGCAAGTCTTAATTGTTTTCCGTGTCTTTGTTAAGGATGATCCCAGCCTCCAGCAAAGCTTTCTTGGTGACAAACTTGGTGTCAGGGGCACGCTACGATCTGTGTGTGCTGGCTGCCTGGGACGACACTGCCACCACACTCACAGCCACCAACGTCGTTGGCTGCACCCATTTCTTCACCCAGGAGGACTACCCTCAGTGCCACTCTCTTCCCAGCCAGGTGCTGGGAGGCACCATGATCCTGGTGGTGGGGGGCATCATTGTGGCCACTCTGCTCGTGTTCATCGTCATCCTCATGATGCGCTACAAAGCTGCAGATACTGAGCCTCCAGTGGGGAAGCTGACCAGTGTCAGTGACATACACTCTCAGACCAACGGGGAACGACTTGGGCAAAATGGACTTCTTATGCCCCAGTCTCAGCCTCAGCCTGAGCCAAAGGTCAAGGCCAAAGTGACCCTGCAGGATGAGGTGGTGGAGTTCAGGTGTGGCTCTCTCCAGAGTAGCCTCACCTCTTCTTCCTCTTCCTCAGGCTCCATGGATGGGGGCTCATACAGCCCCAACAGCACACTTGCCAACATTTGGAGGTCAGCTCCCTCCAAGCCCCGGTCAAACCTAGACCAACTCCTCGGGGCCTTCACTTCACTGGACCTGCGGGGAGTGCAGGGCTGCGACCCGGGGGCCTCCAGTAGCGCTGCAATGACGGCAGCAAAACCCCACACAGACAGGGAGCCGCTGCTGGGCCGGACACTGGACTCCAGCCTCAGCCGGCTCCTCATGCTACCTCTGGACACCAAGCCAAAAAGAAGCCAGTCATTTGACATGGGAGATGTAACAGGCACCAGGACCTTTCAGCTGTGCAACAAACCACGCAGGATCAGCAGTATCTGGACTAAGAGGAGCCTGTCTGTAAATGGCATGCTACTGCAGTGTGAGGAGGAGAGGGACACAGGAGGGAGCAAGGGGACAATAGACAGTGCTGACTGGGTGATGGAGAGTACAGTCTAGGAAAGACAGAGGACCGTCACACTGTCAAACACTGCCCAAATGAAGGGCCAACAGCTATGCCAAGACAGACCTGCTGGTCTAAGCCTTTGTCCTGCATGAAGCACACTCATTTTCATCCCTTCCATTCAAGACTCAATTGAGACATGGGGTTTTCACAGTCATAGCCAAATACCATAGCCAAAAATAGAACTTTAGTAATAAGACCTTTGGATTGTTTTGCCTCACACATTGTACAAATATGGATTAAAATGACTGACCAGCTGAAGGGAAATGACAGAGCAGTGCTGTCTGTTACAGCATATGTGGTCATGACCATGGACTGTGATTATACTACATAAATTTAACGTATGTTGTTAAATTAAAGTGTTATATTTTTTCTTTATTACTTTGCTGGTCAAACACAAATGATCCATTACTGGTCTCTGCCTTGACACAAGAGCAAGGTGTGACCAGTACAGGCTATGAAATCTTCTATTGTAAATTTATTCTCATATCATTAACCTACTGGTGCAGTTTAACCTCTTTCTGACTGAATGGTGCAGTATATATACATAGATGTGATGCTGTGATTCATTAAGATTTAACAAAAAAGGTTTATTGACAACCTTGTATGTGATTATATTTACTTTCTATACAGTATTTGAGGAGGTTACTCAATAATTCTGTATGCTAATCATATCAAATTTTATGTGAATGCATAGATTATAAAATACATCATCTCTTAAACTGTGGCTCTATTGTATGTGAAGATTCAGTTCATTGTCTAAAAAATGCCAAATTATTGAAGTGGAAGCTGATCCAATAGATAGGATTTTCCAAGACAGATAGGTCTGTTTTGTTTGTGTACATTAGATTTGTTAGGCACAGTAACAAAATATGTATGGGTTTTATGGTTATTCATTTCAAAGTAATTTTTGAAAGATGCACTGCCTTTTGGTTACAGCACCTAATAACACCTAAAAAGCATTTTCTCCCAGTTCATTGAAACTAACTATATTTACATGGCAATATTAGATGCTGTGAAAAAAATCAGGGTGTTGGACAATTCTGGTTTACTACAATTTGAGTCACCATCAGGTCTATTAGCAATGACAACAGTCTACTCACCAAAGACATTGTTGAGCTCTGAACATGGCATCATGAATATCACTATAACAAAGCTCAACGCTGCTAGAAATACAAGCAGTCAGACCATCAGACAGGTTGGAAACAAACCAATATTTTCCCCAGATTATTTCAACCAAAATTTCTTGACCCCTTAGGACTAGTACTGGGCCACAGCATAGTTGCTATGAGGTTGCAGGGAGTAATAATTAACAACAACTTTGGACTCAAGCTGTATAAAGTCAGATGTTCCCTTTATGCACTATAATTATTTTGGGGGAAGCTAAAGTTTAACCCTCAGTAGCTTTAAAATATACATGTCCAGTTAATAAGTCTCTCATTTTGTCATGGTTGTAATTTACTTATATCTTTTAAGAAGTCCCATTATTTGTTTTGAGATTGTGCTTTCAGACATTTTGTAGGAATACACTTTTTTCAAATGGTTGACATCAAATTTTGCAAACTAAATTCCTCCATGTTGTCTTCATACATTGGTCAATTTTCATAGGATTCATACAGGTGGTATAAACCATCCAGAGGAGATATGGGTTTAATAGGGTTTAATAAGTAAAAGTAATAATTAATCAATTTCGTGAAATTTTAAATTTTTTTATTATCATGTGTTGCATGTTTCTGTCACACTGACCCATGAAACAGTTTAGCCCAGTGTACACACTCATGCTGTCATTTCTTCCATGTTGTCTGAATGACTTTTTTGTGATACTTCTGATATGACTGCGTGTGTACAGTGTCTCTGTATATTGGACTTTTTTTGTACCATGCTCCAGTTGTAATATGTGTGGCAGTTGAACTTCATAGTAGGACAGGAGGTTTGGAGCAGCAGTTTCAATTGTTGTTACAGTGAAACTCTACACATTTCTTACCTGAAGCTGTAAAATATGTTTGTGAAGTCAAATTTGGTGTTTTTGCTACAAAGATAAAACAAAAAGTCTCCTGAGTCATCTGATGTCAGAGCATTTTTTTCTATGACTGTAGCAGCTGGCTTATTTGGGAACTGAAAAGCACAAACAAAAGCAATCATAAAGGTGAGACCCAGAGGGGTGGAAGTACAAAAAATTTGAAAGTGAAGTGGACTGGAATTACAAAATACTAATGCAATTGAGTATGAATTATGGTAAATAGTTTACATTCATTAGGTACATTAACAGCTGATAGGACTAATTTATGTTTGCATTTCAAGTTTTAGCAACAAAACCTATAGGCCTGCAGTAGTTTATGAGCCAAACTGAGTGTCATTGGTGTGAGCTCTCAGCAAACCATATGGCCATATTTGCATGTACTGGTCTACTGGAATGCATTTGCATGATTTAATGTTTAAAACAACATTATTTTTCTTATACTCTATATTGCTGCAACACCTCTTTTCACCCTCTGTTTGAAACACTCCAGTCTCCCTTAGCCCCCCCTCCTGAAAAGCTCAGCCTTCTCTAATTGGTCAAGTCTCTGGTGCCAATCACTATAACCGAGTTTAGCTGTACTCATACCATAAATATCACTATAATAATTGCTTCTAAACCAAAAACTCACCACCGCACATGTTTGAGAAGGCATTCAAGGAGAATGGTTGTATTAGCCTCGGCCTCACTGCATTATGGTCTGAGCAAGCTAGCAGCTACATTACACAGCTTTGCCAGGAAAACTAATTCCTGCATTTTAACCATTTCTTTTTCATATGTAGCTATATTGTTACCTTCAGGAGATGCCCATCAACGGTGGAGGAAAATCTTATCTGTCCACTCTCTCACCTGGTTCCATGGTTGGAGCCCCATAATGGCCACAGTGAGAAAAAAATATATATCGAGCCCACAGCCATTGTACATTGTACACTGAGTACTTGAAATGCTATTGCATATTGCAAATTTTGATTAATTTGTACACACATGATAAGAGTATATATGATTCCCTTTACTCAACAGGAGGGAGTAAAGGGAAGAGAGTAAAGTAAATCATTTGAATGACTTGTAAACAGTTTGAGTCAAGTATAGAGGCTGTACTATGTTAGCCAGTGTAAGGGTTTTTTTCAGTTGGTTTGTAAAACAAACAGCCAGCCTCAGGCCAGCCCAAGCAGAGGGACTGGGACATCCGAAGAGGTCAATGTGTTCACAATGCCTCCTGCTGGCTGTTTGTTTTACAAACCAAGCACGAGAAAAACAGATAAAAACAGAGCTGCACATAACACAGCCTCTGCGCTTGACTCAAACTGCTCACTCATAGTCCTTCAGAATGAATGTTTCCCACTACTCGACACATTGATAAACTAGGCTGGTCTGTTGTTTTGGCTCTCTGTAGATGTCTCTGGGTCCATGAAGTGGCTATGTTACTGTTCTACAGAGCAGCAACTCAGTCTGTTATTTGTTATGGTATCACATCATTGTTTGGTAACCTGTCTGTTAAACCCAGATCACAACCTCTGATCAGATGCTGTGCCCATATTCTCTCTAGGACAGAGGTTACTAAGGCTGACCGCGGTCCGAGTCCGGACCCAGAAGCTGTCCCATACAAACTCGGACCTACAACCAAAACCTGACAGGTCGCTTCTATTTTAACCCGGTGCAGCTTTTGTAGTCTTTACAGTAGTGGTTTAGTGGATGAGGAAATGCACAGACCAATTACATGCGAGTTAAGCCATTCCACGTGATACCACTCAATCAGCCAATCAAGTCCGTGCATTCCAGGCGGTAAATATTGCGACTCTACGATGCAGACAGATGAGAGAGTTAGAGGCAAGTTACACATGAAAAGAGGGTAGAAAGAAAAAGAAAGATAGCGATACATGTAGAAAACAAAGGGAGAAATACAGACAACTGAGCCGGAGAAAGTTGAGGAAAAAGACGAGTGAGACGAAGAAAGTTGAGAAAGAAGACGGGTGAGACGGAGAAAGTTGAGGAAAAAGACGAGTGAAACATAGAAAGTTGAGAAAAAAGACGGGTGAGACGGAGAAAGTTGAGAAAAAGAAGGAACAAATGGCGCTCTCCAAAAAAAAGAAAAGTGGACAATGAAAAAAGAGCATTTAATCTGGAATGGACAGACTCATTTCTGTTCATACTTCCTACTGGGAGCACTAAATCAGTGTGTCTCATATGTGACAATATGTGACATATTATGAGACAAAACATAAAGGCTTTGAACAAACATACCCACTCAAATCTGAAATCGGAGCACAGAAAATAAGTAGTCTCAGAGTCCAATATGACCAGTCCACCAGGATCCTGAGCCACACATTCACTGCCCAGCAACATGCCCATGCGTGTTCCCTCAGAGTTGCTTGGATTTTGGGTCAACACAAAAAGCCATTTACTGATGGAGGAGTTGTCAAAGAATGCATGAGTGCAGTAGCTGAAACACTACTTGAGGGAAAACAAAAGCAAGAACTTTATGACAAAATAAAGCAAATACCCATCTGCCACAAAGAAAAGTGAAATATTGACTCAGGACGTGCTAACCCAGCTAGATGAAGCCATGCATAAGGCACCATGTGTAGGCTTAGCTGTGGGTGATTCCACTGACATGTGTGACAATGCTCAGCTGTTAGTGTATGTCAGGTTTTTCAACACAGACCAGAAAGCATTCTGTGAAGACCTGTTAGGTGTCACTCCCCTTCAGACCAAAGTACAAGTACAAGTACAAAAGGAGAAGACATCTACCTGGCCATTAAGGAGATGTTAATGAAGAGAGGCATAGAGCCCAAAAAAAGGGACAGTGAGATGTGTCTCCTTTTGTTGACTTTATTGATAAGCTGATTGTAAACTTCAGCAACCGTTTTGACAGCTTCAGCTTTGGACAGCAGCTCACCATGTTCATTCAGAACCCATTTCTCATCACAGATGTCAGGGGGTTCTCAAAGGAAGTGACACAGCACTTTAAATGGGTAAATGCTGGGCCTTTCCAGATGCAACTGGTTGATCTCCAAGCAGATGTGGCCCTGAAAGAGCAGTTTGTAAGAACTGACCCTTCCACTTTCTGGCTCCAAATGATCCCTGAGACAGCTTTCCCAGGTCTGAGGAAAGTAGCCCTATACTTCTTGACCATGTTTGGATCCACACGCAACTGCGAGGCAGCGTTCTCCACATTGAACATAATCAAAATTAAATATCGTTCCGGGCTCACCAATGAGCGCCTCTACATGTGTATGAGAATGGCCCTGACTCCATTCAAGCCCAGGTTTAAAATCCTGGCAGGACAAGCTAGAGCTCAATTCTCTCACTGAGCAAAAAAGTGGGGGAGTTGAATATAAGAGGGGATGAAAGTGAGTCTCTAAAACTGTTCAATTGTTAAGATGTGTTGAGATTTATTGTGTGTAAAATTGGTTGAGGCTGTTGAGTCAAGATGTGAAACAGAAAAGGGGAAATTCAAGCCTTTCCTCCCTTTATTTTATTTTTCTGAAGTTAAGCACTTTATTTGAATGAAGAAGAGCTCAACATGCATCCATCTACAGCAGGGGTGTCAAACTCAAATGCGCAGTGGGCCAAAATTTAAAACTTGGACAAAGCCGCGGGCCAACATTGAAATTTATTGAAAAATCTTCCTCCAGATATAACAATGAACCATTTCACATGGACCCAAACAAGTTTTGCTTAAAAATTGAATATGGAACAAGCAAAGCTTAATAATATGCAATATACAACTTATTGTTGCACACATGCAAAATCAAGTTTCAAATAAAAAAAAAAACACAGCAATGGCATTCATTTCTAAAACAAAATTTAAATAAAAATCGTATTGTCATGGTTTGGTCTCTTAGTTGATTTTGGTGTTTTTGTAGTTTGTTTTCTGTGCATGTTTAGTTATATACTCCAGTGTTTTTGGTTTGGTCTTTTTGTTCAGGCATTGCTTCAGTGGCTGGAGGTGTGGTCTTCAGGTGCTGGGGCTCTCTTTAGCTCAGCTGTCCACTATTTCCAGTAATGACTGGCAGCTTAAATACCCCTCTCCTTCACCTGCAAGCTGCCAGATCGTCCCCTTAGTAGCCCCTTTGTACATCCCCTGTGTATGGCCCCCTGTTTTTCTAGTGCTTTGTGGTTCCTGCGTTCCCAGTCTTTCCCGCGGTTTTCTAGTGATTTGGTTTCTCCAGTGTTTAGCCCTCTAGTGTTCCCTATTCTCTAGTGTCTCTAGCATTTTGTCCTCCTCTTCACCTACACGTCTCCTGCCGCCCACCCTCAGCACCCACCGCCCAGCCTTCAACCACTGAAGCAACTCCACACCACCTGGACTTCCTGGTTTTGGTCACCTTTTTGGTTTTTTCGTGTGAGTCCTGGAGTTCTTTTGTTTCAATAAATCTGTTTTACCTTCACCCTCGTCTGTGTCTCGCTCTTGGGTCCAATTGTGAAAATAACTGAAATGGTGACATGTATGCCTCTTTTTTTTATTTGCAGCCTTCTGATTTAAATTTCAACAGTAACCTTTTCCACAGGCTAATGATAAATTTAAAAATAAAATAACAATAATAAATTAATTAAGTCGGCTGGGCCGATTTTGCGATCTCTGCTGCCACAATATAACTAACCTTTATAGCAGCCTCACTTTGTGATATGGCTTTTTTGAACATAGTCTGTTGTGAAACTAACCTTTTCATCTCCTCTACTTTCTGGCGCTTTTGAGTCATGTCCAGGTCTTTGTACTTGCTGTCTAATGTTGTTCTCCTTGGTTATAGCCACATTGGTTCCACATACAAGACAAACAGGTCTGTCCTTTACATATGTAAACAGATAATCTGCCTCCCACCTGTCCAGAAAGCTCCTGTTTTCTGTCTTTCTTTTCGCCATTTTTGCGAGAGGTAGCACAGTGGCAGTAGTAGCATGAGGTCGCTATGACTACTGTCAACAGAGGAGAGTGTGTTTACGGGTCCTGTCCTGATCGACGCGCCAAAACACCAGCAGAGCATTCTGGGATTTGTAGTATTAGTGGTACATGCACTAATACTGACGGACCAGCTCTAGTAGTCATTTGTATTGCCTTTGTATTGGTATTGCCTTGCGTGTTGTGAGTTAGGGGTGGACCGCGTAGGCAGGAACGGAAACAGATAGTGGTATGGAAAAAGTCTTTAATGAAAAAACAAACTAAGGCAAAACTCAGGTGGAGATGGCTGGCTGGTGGACGGATGGGATGGTGGATTGGTGACGGTGGCTGGAGTAGGAGACCGGGGAACTGGAGACACGGGAACACGGGAGGAGAGACAGCAGGGAGGCACACGGAGAACTGGGAAAAAACAAAAGTGTGAGAAGCGAGGAAAACAGGTAGCAATACATTTCCAAAAACTGCCATTTAACGATTGCAGGAGAAAATATGGGAGCAAGATTCACCGTATGTGACGGAATAATCTGGCAGAGTGGAGTCAGGGCCAGGTTTATGTAGGAGGTGATTAATGACAATTGAGAACCGGTGTGCCTCATCTGCCAAGACTCGGGGCGGGAGTGAGAGTCGCACCAGCCACGCCTCCAGCCAAGACACTGAAAGAACAGGGAAAAGAAAGACCAAAGACAACAAAAAAACCAAACACAAAAAACCAGACCATGACATCATGGGCCAAATATAATTACATTTGGTTGGCCAAAGTTGGCCCGCAGGCCAGAGTTTGACACCTATGATCTACAGCATCTCTTGGTTGGTGTGCCCTCTTGCAAGAGTAATGAAAGCCATCGTTATGTCTGGGATGTCCATCTCCTGTATCAGTCTCCTGATTTTAATCGTCATGTCAGAAATTACCACAACAGCCTACTAGATTAATACAGCATTTGGTTTAAAATGTGTATTTCAGAAAGCACTGGACTTGTGCAAGATCTAAAAACAAATCTGAAATATTTAATTCAATTCAATTTTATTTGTATTGCACCAAATCACAACACAAGTCATCTCAAGGCACTTTACATGCAGAGCAGGTCTGGACCATACACTTTAACAACAGTTCCCATCATGAGCAAGTACTTGGACTTGACTTAACAGGCAGAAACCAGAAACCTCGGCACAGAACCAGGCTCAAGATGGGCAGCCATCTGCCTCGACCGGTTGGGTTGAGAGAGAGAGGGAGGGAGGGAGAGAACATACAATACTATCTATAAATGGGATGATGATAATAACAATAGCAGTGTTAAACAGAGACACGTGTGCAGTGGGAGGCTTGTAAACATGGGTCCAGATTCTGCAGCTTCGGTGACACATGTACCTGCAGAAAATGACAGGAGAGAAAAGAGAGGAGAGAAACCAGAGAGCACAAAACTACGAGAGAGGGAGGAAGTTGCAGCAGCATTCTGGATCAACTGGATGGTCTTTAACGACTTACTGGGGCAGCCTGATAATAGAGAATTGCAATAGTCCAGTCTAGAACACACAAGATGTCCAACCTGATATCTTACATCAGTTTCTGTGAGGACATGTGTGTGCCAACCAAAACCTTCTGCATATACAACAATAAACCCTGGTTCACCGCAAAACTCAGGCAGCTTCGTCGGGCCAAGGAGGAGGCCTACAGAAGTGGGGACAGGATCCTGTACAACCAGGCCAGGAACACACTGACAAAGGAGATCGGAGTAGCAAAGAGGAGCTACACTGAAGAGCTGCAAAAGAGCTTTTCAAATGACCCAGCGTCAGTGTGGAGGGGCCTGAGAGACATTACCAACTACAGGAGACCATCCCCCCATACTGTGGGGAACCATCAACTGGCTGACGACCTGAATGTGTTCTATCTATTGCAGATTTGAAAACCACACATTCACACCCCTCACCCACTCTGACTCTGACATCAAACAACCATCTACACTCCCAGCCACCCCCTCATCCCTCCTGACTGACCCCTCACCTGCACTAAGGATCTGTGAAGAGAATGTGCTGCTACAGCCAGGATTTGACCTTCCCTGGCAGTCCTGATTTCTCAATCCTCCTCAGCCATTCTTCTGCCTGCTTTTCAGTGTTGGCTTCGTTGTTCCTGTCCCTGAGGGAGTTATCGTACCACTTTCCCAGGCAGTAGATTTGGTTGTTCTCGATTGATGGAATTACCTCCCCCCCGGTAGCTCAAACTTGCTCGTCACTTTTCCTCTCCTGATCACCATGCTCCTTGACTTCTTTGGTTTGAATGACATCCTTGCCCATGATGCCAAGTCCCCCAGTGTCTTTAGGACCCACCTTGCCTGTACATGGGAATATGTAGTTATGGTGAGGTCATCCATAAAGCTACTTATTGGGAGTTGCCTGGCTCCAAATTCCATCACTGGCCCCCGAAATTCTTTCTCTGAGGCTGTGATGAGACGGTTCATCCCCGTAGATAGATAGATAGATAGATAGATAGATAGATACATACATACATAGATGTACTTTATTTGTCCCAAACTGTGAAATTCCTTTGTTGAACAAAATGGAGGAGACTGTGCATCCTGTTATGATACCGTTCTCCATGGCCTGCCATTGGGTGGTGAACTCGGGTGCCGTTAATCTCAAGTAGACTTCCCCGAAGTTGCTGGTGATCATTCCTCTGATGTGCTGTGGGATTTGGTAGTGTTCCATTGCTACACTGATGACCATTATTGCTGTAGTCGCCATAAGACCAAAGCCACCAATACATTAAACAACACATAGATCGGCACACAAATCTTTCTATGGGATACAGTGGAATCAGAGATTCACCACATTAATGTTTGGCTGACAAATCTGCAGCAATTTTCCCCCTGATGGACGAATAAAGGAATATCTTATCTTATATTTTCAGCATCTTCATCTAGAATGCCAAAGGTTGTTCTTCTGGTTTGCAAAGTAGGGTTGTAAATATGATTGTAAAAAAAAGATAAACAGTATCTAATGAATATATGAAATATCTAGTAAAGCCAAAGTAGTAATAAGAGCATCTAAATGATCTTAGAAAAAGTAGAGATGTTGATTTATTTAAGATTTAGTAGGCAAGCACAAGTTGAACATCTTGTGGTTTACAGCTTTCACATGACTGGCCTGGATCAGGGAGTTTTTCATGCTAAAAATGCCTATGTAAAAATCTATGTGGCAGACTATGTCTGGCTGATTATGACTGTAAAAAAAATTTTTATATTAAGTAATTTAGTTTTTTATTAATTTCTTATTAGGTGTGCTATGAAGAACTGCCATGAAAATGTCTGAAATCATGAACCTGTAGAACCTGTTTTATACAGTGTATGGCTAACTACAAACTAACACCCGTATTGAAGCAGTAACCTAAATTTACACAAAGAAAACATATCGAGGCCAAATCCTCTTTCACAAATATGTCATTTTTACACAAACATGGTGTACAGATAGAATAATATGATTAGTGTTAACTATAAGGTCACTGACACAACAACTTCTACAAACACTGTGTTTATTGTCCAAATAGCTATTTTAAGCCATGTTTTTTAGATTGGCAGGACAGTTCACAGCTCAAGAAAAACAACTACAGACTTTCTTGCAGTGAGGCTAACCAACTGATCAGCAACATGTCATCAATTGAATCCAGACCAGTTCCAATGCAAACACATACAGAATCTAAACTGTCTGAGTTTTTTAAATTTTTGGTAGCACTGAATTGAGGAGACATTTTGAATGGTAAATAACAAAACATACAGGCTTGCTAAAATTGTTCATTAAAAGTTGGAAGCAGTAAACCAGCCCTGGTCATAAGTGCTTAAAATCCTAGTTGCTCATCATCATCATGCTCATCATCATAATAATCTTCATCATCATTGTATACCAGTGACTGACAGGTGGTTCATAGAATAATTACCATGTGGTTACTAAGGTTAGGTAACTTTACTGTACGATACTAGAGTCTCATCAAAGCAGAAGTAGACAGACAGGACAGGCAGAGACTGCTTGTGTCAGTGTCTTTCATGAGGTTTGTATATGGTCATTTTCAAAGTTGGATCTTAATTTTCACTCCCTCACAAATATTATTGTAATTTTTCACTTACAATTATAGAAAGCAGAGATGGCATACATTGTGTTTTTCAAGGTATACATTGAACTCTTGACATTACTACAGCTCTAATAAAGTGCTTTATTAGAGCTAGTTTATAGATGATATAAACCATTTCATGTTACTTCTTCATCCACACAGCCCACAGGATTGTATTTCATTACTGTACACGGAAAGATAAGTATAACATATTTGAAATATTATCAACTAATCTGTGACCTTATTGCATTATTCAAGACCTTCATGCATTCATACTTACTTATTAGTTTTAGTTTCTGTTGCCCTAGCTCCATCTCCCTGATCTTCTATCTCTGCATGTCTCCCTCAGAGAAGACAACACTAGACAACAAAAATAACAGAAAACAAGACTGTCAATGCTATATACTACTTTGTGCAAAATGCACTTGTAAATGGAATTTAAAATTCTACTATTCAAAACCATTGTTACCTGCTTCTTCTGTGAATAGTTTTCCTGATGCCTCTCTAATGCCAAAATTGTTGTACCCCTGTATAGTTTAACTTAATTAATGTTAACCAATTTATGTGTGACCAGCTAAACTCCAGAACATATAAAATTCATAAGAATAAATAAACCACTAAGCACAGTGGCTACATTGAACCTCTAGGACTGAATTTTGACAGGTTATACAGCACTGAACCAACCTAGGTCAGTTGATTTCCTCCGTCCAAAATGCAGGCCAGTGAGTCATCTTCTTTGTGACTGTGGCAACCATAGCCAATGCAGCTTTGAAACAAGTTTGGTGGGGAAAATGATAGATTCAAGATTGCTTTTAGGCATTTCCACTTAATTTCAGCAGTGTAGTGGATAGACAGGAAAATGGAGGCCAAACAGAGAGTGAATGATATAAGACACGGGTCCTGATGTCTCTACAAACTTAATGAAATTACCTGGCATGGCAATTTGTGTCTGTAAATGTGAAAGATTCCTGTTTGAATACAGTCTGGCATAATTTGCGAGTTAATGTGTCACAGCCTTTTATCAAAACAACAACTCAGTTTTACACAGGAGTAACGAGGAGTTACACAGGAGGAGCATGTATTCACATGCAAATGTGGGGCAACAACACAGGCAATGGTCTGGTGGATCACATACAATTTGACACCAGATGATATGATTTTTTTTTTAATCATACAATTTAAAATGAGCATTTAAACTGTGATTATTTAGTCAGTAAGTGAAAACAATACAGAAAAATAATTTTAAATGGATGTGATATGTGTCTGCATATGCGATAACTGTTTTGCAATTGCATTTGCTCGATTACATGCATTACCAATTCTTTTGTGGTGCTAACTTGAACTTGAATCTATCTATCTATCTATCTATCTATCTATCTATAAGAGCGTTAGGATGAAAGTGATGAGGGGGTGTACTGCTGGCCATGCAAGGTATCTTACCTTTGACAAGACCTTCCCCAGGCAAGCTCTAGACCATATGTATCAAACTCAAGGCCCGTGGGCCAAATGTGGCCCGCCAAGTCATTTTATGTGGCCCGCGAGAGCTTAAAAGGTGTATGAGGTGTTGCTTTAAAGCATGCATTAATCATAAACTACATCTCCCACAATGCATGTCGATTGTTACCCGCAAATTGACGCTTCCCGCCACTAGATTGCAGTGTTTTTACATCAGCGATTGAGGACACCAACTTTTCCAACATGTTTAATTCTAAAAAACCTTCAAAAGATCTAAAAATGACCAAGAAGAGAAAGATTGATATGGAAGGAAGGCAGTTTCAAGAAAAATGGGAAAGTGAATACATGTTTGTTCTTCAAGGACAAAAACCGGTATGTCTTCTGTGTTATGAGACGGTGTCCATTGTCAAAGAGTACAATCTACGTCAGCATTTTGACACTAAACTTGGAGCTAAGTATGCCAACTTGAGCCTTTAAGAAAAGCAACAAATTGGTGAAGAATTAAAAGGCAGACTGAAATCACAGTTCACGAAAGCTACAGCCAAAAACGATGCAGCAGTGAGAGCTAGCTATATAGTAGCTGAGGACATCGCTCATGCTTCCAAGGCCTTTTCAGAGGGAGCATTTGTGAAGCAGTGCATGCTGAAGGTGTGTGAGCAGGTGTGTCCCGACCAGATACAAGCTTTTCGTAATGTCAGTTTGTCAAGAAACACCATTGCAGACCAAGTGAAGGAACTGGCAGGAAATCTGGCAACACAGCAACAAGAAGAGATTCGCAGTTATCAGGCTTTTTCATTAGCTGTGGATGAAAGCTCAGACAACATGAATACAGCGCAGCTATCCATTTTTATTCGAGGTGTAAAGTCAGACGTCTCTGTCACTGAGGAGCTCTTGGATGTAATTGCCATGCATGAGACCACAACGGGAAAGGACATTTTTGATGCGGAGTAAAAATGAATTACCTTGGGAAAAGTTGGCTGGGCTAACTACTGATGGTGCACCTGCAATGTGTGGAGGAAAAACTGGCTTGGTTGGACTTATGAGGGAGAAAATGCAAAAAAGCAACTGCCACATGTCTCTGATAGCGTATCATTGCATTATCCATCAAGAAGCTCTGTGTGGAAAGGTTCTGGAGCTGGATAATGTAATGGTCACTGTCATGAAAACAGTGAACTTCATTCGGGCGTGCAGCCTGAATCACTGCCAGTTCCAGCTGTTCATCCAAGAGCATGTCCCCTCGGAGCATGGGGACATGCCGTACCATACAGAAGTAAGGTGACTGAGTCCTCAAATGATTTTTGAACTTAGGGAAGAAATTGCTCTATTCATGCAAAGCAAATGAAAACCCTTGTCTGAACTGTCTGATCCAAACTGGCTGTGTGACTTTGCGATGTTGTGTGACATAACCGAGCATCTCACCCAACTGAATCTGAGGCTGCAGAGACGTAAACAAGTCATCACACAGATGTCTGACATGATCACAGCTTTCCGGCGTAAACTTGACCTATGGAAGTCCCAAGTGAAACAGGATAATCTTGTCTACTTTCCTGTTTGTCAAAGCGTCTCAGCCTCAGCTCCCGGTGCTTTTCCATGTGATTGATTGGCTACCAAACTGAACCGGTTAATGACGGAGTGTGATCGGCACTTCACTGATTTTAAAGCTCAGCACTCAGGCGTTGACATTTTTGCCAATCCTTTCACCACCGACGTCTGCAGTGCACCCTTCAGATGGAGTTAATAGAGCTTCCAAGCGATAGTGGCCTCAGAGCAAAGTTTCAGGATGCTGCAGTTGAAGACTTTTACCATCTCCTGCCCCCTGGTTTGATGCCACAGCTCCGACTTCATGCTGCCCGTGTTCTGTCCATGTTTGGGGGCACCTATCTGTGCAAACAGATGTTTTCAATCATGAATCTGAACAAGGCCAAGATCACAGATCACGCGCCACTGATGACAACCTTCACGCTGTTCTACGGATTGCCTCAGCACAAAGACCTCAACCAGACATTGACACACTGGCCATGGAAAACGGTGTCAGACATCCAGCCAGAAAACACGCAAGTAAGCAATTTTAAAACCCTGAATTAAGAATGTAAAAGAATGTATTTGAACCAAGAATAGGAACAGTTAAATATGTGTGCAATTTAATGATTGTGCTTGCATTTTGTTTTGTGATTGTTATTTTCAGAGCAGGGTCAGTGGATGAGGATGGTGTGTGAGATAGTGTCTCAGGGTGAGGAGAGATCTACTTGGTGTGTTCAAGGACAGGCAGCATCACCTCATCAGCTTCAACCCAAATTTGACAATATTGTTGTGAACTGAGATAATCCTTGTTTTGGGTTAATTGTATTTACTGTGTTTACAGGTTTATGTGTTCATACAGACATTTTTGGTTATTTATATTAATAGTTTTGTTTGTTGATAGACTAATCTGGTTCCTTAACCTGATAAATTGAAAGGATTTGTTAGAATAACAGGGCAATAAGCTAGCATATATTTTTCCATATTTGTAACTTGAATAATAAATACAGAAATGGTTTATTTAACAATACGTGAAGGAGTAGTTAAATTTATTTTACATTACACTATATTTATTTACATTTATACTTACAGTTACAACTGGCCCTTTGAGGGCAAACATAATGCTGATGTGGCCCTCAGTGAAAATGAGTTTGACACCCCCGCTCTAGACAGAAAAGCCCTTCAGATCTATTACACCTTAACAGGCTGAACCTGACTATGTAGCACTGAGCTGTAATTCATGTTCTGAGAATGCAAACAGTAAGGCAAAGAAGAGAGAGCTAAATGCTGGGAATGCAGTCATGGATGACATGCTTAAGGTGTTTCAGTGTTCAGCACCAATCAGTACAGTGTAGTGCAGCATCACTGCAGTCTTTTGTGAAGTTTGTCTTAAGAGAACCCACAAAAATTCACTGCAGCTTCCTGATAAGTGAAATGTAAGAACAGCATGCACTCATATATACAGATATAACAAGCTCACAGAAATTTTAAATATAGTTTTAACATTGTGTAGTATTAACTGTTGGTGTCTTCTTGAGTTTGTTGTTTTAAAAACTCTCTTAGAGTTAGTTAGCAGTCTTTCTTACAGAATGTCTACTATGAGCCGTTTTCCCTGGGGTTAATCCTATACATTACCTGAAGGCCATTTTTATATTTTATTGACACACATTAAATGTGGAGCAAAAATTCCTTTCTGTGTTTGAAGACGGTAGGTTATAGGTGACACACTTAAGAAATTTTGCCTGTGTTGACATGGTAAGATTTATAGTAATCCTCAGGTTGTTTTTATTTTATGTCCCTTTTTTTATTTGGCTGGACAGCCCAGCACTGTCACTGTCATAATGTGTGAGTGTGAACCAGAAGCCTGCACTCTGCTTTGGTCTTGGTATTTGCTTTGGCCAGCAACAGCCAAAAAGCATTAGACTAGCCTTTTCCATCCTTCTACTAGAGCTTTTTGTTTGTCAGTCACTGGAGTGCCATGTTTCTGTTGAGGAATTTTGCTTCGCCCTGCACTGGAGAAACAACCTCACACTCCATTTGTAGTGGTTGGTTTGAAGTCCTTTCTGTGAAGCAAACATTTCACTTACTTCCATGACTTGAATCCATATGAATGTGAAAATTAACAATTACATATGATTACACACATACTTCCTTGATTGTACTACATAATTAATTATCAAACCATCACTATATATATATATGTCTATATATAATTGATATAATTATAATAATTGCAGTTTCCAAGAAATGATGGAATTCATTTATGCAAAATCAATCCATTATTGTATGAAGTAATATAACAAAATATTACTAGTGTAAGAATATCAACCTGGTGCTCTGATTACATAAGACCTTATAAGTATGAATGTGGGGCCTGCTGCATTGTGTGGATTAGTTTTAAGAATTTCCACAATTCTACAATTTCATTTAGTAGACACTTTTATCCAAAGCAATGTACATTCACATACCGATGGAACAGCCATCGGGGGCAATTTGGGGTTCAGTATCTTGCCCAGGGACACATAGACTGCAGGGGCAAGGGATCGAACCACCAACCTTCCGATTGGTGGACAATCGCTCTACCTCCTGAGCTTCAGCTGTCCCATTTGTAATTTGTAAGTAATTTATTTATTCCCTGGTTGTTGCTGAACTAAACTCTTTTTTGTAGCACCAGATACAAAACCAGGACTACTCTGAATATTTGTTTCCTATTCAGATGATGATATGATTGTGACACTGGATGCCAACTTTGGCCTTGTGAGAAAGCAAAGCCCAGACACAAGTGTGGCTGAGCCATTACATGGGAGGTGTATGTTTGCTGATGATAAGGATGTACAGGAATAACTGCTATTACATCCTGACAACTCAAAGCCTCACAAGTTTATTCATAGTGGCAGAATACTTTATTAGGACTGACAAAACTGAGTCCATGAAATGCTCTTCAAGGCTGGCAACGTGCTGAGGTCACAAAAACAAGAAGAGAAACTTGATGTTACAGTGTTTGGAGCCTCTTGTCATCACGAAAAGCCCCTGATGTTTGTCAACATGAGCCAAGGAAAAAGTCAGTGACACAGTAGTGGTATCTATGACTTTTAGCCTGCTGTTCCAGAATAGTAATTCCACTATTTGTCCCTATTCCCCTATTGTCATTATTGATAAAATTCATGACCCTAACATAAACCACAAATTATTATTTTTCAATTCTGTTTTTATATTAATCACCAAATGTGGACCTCATAAAATGTATATGGGAGGTTCCAAAATATTGTTTAGCACCATTCTATTATCTTCTAATCTAACAGTAACAAAAAATGAAAACAATTTTGGGTCTTTTTGAGTCCCCTTTTAGAACTTGAATTGATGCTGTTGATTGTTTGAATAATTAGTGTTCACCTTTCCTCAGTATAAAGTGTTTCATCATTCACATTTTTGTGGTGAACTAAGTTAGCCTATCCCCTGTATGGCACTAATGAGCTGATGTGAACAAGAACATTTAATTCAATTGGTCACAATAGAAGTGTGCAATTACTAAGGATAAAAGGGATGTGGTCACAGCTAAAACCTGTTGCTGACCACCCACCAAATGAAATGCGATCAAGCCTTAGCCAGAGGTGATCAGAGACTGCAGCTCTAATCAAGGGAAAGGTAATCTAATTTAATTAGTCACACTGAAATATGAAATAGGCCTTTTCACAGCCATGTCCCCTTTTAGCATGAGATCCAGGGGGTAACGAATAACTCAAGTGTGTAGAGAGCTGTCAGCAGGGATGTTGTGTAGTGGAGTACATTTGCTGTTACATTTGAATACAGATTACAAAACAAAAAGGTAACAGAGCACTTCATGTACTTTCTGTCCCATCTTTGTGATAAAACCTTATTTTTCTCCTATTAAGCACTGAGTACTGACACAGGAGATCAGGGCTGCTGAGTGCTGTGCCCAATGGCACTTTGTATATAGCCATCAGGGTATTTAATATTTTTTTATCTGATAAATGTATTTCTTAACCTTCTGTACTACATGTAGAGCAAGACAATAACACCAACCCAATTTGCTGAAGAAAGTTCTTGAAATAGATACTGGATGTCAAGTTAAGTTGTTTGTGGCAAAATACATGTATGTCATTAAAAAATTATTTTCACTAGAAAAAGACGAGGTCCAACTTACTTGTTTTCAATCACATCTCATGGCCTTCTTTTTGTAAATGGAGTTTCTCAGTTGTCATAGAAAGAACTGGAATGATCTAAGTATGGAACTTCAGTCATGTGATAACAGGTGGTTATAGAATGGGTCAAGATGTGAACCCCTGTCCCCTTGATCAAAGATTGTCTCTGGTGTCAGATGTGAATGTTCATCTTTCTCCGGTTGTGCACTCACTCCTGGTCAATGACCTTTGACCTTTTACCAGAAGGCAACTCCAACTGAGGAAGACCAAAAGGTGTTGATGCTCTGTTTTTCATATCTGTCCTCAACTAAATGTCTTGTTTTAGCTTTATAATTTATGTTATGAGTGGTGTAGCCACTTTGTAAGATAAGAGACTGAGTTCCACAGTTACTTCATCAATTTTTTCCAAGCCTGAGATTTGAATCAAATGTCCATATACTGTATCAATAATAATTTTCTACTATACTGTTTGTAATCTGTAATGCAATTACCAATATAAACCAATACAAATGGATGTAAAGCTATTTGTTTTTGGACAACTCATACCTTTGGGTAGCTTTGCTAATTAAAGTCACCGACAGGCTCTAGACAAACCTGGTTTACCTATACTGTAGCTTTCTGAAGGAGCATTTTAGAGCCGAATGTTACCAGACCCAGAAAATTCAGATTTGGGGACATTTGGAGCCAGTGTTTGGTCGTCATTATTAGTCCTAGATAATTAAATACTTTAGCATTGGTTTCAGCTAAAGATTGCATGGAGGTTGTTTATTATCACAGTTATGGAGCTGTAATGCCAACCATTGAATTTTTGTCAGGGTTTTCTATTACCTATTAGCATAATAAAAGCAAGTAAGACTCCAATTTGCTTGTCAGAAACAGAAATTTTAGCATGAAATTCTACCCTGAATGTGCCCAAGACATTCTCGGTCAGGGCCCAAAGGGAGACACTCTTAAAACCCCCGAATCCTCAAAAAGACCAATAAAGTCCGTGTCGCGGAGAGGTTGGGGTGGACGGATGTCAAACACAGGACTTTAACCCAGGAGACCCCTGTTGGCGTCCTGTGTCAAACGAGTCAACGATGACTGATTTTAACATATGTACATATGTTAACTTACATAACTGAACTTATGTGTCTAATATACTTCTTTTAAAACAAACCATTATTTTTTTCCTAAACCCTACCAAACTGCAATTGTTTCACAACGTTAACCACGTGTGTTACCATGACATAACCATACTGCCGTCACAATGTTAACTACATGTTTGTCTGGTACATCTGTTACTGGCAGTCTCCAAGGGTCATATATGTTGTTTTGGGAGTCATTTGAAAACAACCTATTATGTTTTTTTAGGTATGAAGGCATATTATGAATATGGTATGATGGGACAAATCACATGCAACACATATTGCACACCAAGTATTGCAAAACATCATTTTTTGGTTGATTTAACCCCTACCAACAAGGCTCATTTCAGACTTAGAGTAGTCTAAAGATCTGATATCAGAATTATTGACAATGTTTCATGGTATTGACATGCTAGCTGTATCTGGACAATATAGTGTAAAAACACTACATAAGTAGGCTCTGAATGTAATGTAGGTGATGATAAAACTCTCAAGGACTGTGTAATAATGAATATAGCAGCTAAAACCAAACATATAAGCATAATAATCTGAATAATATTGTGTGTGTAATCAAAGACGTGTTATGATCATAAAAATGTATGGTAGTCAGAGGTTATTTG
Organism: Holacanthus passer; assembly: GCA_025331565.1. Classification (NCBI taxonomy): domain Eukaryota; kingdom Metazoa; phylum Chordata; class Actinopteri; family Pomacanthidae; genus Holacanthus; species Holacanthus passer. The sequence continues at coordinate 2,815,678 of JAFREQ010000041.1, read as the reverse complement.
AAGACAGCGAGTCAAGACCACTAATTAGTGAAGAACACCTGTGCTGTTATCTCGTGTCAGCCTGTATCATCTCGTATCAGCCACCTGTGCTATCTGAAGTTTCGAGCTGGAAGTTTTGAGTTGGCTTGCTGTGCTGTCTGAAGTTTCTAGTTGGCTTGTTTCTCTGACTAGCAGGCTTGTTTCTTAAGAACATGTCAACATGATTTTTTATACTATTTGAAGTTTCTTTTTTTAAAAATAAGAAGTGAGTTAAGCCAGAAATAATGGTGGCTGAAAGTACTATGAAAATACAAAAAATAATAATAAGGCCCATGGAAAAGTACCAAGAAGCCCGAACATATTGGTGTCGCGAAGCCAAAAGATGAAGTAATTTACCTGCCCCTAGGGGGCGGATACGAACTCACCAAATTATAATAGTGTAAATAAAAGGTACGTTTGGGCCAGCCTCTAGGGGGCAAAACTAAGAATTAACAATTTTTATTGGTGAAAAGCTCATGATTATATATTCTTATGGGTTGGACAATAGGCATGGAAATCCACCAACCAAACACCATATAAACGAATGTAAGTTTCATTTTCGCTCAGAGAGCTCTTGGACTGTGCCCTGTGTACATGCTGTTTGCTCTCTCACTTTATTATCGATAATAAAGTATTGTCACAACATCTTGGACTCCTGTTTGAAGATTTCTGAGACCTGTTTGAAAGTGTTTTGGAGCAGCTTTCCAGCAAGATTTTTAACCAATTTGTTGAAGATTTTGAAGAAACTTTTGATCAATTGAACACCTTTAAAACCTGATTTTGGTCCATTGGCCTGAGACTTGGGTCCAGAAAATTACTCTACACAATGACATCTGATTGGTGGACTTTTGCATTTACACCCAACATTAATAAGTGTCTCATTATCTCAGTTGTGGCCACATTGTGATGTGATCTCAGTCTGCAAAGCACGGTAGCAGTGCTGGCAGATACATAAATACATATAAATACATAAAAAGTCTGCGGAGGTCTGAGTGCTCCAGAGCTGTGGTGAGAGCCTGGGATGGAGAAATATGGGGAAGGAGGTCATTTACTGCATAGTTTTTAACTTTTGTCAGAGTTTAACATGGTATGTTGTCTTTCTCAATAACTACATGTTGTCTATCAATATAACTTGCAATATTCTGTCTTTGCGGTTCCAAAAAACCCCAAAACATGTAGACAAGTTGTGATGTGTAAAACTGCAGCAGACTGATGAAGCTGTTATACTGTTAGATTCTGCTCCAACTCTGTATATTTGCCATTGTGTTTCCTCTTATTTGGTGGACATGCAGACATCTACAATACAGTGCAAGTCCACATTCAGTAGAACACGTCTGCCACAGTGTGACCAGAGATGATTACTACATAACACTAATGCCTCATGCATACATGTACTGTGGAGAGAGCATGCTGTAGCAGTACACGACACTACTAGTACTACAGTGTAGAAGTAATGTGCTAGTAATACTTAATAATAATGTAGCATGTTGGGGAATGAGTGGGTGGAGACTTCCCAGCATGCCTTGCGATTATGTTTAAGACTGTTGTAAGATGTAGTTCTTATAGTTGAATGTTGCCTGTCGTGCCTGTTATTGTTTGTTGTCCATGTTTATAATTATTTATAATGTTAATGGACTGTTTTGGCACCATAGATCAGGCGGCTGACATAGTTAATCACCTTTCGCTTAAGTGCATTAAGTGTGGTAGGAGTGTTCCTGTGTGTAAAAGTCATTAAAGAGCAGGTGTGGTTAAGAGTACATCCTTCACTGCCTCTTTCTTCCTTGAGAGATGTTAAGCTTGCCACAATAATGAAAAACTGCACAGCAGGAGAGAAAACTGTTTCATGTAGAGGACACTGTTATCTTCATCTTTAAAACTACTACTACTATAAAAATACTATTCTATTTTTAATGGTTATTCATGTATTGCTCATGTTTAAGTGTCAATGCTCGTGAATTTGGAATTGCATTACCAATACCTCTGAACATTTATATATAGAAAAGCAATAGTGGAAGTTGTAGAAGTATATACATAATCCTGCAATATAGAAATACTGCCTTAGTAAAGTAAATGTCCTGCAATCAAAATGTTATTCAGGTAAATAAGTATTGTTACCAAAAATGTAGGCAGCATTTGAATGTTGCAGCCGGGCTGCATGCATGTTTGCATGCAAAAAATGTTATTATGTTATGTAAAAATATTTTTCTCTGCAGCATCTTTAAATTTCTAAATGTCTACAGTTGGAAAGCATGGATATGTGGATTTAGAACTGTGGCTCAGGAGGTACAGTGTGTCTTTCACTAATCAGAGGGTTGGTGGCTTGATCCCTGTCTCCTCTAAACTGCGTGTCAAAGTGTCTTTGGGCAAGATATTGAACTCCAAATTGCTCCTGATAGCTGTGTATAAATATGGCATGTGTCGTAAATGTGTTGGCATGTGTTGAACTTATATTAAGCAGTGTATTCAAATTAATTGTTGTGCAGACCTGTGAATATACAAAAAAGAAGTAATACAGAACTCTTAAAAAGGAAGGCGTTATAACTGGTCGAGGTGGAGATAAAAATATTGTTGGGTCTTGTAATCAATAGCGATGCATCATGTTTTATAAGTTAATTATATTTTTATGTAACATCTTAATCTGCAAATAACTTTAGCTAGCTCCCTGTGAAATCCAGAATTGAATACAAAATCTCCCTCCTCACCTATAAATGCATCCACAGAAACGCCCCTCTCTACCTCAAAGAAGTCCTTACCACACAGACTGTCACCTGTTCCCTCCGCTCAAGTTCTTCCAACCTCCTTAAAATCCCCAAAACCAGACTCTGCATGATGGGAGACCGGGCCTTCTGCTCAGCTGTCCCTGGTCTGTGGAATGCTCTCCCCGACCATCTGCGGACACCACAAACTATTAACAGTTTTAAAAAGGGACTTAAAACCCACCTCTTTTTGAAGGCATATGCTTGATCCAAGCTGTGTCTTTCTGCTTTTATATCTATTGTGTTGTTTGTTTGTTTTTGGGGGGTTTCTTTGGTATGTCTTGAATCTGTAGCACTTTGAGATTTTGTTTCGAAATGTAAAGTGCTTTACAAATAAAATTTATTATTATTATTATTACCTCAAAATTGTACTTGAGTACAGCACTTGAGTAAATGTACTCCACCACTACACCCTTCTGGGAGGTAGGAAACAAACTAATACCCCTTTCACACTGGACAAAACCCACTAACACCCATAACATCTGGCTTCTGCCTTCAGTGGGAAGGGACTGTATCAACATTAAAATGGGTATACAGCATTGCCAGACTAACACACATACGCATTTCTATTATAAATGAGCAAGATCGGTCAAAAAAACAAACTAGTTTACATAGGGCAGAACTTAGCATGAAGTTGGCCATAACTCATTAACCATTTGTCCAGTTATCATAAAGCAGAAATCTATAATCTATAACCTCAGGCAATGTTTGGGAAAAGGCCTACTGAAGCATTTTGAGCCCGACCCATAGGGGGCGCCTTAAAAAACAAAACACATATACCTCAAAACCTAGTGGACATAATTTCGCCAATTTAGGTGTGCTCGCTCTGGGTGCAAGCATTAACCAAAATCTGAAGTGCCATATTGATTGGCGAAAATGGGCGTTGCCTATCACATCACATATCTGTTTTTAAACCCAAACTGCCTTTGAGCAATCCTGATTAAACTCACTGGAGACATCCTGTGCTATTTTCTGAACATACACACCCAGCATTTCAAAGAGGTACAAATGTCGAAACTCTGAGTGCGCAAGTATTAAAATGCTGCAGGCTTTGTAATGAAAGAAGAAGTGTGTGATTGGTCTCACTCCTTCTTTGAAAACCTGAAACCCGTTCGTCACTGCTCGCGGCTTTGATTTTAGCTGACTGAACAGCTTCCTTCTGTTAAGCCCAAAAGAACCGACTGGGTTTGAACCATAGACTGTATGGTTTGAAAAGGAATCACGCTTGCGTTTGTACCTGTCAATAAAGTTGCATTTCGCGCATGCGCAGTAGCTGCATACTGCAGAGATGAGGGGAGCCCTACAGCTGTCAAGACGGGGGAGGAATGTGAACGTTTCACTTTTCTAATGACTTAGTAGACGGAGCTGGTGCCTGGTCCGTACTCGGTGTTTTGTAAGTAAACGTAATGTTTCTGTCCATAACTCCGCGGCTCTTGAAGTAATGACTCCACAGCGGTGAAGGACTTTGTCTGAGGACACAGCCCACATTAAGTTCCGTCCCTCGGGTCGCTTGTTGCCATGGCCTCTTTAACCGTGAGCTCGGCGACTCGGAGCATCGACAAGCACCGGAAGTCCTTCTCGCTGCTGTTCTACCGGGCCGTGCGGGACCTGAAGCCGGTTTGGATGTTAGAAGACATGCGGACAATGGAGACTTTTTACCAGGAGGAGGACGTCAGCCAGAGGATTTACAGCCCGTCAGAGGCGCTGCTCTACGCTATAGTTCACGATCACCAGGCGTACGCCCAGTATCTGCTCAGCCGGTACAGCGACGAGGCGCTGGCAAAGCCCGGGGAGCGCTTCTGCTGCTGCCCGTCCTCCGCCCCGCACCTGGCCATGGCTGTCCGCTACGACAGGCGCTGCATCCTTGCTCTCATCCTACAGGAGACACATCACACCGACCGAGTCGGCTGTTTCAGCACGGAGGACGGCAGAACCCCTTTGCATCTGGCCTGCGAGCTGCTGCGGCCCGAGGCGGTCATCATGCTGCTGGGGAACGGAGCGTCCCCGCACGCCCTGGACCGCAACGGCCTAACCCCGCTGGACGTCACTCTGGAGAAACTGAGCGACTCCAAGGAGGCGAGCGGAAGGGAGAGGAGGCAGTGTCTGGACAACCTGCTCATGTTCATGCCAAAGGTTCACTTTAAAATGAAAGAATCTCTGAAGAGAGAGCCGGAGCGCTGGAGCCAGGTGCTGGGCGAGGAGACGTACAAGTACCTGGCAGGAAGAAGGCCAGCGCCGCTGCTCCTTACTGCTATGCAGACTATCCTGAAGCAGCTGAGCCCCGCGACCTTTCCGGACAGCCTGCACGAGCTGCCCATCCCCTCCTCCCTCAAACCGCCGGGTCTGCCTGCCACCCACCGGGACAGGCACAGGAGGGTCGTGTAGCATTAGTATATGATGCATGCTCCACTGTATGAAAACTCCTCTATTTTAGCATGATTAGTGTGTGTGTGTGTGTGTGTGTGTGTATACATCTATCTTTGAGTTGAGACATTGGGAGTGAGGGCATTTTTGGAACGTGAGGACATTAGTCCTCACTTCCAGGCAGACCTTCAAAAGAGAGTTTGAGGGTTCAGACTTGGTTTTGAGGTTTAGGGTAAGATTAGGGTAAGGGGCTGGGGAATGCATTACGTGAGTGAGGGCCTTCATAAATACAGAAGTACAAATGTGTGTGTGGTTGAAGAGCCAGTATCTCTGTAAAGCAGTAATACTTCATTATAGGGCTGCACAAATACACACTGAACAGTCAGGAAACGAATTCATCTTATCTAAAGATGTGACTTTTATCACACTGTTAGCCCACTGACTGAATTAACTGAGAGATGGAGGTTGATTGGACTGTCAAGGCAGTTGCAGGGCAGCCAACAGTGGGAAGACTAGGGAATTAACAGCCATAATCTTTAACTTTTTACACTAATTCTGACATAATCAATTTATCTGTCTAACCTCATTGTAAAGTGTTACTTACTAATACCACTGTATTTAAGCCGCTGTATTGTATCAAAGAGTAGATCAACACTGATGACAGTCCACAGGAACTGTGTTACTGTGTTTAATTTATTTGGATTGTATTTAACAGTAATGCCAAAGAAAGGGATCTTATAGATCATTTGAAAACAGCCAGGTCACTTGAAAACTCTTTGGATGACTGATTATTTTTAAATAAATAAGAATCCAAGTCATAGTCTCATTTAGTCTTTCTTCGCTCTATGAATGCCATTGAACACATTTGTTGTAAACTCTATCCACTGAGGAAGCTCATACAAGGTTTTCTTTTTTAATGTGTAGTCCATCAATGTAATAATTTTATTATAACATCTGTTGGGTGTTTTTTTTTTTCATTCTGAGGTCCAACTCATCCCAAACCATCTCAATTGGGTTTAGGTCAGGTGATTGTGGAGGCCAGCTTATCTGACACAGCACCCCATCACTCTCCTTCTAGGTCAGATAACCCTTACGTAGCCCGACATGCTGGTTAAGTGTGCCATAATTTGGGGGTCAATTTTAACTAAATCACCAACAGTGTCACCAGCAATGCACCCCCACACCATCATACCTCCTCTTCCATGCTTCATGGTGGGAACCACATATGCAGACAGCATTCTTTCACCTTCTGTGCGTCTCACACAGACATGGTGGTTGGAACCAGAACCTCAAATTTCTAGTTAGTTTTGCCATTCTTACCAAAATACGGATTACTACAATAGTTAAACCGGGCTCTGTACTGTATACCAACCCTACCTCTGCACAACACAACTGATGGTCTTAAATGCATTTAGAAGGCAAGAAATTCCACGAATTCACCTTGACATGACATATCTGTTAAGTAAAAACCATTCTACCTTATGAAGCTGGTTGAGATATTGCCGAAAGTGTGCAAAGCTGTCATCACGGCAAAGAGTGACTGTTTTGCAGAATCTATGATATAAAACGGGTTTTTTTGTTAAACACATTTTTTGTTTACTACATAATTCTACATGTGTTTTTCATAGATTTGATGTCTTCACTATTAATTAACAATTACAGTGTAGAACAAACAAAACTACATACTATGCTATACTATACATACTATACAAACTTTTGGTCAGTAATACGAATGACGTGCAAAATAAATTAATCGGAAATGTATTTAGTCTGTTGCACCAAACAGCACAGTAAAATAAAAAAAATACCTTAATCAGATGTAAGATGAAGCCCAAGACTGAGTAATAATGCCATGTGTTGGCCCCTATCATTTCAGTTTATGTTTTTTTAGTGGTTCATAGAATATTAACAAAGATACTTGGAATCATCTAATTTGCTGCAAACTAACCCTGAGGCAGTTGCCCACATGACCAAACTGGTTGGACTGACGATGAGTCCGGCCTGTTTGCTATATCATTGTATATGCAGTGTTGTTTCCTGTAATGTTGCTTGTCTATATAATAATTTCTCCTGTATTAGGTTAATGATGAGTTTTGGTTTGTGTATTCAGTGCAAGATGACAGTGAGCTGCCACTGAACATGAGAAACTTAAAGTAGAAAGAGATCAATTAACAACAAATCTTGCCTGACTTTTTGAAGCATATTTTTGTTTCGACCTGAATGATAAAGGTGAGACGGCCAATGTTGAGTTAATCACAACTAGAAGTTATGAGCAATGTGACTGAAAATATTTGTGCATAGATATTTACTTTGCAATTATTTTTTAACATTTAAATGGACAGTAAACATTTCAAAACCAAAGGATATTAGATTTAAACATTTGAAGTTGAGAGGTTATAAATATTTTATCAGCCCATTTGTAGTAAATGCTGTTGTAGCTTCTATTTTAAAAAAAATAAACTGAAATTTTCTCTCTCTTTTTAATAGATATTGAGGATAAATAGATTTTTTTCAGTCAGCAGATGAACTATTGTACATCCCTGGCAATTTCCTACAGCGGGTGTATACTGACCTACATTGTAAGCATGCTAGCTACAAGCAGTGACAACTTACGTAGGTACATCTGTTCTACCTAATGCAATCCAATACAACAGCTCTAAATTCTACCTTAATGAAGCTTAATGATCAGTTTTTTTGTTCACAGTCCCAGTCAGTAAAATGGACTGTGTTATGTTCTGCATCCCACATGACTGCAAATGGGTTCCACAAAACTCTGACCTCAATAATTAATATGTAAAGTGTGTAATATGTATTATGTATGTGTTAAATTGGCATCTGACAGATGAACAAAAACTTTTGTGTTTCTGTTGTGTTTGATTCCATTAGATTATAAGTGTATCCAAAGTGGCCACTTAAACACAATGTATATGTAAATTCAACCTGAAGTCATAATAGCAATGTTATAATTTTTACCAGTTGAAAAAGAATCAGTCAAAGAAATTATTTTTGATGGTGAATGCAACTGACTTGATACCTATCCATCAAATAGTTAAAATAACACACAATGAGGTGACTGAACTAATTCATTTTGCTTGTAATTCCTTCAAGTTGTTGTTTTTTTTTTCTTCTTTTCTACAAATATGAACATGGAAATGCAAAGAGTTGGATACACTGGAGTTATTGTCAGCCTTATCAATTGATCTCCAACAATGTAATGGAAATTGATGTATGAATATAATTCGTAGGAACTTAGTTTGCATTTTCTTTATATATACAGAGACTGTAGGGAGGATTTCAGGACTATTCCAGACCACAACGGGTAACATTAGTTTGAGGTAACCTTGATTAAAACTTTACTTTAGACATATGTTTAATCCTTGTAACATGTTTAACAGGGTGTCTTTTTTGTAGTTGTTTTTACGCATACATACACACACTTGCTACTGTGTGACCAGGTTGAGACAGTGCAGTAGCAGAAAGTTCTAAGGATCTGTGTAGTCCATGCAGATGGCACAGGACTTGAGAACCCACAAAAAGAAGAGGAAACTGTCATTGAAGTAGAAGAGCTACTTGACCTGTGTCTGTGCAATGCTTATTGGCCTAATGTATTCTCTGGATTTGGACAGCTTTCAGTATACCTTTGAGTGTATGTTTCTCAATCTGGTTGGACAGAGACTGTCAAACAGTGTCCAAGAGCTGAAACTAAAGATGAATGCATTGCATTTTGCTACATATTTGCAATTTTGCTCTTGAGTACATATTTTTCTGTTCTGTTTTTATGCTTGTTACTGTTGCTTGTGTATTCTTTGTTTGGGAATTTAACCATAATGTTATATTGCATAAATATAACCCAAAGACCCAGAACACTATTGGACTCCATTAAATAAAAGGAAAAAACAGCTATTCACAGCTGACAGAAAATACTTGCATAGTTATGTATCCACAATGCACGTGTGTGGAACTCCATTGCACAACTCTTCAACCAGCAGTCAGTCCTTATCCATCTATGAAAGATGCCACCTCCGTTTTGCTGTTTGCAAGCGGCCAAAGCCACAGTCAGAGAGTGAGAGGCCATGGCAGAGAGGCTGAGGAAGATGAGTTTGCATGTGTGGTGGAGGAGTTGCAGCAAGAGAAGAAAATAGAGCTCAAGTTTCAAATTAAATTCAGGCAACAATCATTGACCATGTCACCAGTCATGTCTTATCCTTTAGAGAGGCTGGACAAGGGGGCCAGCTCATTCTGAGTCTGAGATTCTGGCATCTATTGCCAGACTTTTTCGGAATGAGAATAGGTAAGTCACAATGTTACTGTATTACTTACTTATGTTACTTTGTATTTCAGCTTTACTGTATTGCCCAGCTGGCAGAACAAACTGTGTCTACAGTAATGCAGTTGTTTCATCATTCCCATTTATGTCACTGTCATAATGTTATTGTTATTATTGACATGCTTCTTCCATTTACATTATAGAATCCATAGACAGCACAAATTATGGTTGAATTAAAGCTGAACCAGTTCATATTGATAGCTGATGATGGAACATTTATTTTTGTTGCATGCTTTTAATCTTTTGTGAGTGTTAGCAGTTTGCAAACCAAATGTGTCATTTTGGCCAGCAACTCTCAGTTTAGGCCCGTATGTGATCTGTTTTGAAAATGTAACTTCTGAATCTAGAAATGTGTTCAAGCAAATGAGAACAACTGTAAGTGTTAGGCTGAGTTCCATGACAGTAAAGATAACTGTCTGATCAGTTTTGAAAAAGTAAAATCCTATAGAGAAATGTCTGTTACAAATTGTAAAAAACTGAATTAATTAGTAGCATGTTTATTCTGAATTTTTATTGCAACTTAGCACATGTTGTCAAATTTACCCCTCAGCTATGATTTCTCAATTCCATTTACAAAATGCAAAAATATTTTTTATGTATCATAAGACCAAATATCAGATGACATGCTGTGAGCAGTTAGACAGGAACATTTAGTAAAGTTAATTCATTTTGATATTTTCTGTTTTACATTGCTGTCACATATAAGGTACTTACTGTGAACAAGGAACATACCCAATAAATGAACTGACCGTGAGAACCCTTGGAACAGTTGAAATTGGTATTTGTATGTTATGAGTTCATTTATTTGAAAATTAATAGGTAACATATTTATTTAGATTTTTTACAGCAACTTACCACATGTTGGATATTTGAAGTTACTATTAGTTAACTGTGTCTAAATCCAATAAGGTGCCTTATGTCACATTGGCATAGTTCTTTTGACATTTGACTGCCTTGATGTAACCATTGATAAAGGGTCAGTTAATTTTGGTATCAGTAATCCACTTACTGATGATGTTATTTTCTTTTGACACACAAGTTAAATGTTTTGAGTGAGTGTCCACCATTTGCAGGACAAATAAAGTGTTTTGCTGCCAAGTATAAAATGGTGGAGTGGTTGTTCGTGGTGTTTTGAGCACTGCAGCAGTGTTTTTGAAAATATGTTCAAGCAATTGAAAAAAGCGTCCACTGAATTCACTGAATATAAACTTAATGTCACAGGCTGATATTCCCAGCACAACTGTTGATCCAGAACTCCCTGCACCCAGGGCCATGACATAAAGATGTATAATATACAGGCTGACCGCTGATTAAGCTGAGTGTGCTTTTGACGACACCTCCAGTGCTGTACTAAGATAAGATAAACCTTTATTCGTCCCACAGTGGGGAAATTCACAAATTACAGCAGCAAAGGGGATAGAACCAGTTAAATAGTAAAAAGCAATTTAAACAGGCTAAAAAGACGATATTAACAAATTTACAATAGAAATTCACACGAGGCTTGCAGTGTTGGATTAAATATGAGATGTGAAATATTAAATACTAAAATACGAAATATTGCACATGGACTAGAATGAATTGAAATATGAAATATTACATCCTAAATACAAAATATTGCACCTTTAATAGAATGAGTGAAATCTGAAATACTAAACACAAAATATTGCACACTGACTACAATGAAGTGAAATATGAAATACTAAATTTAAATATAGCACATTGGATAGAATGAAGTATTGCACTGTGAATGGATCTGACATAAAAAAAAAAGTATTGCACAGATGTAAAGGCATAATGTACAGTCTATAGGGAGCAGTGCTGGTTGTACAGTCTGACAGCTGCAGGAAGAAAAGATCTGCGATATCGCTCCTTCACACACTTCGGGTGAAGCAGTCCATCGCTGAAGGAGCTCTCCAGCGCTGTTAACGTGTCCTGTAGGGGGTGGGAGTCATTCTCCAACATGGATGACAGCTTAGCCATCATCTTCCTCTCTCCCATCACCTCCACTGGGTCAAGGGGGCAACCCAGTGCAGAGCTGGTCTTCTTGATCAGTTTATCCAGTCTCTTCCTGTCCGCAGCCGAAATGCTGCTGCCCCAGCAGACTACTCCGTGGAAAATGGCTGATGCCACAACAGAGTCATAGAAGGTCTTCAGGAGCGCCCCTTGCACTCCAAAAGACCTCAGTCTCCTGAGCAGATAGAGTCTGCTCTGACCCGTCCTGCAAAGTGCAGCAGTGTTGTCAGTCCAGTCCATTCTGTTGTTGAGGTGAACACCCAGGTACTTATAAGATGTCACCATCTCAATGTCCTTTCCCTGGATGTTCACTGGTGTCGGAGGGGAGTGAATGCGCCTGCAGAAATCCACCACCAGTTTTTGGTTTTCCCCACGTTGATCTGGAGGTGGTTCCGCTGGCACCAGTCCATAAAATCCCGTGTCAGTTCTTTGTATTCCCTGTCATCCCCATCTGTGATGAGGCCGACGATGGCAGAGTCATCAGAGAACTTCTGCAGGTCACAGGTTGGAGAGTTGTATGAAAAGTCTGCAGTGTAGAGGGTGAAAAGGAACGGAGCCAGGACTGTTCCCTCAAGGCCCCCGTACTGCAGACAACCGTGTCGGACACACAGTCCCGTGTCCTCACATTCTGTGGACAGTTGGTGAGGTAGTCCAGAACCCAGGATGTGAGGTGCAGGTCCAGCCCTGTGATCTCCAGCTTGTCCCTCAGAAGTGCGAGGAGCAGGGGGGCTGTGTGCTGGTGGGTGTGGGAGGGTGGGTTGAGCTGATGAGCTGAGCAGTGGGGGGTGGCTGTGAGCTGAGAGTTGCAGGAGGGGAGGTGGGGGTGGAGCAGTCCACCTGAGGTGTCGATGAGGGGGGTTGCAGTAGGGAGGGCTGGGCTGGGGGAGGGGCAGATGACTGATCAAATCTATTGAAGAATAAGTTCAGCTCATTCACCCACTTCTGGTCCCCCGCAGCCTGGGAGTCCGGCCCCTTGTGGCCAGAGATGGTTTTCAGGCCTCTCCAGACTCCGCTCATGTTGTTCTGCTGCAGCTGTTCCTCCATCTTCCTCCTGTAGCTGTTCTTCCCCTCCCTGATCTTCCTTCTCAGCTCCCTCTGCACAGCCTTCAGCTCCTCCTTGTCTCCTGACTTAAAGGCCCTCTTCTACTATACTGCTCTACTCTACTGATTAGTGTAACAGTTAAAGAATAACACATACAAATAAAAGTAGTGACAACACCATGCACACATTGTCCCTAATAAGTGATATTGCACTCTAGTTTGTTTGCAGCAACATGTTTTACTGTATCATCGCTTCTCGGCCTTTTGTTTAAGATCAAGTGTAGTATCTGTTCTTATCAGTTTAATATCTGATATGTCCTCTGCAAATTTCCCTGTTATGGGACTAATAACAGAATATCTTATTTTATGTTATCTTACTGTAAAATGCCAGCAGAGGGCAACATTGTCCAACACTTATTACAACTGTTCCTCAGGTTTGTCATGATCCTCCTGAAATACATTAAACTTGGATTTCAGTGCCACTACCAACGATCCACCACTGGCTCCATTAAATAGCTTTTTATTCATTAATTAATCAAAATATTTCAACTACAATATGTAACCAGCTCACATAAGTCTTTAGTCATATTCATTTTGGAGGGCACTGTAAAACAACTGAATTCGTATTTGAATCAAGTATACACTTGATAGAGACGGAGTATAATCTCATAATCAAACAGGCCCATTGCAATGGAATATGTTGCACACATTGATGCTTGCAAGATGAAAAGTGCTCAGTGGTACTTCAATCTCAAGTTCAGTAATGTACCATATTTTATTCAAGAAAGTCTTTCCAATTTTACCTTGACTAAAAGTAGTATAAGCAGAATGCATTTAAAGTATCAAAAGTGAAAGTACTCGATCTGCAGACAAATTTCCCCTGTGAATGATATTGTTCAGTGTTAATACTGATGCATCAATGTGTAAGCAGCATTTCATCGTTGTAATTAGTCAATTGAGTTCACTACTTTAGCACCACAATATTTCTCTCTGAAATGTTGTGGAGTACAAGTATAAAGCAGCATAAAATTGAAATTCACAAGTAAAGTGCATCACAATTTTTCTTAGGTATAGTTCTTGAGTAAATGTACTCCACCCCTGAGTACAAATGTACACTTCTAATTGTACTGGTAATGCTTTCATGATTGTAAATCTTTGTGTGTCTCTTTATACTATATACAGTTCCCTGAGAATTAAAGAAAAAATACAAACTCATCGCAGATATACAACTAGCTAAATAAAGAACAGAACTCCAGTCAGCAAAAGTACTGTCTTGTAGTGGTCTCAGAGGATGAGTAGCAGTTTGTGAACCTCTTCTCTGGAGGGGAAACAAGGCCAAATGCTTGGGATAAGCTAAGAAATACCAGAATGTCTCAGTGGATGACTTGGGGGGAAAGTCCTAATTACAATTACATTGTGCTTGAGACTTGATAGCAACAGATGAAAGTATTTAAGAGACAAACAGGAAAGAGAATGTGTTCATGAATGAGTGTATCAACAACAGACAGTAAGACATGTCGGGGGGAATATTCAAGTTTGGGGGTGTTTTGCCTACTCTGGAGTGGGTCATCTGCACTAAATTGACTATACTATTACTGCAGCTGTCAGACTCTACAACCAGCACTGCTCCCAGTAGACCATACACATTCATGTCAGTACATCTGTTTATGTCAGTATATTTATTCTAGATTCTATTCACTGTGCAATATTTCACTCAATTCAATGTACAATATTTCATATTTATTATTCCATATTTAATTCATTATGCAATATCTAATTTCTTATTTCAATTCAATGTCCTGTCCATAGTGTATATGGAATGATTTCTTCGTTGATAAAAAACTCAATGGTCTCCTCCTCCCAGTCCTCATATAAATTAGTTAATACTTTTCTGTAGCCCATTTACTACTTATCTACTTCTATCCTCTTTGCTACTGCACAGTGTACATTTCCCCACTGTGGGACGAATAAAGATATAGCTTATCTTATCTTATGTTATCTTATCTTATACCCTGACCAAGGAGATGTACCACTCCATTTTATAGAGACATGCTATGCCCTCTGGTTTGAATCTTTGTGGAGAAGGATTCATACAGCAGCAGGATAATGACACCAAGCATACCTCAAAGTTTTGCAAGAATTACTTGAAAACCAAATAAGAGCAAGGAGTCCTGACTGTCATGGACTTTCCTCCACAGACACCTGCCTTCAACCCCATTGTGCATTTATGTGGGAACTTGAAGACTGAGAAAGCCAAGCATTCTGTGACAATGTCAAATCATGCTGGGATGGCATGAGATCATCAGGTTGGCACAAACTTGTGGATGTCAGGCCAGCTTAAGTACATGCTCTAACTACGACAAAAGGGGGGCATAGCGAATACTAAGCTCTTTAGAAAACATCTAAATAGATATTCATGCACATCTTTCAAAGATTCAACCTTTCAATCAAAATGTTAAGCTGATATTTATAAAGTGGTGTTATATTGAAATCAAATGCAAAATGGTGATGATGACTGGTCTCAGACTTTTGAACCACACAGTACATGCCGAAAAACATCTACAACAATTCTACAATTTCATTTAGCAGACGCTTTTATCCAAAGCAACATACATCTGAGAGTAGAAGCAACGTACATCTGAGAAAGATCTTACTAACCCATTTTTAACTTTGCACATTGTTCCTTTGATTTGTCAGCCATTTGTATGTTCAGAATTGTTGTGAATGGGCAAATAACGCATGACTGAACATCAACATTTTGTTAATTGAAGTGCTTTGTGCGAAATTTGCATTTTTTACATTACATTACATTTATTGCAAAATAGTAATACATTCATTCATTCAACCAAACGCATCAGTTGTGAGTATGACAGTTAAAAGTGTGTCCGGTTGGTTCAGATTAGGTAACTTGTGTTCATACCCATATCTTTGATGCAGTTGGTTATCTGGTTTACAAACTCCAGTTTGTTTAAGCTGGTGAGAACTTGCACATGCACCATCATTCAATCTCTTGTGCAGTATAAACGACACTGAGACCATATGAACAGGATGGTCTGCATCCACTCCTGTAATGTGAACACAAAAGACACAAGGATGTGATACATATAAATTCAACCACAGTTTGTCTGTTATTCATGACAACCATTTTCCCTATCATGCTATAGTACAGGATGCCTGATTTCCTTTACCCTTTTTATGGCAAATATATAAGTTATAAGAGAGAGATCACATCTGAAATGGACCCAGACAGATTTGATCCAAAATGAGGTTGACCTATTTTACTTTTCCTGCACTTCACAGTTCACACTCTCTGTTTCTCCTGATCTGATCACTTGGGTAGTAGATATATTGACACATAAACCTGAGACCCACAGTAATAGTAAAGGACCCTACATGACCCGATCAGACTGAATATAATCTGGGTTGGGCTTGACTGAGTCTGTTGTAGGGTGTTGGTTACTAGGAACCTCTAGCATGCAGGTCAGATGAACTTGGATTCTTAATTATGTTAGCTCCAGCCCCCTGTGACCCTCAACAGGATAAACAGATATGGAAATTACATGGGTGGATGGATAGAGAGTTCAGAATAAGCATTCGACAAACCTGTATGAAGAGAAGAGAGTACCACCACAAAAAAAAAAAAAAAAAAAACCACAGTCCAGCCTTGGCTGTCACAGCAAACAAAAAGCATACCAGTCCAAAAAGCATCTCGTTATAAGCATTCTATTCTGTTTATGATAATTGGGGGGGGGGGAATGAATAAGTTATTCTTTATTGATTTTGTTGATTCAATCATTCATTAAGACACCCACTCTCAAGGCCTCTAAAGGTTCATGGACAGTATTCAGCATTCTTCATTATTCTAACAATTGTGTCAAAATTAAAGATATTCTTTGAAACTTTACTACCCTGTACTAGCATCTGTCAGAGTGAGAAAGGCCTGAAGGATGACATTTAATGCATGAAACATTTTTTTACAGTTCCGCTTTAAAACAGGTTTCTTGCATGCACTGTATCTAGCACCTCCCAAATTCGATGTGAGAGATTAAAAGTTTTCCTGCACATGCCTGAAGTACTTTTTCACTCACACCATTCAAGATGCAGAAGTGTCTGCTGTGCAGCCTCCTCACAGCTCTGATTATGCTGACCAATATTCTGACTCGTGTGGACGGATGTGACTATGCTCAGTCCATTTGCGGGGCCCAAGCTCCAGGGGATGTTGTCATAGGTATACTGTTGCCATGTCATCATAAAGTGAAGGCCGTTCATGAACGGATTAGACCTGAAAGCTTCCACTGCTCAGAGTGAGTATAGGATAAGTTTTATTTGCTACACTAGATGGTATTCATACTTGTGCCAGGAAGTGTATCTTTCATTTGACGCATGTGGGTTGTAGTGCTTTTTGTTCTTAAAAAAAAAATCATTATTTTCATTGGGGGGATGTCAGCAATAACTCTGTTCTCTTTTTCCACTCAACCAAGTTATTCATTCAAACAGCCATATTAAATCACTTAATATTGAAAATTCACAATGTAGTGACAAGTAAATTGGATATAGTAAAAATAACAAGAAGAAGAAAATTTTAAAAATACATTTCTAAGTGGTATACATTTATAGTACATTTATATGAATACAAAATTAAAGAAACTATAGGTAAAAAAGGCTAATATTTTTCACAAGTTTTATATTTTTTGTATTGTGATAGGGGTGGGTGTAATAAGCTCTGGCTTCAGTCTACAGCTTTTCAGTCATTGCTATGATCTTTTTCTGACTTAATCTGTTAATTTCTTTTGCCTGTGAGAACACTTCAAGGCATTGTTGATTTTTATCATTGTTTATATTAACTTAAAGACTGAAACAAAGATCAGCCAATCAATCAATAAAAAGAGGTCATTTTATAATAAATTAAACTGAACATCCTAAATTACATGTGCCTTCACCAGAGGCCTTTTTCACAAATTTGGCTCACAGATAAATTGATGACTTTGCTGAATAAATCGACAACAGATTTTTTTTTTTTTTTTGCTCATCATCCAGAGGCTTTGACTTAGCAAACTCATCTAGGCGGCTGTAGCTCAGGAGGTAGAGCAGTTGTCCACCAATCAGAAGGTTGGTGGTTCGATCCCTGCAGTCTATGTGCCAAAGTGTCCTTGGGCAAGATACTGAACCCCAAATTGCCCCAAAATGTGAATGTACATCACTTTGGATAAAAGCGTCTGCTAATTGAAATTGTAGAATTGTAGAATCTAGCAAAAAGAGAAAAAATACTTACTTATATAAGTTATATTTAATTATGGAACACATTTCCTCTCTTCCCTCAAGCACCTTGCCAGTCAGAAACTGTAGTTTTGGTTTTATTTGTCCAGGTTAGATATGTCTCTGACATTTCTACCTCCAACCCAAATTGGTGGAGGTGAATGTTGCTTGTGGTGCTCAAGCTCTCTCATATGTATTGTTCCTTTGGTAGAAAGTAGTTCCACTTATCACTTTTCAGGTCAGTGGACTGTCCGGAGAACAAACCATGTTTCTGGGAGGAGATGTTGCTGATATCCTTAAATGTAATTTATCATTACTGTGAGCACCACAAACAAAATTCCTTTCACCATCATTGCATTGGAGTTGAGGAAGAAATTTTACACACAATGCTTTTAAAAAAGGAAAATACAGTACATTTAGCATTCTGCTTAGAATTTAAGAGGAAAGCTGATTTGTAACCTTTCTTTTTATAATGTATACATCTAATTCTCCATCAAATACATACCACCTTTCCCCAGTGTTTTGTATGTTATGGGTAAATTTCTCTATAAATTGTACTTCTCCAGCTAAATAAGTCTGGAGATGTGGTCTGTCTCCATCTTTCTTCAGAGCTGTGATCTTGAAGAAATAAATATTTCTCATCCTCAATAAGTTCAGTTGGAGTTTTCCCCAGCATTATGTGCTCTGCTCTTAAAAATAATGCTCTTTTGAAGACTACTATGAACTGAAACACCTCTAACCAAAATGTCTTTAAAAATGTGCATGCAGTACATAAAAATATGTAATTGTCTTGCTATTTTTTGTGCCACAGATCCTCAAGCACATATTTTAATGTGTTTTTATACTGTCCATTTTTAGTTTTGATCTAGTGTCATTTATGATGTCCTTGGCTGCAATCCACGAAATTGAGGAGATAAATGCAGCTGGTTTCCTCCCAGGAGTGCGTCTTGGATATCTGATGTGTGACACATGCTCATATACAAGCAAAGCATTGCAGAATGTGGGACACATGCTCGCAGTCAACAGGTCTCTAAATATGAAGTGTGACTACATCAACTTCAGGCCCAAAGTTAAGATTATTTTAGGAGCATTGTACTCAGAGGTGTCCATCGCCGTGGCCAGACTGCTGAATGTGTACATGGTTCCCCTGGTAAGTGACAAATACTGTCTGATCAGCAAATACATTTTACTGCCCAATTCTTAGTTAATGTTTATTTAGTAGGAAAATGGGTGAAAATGATGGGATTTGAGGGGACTTTTGGTTGCTATGACAAATTCCTGTACCATGTACCTTTAATTCTTGACTTTAAATCATGCCTCAAATTCATACATAAATTGCATTTTTAATTTTTTCTTGTATAAATTTATCTCCTCTCAGCTGAGCAGCACATCATCTTCACCAGAACTGAGTACAAAGCCGCGCTATCCAGTGTTTATGCGCACTATTCCCAGTGATAAGCATCAGACCAAAGCAGTGGCCAAACTTATGTATCACTATGGCTGGAACTGGGTTGGGGTTGTGTATGGGGATGATGAATACGGCAGAGCAGCTTTCCAGAGCTTTCTTAGGGATGCTGAGGCAAATAGTGTGTGCTTGGCCTACCAGGAGATGCTGCCTCATTACCATTATCATTCACTCAACACACAACGTATCAAACAAGTTGCCCAGCAGATCCGCTCTTCCAGTGCCCAGGTGGTACTGGTAATTCTCAAGGCAGAACTGGTAGAGGTCCTCTTTGAGGAAATGATCAGGACCAACACATCAAGGATCTGGATTGCCAGTGATGCCTGGTCCAGGAGCTGGTACCTTGCCCGAATGGATGGCATCAACAAGGTTGGGGACATCTTGGGCTTTACTTTTGTTGCAGGCAAGAGTAAATCATTTGATAATTATCTAAAGAACCTTACAGCAACCCCAGGAGGATACAACCACTTCATTGAAGAATACAAGAATCTGAGATTCAACTGCACACCAGAATGTTTCTCAAACAAGCCTCCATTCTATTGTCCCACAACTGACGAACTGAAAATTAAATCTCATGATGCATGCAATTTCAAGGATCCACAAGAGCAAAATGATGACTATCTCATAAAGACTCTGGATACAAGTGAAACCCTCCCTACAAAAGTAGCTGTGTGGGCCATAGCAAATGCTCTCAAAAAGCTGCTGAAGTGCAACAGTTCCTTATGCTTGGGAGAAATTAACTTCCCACCATGGAAGGTGAGAATTGACATAATTACAAATTAGAACAGATTCAAATTTGAAAGTGTAGCTTCCTCATATTTTGTTTTCTATTTTTAAAAAATGGGATGCTGTGTAAAACATGCAGAAAACTGAGATCATTTGCTAATGCTTTTTTACAAATACAAATACTAAGACAATAGAGTCAATGTTTTAGTTTATTAACTTCATTGATTTTCTTAGATATTTGCTTATTCTGAACTTGATGGCAAGAACACAACAGAACAGAACAGTTAGTTTGGAAATGACTACATTTGTTTTTATATACATTTTGCACAAAATCCCAACTTTTTTGGAAACAGGGTTGTAGAGTATAACGTGTGTTTCTCTCACTTTGAATTATCATGAATAAAAATTGGGGAAATTACCTGTTAAATGACAAATCTCTGTAAAAGGACAGTTGTAACTGATATTATGTCCTTTGCTTTGCAGCTTCTTAAAGAACTAAAGAGGGTTAAGTTCGAGCTTGACAACCAGAATTGTTTCTTTGACGAAAATGGTGATTTTGTAAGTGGTTATGATCTGATCATGTGGGAAAGGGATGGACACCACAGAAGATTTCAAAAGATTGGAAAATACCATGTCCTTGATAAACAAGTAGAACTCGATATGAAAAATGTCATCTGGTTTTCAACAGCCAATACCACGGTAAGACAATGCCATACTCACGAATAAAGGTATATCTTATCTTATCTCACAGCATCCACTGGCAGGTTTGATTGCCCCAGTAGACATTGTAATCACTGTCTATGTGTCAGGCAAGACACTGCCTGAGTCAAGAGAAATATGCTTGTCAGATCATGTTACACACCCTGAAATCCCCTTCCAATGGTGAAATCATCATAGACACTTGTGCCTTTCTGAAACAGACAATCCTACAATCACACAATTTTATGCAATAATTGGGCACATTGTTTTGGAGGTGTGAAATTAGGCAGGTTTGTACTTCCCTCTCAAGCTCAGTTTTTGTAATTTTTCAAGTGCATACTTCTTCAAATTTAACTCCATGAATGTCTTCAAGAACAGACTGTCCAGAAGCTCTCACTGCTGTTAACCCCATCTGTATGATTAATTAAGTTAGAGTTCTCAAGGAGAGATGAGGGAGGTAGACTGCCGATAGGTGTGATGGGACAACACATTGTATGGGATGGGACAAGGAATACAGGAATCTGGCATGCAGTTATCTTACAGTTTGTTATTTAATATAACGGCAAATATTCATTTCAACACAGAGGCTGTTGCTGAATGCTAAAAACACAGCCTCTATTTTACAGTAATAGATATTCTCATATCTTTGAATATAACCATGAACCCCAGTATGATTTCACTTTTTAGTTTACCAAGTTTAGTAAGACACAGGGTTGTTTAAACATGTACTGTAAAGGCCATCTCTGTACAGACTGATGAGTTACAGGTTGTTCTCTTGTTTGGCTCTTTCAGTCACCTCAGTCAAGATGCTCAGAGCCCTGCTCCCCTGGCTCCGTAAAGAAGATCTTGAATGTATCCTGCTGTTACAAATGCACCCTGTGTGTGGAGGGGACCTATTCAGATGCCTGGGGTATGCCTGATTGACACGCTGATATTATAATCAATTTTAGCTTGATACACTGAAGCCCTTAAAGACTTTGACTGTCTCCACGAATAAAGCTGTCAATGTGCCGTCTTTTTTAAAGTATAATAAAGATGGCTTTAAAAGTAAATTTTATTTCTACCACTATGAACATTTGGTGGCCTGCTGCAGACTTAAATAAACCAGAATGGCCTGGTTTTGCCTAATACGTACCTCACCGTTTCTTCTAACAGATCTTCATGACTGCAAAAAGTGTCCCAATGGAACTTGGTCTCTCAAGGGTTGGAATCAGTGCAAGCCACGATGGGAGTCCTTCCTGAAATGGAGTGATCCTCATCCCATCATCATGATGGCAGCTGCAGCCTTTGGCATCTTGCTCTTGTTGGTTACCTTCATTATCTTTTTACTGTATAGAGATTCCCTACCTATGAAAAGAGCTGAGGTGAGATTGTCCTGTGTGATGATGGCTGGTCTTGCAGTGAGCTTCGCAAGTGTGATATGCTTCATGGGTAAGCCAAGTGTGCACCTCTGCCGGGCCCGCCAGCTAATGTATGCAATGGGCTTCACCCTCTGTGTGTCCTGCATCCTAGTCAAGGCCTATCGTACCTTCCTGGCTTTCCTTCCCTTTGGTCAGATTACCAGCAGGCCACTACACAAACTGTACAAGCCCCCTGTAATTGTTATCATCATTAATACTGTCCAGGGGATCATCTGTCTCCTCTGGCTCATCTTTGATTCTCCCGATATTGATGATACACCTCATTCCTCACAAAGCATGAAGAAAATAATCCAGTGTAGTGAAGGTGTCACATACATAGGTTTTGGCATTATGTTAAGCTACATAGCTCTGCTAGCATTAGTTGGCTTCCTCTTGGCCTTCAAAAGCAGAAAGGTTCCTCATGAGTTCAGTGAAACGGGCTACATCATTTTCAGCATGCTGATGTACTTGTTTGTATGGGTTTGTTTTATCCCAGTCTATATCACCAATCATGAAAAAGGCACCCCTGTGCAGGCTTCAGCCATTCTAGTATCCAGTTATGGCATCATCTTCTGCCATTTTTTACCCAAGTGCTACGAAGCACTTTGGGGGTCAACAACTGATACACTGGAGAGGATCCTGAGGAGATGGCGAACCATCTCCAGTCCAAATCTTGATTCAGAGACAGAGACAGATATAGATATCCCTGGACTGAACACAGCCTCTCAAAGAAGTGGTAGGCTTTCCATATCAAATGGATCAACTATATTGAGGACCTCAGAGATGCTAAGTGAGGTCAGCCCTACTGATTCAGAGGTGGTCATAATGCCTATGTCCAGTGAAAAAAAATATCCTCTGTTTAACAGGCGAGGAACAAAAGTGAAAAGGAGGCATAGGAGTATATCCTTCTAAAGCTGGCTCCAGGACAATTTGAATTTGATAGTTTATCATACCCTTTTATATTTGAAATATTTTAGAAGATCTGTTATGCTTGAAATCTGTGTAAAGTTAAAACATGGTTTTTGCTTTTGTGTTATTCAATATAGAAATAAAATGATTCATTTATACAGTGCACAACTACAAATGGTATTAAAATAAAAATGCTTTTAAAGGCATGTTGTAATCTATTGACATGTGCATAATTTTTTCATTTTTGAAAAGTGTCCACTGTAGCTAAGCTGAATAGTTTAAGATGAACAAAACAGCGACCCGCTCATAAAAAGAAAGTCAGAAACGCCACAGGGAATCTTTAACAGATCCAAAAAAAAAATGCTCAATGTTTATAATTCTCAAAGAGAGAATATTCAACTCCTGTGACTCTTGTGGAAGCAAATACTGTGCACAATCGTGCAAGCAGGATACCAGGAACACAATGGGCCGAGTACAAATGACTCTTATTCAAATGAATATGGTAATATAAGAATGAGTGTGTAAAGAGGTAAAGACGGCGAGGTATTCATATATTTCGTTTTCAAACTATCAATAGTATATTTTAGATTAATTGGCTAAAGCATTGTTCAGTTCATAATAATTCCACTTGTTTTTTTATCCCCAATTTTTGATCAGGATTAAGGCTCTTGCTTTCCTGTAATCTCGTTTTGGGCAAACTACCTAATAAACTTGCTGTCTTCTACAAACAAGCCCTTGACACATGGAAGATTGCTTTCAAGCACACTTTGTGCCCACACACTTATCTTATGGAACAATAAGATAAGATAAGATAAGATAAGATAAACCTTTATTCGTCCCACAGTGGGGAAATTCACAATCAATCACCATGTTGTATACAGTAATGATACTATTTAAGGACTGGTATGACCAAGGTGTTTCTGAACAATTAAATTATACTAGGGATCTAGCTACCTGTGAGGAGAGGATTGGATTAGACTCCTCGCTCTCAGCTTTCCAGAGTACTTAACAGCATATCCAGGAAATTGCTGTCTCTCATTAGGCGTTGTTGTTTCTTTCACCTTTCACAGAGGTGAGTCCAAGCTGGAGCTTGGTGCAAAGGTTCTCAAGGAAAGCTCTTGTAACAATGCGAAATGTTTGATCTGAATTTAATGCCTTTTTTGTCCCCAATAAAGAAATGAATATTAAAGTTTTACTCAAATTTTGCTCAGATACTTTATGTGCAATGAATTTATTCACAATTTTAGACCCCTTTATGTTCCTTCTGCAAAAAGGAGGTTGAGTCCCTTTCTTCATCGTTTACTTTATGTCTCTATGTCTATGTCAAATTTCTTTATTATTCTGAGAGACTCACAAAGTCTTGATCCCAATTCCAGAAAATATGGTCTTATTTTTTAATATAAAGTCTATCAATAATGAAAATGATAACTTGATAAAATTGCTGTGTCTTTTGGGTAAACATCATATTCAGATGGCCAGATTTATTCAACAAAAACTTGTTTATGTTGTATTTTAGACATTCTCTGATTTTCTGTAGAGTATTTTACAACAAGAAAGCTTTAAAGACACCTGATCTCTTGAGAAACATTGTGGACAACATTGCCAGATGATTTGGTATATTTGGTAAATAAAAAATTATGTGATGTTGATTCAGTGTATGTAAGGAATTGTGGAATGTCAAAATGCAGCCTTCTATTACTCATTATTATCTATTCTTAAGCTGCATATAATACATATATTCAGATGCCTCCACACCAATGAATAGCTCCTGAGATGCCTGATCCCTGTCTTCAGGGGGGGCTCAGCTTCCGAGTTTTATAACACTCCTGTTGTCCAAGCCCAAGAGAAAAGGCTGGAGGGGAAACAGCTGAAAATAGCACTACGTAGCCACCTGAGACTGTTACACAAGTGTCTTTCAATCACTACTGATCCAGCTCAAAGGTATTAAAGTTGCTCGTCCTACCGACACACTGGCACACTGGCCATATGCAACAACAACTGATGGCTTTACATGACTTATCTGAATATATTAGAAACATATTTCTCTCTGATTGCGCCCTGATCCTGATCATCCAAATCTAAGCTTTTCAACAACAGTGATGTGGATTATCAGCTTTACCAGAAATGGTTGAATACTTCCTCGTAACAGCAATGATAGGAATCCTGTTCTTTCCAACTCTCTGTGATTTCTCATATTTTGTACATATGTCTGCAGTCGAAGTCACAATGCAGCTATTGTCACTGACAGTATCTTTCCATTTGTGTTGTCAGATGGCTGAATTAGTAGAAAAAAAATTCTTTAGCCTAGTTAGCAGATAGTGTTACTGATCTCAATCATATCACTTTTTTGCACAAGAGCAGTTGTCTAAGAAGGTGAGTATGTGAGTGACACCTGGATTGTGTATTAAAATGTTCTGCCCTTGCCTTTGTGTTTTTTACTGGAAGCACAGCACATTACAGTGATTACAAGTCAGATTCCAGAAACAAGAGTTAGACCAAAGGTATTATAAAAGATGAATTAGCACAGTGACAAGGAAAATGGATTCACAAATGTGTAGACTAGTTGTCAAACTGACTACATTGCACTTCATATTAGGAAGAAACTATCACCAGATATTTAGATTAGAGCAATATTAAGTCCAGCAGAAGAATTAATCTGGTAAACATACACATAAAGTCCACAAGAGTAAAATGCAGTTATTCCAACAGTGGCAAATTCCAAAGTCTATTTATTTTAGGTCCTATTCCCGCATTGGCCCAAGGAGCAGGATGGTTCAGCACAATCCAATATAGCACAATATAGGTTTTATTGACAATTTTAATCTGTTTTGGAATCGTTCCTTCCTCTTCAAGAAGTTTTCTGCCCCTTACAACATCAGTAGAGAGTACAGTCTCCCATATGACATATTGGACTGGATACAGGAAAAGGGCCATAGAATGTTTACAACACCTGCTGGGGAAAGCCATCAGTCATGAATAATATTATCTCTTGTAGTAGCAGGAGTCACCCAAACTATGCAGGTGAAAATGTGAAACCTTCAAGACAGTGAGTGTGGCCCAGTATATAATTTTAAATGCAAGTCTATGTCAAGATTGACAAAAAATGTAATGTGTGTAAATGTGCGATCATCTTGAGTGACTCAGTTTACAGCAGGAAGAGTAGATGAGAAATGGCAGACTGTACAGGTTCAGATGGAAAACAAGGCCTCAGTGAGAAGAAAGGAAAAGGTTTTAGCCGATGTTGTAACTTTTCAATAATGTTTGAAATTGCCTGTTGATTTAAATTATGAAGTACATTTCCCTTCATCATGATTGTAGGTGCCATTGTAGGCTATACTCATCTGATCCCATAGCATACATTTATTTTTTTACCAGATAAATTGACCGATTCAAGAGATCTCTATCATGAAAAAGTGTGTTTGGCAGGGTGTTCCAAAGTCGTGGGGACCTGACTCCAAAGGCTCAGTCTCCTCTGGTTTTTAGCCTTGACCCAGGAATTACCAACAGACCACTGCTGGAGGATCCCAGGCTGCATTCAGGCTAGTAAGGGGTTAGTAAGTTAGTGATATAATCAGTAACCAACCCCAGGTCTTCTTTAAAACTCAAATTTTAAAATAAATTCTAAAACTGACACGTAACTGATGTAGAGATGCTAAAATATTTTGGTGAGATTGCATCGAGTAAGAAAGGAATACAGCAAGTTACAGCAGTCTAAGCAGGATGTAATGAAAGTGTGGATGATTTTTCACATCTCATTTTATTAAAATTTTAAATATGTTTTTGACAAAGTTGCAGATAGCAGGATTGAATGACTGACTTCAAGAGCTGATCAAAGTTAAGTTTGTTAACAAAGATAATGCACAGATTTCTGCCCTGGGTTTTGATGCAATAGGATAGGCAACCTAACTGAGGGGAGAAGTGTTCACTTGAGGGGTCTGGACCTATGATAATGGCTTCAGATTTATCAGATGAGTTTAGCTGAAGAAAGTTTTGAGAGAGTCAGTTTTTTACATCAGTAAGACAAGGTTGTATTTTGACCATTTTTTTTGCTGTGTTGTTGGAATCAAACGAGAATTAGATATATGAGTCATCCACATGAAAATGGAAACTAATTGGATTTATTCTTGCACATATGATAGATTTGATCTAGAGGTAACAAATAAATGGAGAATAATAAAGGGGCAATGGCCACACAGAATTTCCTGTGAAGTGAAGTGTGAAGTGAAAACATTACAGTACACATTATACTGCATGAGCTGTATCTGTATCTGTGTGTGTATGTGTGTGTGTGTGTGAGAGAGAGAGAGAGAGAGAGAGAGAGTTATAATCAAATAAACTAAACTGTTTTCTTATTGCTAATTATTAACAGCTACTAATATTTATAACATCACATATCATCATCATATCATATCATATTCAACATCATAATTAATTAATAGCTTTATTGATCCCCTCAGGGAAAATTCAGCTTGTGGAACAGGCAAATTGAAATGCAGTACTCAATAAATAAAAATAAAGTGGCAATAAAATAAAGTGGTAAAAGAAAAAATACAAAAAGTATTTACACTATGTTACACGTTTCCTTGATATTGACATCCAAAAGTATTTGACATCTATATTCATATGAGAGAGAAAGGCTATAAATGCTATGACATTGCACAGAATTGCTATGATATTGCACAAACAATGGGGGAAATTCCTACATATTGCACAGTGAGAAAATTGTTACATTATTTACAGTGAACTGCACAAATGCAGTCATCAGTTATGGACTATAATGAGGTGTTATAGATTCTAATTGCAGTGGGTATGGAAAAAAAAAAGCATCAAAATAGAGCATCAAAATAGAGCTTGATAATCAAAAACCCCCACTTCTGATGTCTGTGTTAAACCCTGCATGTCCTCAAATCCTAGAGACTCCCCCTACAAGTATAACAGAGCATATACTAAAATACCTTTAAAAAAATAGGATCTCAAATTTGCATTTACTAAAGTCTACTAAACTAACACACAGCATATGAAGCA
The DNA here is from genome assembly GCA_025331565.1 of Holacanthus passer. Lineage (NCBI taxonomy): Eukaryota > Metazoa > Chordata > Actinopteri > Pomacanthidae > Holacanthus > Holacanthus passer. Next base: position 2,787,679 of record JAFREQ010000041.1, on the reverse strand, counting down.
CACGTCAGATCTCCAGCAGCTTAAGCTCCTTCTGCTTTGTTGGCTAACAGCTTGCCCAGTTCTTGTTACTGTGATACACCTGGGCGTGGGTGGCAAGGATTACAGAGATGCTTTGAGACAGATAGCTGGGCTCAGTCGTTGTGGGATTCTGTGGTGCTGAGATTACCCCTATCTGAGAGTGCAGTTTTTTTATAACTCTGTTAATCCAGGGGAGAGTCAATGAGCCTGCAGCAAAGGCCTTACTAACAGTTGTATTCTTGTATTCTGTGTCTGAAATGAGCTTTTTGGGTCACCTGCTATCTGTGAGCACAAGTAAAATCACTACCAAGAGTAGGAAAGTACCACGGTCATGTGCTACAAAATATATTTAGAAAAGTGCCATATCAGAGCTGTGGCTACCACCCTGGCATTGTGGACAAGGCTTTGAAACAATAGGACTCCATGTTGGGAAACAAAAAAAATAAAGTCTAGAATTTACAAAACGGTTACAAAGGTAATTGAACAGTAAATCAGAAACTCTGCAGGGAACCTTTAAGTCCCTTGTTCAAACAGAATCCAGCATTTATTTTGCCTGTCATTTTTTAACCATTCACACGATTGTGTTCAAAGATTACACCATGACGTACAAGACATTTTAGAGAGGTACATGAAGAAATGGGCTAAGACTACAAATTTTAATACTGTAAATGCCACATCCTGACACCAACAAGTCCTCCAAGTCAAACAATAAAATACCCAATTGGTCCATGCCTTTCAGAATGACACAGGAGCATTTTCTGCAGAATGACATAATTTGGCTGTGCCTTCCAAAACCATTACAAATCACTGTTGAAAATATGTGTTTCAAAATTGAGTCCCTAGACATTAACAATAATACAATCTCCTGCATGTGGGTTCAATAAAGTTTATCTTATCTGTTTTTTGATGTGGCAACACTATGGATAAGGTTTTGGTTAGGTGTAGGCAAAAAACAACTTGTTATGGTAAGGGAACAATCATGGTTTGGGTTAAAATGACTATTTTGTCAAGGTTACAGTTATAACCACATGGTTAAGGTTTGGGGACCAGCGTGGTCATGCTTTAAAAATGGCAGTGTTGATGGGAAACAAACAATCCTGTCTTGTGTTAAAGCCCTAATGTTTTGTTGACCTCTGAATTCATTTATTAGTGAATGAGAGCTGTGTTCCAGCACTACTGTTATCTGCATTCTTTATCCTGTATAAGAGTATAAGATATTGTTGTATCCTTGTATCCTGCATAATATAAGATATTATTATCTTTGCTCTTTATTAATATAATTTTCTTGTATACATTTTTTGGTTGCTAACTTCTTCTTTTATTTTGAAAAACAAGTCTCATCTTGAGTTCCCTGTTAGATCCACTTACTGTCTAGGGCTTTAATTTTGGAGAAAAAACCCCCAAAACAAAACAGCCTCATCCTGAGTTCCCTATGTGTGTGTGTGTGTGTGTGTGTGTTTTAATAATGTATGTATGTACAGTATGTGTGTGTGTCTGTATGTGTGACTGCATGTGTACATACAGACATGTGCATGTATACACGTAATGTATGTACACTATGTATCTATGCATACATACTCTACATGTATGCATGTAGAGTATGTATTCCAAATGTACTGTGTGTGTAAATACATGTGCCTGTATATTTCTCAGTATGTGTGTGTCTGTATATGTCCCATTTGCTCCTATTGACTTACATCATAAACATTTGTTGAAAACACTTAATATCTCGAAAGATATACAGTTACGGAAAAAAATGAATGACAGCAGTATTGTCTTAAATTGCTATGTAATGGTAAAAATGGGTGAAAAATCATTTGATATCAACTGAAATTCATTGGTTTTGAAAACGTGGAAGCTGAAATGCAAAACTTGAGCTGGGGTGCTGAGGTGCATTAGCTGCAGAAGCTGGTGGCTGAAACATGTTGCAGAAAGGCAAATTATATTCTGCAAAATTATTAGAATTAGGGACAGAATACCTTAAAACTGAGAAAAGATATTACTTTGTTTTAATATCAGATCTAAAACAGCCAGAGAACCTTTACTGTTGACCTTTTTGAAAGTGAAAAACTCATGACAAACTCATTTTTTTTAATGGCTTCATTAATGACTCAGTGGCCAGACAGACTTTTCACATATGGCATAGGAAAAGCTGTTCTACTAATGTCTTATCACAGATCTATAAAGAATTAGTAAATGAAAAAACAATTTAATTTCAATTCAATAAAATTTTAATTATATAGCGCCAAATCACAACAGAAGTCATCTCAAGGCACTTTTCATATAGAGCAGGTCTAGACTATACTCTTTATAATATTATGTAGGGCACAATGTTAAATTCAAACCAGTTATTTTTACATCAAATCGAACATAAATAGATGCTGTTAAGCCTGTCATGATTTTGTCATGCAAACTAAGTGGTCAGTATGCAGATGCAGTTTTTTAATGGCTGCATAAATGTCATGTGAGAAAGAGGGTTTTATTGATGATAAAGTTGAGGCAAAATTTCTGAGCTATGCAAGTGTCAGATGACTGTCTGACCTCTTACACCTTGTTTTCCCCCTCTGCTATATGTTATCATATCATTTGTACACCTTCCGCTACTTGTCCCATCCTTGAGAACTGGTTTAGTTTAGACAGACTATCTACACAGATACTGTGTGCTATCTCCCTTTTGCTAAAGGATCAACTTTTTATCTTATGTATATGTTCAGCTCATAATGTCTGTCAGATACATGCAGACTGCTGATGTGCTCTGTACTGTCATCTCAGATCTTTGCAAAGAATAAACTGTGACATGGAGGTATGTCAACTAATCCTGATAAGTGTCTAGCATGACAGGAATTCACACCAAGGACTGGGCAGAAAAAAGATCAATATCTTACTTCCTGGTTTCATTTTGTGAGAAAACATTTGACACATTTGGCACACCAGCATTTGTTTGTGTGTGTGTGTGTGTGTGTGTGTGAATGATTTTATGATGGCCATGACACAAAAAATATATTCCTTTATTTACAGTAAAGTAAAATATTATCTACATTAAGTGAATGTGGACATTTCTGGCAATATTATAACAGAGAGATTCAGAGGTGTTTATCTCTCAAGTGAACCCAACGGCAGCAGTGGATGAGGCTAAAAACACCACCTGACAAACTCGGCTCTGATTAACCTGATGAGCTTAAAGTCTTACTTGTAAATGCCTGTATGTGTGCACGAGGGTGTGTGTTGATGCACTTAACATGACCATCTGTGCCTACTGAAGGAGAGAGAGGGAAGAAACCCCCCAATCCTTCTTATCCTCTTAGCTCCTTACCATTGCAAGTCCTGGTAGAGAGTCAGTTCACTCAACAGGTTGCTGGTGTCTTTCCTGATGTCCAAAGAAACACATGAAAACTAGCATGTGGAGGCTGGATTGCCATTGTTGAAGGATTCTAGAAGACCTTATCTAACCAACTACAGAGATCCTTACCTATGGATTTACACTTTGGCTTCACCTTTTTCTCCTGACCAACTTTTCTTCAGCAAAGACTTTGAAGTTCTTCTTGAATCCTGTTTTAATCCAAAAATGGGCTGCTCTCCATCCAAAGGGAAGTTATTTTCAAAGCCAGAAGGACCTGAACCTCAAAAGGCTCTGCTGGCTGAAGTACCACAGGATTTTGTTGATTCTAGACCCGTAGAGGAGGACAGCAAATGTTTGAAGACCGATGAGAAAGAAAATGAACTTCCATTACCCACTGAAGAACATCCTACAAAAGAGACTGCATGGTCTCAGTTGGCCTCCAACACAATGGCTGCTCAAACCACAGAGGACATTAAAGAAGCAGAGGTGAATGTGACGTCCCAAGAAACAGTCAGTGAGGTTGTGCAAACAGTTAAGATTAAAAAGACAGAGAAAAGAAAGAAAAACAAAGGCCAGAAAAGATCTTCCGAAAAGCAGAAGTCCACTATTCTCCAAGCAAAGGTGGACTTCCCACCACACATGGTTAGGGCTCACCAGGCAGCCTATGCCTTTCTGAACCCAAACATATCCAAATATGAGACCCTGTTGGCCCTGCTGGACCAGGCTGCCCAGACACAGCTGTCCCTTCAGCCCATGATGTCTTCTTTGGTGTTGCGCTTTGAGGAGATCAACCAGGGTCTAGAGGAGATGGCTGAGGAAGGGGAGCTGATGTTGAAGGAGCATGGGGACTACTTTGCCTTGCCTTCTGGGATGACAGGCCCAGCTGTTATGCAAGGTAAACCTAGCACTGCAACAGCCTGCCCTCCTGATCCACCTCCAGATCTGTTACAGCAACTCCTCCAGCATTCAACAGAGAAAATGAGGCTTGTGGGGGTCTCGGTCCAGGCACTTGGTGACACCACACTTGAGGAGGCAGCGGAGTATTTTTCTTCCCTGTCTAAACTGCTGCTTGAGAAGCTACAGGCCAAGAAGGCAGCAGAACAGAGGTTGACTCAAGTGTTGGCATGGGTAGAGGGGGCTGCCATCAGGAAATCATACCCTGAGGATTCAGCACTGCACAGTGAGGACAGTGGTATCGGGGGAGAAAATGAGAGTCTGACTGGGTCTGAGAGGCACCGCCACCACAGAGGGAGTGCTGGATCTGGAAGTTGTGGGTCTGGAATCAACATTCGTGGTGTATTTGATAGTCCACCCTGTAATTTACCCAACCTGATAGGCCATAATGAAGACGACGAAGAGGATGAGGAGGAAGACGATGATAATGATGAAGACTATGAGGATGATGAAGGTGATCGGCCTGAAAGGAAGAGGTCAAACTCTTCCCCACCAGATCCCAGTCAACCTCTTCTCTACATGCATGCAAATTACATGCAAGATCAGCAGCCTAAAGTTAAACGACCCCTAACTGCTGTCACTGCAACCAAACTGGACCTCTCCTCATCCACCAGATGTGTAAACATAATGATGGAGCTGCAAAAGAGCCAAAGGAACTTGGATCAGCGAATGAAAAAGATGGCTGAAATCCGAGGATACAAAGAGCTAGCAGGACCTCATTACAACCTGTACAGAGCTAGACTAAGACGGCATTCATTAAGTGGATCACCAGGTGCACAATATGGCCCATTCAGAGCAAATCAATCACCTGGTTCCTTACCAATTTTAGTACCCCAACCACCCAAGCGCCACTCTGTCAGAATGCTGATAAACACCTTTAGCCAAGGGGTTGATGGTAGACCTGGGCAGAGCCTCGCTAATATTCCACCTCATATCAGGATACCCAGGAAAAGTGGGTTCCTTCCATCTGCCACAGTAAATGGTAATGAGAGAGGGTTGGTCGTCAATGGCAACAATAACAACAACAGCTGGCCTGATGGCAGGGATGACCTAGATGTAGACAACCTACCACCTCCTCCCCCAGAGGTTCTGATGGACAATTCCTTCCAGACTAATGAGGGCATGCCAGGAAATGAGGAAAAGCCACAGAAAAATTCAGTTAAGAGTCTGCCAATGATAATTCAAAACACTGGAGTTTCCCAGCGTCTGAAGGCATCTGTGCAGAATGTTGAACTGCTGCCAAGTCATGTCAGTGTGAGGCCAAGATTGATTAGTATCTTGCCTGCCCGTCCTGTCAGGCAGGATGCTGTTATGGGGGTGCAAGATGCTGAACAGCAACCAGATACTGATCTGGATCCAGAAATGGACAAGGCTAACTGTCTCTACCAACAAGCACGTAAGATTATTCACCTACGCAATGCATCAGAATCTCCTGACAAAAGGAACATTGCAGAACTAGGCAGCAGAGGTCCTTCACCCTTTCATGCCAGAACGGGCCAGAGATGTGAAAGCAATGAATTTTATGAGAGTGAGATGTCATCCTGCAGCCTACCTGTGACAGCTCCACCTGTCTCTAGAGTCCGCCTACCACCATCTTGTCCCTCTGTCTGCCACAGATTTCCAAGCCCTCCTGTGGTCAGACCTCAGACCACCTCTAGGCCCTCATCTCGCCCAGGTTCTCCAAGAACATGTGCCACAGATAACACCACTGAAGAGATCTTTCCATCTGTGTCCTTTAGTGATGCCCGTTCAGTCTTCTGTCTAAAAGAGTCACAAAACTCTCAAACCTGCATCGCCTCTGGAAGTTCTGGACTTGCCAGACCATGGGGAGAGGTCACCCGAGGCAGGCTACCCATGAAAGGGACAGACAACTCTACCCGTCGCACCCAATCAGAACAGAGGCCTCGTTTGACTTCAGTATCTAGTCAGGCCAACGGGAGTGAGCCTGATACCACAAAATATAGGTAAGTAATATCACAAAGTTGTAGGTCCAGGTCAACCTTGCTGGTCTTGTTCTTGCTTTTTTACTATTAAAGAAAAAACTTGTTTAATGACTGGGTACAAATCAGTGTGTATTGTTTAAGATTGAATGTCAAGTCTTTACTTGAGTTTTGAGACAGCTATTAGACACTATTGGCCAAATCTAATGTAGATATATTTTGCATATGAAACATGATTTTGACTACTAGGCATCCATGTAGCTAAAGGACTGTTAAAACATTGATAGAATTATTGTTATATGGAAACAGAGGAAGGGTTAGATCCTTGTGATTATGGTATTATTAGTGTAATTAAGGCACTCAAGTAGGTTAGTTTGACCTTTGGTGGTTGTTTATTTTCAATCCACACATAGGGCAATCAGCTCAATCAGCTGCCTGCCTTATAGTTTCAGTGAATGACATCAGCAAATCTGACCATCTGCATTCCCAGCAGACACAACCACTCACTCTGTCAGAAGGCTGATAAATACCTTTCACCAAGGGGTTGATGATAGAGAAATTCAAACAAGGTCAAGACAATAACAACCAGAGTCCAAAACCAAAATTCTTGATTCGGTGTAAGGTGGCTTTGCACAAACAGGTAAAATGAGTAAATCATCAGGACAAAAGAAAGTATGAGACATAGTATATACTCTGCAGGTGATAGGAGAATAGAGGAGGGAAGGGATTGTAGGTAGAAAGACTAATATATGAGTAAGTAAAAAAGTAAAGGTTGGCTGGTTAGTGGATCAAGTAAACCTCCAGAATCAAAACCAAACATTGGGTTTCAAGACATCAGGGAAAAACCATTTCAAGATGGGGGAGAGGCAAGGCTGGATTACTCACTGTTCAAAGCAAGCAACTGCCTCATTCCGTAGACCCCCAGGGCCCTGAAGTCCCTTGTTTACTGGGTGTAAATTAGCAGTACACAATGTTATTAATTGCATTTTTTTCTAAGAATGTGTAACACTGAGGTATAATATCAATTAAAGCGTTATAACTTAAATTGGTATTGCAACTATGTAGTATTGCACCTGCATAAAGTTGGAGTAGGAGGTTGCAAGAGACAATTTTGAATGGTCAAAATCAATACAGAAGAGACCAAGATATCCTGACCTTTAATCCATCATATCGTCTCAGAATTTGGCCCTGTTTTGTAGAGGGGCTCTGTTAAAAATCTGGTTTTATGACATTTTATTTTTTATTGTCCTAGAACACCTGGTGACAGGAATCATTACTTATCATTCCAGAGAACTAGTTGCAAAGCTGCAAAGAATAGTCTGCAGTGAGTTCTGTGCCTAATGAAAATTTGGAGGCAAAACAATTCATAAACAATTAACAGCGGTCAGGTGAGGTGAGGAGTAAGGGGGTAAGTAAAGGCCATTTTTTATGCCCAGGGATCCCTAGGTATATCTGGCATAGCGGAGGGAGGTAGTCTCAGTAGTCTGCATCATCTTGGCCTTTTCTTATTCTTATTCCTTTTGTTTATAACAGAGTTTAAAATGTCTGATTTATATCATTGTAGAGCTTTACTTCTGAAGAGATAAACAGTAGAGATTTTGTTAGTGTGCTTTTGTCACGTGTTTGGACACGTGCAGTAAAAACTTTTTCAAACAGTTAAACTCTAATTCAAACCTACAGCCTACAGCTTGTGCATTACAAGCTCACCTCCTGCCTCTAGAGAAACCACCTGGCCTAATCCAGATTGGATTTGCCATCTTACCCTACCTCTCCACCCCTGTGGTTCAGTGAACGCCTCTGCCTGATACTCCACATAATCCACTCATGCAATAATACTCCTTTTCCCTTCCTTTCTTGCTCTCCTATAGGCCAGGCAGCCCTCTGATGACAGGAGACAATGCCCAGTGGGATCCAAGAGCGGCTGTGACAACAGCCTAGACCCAAGCTGTGATTGGCCTGGGTTTCTTAAGTAAGATATGAGATGGGAAGAAATGGAGAAATGGGAATCAGTTTATCGATTAGTAGGATTCTGAGGTTTTAGCCCCTTTCTGTTTTCTTTCCTTTCCTCATTAAAGAGGTTTGTTCCAAGAGTGGGTTTTAAGTTAAGATAAGATCCCACAGTGGGGAAATTTACAAATTTAGATTTATAATTTTTAATATTAATTCAACCATCTTAAAATGAATTAACATTTTTCTGATTGATTTCTGAAAACATAGTCAGAATTTGTATCACTTTTAAGAAGGGCATACTTAATCTCAGATTTTGTTATAGAAGGCATTGGCACCCCTAAATCCCTTAATTCCCCTTTATCATCACTGAACCTCAGAGCTTGCAAAGCAAGACTAGGAAGAAACCTAGTATACGGCTGGGCAGTGTATGGTCAGCAGTAGTGTCTACAATGTGAATTCCTGGATATTAAATGTTCAAATTTCTGTAGTATAGTGTTGTGTAGTCTATTGAAATTATCACTTAACTCCCACCATTCTTTCACAGGTTTCATCAGAGTGATTGTTATTTGAGGTGCTTTAACTGCACTTCCCCAGTTTGCTGTGGTCGAAAAATGTGGGATTTAGAGGCGCTGTATGGCTGCTATACCAAATAAGAGAAAGCCTAAAAAAGAGTAAGCCTTTGCATAATTATCAAATGTACTAAAGTGTTTTTATATGTTTTATTTTGTGTTTAGACAGTGTGTACTAGCTTTCTATTTGTGTTTACCATGTTTTCTACCTTGACTGTGTCCCAATAAAAGAGAAAAATCTGCCAAAAGCCAGTTTTATCATGTGTTTTCTTGAAAAGGTTTAACTTTCTGGAAATGTTCAGGGGCTATTATTCCTGCCTCATATATCATAAGAAACGTGGTATGATGACAATATCATTATAGGTTCTCCACAGGTTCCTTTTAAAAGGATTCAGTACCATAGCTTTTTAGTATTGTACTTCCAAAAAATGGAGGACTTGCAATTGACTAATTTTTTAAAAAGATCACAATGGTCATAATTGAAGCAGCAGAGGCTGAGATATCCTGACTTTTAGTTCCCGAGTCAAGATCCAAAATGACTGGATCCTACATTTCTCATAATGCAATAGCAATTATTTGTTGTTATTTGTTTGCTTTTGCTTTCCTGGTAAATGCAAATGTCTTTCAAATTATATATCCCCAGTTGGTAAATCAGGCTTCCTCTTAGAAGCTGAGATAATCCTGATGACATCACCAGTGTTATTTTTTCATCCTTGACAAGGCTCCTTCACAGAAATAGAAGACATGATGAGTACTCAGCATGACTTTTAAACTGGCTTTTATGTCAGCAGAGTGCTTCTTTAAAGGTATCCTGAGAGGTTTATTTGTGATCAAGTTATGCCATGACATACATATGCTAGCACAGCAGGAAATACAAACAAAACAGGAACACAATCAAAACGTGGTTCTATAGAACCACTTGTGGTCAAAATCTCCACAGGGTATCTTTAAATAAAAACTTTCACTTGGGAACACAGGTTGTTCCATATATAACTACTACGCATCCCAGACATGTGGCACTGCTCTCCAGTCTCCATTAACCCAAATCACTTTGCAGCAACATCCAGTTACCATGAATCACATAACTTATGACTGAGTCACTTCAAATCCTAGAGAAAAGGCCAATTTCTATAAGGTAACCCTAACCCCTTTAGCTCAGGTGGAAAGTGAATGATAATCATATAACATAGAGTTGAGCATTGTTATGGATCTTTGTGTTACCATCTATTGTCTTACATTTCCAAGACAACACAGCTGAGTTATGGTATTTATTGTATTCCATCTATTTAAATTCAATGTTTCTTCTGTGTGAGCTTTCAGTTAATTCCACTGATTAATTTCATTTCTGTTTTCAATATATATTGCAGGAACTTTTCTGATTTTACTTTTCTCATTTTATTGTGTTGGCTTTCATATATGATTAATATCTCCATTTCATAATGTGGTGGAAATTTCAGAATCCTTGCACTTCATTTGCTGTGTTTCAATTTAGCTCATTGAAAGCAGAGAGCAGAGCTAGGTAGACATGGTTTGGTGTACTTCTGTGTTTAGTTTATGGCAGTACAAATTCCTTTGGTCAGTTGGAGGTCAAGGTGAGACCTCAAAAGGAGACGCCAGAAGAGACTATTTCTGCAAGCCAATCAGAAAGGGGCTTCATGTCAGACAACTTGATGTATTGTGCACCACGTGCTGCAGATGTATGTATAAAAGACGCCTTTAAGAAGAACTCGACACACATCCATCTGCTGCATTTTTTGTTGCTTGGTTGGTGTGTCCTCTTGCAAGAGAAATAAAAGCCACAGATACGTCTGGGACGTCCATGCTATCCCATCCTAGTGCCTTTTTGTCAGAATGTAGGACAGGGGGTTGTTATCTGTTGGATTGGCTTTCGCAGAGCAGTCAACTATGAAATGCTGATAATAGAAAAGTATGCCCAAGAAGACCTGATATTTCTCCAGGAACTCTGCCTCTTCCACATCAGCAATGGCCTTCACAGCACAGACAACGTGCCCCAGAAACTTAACTGAACTCTTCAAGAGATGGCACTTCTTGGGGGCCAGCTTAAGTTTGTGGTTTTTCAGACAGGAGAACACCATCTCTAGTTGTTCAAGAGCCAGCTGCTTATTGGGGGCAAAAACCATCAAGTCATCCAGGTAGCAGAGCACACTGCTGAAATTTGCATCTCCGAAGATCAATTACATCATCCGCATGAAGGTTGCAGGACTGTTGGACTGGCCTTGGGGCATCCTATTGTACTCGTGAAGGCCGAAGGGTGAGGAAGAGACTGTGTACTTCTTGTGTGCCTCGTAAAGTGGTACATTGTAAAACCCAGAAATCAAGTCCATGGTAGAAAAGAAAACATTTCCTCCAAGGGCATCCGCTTGGTGAGGCAGTGGGTGTGCGTCTTTCACAGTCTTTGCATTGAGCCATCTGAAGTCAGTACAAATGCGCAGACTGCCATCTTTCTTCCACCACACCAAGACCAGTGGTGATGGTGATGCTTCCGGATTTGCATATCTTAGAAAAACAGCCGGAGCTGGTGTGACCATTGTTCTCTAGGTGCAGCGTGGCTCAACCCTCTTTTCACACCTGGCGTGACATAGACCTGTCCGCCATTTTGGATTTCCCTCCAACATGATCCTCACGAGATTGCATTCGCTGTTCCCCCTCCCCTCTCCCTACCACACACACACGCACACACAGACACACACACACACATCTGGTTTATAGGCAGTGTTGGAAATTCCGCAGTGCTGATTGACCTGTTTTGTTGTGTGGATAAATTCACTTGAGCAACTCCCTTTTTAAAAAAAATAAACATTTGTTCATTGATATTGGAGCAGCCCTCTGTGTTTTATTTGTGTCTGATTATTGAGACATTTGCTGAGTGTATTGGTCAGTGCTTGGGTTCAGGCCTTCCAACTAATTTGAATTGAGACTGATCAGTTGTCCGGTCAATTGTCCCTGGTTTCAAGGGTGGTGCCCCAAATTATTTATTTCATTAATAATTAATCAATTTATTTATTACTACCAGTAATTCATAAATCAATTAACAATCAACCATGTTCACTCCTACCTATTCCCAACAATAGTAAAGCTTATATGAACATAGCAAAGCTTATTGACGGTACGTGATATTGCACATGGGCATGAACATGGTACATGAGAAGTAATATAATTCAATTATTCTTCCTGCAGAAGGGAGAGGAGTTATACAGTCTGATGACCACAGGTAGAAAAGACCTCCTGTGCTTATATTAAAAAATACTTTCAGAGTACACTGTTGACAACATGGCTAAGCATTTTGACTATCTTGTTTGTAAAGAAGACATAAGGACTTGTCATTATGATGGTATAAGGTATAAACAATTATAATCTAATACAATAACAAGAAGAAAACAGAAAATGTAAAATGCGGCCCAAATAATTTTGAGGTGCCTGTTAATCTAAGGTGGTAATATTGAATGGCAATGAAACAATACCACAGCAGGCGAGACAGTAGGAGGGACAGAGCAAAACAAGTATATAGCCTCAAGCTCAGGATATAATGTCAACATCAACATCAGCGCAATCATGAAAACACAGAGCATATCAAAAAATACACACACACGTATATGTAGACAATGCAGGATTGTGTGGTTAAACTGTTTAGTGCTGGGCCAAATTCTGTAATGTCTATAATAATAGACTGACAGATTTCCTAGAGGTTAAGATGTTCTGCTTGTGATAGATTTTCAAAGGGGCTAAATGACTGTGCAACCTATTCATGTTTGAACAGTCTCTGTGGAAAAGGTTTCTCTAGGTCAGCGGCCTGACTTGGAAGTCTACATCAGAAGATCAACATCAGAACTACAGATGCAGAAAATGCGAGTGAGCTGTGAAATAGGCAGGTTCCTCTGGAGGAATGGGATAAAAAGATTGTCCATTTGGAATAGAGTTTCTGTGAGTGCTTAAACAAGGTGAGACACAAATCACACACTTGTTCCATCATCACAAAGCCTGCAGCATTTCTATAATTTTGCATTCAAAGTTCTGATATTTCTCCCTCCTTCATCATATTTGAGCAAATCTCAATGCTTATGTTCAGGAGATATCATAGGATGTCTCCAGTGTGTTTAATCAGGACTGCTAAAAGGCCAACCATGACAACCCAGACCTCAGACCAGGAGGCAGAGTTGCAGACCTACACATTTCTCTACCTAATAAAACCTTATATAAAAAGACCACAAAACACCACCCCTTCAGTAGTACAACATAAGAGGAGAATTAAATCTGGAGTTCAACATCAGATTGTTAAAAAAATTGCTCATTAACACATAAACCCACTTACTGTTTTAACCACACCCTCGACCTTCTTCTGGCATATGGCATTGAATTTAAACACTAAATTGTCTTTCCACAGAATCCTCTTTTATCTGGTCATTATTTATTCAGGCAAAAATTCCTAAACGAGACATCTATCTGATAGCGCTGTAGCTGAATTTAAGGAAGTGATTACATTGGCATTTAATTCAATGCCATCTCTCAATATAACTGAGGACTCCTATGCATATTTAGTTCCTCCCAAATTGATCGTCTTGCTGATAGTTTGTGGTAATAATAATAATGTGGGAGCTGCTTGGCGGCTATTAATTCCATGTTCCTCACACTGTGAAATACATACATTTTTTCTGTGCCAAAACACTACTTGGTCCAGGTTTTCTGTTTCATAATTTGATTAATTGAGGGATATGTTTCATATAAGCATAAAACTGAAATAAGGAAGGCCTCAAAATAAGATTTTGACACAGGTGTTTTCAAGGCAGAGACTCAAGGTCAGGTAATAAGTGCTGCATATTCCCAGCAGATTTTCTTTTAACTTAGCATGCAGCAGTTGACACACACTAAATCTGGAGTCTCCAAGGCCCTTGGACTTCCTGGTCACTGGGGCAATTGTGATGCCTTGAAATGGGTCACTGCTGGGTCATGAAGACACTGCTGACCCATTTTAGTAGTACAATCAAATATAGAATGAAGATTTTGAATTCCTATAATTTGTTGGGCAATGAATTTGATGAAGACATAAATTATGATTATTAATATAATTAGTCATTCTTATAGTTAACAATGTCAAAGCCTCTTTCTGTGTTAACATACAGGATGACTGACATTTAGCCATTTCGTTCCTGAGACAGCCTCTACCTCCACCAAGTGGTTGACTCACCTCATCTGCTTGCCATTGACACTGATACACAGTACACAGGCAACGTGAAGTGGAAAGTGAATGAAAGGTCACTGTTTGCAATCCCATTAGTAGCATGGATGGTCTACGCTGAATGGCCACCCGAGCATTCTGCTACTATAACAGCCTCCACTATTCTGGTTTCAGTCTTTCCATTAGATGTTGAGCTTGGCTGCAGGGATTTGATCCCATTCAGACGCAAGAACATTGGTAAGGTCTAACATGTTGACTGGTATGGCCTGGCCCAAAATCAGCGTTACAGTTCATACCAAAAGTGTTGAATGGGGTTGAGGTCAGGGCTCTGTGCAGGCCAGTCAAGTCCACAGCAAACTGGGAAAAAAACATTCTTTCATAAAGCTGGCTTTGTGCATGGGGACATTGTTAAAACAGAAGAGAGCACACAGAGCATGACCACCTGGGATACACTATATTCTCTACTTTGGGGGCATTCTATATTCCCATGATCATCATTCTTATCTTATGCTATAGGATTTACAATGCAGCCAACTCTTTACAAGAAGTGCAGTTCTTCTCTGCACCACAACAGCCACAGTATGGACAGTCAGAACTCTGTAGACCATTGTTGTGTCTCCCACACATTTTGCATCTCAGACTTGTCCAACTGAGATCCCACACTTGCTATTAACAAACTCACCGATAAACCCAATACCATAATCTGCATCTCATATTTTGAGATGGACATGGACAGACAGGATGAGAAGAACAAAATATGTACCTTACATGAGAGGAAAGCAGCACAAATCCCTGGCCTCTTCCTCAAGGCCTTCATTATCTGCTGGCTGCTTTCTTTTCAAAGGAGCTCCTGGTGGGTCAGTGGGCAGTCTCAACTTCTCTCAGGCCTCCTGACTTGGCTGGGTAATATCAACTCTCTCATCAACCCCCCCCCACTGTACACCAGCTTCAATGATGATTTCAAGCTTTAAAAGCTACTCAAGAGGAAAGAGCATGCATCGGCCTGAGATTAAAAACACAGGAAATGTATACACCTTTAATGTACTTGCAGTCTGTGTAGTGCCAATATGGAGTGTGATGTTTTGCTCTTCAAGTACTTCTTCACAAATTTGAAAACACATGTGCAGCATTTAGGAAAAAAACTGCTACAAACTGAGAAAACACAGCCAAATACAGAAACACTGCTTCCGAGCACCTGTTCAGTCAATTTGGCAAAACTGTTTTTATTGAAAGCTCCATTTTCATTAAAACTCAGGAAGTTACTAGTTTAGACCATAGAATTTCTTTTTTGTAAATCTACCGTAATGATAATATTATTAATTATTATTATTGATATTATTATTATTATTATTATTGTTGTTAGCAAAGCAAAAGTACCACTGAGGCTGATGGGGAAGTCATTAGTTTTTCAGGTATTTGGTTATTAACCAAAGCATTAGACAAACCCAAATTTTGACCTGATGATGATACTAGAGGAACAGCAGGGGACCACAAAAGTGCTTACAAGTCATCCTAATGCATGAATGTGTTTACCATGGTTCGTGTCAGTCTGTCCAATAGTAGTTACATAGTAGTCAAGACATTTCACTCAAACTAACAAATGTGAAAAAAGTCAGGGGTTCACCAATGCCATTAGCATACATCATATGGGAACCATGAACATCTTTAAGTAACTTTCACTGGAATTAATGGAGTCATGTTAGAGCACCATAGCCCATTCTCATAATATCCATCCATTTTGAGATAGGATGAAACATCCTATTTTTTCCCTTTTTACATCACTTTGAAACCTCTAGCAGCTTACACTAATAGACCACAACTCAAACTACAGTTAGCTTCAGGTGTGAATGCAGTGTCTGGCTGTTGACACTGTTTTTATGCCTATAAGTTTAAATGCATATACAATATATCATACATCAAAACATCAAGCTACTCCAGCTTTCTCTCATGATGTAACTACTGGTGTGTAACACAACTGGCAAAGTTTCAACCACAGATGCTCTTACTCAGGTGGCGAACTGAGTACACCTATATTTTAGACAATTTGCAATGAAATGTTGCATCATTATTATTATCGTCATCAGGTTGACATAAACATGACTCCAAATGACTGCTAGTGTTGCTCTGTTTGCTGAATGTGTAATAGGGAACTGTTGGCTAACATATTTGCCATATCAACTTTAAGAGATGATGGCAGATGTAGTGTTTAGCATGTTCTGTAGGCCTCAAGTGGCCAAAAAAAATAATTAATGTCACTTTAAGGAGGGCATGAACAGCAGGGGACCACAAAATATCTTTTACACTTGAGTGAAAAGAAAAAGACAGTGAAGAGAAAAAAATATAATTATAGGCTCATAATTATTTTGGAAGTTATAAAATATGGCGAATTTTATCTAAGACAAATAATATTTAACCAAATAAAGTCCGCTCAACTTTTATGTGCATCCTAAAGTTACTTGCCATTATTTTATCTACGGACAATTACAAACAATTTACCGAGTGGCAAATCCATCGTTGATTTAAAATTATATATTATAAGCAATTATATATATTATAAGCCGTTGCTGTTACTACTAAATGCACGTAAATTCACAACAGCAGGTGGCGTAGTTGGCCTATGGATTGAACCTGAACGTTTTCAGCTGTTATATGTGGGGGGGTTTTAAACCAAAAATCGTTGTACAAGGAAATTACATGAATTGATCAAAGGCGAAGATAAAAATTGATACAGGGCAGTTGAACTGTAAATATATAAAAAGAAGGAAGGCACGGCATTGGTCCATAAGAAAGGCAAATAAAAATGAATATTACTCCACCTGATGTTTATTCCCAGTAGTGTGGAGAAACAGCAATTAGACTTTCAAGATAGGAGATAAAATTTACTGAAGCTATAATCCAACGGATGACCGAATAGGTAAAACATGAAAAATCCAAGCTAATTAAAAAAAACGGACGTAGACTTCAGTATTTGTGATTCAGCATATGTTATGTGCATTGTTGTCACAGTATCTGTGTCTGTGGCTGTATATTGCTACAGCTATTTCCACAGCTTTCTAGCCTATTTTTATTACCATCTTTTGAAAAAAAAAGTTTTGCCTTTATTGAAAACATACAAAACACAGAGTAGCATATATTTATAAACAAAAAGAGGAAACATGCTGAGAGTACATGGTAAATAAGAGCAGACGGTTCAGTTGAAAAAATCAGTAAGAGAAAGAGGAAATTAGTACATTTGAGTCATTTCGATCATCGATCCTGACGTGACGTATGCAGTCATGACAGCCTTTGCATGTGAAACGTAAATTTGCTTTGCGCTGATACGTAACTACGCGGTAGTGATACGCGCTGGAGCTGGGTGTGAAGATGGCGGACGAGGAGGCCGAGCAGGACCATAGTCCTGAGAACAGTATCAGTGAAACGATTGGGGAACTCAGACAACGGTTGCAACAACTGCAAGAAGTCCTGGTTAGAGAAAGCGGCGACTCTACGACCCAGTCCTCTTCTGAGTATTGCCAAGAGTTTTGTAGGGTGAGTTACTTTCCCCTCACATATTTAGCCAACAAGCTAACCAGCTAGCATTAATAATAACGGTCCTGGCTCTTGGATAAACCAGAGAAATGTATGATTTCAAAGACGAACAATGCTTGGATGGCAGGTATTTGTAATTAGTATCTTGCCCAGTTACAGAATAAATACACGTGCAGTTGTTTAACTTCAGCATAACGTTGAAGTAGAGCGTACGAATGGAACTCAATCTGACCGCTGACATGGCTAGCTCATCTAGCTACTAGCACATGCTAGCTGTTAACCGTGTCTGCAGGAGGTAGTAAACCGTAGTTTTCTTGGCGTTAAATAGTAGTTCAGATATATATCCCGTTATCTATTGCAGACTGGTTACAGCATATTAATGTAAGTCTGTCTCTATGCCTGGTGCAGGCTGGTAACAATTCCCAGTTACTCGGTAACACATCGGCCAAAACAGTTCTACCTGCAGTTAGCTCAACGTTAGCTTTTAGCCTTGTATGTTTGGCAAAATGCGCGTGCACGTGAGAATAATTTCGCTGATTGTCCATGGTGTTAACGTAGCCCCTGGGTTAGCGAAAGCATGAATACTCTTACTTCGTAAGCGAGTTCGTTGTGGCCAGTGCCTCAAATTGTGCTGTCAATCACAACCTAGCCTTTCTTAACTTAACTACTTTGCGTGTAACTGTAGTGAATTCGACGAGATTTCACAGGAGGACGGCACGGTTGCAGTTTTTCCCGCGATGAATTTCGTGTGTTCGTGCCGAATGGAGCACACGCTTTTGCCGAAGAGGCATGCACAGTTGGATACTAAAATCAATTAATATAACACAAATTACAGACCCCGTGAGTCCCGAACGTTGCCCATTACTAACCCATCTGCACATTTCAGCGGCTCGACAGACGTGCATCGCGTGTTGTTTGAGCATATGAGAGTACGGGGAGGGCGGATCTGCGCCAAGCAGCTCCACTCTCGTCTTAGTGCTCTTCCTGGTGAACGAATTTGGTGACAGTAACTGTTTCCACTGTCTCCAGAAACGGCAGAAACAAATTGTGATGCAGTGCTGTTGCAGTAAAATAGTCTAATCTGCAAAACACAAGTGTTGTAGTAGGGTCGAGGGGCTAGGTTTTTCAGTATCCCTGGCGCGAGGGTGCGCACGACAGATGACGTCATCACGTCTCTTAGTGCTAGCTTGGTCGTGCACTTCTGAACTTGCACTTTTTGTAATGAGGCGCTATGCTGTTCATTTCAAGATGGAAGTATTCAAAGTAGACTGGCCGAACAGGTTCTGCAAACATTTTATGACCCTTCGCTGAAAGACCAGAGGGACAGCTGCTCTTTTTTATTTAGCTTTGTTTCATTTCACATTGTTTCAATTTAAAGTTACATATGTCAACAATTGGACGTTTTTGTATTGACATTTGTGTGTGTGGCTTATCAATTATTCTTATTGTTAAAATTTGCACACTTAAACACCGCACTGTCCAATAAACAGATTCTGATTCTGGAACATCACTCGCGTTGTCTTTTTAATGCCCGTAAACAGATGAGTGCAGCTCAGCTCAGCATTGAAGAGCTGTAGGGCACCACTCGTAGCCATGTTTTTCTGGTGAGCACTTGTTGACTTCTTGCTTCCTCAGAATGTTTTATTTGTTCGCTCCCTGGTGTTTTGAATGGTAATAAATGATATGTTTGATAGGCACAATACTTTGTAATGGTGTCATGTAATTGGAGTTTCAATTGAAGTTTGTTTCATGTTCAGTGTGTATTTTTTTCCTGAGTGTTCTAAACAGTATTAAACAGTAAAGAGCCCAGAGGGAGATGATGTGGTGAAAGATCATGTCTGTGTTGGCTGAAGTTGAGACATCAGAGAATCAAGACGGCATGCTCTGTAAACACAGCAGTGTTAGCATTTGACTTGGTAGGCTCCCTCCTCTAGGTATCCAGAACAACAAGGCATTTCTTTTTCTGACCAAGGTCAGCATTAATTTCATAATGTGTAGGATGCTGTGAGCAGGAAAATTGAGTAGATGTTTTTCTTTCAGCAGAATAAATCGTGCTGAAGGATTGCATATCTAACCACAATGCATCCATTTTAAACATTATATTTTGTGCTGAAAGATTTTTTTCTTTTACATACTTCTTAAGTTTCGTTTTTAAAAATGAATCTTGTTGATTTATTATTTTCATGCATTGTGCAATGTATAAGTTTCCCATCCAGTGTCTATAACTGCTGACCTTTTGGAGGGATGCAGTGGGACTGGAGCAAGTCCCAGCTCGCATTGGGCGAGAGGCAGAGTACACCCTGGACAGGTCACCCATTCATCACATAGTCACGTCACATAGAGCCCAAAAAACATTCTGCACGTCTTTGGACTGTGGGAGGAAGCCCCAGCACCTTGAGGAAACCCACGTAGACATGGGCAGAATATGGGTATTCCACACAGAAAGGTTGAACCCAGTTCAAACCCAGAGCCTTCTTGCTGTGAGACGACAGTGCTAACCGCAGCACCACCTTGCTATCATCCACTAATATATTCTTGAGAATTGAATGGCTCTTGCAGGCTTGTGTCTTTTTGGCAATCGGAATTGTATATCGATGACTGAAGGAATAATTGATTCGTTTTTCCTACACCAATATTAAGGTGATTTTAACTATCAGCAATAAGATGTTATATAAGTAACCTTTTGAAACTGCATCCTGCTGTGCATTTAGTGATGTTTCTGGTGGAGTGGCATGTCTGCTCACTGAGCCCTGTCTACCAGCAACATGAGTGAATGAGCAGTGTGGATGTGACACCCCACATCTCCGTTTTCCATGTGCCTGCTCACCAAAATTTTGCTCTGCACTCCATAAAAGTATTTAACGTTATGTATTTGATTTTAATTATCATAGTAAGTTTTATGATATTAAATATTCTATTTGATGCTGTGATATTGTCACACCCAGCACAGACTTTTAAAAGGGAGACGCTGTTCGAATGGAGGAGACATTATTGAATAGATTTTTTTTAAGGTATTAATATGTTAAATAAAATGTTCAAACTTCTGTAAATGACCTATAATAGCTTGCATATGGGCGGTGTAATAGGCTCACCCTTGGCATCTCATAATACTAAAAGTCAAAATGTCCCCAAACACAAGATGTGAAGTTTATCTTTGACAGTAAAACAAAGTCGTCAATGCAGGCCAACACTCCACTCCCACCCCATCCCATGTCAAACATGACAAAATGTAACACAGAAATTGATCATTTTTTACTGCCTTTCTAATGTTTATTTATTTTGTGTCCAGGAAAATTCGCTCATAATTTGCATCATCCAGTGTTAGCTGCAGTCAAGGCTTAGGTTTGAACTCACAGTATTCTCTGTGATGTTTTATTGGATGACAGTATGGACAGTTAAGACAGTATTTCACTTGTGTGATTGCTGCACATTGCCATAAGGCTACTGGTGGTGAAAGTTGTTGGTACAAACAGGGTTTCTTTAATTTGTTGTTTAGTAAGTGAATGACTGTGGTTCCCTCTCTATAGACACTGCTGGAGTATGCTGGACGTTGGAGGATTGAGGAAGAGCCTTTGCCACTGGTGGAAGTGTACATAGTCGCCCTGCTGAGTTACGCCCAGGCCTCTCCATACCTCTCCCTGCAGTGTGAAAATGTTCCTCTTGTGGTAGAGAGGCTCTCGCTGTAAGTACCATAACGTAACTTACTGCAGATAAAATATAGATCTTATCTCCATATATCAATTAACAATCATTATACTGAAGGAAACCCTGTCTCAAAAGGTAGAGCTTTCTTGTTAATTCTGGCATTAAGCTTAAGTACAAGTAAGGATCAATATCATGTTTCTGTTGATTGCCTATTCATTCTGCAGGAGTTTTGTGGAGCTTTTGCTCTCGCTGAAGAGGGACGTTCCAGATGACCTATGGGAAGAATTCAAATCATCTGTGCAGGTAAAGTTGGGGATGCACTAAAAGTAATCTGGATTTGTTTTTAAAAAAATTTCAGGCCAGAAGTAAACCGTAACAGTCACCGTCACCCCACAACTTCCTTTGTGTACACATGTTGTTTGTCCTTCCGTAAAATGTATAGTGAAATATCACAGCTTTCAAAATGTCCAACTTGTACTAAACATTCTTGTTAGATCCTCAGATTCAAGTGAGGAAAAAGGACTGATTTTGCTCCATCATAGGCCAGGTTCACTGCCTTTAGTTTAACTAATTATGTTGCCATCAACTTGCTTTTCATCTACCAAAACCTTGACAAAATTGACTCAAACCTCAGATAGTCACATACATTCTGCATTGTATTTTTACATCATGGAGTTTTCCTGTTTATTCCTGTATACAGTTTGCTTACAATAAGCTGCAGGAGAGTGGAATCACTCAGCTGTCCCTGCTGTCTGCTTTGGGCCAGTATGATGGTGTTTGGACCAACAGCATCCTACAAGGCCTTCTGTCCAATGAAAACCTACAGACAGAACAAGGTGAGTTCCTGCGCTGGTTTACGGAGGTGTCAAGACAAGTTTCTAAAAATATACGTAATTTGTTACAGCGGAGTCCAAAGGACTGACACCACATTAAAAAGATTTTCATGTAAATCATGAAATAATCAGAAAGTTTGAGGATTCAGAAATATTAAATACGAGAAGTTATGACATGTTAAATAAAGAAGAAAATATTTAAGATTCTGCACTATTTCTAGATCAGCAATCAAATTTACACAAATTTGTGGTATTGACCAACCTAGCTCAGGCCAGATTTCCTTGAGTTGTATCCCTTCCATTGAAGCATGGATTCAGGTGACACATGTTGATGGATTTGATCTACTCATCAGAGGCTCATTCAAGTAACTCAACTTGCAGACAGTTTTCACCTGTTACAAATATGGCTGTGCCTGGAGTTTCCAGCAGATCATTGCTTACTAAGTAGTATTTTGATTGTGGAAAACATGACATCAGAACATAAAAGTAAGTGTCAGAAATCAAATTGTTATTCTAAGGAAAGAGGGGCTTTCTCAGTGTCAAAACATGGCTAGATTAAAGTTTCTAAGGGGCCTGTGGATGGAATGATTTGCAGATACTGCTGGACCAGCTGTATCCAAAGCACACCATCAGAAGATCAATATATCAAGCTTAGTTCCCTGAGAGAGAAAAAAAAAAAAAAAAGAAAAAGCAGCTTCATCGCAGATATAGAGTTGGCTAAATAAAGAACACAAGACTCCAATCAGCAGAAGTACTGTCAAAAGAAGGCTGTCTTGTAGTGTCTTCAGAGGATGAGTAGCAGCTCCTAAACCTCTTCTCAGGAGAGGAAACAAGGCCAAACGCTTGGGGTAAGCTAAGAAATAGGAGCATTTCACAGTGGATGACTGTCCTATTTACTGAAATATCCAAGTTTGAGATTTATGGCGGTAACAGAAGGGTTTATGTAAGGACATGAGCAAGAGAGACACTGATACCAGAGACATGCTATACCTGCTGGTTTGAAAAGGATTCATAATGCAGCGCCTCAAAGCATTGCAAGAGCTACTTGAAGACCAAAGACGTCCAAGAAGTTCTGACTGTCATGGACTTTCCTCCACAGCCACCTGACCTCAACCCCATTGAATATTTGTAAGGATACTTGACAACTGAGATACTAAGCATTCTGTGACATCACAAGAAGTCCTTTGGAACATTGTCAAATCATGCTAGGCTAACATGGGTCATCAGGTTTGAGTTGGAAAAAGTTGGTCCTGCCAGCTCGAGTCCATGCTGTCATTAAAGCAAAAAAGGGACATACCAAATACTATACCAAGATTCAAATTTGCGCTCAAACTTTTTAAATTAATATAAAGAAAACATCAGTATTACATCCAAAACAAATGCAAAATAGACAGAATAGAAGTATCTTGACTAGTGGTCTCAGACTTTTGGAAACCACAGTATATATATGTGTGTGTATATGTATGTATTGCATGGATGCACTCTTGTTGCTTAAACCATTAAAACACAGTTTTATAAAAATCAGACTAAAATGTCACTATCAATATTCCCACTCATTTTCAGTTGAGAAGTTCCTGGTGCAGGAGGGGCTGGTCCTGTTGGAGATGAGAGTGAAGCAATTGATGAAGGAGAATCAGCTGGGGAAGGCTGCACTGCTGGCAAAGACATGCTCTCAGTGTCCTGCCTTCCACGGGAAGGGACCTTTCAAGCAGATGTACCTCGTCTGCCTCTGTGCTACCTCAGAACAGGATCAGTTGATGGACGAGGTAATATACTTTCCTGCGTAGTTGTGAATACTGACTTGTGTTTGTACATGATAAAAAGAATCCCACAAGAAAGAGCTTGGCAAAGTGTCACGTCTGCATAATGCAGAATTAGTCAAATCATACAAACCGTGTGTGTGGTGTGTGTCTTATATCTCTCTCTCTCTCTCTCTCTCACTCGCGTGTGTGTTGTTTGTTCAAAATTGTTGTTTCTGTGAAACTTACTGTATACTTCTGTGCAGCTTTCAAAGGAGGACTGCCGCGATGCTTTGGAGATGATCTGCAACCTGGAGTCAGATGGAGACGAGAGGGCAGCTTTCAGCTTATGCTCGGCCTTCCTAACCCGACAGCTTCTCCAAGGAGATGCATACTGTGCTTGGTAAGAAAACACAAGCTGCCCTATTTGATGCATCTTTATAGAAACATAGTTTCCATCATAGTTTTTTATGGAGTGAGGAAAAGATTTAGCCATGACAAGGCTAAACCAAGTAGCAAAGGATTCTGCTCAGAATGTACACCTGTCTTGAAATATAATTAATAAGGCTGTATGTTGCTGTATGTTTATCCCACTAACAATTATTATTTAAGTTTTACAAGTTATAAATTGCAGGTGATTTTACAATTAGTCTTTGCTATTTAAGTAAAGGTGATATGATGCTCTTGTGAAGAAACATCATACTGAAAACAAGATTGTTAATGATTGTTTAATATAGTTTAATTGGTCTGTAGAGGTTCAGTCCATCCAACCAACAGCACATAATGAATCACTTGCACAAAATCAGTATGTAGTGTGAACATCATTGATCAAGCTCTTTGATTACTTGTTTGTGTCATTATGTGTTGTGTGTCATTAATAAATTGGTAATATTGAGAGGTTGATGGTCCGTATTGGATAATTTAATGAATGTTGAACAGAGAATGAATGGGCAATAAATTACCTTTTTTCAGGGAGCTCACTTTGTTTTGGAGCAAGCTGCTGAAGCGATTAGAACCATCAGAGCAGGGCTTCCTCGACAGATGCCGCCAGATGTCCTTACTTTCCAAAACTGTGTACCACATCCTGTTTCTCATCAAGGTCATCCAATCAGAGGTCAGTAAACAGTCAGCTGTTGTGGTATTGTAAAACTGTGGGCCCACTGAAAATCTATTGCACTCCCCTACGTAGTTTTCCAGTACATTTATTTTAGCCTGTGCAACTATTAAGCAATCTTTTTGGTATCAAATGCTCACTGCATGTAAGCTTAAAATCTGGTTTTGTCTGCACAGACAACAGCAACCATGTGATTTACAATGGATTCGTAAGGTGACACATTTCAGTTTCAAAATACACTTTTGCATTGTTTGTTGTTTGGTATGTTTTGAGCCGATGTTCATCTAAATAGTGTGGTTAGCATTCTGTGTTTTTTGTATGCAGCGATTTTAGCTGACATTGGTCGTAGGCAACAAACCTGAAAAACCCGAGACAAATGGAAGTGTATTTAACCATATTTTGACAATGATACAAGTATTTGGAACATACTGAGCCTGTGGATTTGAGTTGGATGAAGCAGACTACCGCTGCTGCCCTCCACAAAGGAGAACAGTATACATTTTTCAAAGCCATTTTTCAGGTCTACATTGGGTGAGTTGTTGATACTGAAAAGATTCTGGGTGCTGTTCTCCTTTGATGCATTCAGAAGTAAGATGTGTTGGTTTGTTATGTACAATGCATTAAATAATAATGATTATGATGAAAATAATGATTTCGTAATGATTTACTTTGTTATTGATGTGAAATGTCCATGGTGAGTATCACAATAATTGTTTTCCATATGTTTGATAGCTTTGAATTATTTGGCTTTCCCTTTCTCATAGATTGACAGTGTTGGACTGCCAGTGTGCATTGAAATGTGCATAAGGGCTCTACAGATAGAATCAAATGATGAAAACACCAAGGCCACTGTGTGTAAAACTATTTCCTGTTTGCTTCCCACTGACCTGGAAGTCAAGCGGGCCTGCCAGCTGACAGAGTTCCTCTTGGGGCCCACAGTGGATTCATATTATGCTGTGGAGACTCTTTACAATGAACCCGATCAAAAACTAGAGGAGGAGAGTATGCCTGTTCCCAACTCACTACGCTGCGAGCTCTTGCTGGTTTTTAAAACCCAGTGGCCTTTTGACCCAGAATTCTGGGACTGGAAAACGCTTAAGCGTCATTGTCTAGCACTGATGGGTGAAGAAGCGTCAATAGTGTCATCCATTGACTTGCTGAATGATACTGAGGACCCCGAAAAAGAGGAAGACTTTCTCAGTCAAGACAGGTCTAAGAATATCCCAGACCACTTAGTCAGTGGCACCTATGAACTAAAAGATATAACAGACAAGAGACAGAAAAACAGAGAAATGAAGAAACTGAGAGAAAAAGGTTTCATATCTGCCAGGTTCAGAAACTGGCAGGCATATATGCAGTATTGTGTGCTGTGTGACAAAGAATTTCTCGGCCACAGGATTGTACGCCATGCACAGACTCATCTGAGTGGTGGAGTATACAGCTGCCCAATATGTGCTCAAACCTTTACCTCAAAAGACACATTGATTCCCCATGTAACATCACATGTTAAACAGTCGTGCAAGGAAAGGCTGACTGCAATGAAAACAAACAAGAAATTGGCCAATCCTAAAACAGCTGCCCCTGTTATTGCAGCATTAAAGGCAAAGACAGAAAATGAACTTCACGAAAATGCAGATTCCCTTGGGCAAAATGGTGGTGGTGGTTTTGTTCATAATGTTGAGGCCAGAGTGGCAAGGGGTAACACAGAGAGTAGTGAGGACAATGTATGCCCTGTTGGAAAATGCAGAAGAAGTTTCAAATTTTTCAAAAATCTTGTTGCACATGTTAAAGCTCATGGGGACAACGAGGAAGCTAAGACTTTCCTCGAAATGCGGAGCAAAAAGGTTGTTTGCCAGTACTGCCGCCGCCACTTTGTTAATGTCACCCATCTTAATGATCATTTACAGGTCCACTGTGGTGTGAAGCCTTACATCTGTATACAGTTGAACTGCAAGGCAAGTTTCTTATCCAACACAGAGCTACTCATACACAGGAAAACACATTCTGTTTTTAAGGCTAGATGCATGTTTCCAAATTGTGGAAAGATTTTCAGTGAGGCCTTCAAACTATATGACCATGAAGCACAACATTATAAAACCTTTACTTGTAAAGTTGTGGACTGTGGAAAGGTATTCCATTCACAACAGCAGCTGGATTTGCACCAGGAGAAGCATGCCACCCAAGAAGAGGAAACCCTATCTTCTGAACAAATCTCACAAAATATGCAGCCTTGTCCCTCACTTATTGAACAGATGCTTTCCAATCACACTGTAATTAAACAAGAGAATTCCCAAGAAAACTGGAACACTCAAAGTGCTGTTAATCTAGATCATGGAAGGCAGCAAGTGTCCATTAAGAGTTTGCTGAAATCATCGCAAGCACCTGTGGAAACTTTTGGACAATACGGAATCAAACAAGAACCACAAAATACGCTGTTCTCAACCAGTCAGACACAAAGTTTAAACAATTCTGTGATGCAGCCTGGGAATTCCCACTTCTCTGATACTAATACACATCGAGATAGTTCAGGTGGTCATGCTTTCGATTGTATTAGACCACCCCAGCAGAATCAAACAGTACCTCCATTTGAAGCTAATTTAAGAAACGGATCACATGACTATAATATGGATGCCTCACGAGGCCAGTCACAAATGTTTCTCAGTAATGTAAATACTGGATCAGTGACTTACAACTCTGAATGCAACTTACCATTGCCAGTGCAAGGGCCAATGTGCAGCAGCAGCCTGTTAACAGCATCACCACTCCAGGACTCCATAGAGCCAGCAATGTCACAACCACTTCCTCCAACAGTAACCCCACAGCCACTAACTGGGAACAGGCCAGAGAACTCTGTGACATCTTCAACTGGACCTGCCCTTCCAGGACAGAAAGAGCGATTTCACTGTGCATTTGAAACATGTACTAGGGACTACAGCTCCTACAGAAGTGTTACCAAGCACATGAAAACTGTGCACCCAGATTTCTATGAGCAGTGGAAAGTTGCTCGAACTAAAATTAAGATAACCTACGCTCCAGCACCAAACACATCATCTGTCGGACATCTCAGTTCAAAGTCCTCGCTTCAGAACCAGCAGAGCAACGGAGTACCAGTTCATGGAGTTCAGAGGCAGAATGTTATCCAATCACCTCCTTATACTTACATGGGTACAAGCACAAAGTATATGACCGTAAATTCCCGTTCCTCTTCTGCCCACAGCCAGAATGCTTCGCTTGTGATGGAAAATGTTTTAAATCCCATTGTTCTCTCTCAGCTAGGAAGTGATACAAATTCAGGCAGTCAAAGTTGGCACTCAGCCCCTGGTAGTGAACAAATTAAAAACTGTGGCTCTTCCCAAGTCTATCCATCTAACATGCAGGTGATGTCACAAGTCGATTCTACCAGTGCTGCTCTGCCACTTAATGTCTCATCTCGTTCTATGATTGGATCAACGATGAACAGACCAGCAGAGTCTCTACAGTCACCATGTACAGAAAATGGGTCCCAGTCACTTTTGCACTCATACATGGACAGTGCTAAGGAAGTGTCACAACAAACGGAAGACCTTCTTCTGCCATATACATTACAGATGCAAAATGGTTTAGTCTCTGGTCCCAGGGTGCTAGAAAAAACAAAATCAGTGCAAAATCATGTGCAGTCCAGTTTTTCCTCTCCAGACAGTGCAAGCCAAAAAAACAGTAACAACCAACCTCAAAATGGCCCAGTCATTTCTGAAAACTGTTCTGAAAATCAAAAGCGAGCCAAAAGAAAAAAAAGGACCAAATGGCCAGCTATTCTTAGGGATGGCAAATTTGTTTGTCGCAGATGTTTTAGACAGTTTAATAGTCCTAAATCCCTTGGAGGCCATTTGTCCAAGCGTGCAATCTGTAAACCATATGAAGAGTCTGAACTGAACACAGACCTGCCAACATCATTTCTTGACCTTCTCAATTCTGAGCAAACAGTTGGCACCGCTCAGCCACAGTTGTCTTATAATCGTGCTGCTGTTTATCAAGAAAAACATCAGTCAGTAACAAATGGCTTAACAACAGCAAAAGATTACACTCCTAATTATCCACTAGATAGTTTGCCAGTATATGGCAGTGGTGAGTCAAATGATGACATTCTTAAACAAATCATGGCTGAATCCAACATGTCCGATCTTTTCGTGCACACGCCTACTCCCCAGCCATCGTTCCAAAACCTTTGTGTTCCCTATGGAGCTGATGAACGTTTGCCAGGGACCTCCGTCATACAGCATACAGAAAATGTCCAGCTGAAGCAAGAGGGCAACTCATATAGTACAGCCCACTGTCCTCTGCCAAGTGTCGACACATTTGCTGGAAGCGAATTCCCTGACCCGCTTTTTTCACAAATTCTTACAGAAAACCCTTCTACTGTTGTTCCTGGAAGTGTTCCTGTAAATCACACAGATTCAAACCCAGTTACGCGCACGCTGTTGCCTGATAGTCAGCTTAGTCCAGCAACAAGTGGCAAGCAGGTTGAGGCACAAAGGAAGACAGCTGAGCAAGATATTAAAAAGAGACTGCGGGAGCAGATTTTGGCTGGCGACTTTCAGCGTAGACAGAGCTTATGTCATTCAAGCAACACTGACCTTGATGCCAATTCAAACAATCCCATGTCTTTTGGCCCAATGTGTAGTCCTTCCAATAATTCTGGACTTCATGTAATGTCTTGTGATGAAAAGAGTGATTCGGCAAGTGAAGCACAAGTCATTCAAGAAAACACTGCAATCATCCCAGGAACCTCTGGTGAAATTGAACAACTACTGAACACGCAGAGCTTTACTTGTTTCAGAGAGACCTCTGCCCTGCAGCTGGAGGTATTGAGCCCCACTGGCATTGTGGCAAATGATGTAGATCTTGAGCCTACTCAGTTATCTGCCAGCCAGCAACAGTGGATGACAGAAATTCAAAGTGCATTTGAAAGGCTTGACTTGGTAAGAGAAATATCTGATCAGATGTCAGCTTCCATGGAACAAAATAGCAATACTATGAACAGCCAGGCAGGATCTGCAAATGTCGATTTACGTAGCTCAGTGTTGTTGAACTTTGTCAAGCCATTTGCTTGTGAGAACTGCTCTTTTAGTTCCATGTCAAGTGAAGCCCTTTGGAAACACCTCTCCAAAAGTCACAACTACACGCTTGAGATGGTGAATGTGGTTAAAAAAAGGTACGGACAATATGCTCCTTTCAAGTGTCAAAAATGCAGTAAATCATTCACTCGTAACTCAAACCTTCGCACTCACTACCAGTCAGCTCACAAATTATCAGCAAAAGAAATCACCGATCTTGACATGAAGCGCAGACAGGCAAAAAATGCTGCATCTACTTCTATTCAAAATCAGGCTCCACTGGCTCAAACAATGGCTACCCATTCATCAGTGGAAAACAGAACACATCTGCATTCGCTCCAAGATGCAGTAAAACATGATTGCCCATCACAGGCATTTGTACCACGTGCCAATAACATGGACATAACTAATCAGAAATTTGAAGATGACAGTCATTTCGCAGTCATTCATCCTTTGCAGACTGCCATGCCTCAGGCTAATGGGCCTACGTCTCTCAGCAAACAGTCTGCTATCAACAGGCAGGCAATAGTTAAGCCAAGCATAGAAATTACCAAGACAAAAGAGAAGCCCAAACCCAGCTCAGGTGATACCATGAGTCCGTACAGACCATATCGTTGCGTTCATCAAGGCTGTGTGGCAGCCTTCACCATCCAGCACAATCTGATCCTTCATTACAGGGCTGTTCACCAGTCTGCTTTGTCAGCATTGGAGGTGAACAAAGAGCAGGACCCGGGGGAGGGACTGGATGAAGTGATAGACCATGATGAGGAGGATCCAGAGGCAGCGATCCCCCAAATTTCTGAATTCAGATGCCAAGTCAAAGACTGCTCCCGAGTTTTCCAAGAAGTTCCCAACCTTTTGCAGCATTATCTCCAGCTGCATGAATTCAGTCTTGATAAGGTTGGGAATCTCTTATCGAGCATCAAGCTTGGCAATTTTGCCTGTGGCCACCAAGGATGCACAACATCCTTTACTGCTTTCTGGAAGTATATAGGGCACATCAAAGACCAGCATAAAGACATGAAGTTGGCCAAACCTGAACAATTAAATGGCTCATTCAAGTGTGAAATTGAAGGCTGTGATCGTTCATATGCCACGAAGTCAAACCTACTCAGACATGTCATGAAAAAGCATCAGGACCTGTACCAGCCCAAACTAAAGAATCAGCGGGTAAAAGAAGATGGGATGAAACCGAGCGCTAAGACTTTGCATTACCAAATTACCAAGACAAGTAATGGGAAAGAGAACATTGAGAGCAATAAAAAGATATTACAGGGGGGGAATGACACAAAGAGAGTTAGCAAAGCAAAAAATCACTGGACTAAATATGGAAAACCGTCTTTGAAATCTAAAGTGGAAGCATCCTCCATGTGCACTAAGAAGTTTCCTCTACAATACCCTTGTATGATTAAAGGTTGTGAGTCAGTCATGAAATCAGAGCGGAGCGTCTTAAAGCATTACATAGGACACGGACTGTCAGAAAAGTACCTGGAACAGCAAAGGAGTCACTTCATATTCTGCAAAAAAGTCTCCAGGCAGAAGTGCCGCTCCATTAGGAGTGATGATTCCAAATCAGACAACACCACTGACCTATCAGACAATGAGTTGACAGCAGACACAATCTTGGAAGGAGAGGAATATGGAGGTTCAAAGCCTGTTCTACGCAAAAGGACCACACCGGGGATCCCTGCTGCATTGTTTGACAATAAATTGTCAAATGATGAAAGTTCCGATGGCTCTTTAGTGCTCAAACGCAAACGAGGACGTCCACGAAAACTGATCGAAAAAATTGTGAAGCGCAAAAAAATTCCACGTACAACCAAGATTGACGTAGTTTACAGCAGGGACGATGAATCTGACTCCTCTTGCCCTGCAGTAATGCAGGAAGAAATGAGTGAGCAGAGTGCTCCACTGGCCTCTTTTAAGCCAATGGGATTTGAAATGTCTTTCTTAAAGTTCCTGGAACAGTCAAATAAATGTGAAAATCCCTTTACAAGGACAGTTGATGTACCGGAAACATGGAGCAAAACGTCCGCTCTGAACACCAAAGACACCTGTGTCAGGTTCAGCAACCGTCAGAATTTGAAATCACTTAGTAAGGTTAAAATAATTATAAACAGGGCCTTTTCAGGTGTCACTGACCTTATGTTGAGACAGCTGCAGGATATGCGGCCCATAGTGGTATTGGAAAAAAATGACTGATGTGTCTTTTTGTTGTTGTTTTTGAAAAGCAGAATCTCAGGACTAGAATGAGTAAAATCTGCTGCAGACCAGTGCCCTATATATGAAATGTTTTTTACACATCCCATTATTTAAAAAAAATGTTTTGAATTATCCTGTGATATGTAAAATTTTGTCTTTTTTACAATGTATAGCATGTTTTTATTTATGGACTAAGTCAAAATGTATTTGAAAATTTTGCTGAAAATTTAAATATGACATCAGCTTTTGGTGTCTTAATTATCCCTGTGGGACATACAGACAAATGGACTTTGAAATGAATTGCATTGTTGTGTGTAGTTTGTGATTTGAAAATGTTGATTATTGTGTGTTGTGTATATAGTTTGAAATCACTCACTGCCACCAGCAGTCTTACTATTAAATGAACAGCTTTTTTTACAATCAGTTTGACTTGTTTTTCATCATTTGCCATTTTGTTAGATTATACTGCAGCCTCGGAATTCATTTTATGGTGTAAAGTTTGGAGCTGCTGCATGCACACTGCAAGGAAAATGATTTTGTGGAGTTTTTCAATTATTAAAACTAAATGAGCTAGAACTAGTACATGGGTTTCTTGTACAAAATTTTCATCAGTATTTTTACGTAATTTTGAATGTTTTGAGTTCCTTTCCTGGCATTGCTAAAATCACCTGAAAATTCATCTCTGTTCATCAAAATGACATAGTTAGAATTTTTTTTCTGAGAAAAAAGATCTATTGATATCTTACGTTGGCTTTGATGTAACTACAACTTCGCCTTCATGTATGTGTGTATCTATGAATATGCAAAAGTCGCTGCCTGTATCTCCACCCACCCCTCCGACATTTACATCCTGCTTTAACTCTGCTCATCAAACACACTTACCTCTTTAATTCAGCAACTGTCTGATCAACAGTTTTAAGTACTGTTTGCTGCAACTTTCTTCGTCAACACCTCCGAGCCATATATCCTGTCAGTTTTTGATGTGAATTATCACATAACTTGACAGGCCAACTTTGGCTAACATTACCTACCATGCTGCAGATTTGTCTGGACTCAGTCAACAGATAAAACACAAAAGAAATAAATGGCAGACCAACATATTGGTTTGTACTTGCTATGTGCACAGGATGAATGGTCAGGCTTCAATATCAGTTTTGTGGCAAAACAGTGCTCAGAAAACAACACATTGCTGCCATTGTTTTGAAAATAGTGAAAATTAGCTTGTGTGGTGGACCCACCTTGACTATTCCAGCATACCATTGGAAAACGTATAGTGGTGGTGAGTGAATCAGCCTCACTTTTGCCAAACAGCTGAGAGAGACATTGATAGAGCTGTTGCTCAGACATCTTCACACCTTCTCAGGGAGAAGCACCCTAGCATGAGGAAGTTCCAGGCAGCAACATCTACAGCTGTGGTTCCAACCAAGAAACATATCCTGCAACAGCCAACACACTTCAAAGGAGGCCAAAATACCTGCTTTGCTGCTCATGACAGGGTTAATGTTGAAATAATATCTTAAAGCCTTGAATTTCTTCATAAATATCATAGCATCCATTATTAGTAGATCATAACCTGTAGTACATCCTCTCAGCATTGTCCAATTTATTACAGTTGCCTTCTCACTTTATTAAAGTCAATCTTGCACATTTGTTCCATCCTGACTATTATCTTGTTATCAGTCATTTCATTTATCCTGTGCTAGTAGATGTTGGATCAATAAATATTTTCATTTTGACCAAGTTATTGTCCTGGGTATTCCTTTGGAGTAGCGACGAAGATTGATTTAATTGAAAAGAATTCAGATCTTCTGAAATCAGACTGATAATTTAATTATTTAATCTGGTTGATCATTTGATTTGGTTATTAATTTTCCTTCCTCGGAGGTGGTGCCCTAAATAAGTGCAGTGAAATAAATGTAGTAAGTTCTACTACACTTGCAAAATACAGATACATAGCAACCTGGCCTCTCCTCTGATAGTGTCTCGTTTCACCATAGCCCAAATGCCATAAGTTGAAGGAATTTGTATCTTAGGTATGTTACATATGAAACCACAGCACCACACTGTAGTACCAAGGCAGAAATGTTAAACCATAACGTTGACTTATTTTTTGCTATTATATCATTTAGCGTGTAAAAACGCTATATGGACGTGTTAACAATGGTAAAAACGTGATATCTATTGGAGGGGGGCTTTAATCATTTGCTTGTTTACTTTGCTTGGTGCTTAGCTTAGCTTAGCTTAGCTTAAAGACTGGACATTAAAAAAATACTGTATTCCTACCAGCCACTAATCGACAGGGTTTCCTATTTGTTTTTTCCACATACAAAATGTAAAAAATATTTTTTTAAATATCAATCTTCTACTCTCACTGTGGGGAAGATCATGTAGTAATTGTTAAACTTTAAGAGTTGCTTCCATTTAGTGTGAGACAAGTGGAAAAAAAGGAATGCACTTCGGAGCAAGTTGTTCGTATTGGGGTAAGAAGGGAGGGAAGTGCTTAAAGGGGTCATTTATCAATGTTGCTGTTGAGTCAGTTCTCATTTCGAGTGGCCGCTTGGCTTTAATTTATAATCTTGGATGAAGTGCCAACCAAAGCAGCAGCTCATCGCAGAGAAGCTGTTAAATAGCGTGTTCACTGTGTAGTTAAAAAGAAGAATGGATTTAGTTTAAGGTGTATATATTAGTAATTTATTATCGCAACATATTAACAAGTAATACAGTTGTATCCTATGAATATGAATGATCTAAAATATAACTGTCTAAATAGAAGCTGCAGCTATACAAAGTTGCTCAAATAGATCAAGTAATCTTAATTTTGATGCTTATTTAAATTAAAAATATTTTCTTTTCGATGCATCATACACACATATAAATACTGCTTTAGGCAATATCAGTTGAAGTCAGTTCATCCTCTCATGGAAACCAATGAGTGCTAAGTGATAGAACAAACCATCCAGAACCATAAACGAACGATGAAACCTTTTCATAGTCTGAGGCTAGAATATTAACCAAATTTAATTTTGGTTAATATTCAAGTTTTTCAAGATACAGTGAGGGCCATATTGGTAATTTGTAATATTTCCTGGAAATAATAAAAAGGCTTGAGGATTGAAGGTTTGAAAAAGATATGACATAAAATGAAGAAGAAATATTTGAAATTCTGCACTATTTCTAGGTCAGCAATCAAATTTAAACAAACTGGTGGCATTGACCAACCAACTCCTCTGTACAAAAGGTCAGATTCCCTTGACTTGTATCCCTTCCATTGCAGTATGCATTCAGATGACACTCAGGTAGACATGATCTACTCATCAGAGGCTCATTCAAGTAATTCAACTTGCTTACCACTGTCCCCTTAGAAACCTTTAGTGTAGCCATGATTTGACACTGAAAAAGCCCAGCTTAAAGTTAGAACAACAATTTCACTTCTGACTTTTTCACTTAGTTGAGTAATGATCTGCTGGAGGCTTAAGGCACAGTCATAGTTATAACAGGTGAACACTGGCTGCAAGTTGAATTACTTGAACAGGCCTCTGATGAGTGCCTACATTTTCCATAAAGCAACTTGATAGGATCCATCTAGTCACCACCCAATCATGCAAAAATGTAGCGTTAAAAAACTGTAGTCTCCAACCTGAGATAACCTTGATGACATCACTATGACATAAGCAGGGTTATTGTCTGAGTTGTCTACAGAGCCACAGAAGACATTCCACAAATGTTTTCACAATCTAATTAGTGTATACTTTTGAAGATGAATGAAATGAGCTTTATGTATAAATAAAATTGGCAGAATGCCAAATTAACCAAACCGGAGTGGTGTTGAATTACTACAAATAATTATAATAGAAATGGAATTATGTAGAATTCATGTTTTCAGTAAATCTGAATACTTGCTGATTTCATCCAGTCATAAGTTCAAAACAACGTCTAATTACATATCTTTCATTTGTGAGTCTGTTCACACTACTGTCGTATTGCTGCTGTTGTTTTGACCAATTGAGACCCCATGTCCCAATGAGATTACCTGTCCTAATAAAGATTAATAAATGCGTAATAAATCTTACTGCAGCTTGTAATAGCTTTTCTCAATGTAGGCCCAATTGTACCATTAACTCTTTTTAGCTCTTTTTTGTAGCACAGGTTGTAAAATTTGCCACTTGTGAGTAGTGTCCATATTAGTTTATCAGTGAGCAAGGATTTTACTGTGGTTTCAATGGGAACATTAACTATTAGCTGTTCTCAGTCCTCTGGGATTGGACTGGCTGGTTTTCAGCTGTGGACGCAGCCTGTGTGGTGCTGTTCTCTGTGTGTACTGTAGGCTCAGCGGAGACAAACATATTAACAATGGAAACAGGTGGCCGGCAGTGACTGAAAGCCTTCTCTTCCACTGGGGCATACTGCCTGGTGAAATATTTCCACAACTGTTTCCATACAATGTACATGAGCTCGACAAAATTCAGAGCAATACACAGAATGGAGGTGCAGCCCATGATATAAAGGAAGATCTTCTTCTCTGTGGCTTTGGCAATGTAACAGTCCACCGTGTTGGGGCAGGGATCTTGGCTGCAGCGGAGCAGTATGGGCACCTCAAAGCTGTGGTACAGGAAGTAGAAAGCAAGCAGCGAACCCACCTCGAAGGTTGTCTTGAAAACCAGGCTGACAGTGTAGGTGCAGAACAGACCTCCATCTATGCTCCCTTTGTCCTTGTACAGTTTTCGCTTGTGTTTGGCCTCCCGGTGCTCCCTGTAGGCCACATGCAGGGCCACCAGCAGGGACGGGGTGGACACCATGATGAGCTGCAGAGCCCAGAGACGCACCTGCGAAATGGGGAAGAAGTGGTCGAAGCAGGCATTCTCACAGCCAGGCTGCTTGATGTTGCACACAAAATCTTTCTGCTCGTCCTTCCACACCTGCTCGGCTGCCACCACATACACCAAGATCCTGAAGAGAAACACCACAGAGAGCCAGATGCGCCCAATCACAGTAGAGTACTTGTTCACCCCACTGAGGATGTTTTCCAAAAATCCCCAGTTCATCTTCCTTTGAGTCTCCTGTAAGGGAATAAACCAACAGTTAGGTGAAACTGAATATAGCACAGCAGAAGCTGTAGGATACTTGAGATAATTGTTGTTCACAGAAATATACCAGTGTTTTGCATGTTGTTATATATTTAGTACATGCCTCATATATACAATACTGGCGGCCAGCTTCCTGGCAGTCATTTTTTTCCATTCATTGCACATTATGAGAATAATTCAGCATATTAGGATTTGGAGTGTGCACAGTTGTCTGAAAATTCAATGAACATTATCATGATAGGGAAGGCAGCATTGTGAGTGAGTGTGTGAGTGTAATGTCACCATTGCTCACTTCCCTCTTTATATAAGGAGCTTTAGAATCCTATAACTATCTGTTTGTGGCAATTTGGTGAAGCACATTTTTGCATATCTACCATGTAAATGTAGATACCCTTTACAAAAGAGGTCAGATCGTAATGGATTGGCAGGACTTGTATTCAGGCCCTCATTATTTTTGTTGTGCTTCAGTGGAGCAAACAAATTAGCAAATATGCAAATGACCACAGACCAACACGAGGGCAGTTGCCAGCTTTGTCTGGTTGGTTGTCCAGTGCACATTCACACAAATTTAGGGGGGTTACAGATTCTGCTCAGGGCCATGTAAATACAAGAGCCAGTGTTACACCAAATTCTGTGACCCATCAGATTTTGTGACATGGCTAGGATTTGAAGATGTATTGTCATCGTAAATGTCTTGTTTGATATTTCATCATACATCCTTTATGTGGGAATTTATTCTGACTGCATCTTGTAAAAATGTTTCCAGTGGCCATATGGCTGAAATTCCTCATCAGGTCACAGAATCTGGCCACAGCTGCTGTGGTAATTTAGTGAAATTTCAGTGTTGTTTTCCAGTGTTGTTTTCCAGTGTTGTTTTCCAGTGTATTTATTACAGTAAATAATACCAAATGAAAAATGCATTGCCTTAGAAAGTCTGTGATGTTCTACAGAGCGAGTGTGGTCCAGAGTGGTCCAAAATATAAATGTATTATTTGAGTAAGATTTTTGGCGTAATTATGTTCATCTTCCAAATATAATCATAGGACTTGTATTCTTCAGTCTATACTTACGATATTAATGCATTCTTATGATAGCCTGAAGCTACATAAACACAGAATACCACATAAAATACATATATATAGTCAAAAATGACTTGAAGCATCCAACATTCAACAGTGTGACATAGTTCTGATGTAGTTCCCTGTATGTTTACTGATGAGCAAATCCAGACAGTATTTCTCGGCGTCTTACATGCCGATCCTCGGATATCTCCACTAGAAGGTCAAATCCTTCCTAAAAAGCTGTGTTGAGTTGTGTCAGACGGAACTTACCGGCCAAGCCTGGGAGATGTGTCCTGTGAGGGGCAGCAGGTAGAGCCCGAGCTGTGCTGCGTGTCCTCCGTTGCACACCTGCCTGGCGCAGCCGGGCCACACCTTATTTACCCAACCACACAAACAACACTGTGTGCTATCAGCTTCATCACAGGCTTTCTGTTTTGTTTTCAGTTTACTGATCCTCCAGATCACCTGTTCAACATACAAGTATGAAGTGAAGCATGTATGGTCACACAGACAAAATCATAGAGCTGTCTAAGTAATAGAAATATAAATCATATTTGCTGCCTGCCCTGTTCATTCTCAGTATGGGGGAGAAGAACTCTGAAATAACATCAAATACATACTACAGTATCAGCTGTGTTTTATTTCCTCCTTCT
The DNA here is from genome assembly GCA_025331565.1 of Holacanthus passer. Taxonomy (NCBI): domain Eukaryota; kingdom Metazoa; phylum Chordata; class Actinopteri; family Pomacanthidae; genus Holacanthus; species Holacanthus passer. The sequence continues at coordinate 2,748,762 of JAFREQ010000041.1, read as the reverse complement.
CCCACCTGCAGTGACACATGTAACTTTGATGAGTCAGATCATGTTTCACTGCTGATGAATAATGCATGTCCACAATACACGACCGCAGGCCTGTGTATTTCTAGTGCTTGTGTAAGGTTTTGACTACACTCTTGAAATGCCAAAGCCTATAGAATAGGTCTACTCTCATGGACGTCCATACAGTGTATTCCTGTTGTGTGAAAAAGGCACAATATAGTCCTCACTCTCGTCAGTTCAATTGTTCAGTTCACAGGATATCACTATATATTGATGCAGGATATTGTTGTGTGATTCTGTAGATATGTATCAATCATCAAGATTCTTGCTAAATCATCTTGAACACTATCAGAACTTCCACACTGTACATTTAATAAATTAAGGTTTTCTCTTTAGTTATATGTAAAATGATGTGACAAATTTGTTTAAATAAGGGTTTTGATGTTGGCAACCTTTTATAAAAGGATTTTCTAAAAAAATGTATGCACTGCATACAATGTATTTTCAGATGTCTACCGCCAAGATAAACCCTACCACAGTCAATTAATATGGCTGCTTCATACAGCTAAAGTTGACTGTCCTGGAGTGTAAATCCAAGATACTTAGATTAAGCATTTCCATAATTTCACACCAGTTAATTTTTTTTGACACTCATTGTTACAATTGCAGATCAAGATATTACATACAAAAACACGTGATCAGCTTATAAAATATGATTCTTTAATAAATAAATTTAATAATAAATTAGCTTTACCTACAACAGAACATTACGTTTTACAAAAATATTAAATTTGTTTTAATATTAATGATTCAGTAATAATATATAATAACATTAACAATGGTCATTTTTTTCTGTGTGTGCAGCACAAAAATGAAAAGCAGCTTTCCCAGATGTTGTATTTGTACATATGACCAGCATGAGCATTGGCCAATCACTTGAACGGGTCAAATAGTGACAATGGGACCAGTTAATAAAGAAGTGATGTATGATGGCTTGTTGCCATAAAGGGTTAAATGGCTATATATATTATATATTATAAACCAATGGCTGTCACATCTTACTGTTAGAGATGCCCACTCAGCCTTTTCAAACAAGATGCAATGATGAGTAGAATATCTGTCACTGGCAATAAATCTTGGGGCAGAGTGATAAAATTGAATCTAGGAGTTTAAGAGTGGAGGCAGTTGTGTGTCTATAGATAACATCACCATAATCCAGGACAGGCAGAAAGATGGCCTCAATTATCCGATTCCTACTGAGCATAGAAAAATTAACTCTGTTTCTGTAAACACGGACAAGTGTGTCAATGTGAAATTTAAACATGATGATCCATCCAGATGCCAAGATTTCCGTCAGAACCAGGATATCAGGGTCAGTCTGTGATACAAGAATTTTAAGGCAATCTGATTTAAGGTGATTACACAAACTTCCGATATTTAAATGCATCAACCTCATACTATTTCTGGATTTGAAAGCATGTGGGTTAAATAAGAGTTGGCCAGAGTCACAGAAGCGTGTACTCACAAATGGTAACCAAGAGCTTGTTTAGTGTTTGAGTTTTATGATTATTATATTTTCAGAGTTATAACAAGAACGAGACAAGGGCCATTAGTGATCGGTATGAGAATGTCAAACACAGGAGCAGAAACCGAGGGTGTGTTCTGAATGTCATACTTTAATGCAGAAAATGCTTTGCAGAAATGTAGTGTGAGTTCAATGTTCATAGACAAAAGCCCAGATCCTGCATGATTTGACTTTCAATACTTTCTGACTTCCTGTCTGTGGCGGTTCCTGAGTCAATATCACTATGATGTGCCTTTGGTGTCCTCATCAGAATCACTCAGTCATCGTGAAAATGTAGCAGAATAATGAAACTCTGAGGTCTTATTATAAGTGGCCAAACATACACACATATCAGTACAATGATAAGTCTCTTAAAATGTGTTTCTTTCATTCTATACCCTTGTTTTTCATTGGATGTATACGTGATTTTGGTATGTCCCACACACTGCTCTGCTAACTACAGTGTGCGTAATAAGTGGTTAAATGATACTAAATCAAAAAATGTTTTGTATGGTTTTAGTGTCCACAACAAGTTATTTGATAAAACGAATCATTTTGATCATGTATATTCTATTTTCATAATCATATTGAACATTTTGCATGTGCCCCTGAAATTGCTGTCCACCCTGTCATTATGGGGTAACCGCCCCTTTAAGAAACCCTCTGATGTATTCAGGGACATTACTACCAGCATTTTGTCTTTCTTCAATGGAGGCTGAAACAGTGGCTAGTTGCAGAGTAAGTATTTACACTTCGTAATTTTTATCATATTATGTGTGTAGTTGGATGTTGTCAAGCTTAACATGCTAACTGAACCATGTTGCTAAGTGAAGGTCCACCATGTGCTCATTAAATGCTAACATTAGCCAAAAATGTCCACCCTGTCATTGTCCACCCTGTCAGCAAGCCTTCCATGACAGGGTGGACATGGTTCATGACAGGAAGGACATGCACATAGTTTAGGCCACATGCTGATAATGTTACACATATTACAACAGCTATTACACACATTTTATAACAGTACATGCTATACATAGTAAGAATGGACAATATGGATTTTTTTGCTGATTTCGGTATCAGCAAGCCTAGTTTGATAAGGCAAGCCTAGTTTACTGGTACCACCAATTAAAGTGTGTAAGGGAACATTTTGAAATCTTTTTCAAGGAATGAGATCAAAAGGAGCTGAGATAGCTAGGAGATATCGGGAACGTCGTGATGCTGACCTGAACAGAAGAAGAAAGTACCTTGAGAAAGAAAGGGACAAATGGAAAAAAGACAGAGAGACTGGAAAGAAGAAGGGTGTCAATGAGCTCAGTGAGAGAGAGAAGATGGCAAAAAGAAAGAAATGGAGAGAGGCAAAAGTCAAGCCAGAGCCAGAAACAGGGCCAGTGCTTTGCTACAGTCAGAGACACCACCCAACTCCCAAGGCACTATGAGAATCCACCAAGCTATCAGTCTGAAACCCGGTCAAATGTTTTGGGCTGCCCCTGCTTCAACCTTCAAGAGGTCACTCTAGCTAATGTTCCTGTTTCATCTGATGAGTCCCCAGCATGTGGAAAGACACCAGATAATCCTAGAAGACCAGAAATGATTGAGGTAAAGCACATTGGAGAATGGTGCATCGTTAATTACGACAATGAAGCATACCCAGGTGTCATCATGGATGCTGAAGGGCATAGTGTGAAAGTTAAGTGTATGCACCGCCATGGCATAAAAGTTCCATTGGCCAAGTCTCTGGGATGACATCTGTTGGTACCATGACTGGCAGGTACTTTGCCTAATACGAGAACCACAGGCTCTGAACAAGCGCTCTGTACTGATTGAAGCGTCTGCATGGATGTGGGTGGAACAGCAACTGCAGAATTGAGCCATGTCTCTGCAGAAAGGGAGAGACTGTTTGGAGATGTGTCTAAGGTGATCTTTCTGTAATATTCTGTTTTTTCAAATCAATCATTCTCCACTTAAAAACCATTTTCTTCATTTTTCTTGTTCTAGTTGAATGTTTGACTTTCACTGTGCAGAATGATGGAGTTTAACACTAGAAGGCCACATTAATGGCTCATTTTTGGCATCTTTATTCGGTGGCTGCATGTAGGTAGAGTGGATCAAAACCAGTCTGTTCAACTGGTAATTTCCCCCTACATGGGAAAAGGACCTCTGGCATTTTTTTTACATCATTTCCTTTAGATTTATTGCATTTATGAGGCCATTCATTGACATTTCACAACGTGTCCACCCTGTCATGTCACTGTTCACCCTGTTATTTTCATGTTCTATGAAAATAAACAAATTATTTTCACACGTTAGCAAAACCTTTTGTGTGATTCCTTTATAAACAAATGAGGGCCAAATAGTATTGTTTGAAAGTTTGACCAGATATCTTTGTTGTTAGATTTTATTAAGAAAAGAAAGTGCAACTCTTGCTGATTTTATAGAGAAACAAATAGTTTGCCATAATTTCATTATTATCCAAATACTTTTCCCATTAACTAAAATATATTGTTGAGAAAGGGACTAAATAGCTTTCTGAAAATGTACATTTTATAATCACTATGTAATTACAATGTGTTTACTTTGAAATTGTCCATGACAGGGTGGACATATGTTGCTGTTTGCATGTACATTGTCTGCTTGCAGTTAATTTATAAAAAGTGTGGGAGCTTGACCAGCATGCATTTCTAACAGCATAACATCTACTTAATACAATGAATATGAAGTTCTGGAAAATCTCATCTTTTTGGGGGGGAAATGGGGAAGTCTCAAAGGCACCTTATGGTGATATTGACTCTCCTACTGAAAACAAATCACAATCATATAATTTCATAGCTGGTCACTGTTTTTTCAACAAATGTTTTTTGAAAGCGGTGGATTAATCATAATCAGCTTTATTGGCCAAGTATGTGTACACAGACAATGGAATTTGACTCTGTTTGTTGTTGCTACATGCTATACATGCTATAGACATGCTATGTATGTCTATATACAGTATATACAGTGAGCAGGATTTATTTTTGACAGCAATGGATGATATATACATGTTAAAAACAGTGATGTAATAAACTCTCAATATACTATATATTTATAATTTGTACATAAGTGGATGTTTTAGTGTTACAGAGTTATTGACACTATGAGTGATTTAAGTGTTTATCAAAGTGATGAACTTTGGGAAGAAACTGTTTTTATGTTTACCTATTTTGGTGCAGTGTTTCGTAGCACGGATCGAGGGAAGTTGGTGCAGGTTGTGTCTGGCTCTGCAGTGATGTTTCCTGCCAGTCCTGACTCTGGACACGTATAAGTCCTGAATGGAGGGTAGGTTGGCACCAACAGTTTTCTTTGCAGTAGACTGTCCACCACAAACTGTTCATGTCCTGTTTGGTCCAAAGCCAGACAAGGGTTGATAAAATGGGCAACAGATAGATTATTGCAGAGCAGAACTGGATCAGCAGCTCCTAAAGTAAGTTGAACTTCCTGAGCAGGAAGTTCATCCTCTGCTGGGCCTGATAATCTGCTCCTGGCTACAAAGTTGTTATTTCTCAATTAATAAGTAATATGAGAGGAGCTACGTATATTTTTTACTACTCTCTATTTTGCATCTATTCATTCTTTTGGAATGGACCAGAAAAAAATTGATATATATGTGTGCTAATAATATTCTTCATGTATTCTGACAAGGTAACCTCAGTCCATGTTTATTAACAGCTCATCCTTATTGACGTAAAACAAACAAACCAAAACAAGTGGCTGATGACCACTGGGGGAGCTGTGACTTTTCAAATCATATACTCCTCACTTTCCTCTTCTCTCAGTCGTCGTTGACTTTCAAACATGGCTGCGTTTAGGTAGGCGGTATAACATTGGTTTCTCGAGTTTCTCTGTTATCTTAAAATTTTCCAAAGAGCTGTCGAGCGTAGGTTTGATCGGACATGTCAGATAAAGAGGCCGACAAAGGGAAGGAGGTTCCCGGGGGGAAAGGTTACAGGACCCCCGGACTGAGGGGCGCACAGACCACCACGCTTTTCCGAGCTGTCAATCCGGAGCTCTTCATCAAACCGGTAAAATTCACAAACAGCTCACCAGTTCACTGTCAGCTGAGCTTATCAGTAACTTTGAAACTTGTTTCTGCTCGATCATTTGCTTAGTCTTTTCTACATAGTTAGTATACGGGGAGTACTGAAGGTCCCTAAATGTATCCATAAATCATTTCGGAACTCTGTCTTTAAATGACAATTTAATTTTTAAACTGACGTATGAAATGCATTTTAACATGTTCTGCTATAATCTAAAAAGTTGCGTCACACTTATTCACTTTTTCTGGAGCTTTCAGTTACATCTCACGGTCTTAATCAGCAAAAAAGCTAGTAGTGGATCTTAAATGAAGGTTATGTGGTCAAATGCCCTTTTATGTGTTTTCATAAATAGGTTACAGGCATTGGCGCTGGGTCTTAAACAATCTCTGGGCTCTCCCTCTTCATCTATTCCACTTTGACCCCATTTTATATGGTTTCACGAGTAAACACAGTCTTTGGTTAACAGCAGCATTGGCCTTTTTCATTTTCCACAGTTGTTTAACAAATCTGAAAATAGGTATAAAACAGTCTATGACATCTTAATATGATTTTAAGTATTGAGCTACATTGGACAATCTTGTGAGTAACAACGTGTACTGTGAAATATATCCCTCACTGAAGATATAAAACACTATATTATTTTGGGTGAAACATTATTTCACTCACGTAGAATGAGACAGTTGATCAGGCTGACAGAAAAACCCCCTCCACTGTAACATCAAGCTGTGTTGTTTTGCAGAATAAACCAGTGATGGTGTTTGGACTGGTGACCATCACCTTGTGTGTCAGCTACCTGGGCTACCTGCACGCCATGAAAGAAAATGACCAGCAGCTATATGAGGCCGTCGACAGTGAAGGAGAGAGATACATGAGGAGAAAGACTTCCAAATGGGACTGATAGCACAACACACTCTAGAACTCTGAGTGTGTGTGTCTGTGTGTGTGTTTATGTACTGGAAGGACAGGGTGAATTAAGTAAAACTGTGCTTTACGTAATCCTACTGAGCTTTCTCGAATGTGTAAATACAATGGCATTTCATATGCTAAAACTGTACAAATTAAAAGCAGACATGATGTTCAGTGTGATGAGTATCATGCTTTTCTGGTTTTTGTCAGACAAAAGAAGACATTTGAAGATGTTACTTTGCACTTTGGAAACTTGTGACTAGCATTAACGACATTTAATATACAGATGAATCAAAAAATCATTAATATAGTAATGGTTAATAAAAAGTGTCATTTGCAGCCCTAATCTCAAGATTCCCAGTATAACTCTGCCCAACTTAAAACTGAGAGTTAGAGGTGAATCAGATGAGTTAAGAATCTTCGAAAACCACTGAATGGATGTGTAGAAACTTTAGTATTTAAGGAAATGAATGACAGCCTCTACAAACATGTCTAAAATCCAAAACACTACTAGGATCATGATCAGCTGTTATGTATTCAGGGCTAACACATGCTGGGTTTTTTCATTTGCACATTCTGAAAGAAGTTTCATTGGGGAAAAAGTCCAAAATAAAATTAGATTTTTTTAAAAATAAAATAAATTCCTTAATAAAGATTCCTATGATGAAAATGAACTCCCAATAAAACATGTTAAAAATGAAATATCGCTTCACAATTTCTTTTTATGGCACATTTGATAGATCACCATAGTTACTGAATTCATACATATTATTCAGTTCATTATATCTTGGCTCCCAATAGAGCTCTCTTATGTATGAATTCTTATATTCACACTACTGTACACTCCTTTTTTTCAAACTCAGACACAATGATGGGAAGGATGGCAAAATAATGGTTTGTCTTTCATGAATAAGTTTTTCATACTGCCATTACCTTCATAAATTAGTCATTTCCTCAATTAACAGGCAATGAAACCTTTTCTCAGGTCACATGTAATGATTTCAGCTCCTTCTCATGTATTGGATTATTCACATGGGAGCTAGTACTGAAGCTGAAATGAACAGCTTCATCACACAGAGCCATTTTATTTTTTAATACACAATGTAACTCCAAATCCAGCCGAAAAAATGCAATGTGGTGTTCATATAGTAAAGATGTCAGTGCAGGAGGATGTCAGTGTTGCTCCATTATTTGATTTTTTCACCCTGTAGAGAGAAACAAAAAGCAGCGTGTTTGTAGGCAAACTAATTCAAGTAGTTATTTATATGTCACAGCTGTGAAGTGAAAGTTGCAACTTAGTTTTTTTGGGTATGCAAGTCAGAGCACAAAAATGACTTTGTTTACATGAGGTGAGGTGACATAGGAAGTACTGCTGAAGTAGTACATTGAAATTGACAAATTCATTGCTGTCCATTGAGTTAATGGTTAAAGAATAGTTGGTCACACGTAGATTGTTGCACAAAAACCTTTTAAACTGAGGATATTCAGTCTATTTCAATATTTAAAGAATGCATTTGAGATGGTACCTTGATGACATTAGCCAGCTCCTGCAGTGTTTTTTCATATCGGGCTTCCATACCCTTCAGGTTCTCAGGTTTGACGATTTGCTTTTGAATCCCGGGACTTCCTGCTTCCTCCACCATTTGGAGGAAGTTCTTCTCCTGAGTGTGAAAAGGGAAGACTTTGTTTTACACTGTCTGTACTAACCATTTATACTTATCATGTGTCTATCCGCCTCTCTCATCCATATGTAATTATGGGTGTACTGCACGTACCTGTACTCCTAGCAGAAAGGTGAAGGCCAGGCCTGCTTTCCCTGCTCTTGCTGTTCTTCCAATCCTGGGCAGAGACATTGAGGATTACTTATAATGCTGATTTCTAACAAAAACATCCTTCATAAACCTAATAGTATCTGAAATAATTGGGCATCTGTACATTACCTATGAATGTACGTCCTGATGTACTGCGGTGCATCATAATTCACAACACATTTGACCCCACTGACATCAATGCCTCTGGCTGCTGCGTCCGTGCTGATCAACCTTCAGGATGACATGTCAGTTTTATTTGTTGCTCACACTGCAGGAATTTACAAATGGATAAATAAATAAAAAGATAAACATAGGCACGCGCGCACACGCACTCACAGTTGGATCTTTCCTTGTTCAAACTCCTTCAGTGTCTTCTTTCTCTCACCAGGAGAGAGTCGGGAGGAGAATTCGGCAGCCTGAATTCCACCAAAGAGCTGCACCAGCATGTAAAGTCTGAGGAGGAAAAAACAGTAAGACCATGCTGAAAGAGTCTACAGCACTTGACAGTTGAAAATATGTACAAGAAATGTGTTTAATGGGTGTTCCATTCTCTAACCTGTGTACAGTCTCTCTGGAATTGGTGAAACAGAGGATGGGGCTGAGCTTCATCCTCAAAATGAAGTGGAGGATGAGGAGGGGCTTTTTGCTTAATGTGCAGGGCACATAATACTCCTAAAAACATAAAGACACAGTCATTAACAAAGTTACGCAACTGTTTGACAGTTACACTTCCATGTGTGCCTGTGCTCTTTCTTGAAGCTCAGAGGTCATCTCTTACCGTCAGACCTTGGGGGAAGTCAAAGTGGTCTTGTTTCTGGATGGGGATTGCTGGTGTGGTGTTGCTGCTGCCGGTGGTTGTTGCAGCTGGTGGCTGGTTGGAGAGACTGTGGATGGAGCTGAAGAGTCTGGGTTGGTGGAGGCCCAGCTGCTGCAGTTTCTCAGGGTTCTGTGTAAGTGTGGCGGAAAACAGCAGCTTCTGCAGTGGCATCTGTGGTGGCGACAGACTGAGAGGACAAAGAGATTCAAAACTGAAAGCACTGCAATTTTAAAGCTTTACTGCACCTTAAGTCACTCATAAGTAGCTGGTTTTCTATACAGTTGTTATCTAATCTCATATGACCAGATCGAACTCATAGAGGTTTGGGTGAAATCTTGTTAAAATGTTTGGAATCTGCAATTAATAAACATGAATGTACACAATACATGATTTAAAATACAAGCAGCCTACTTTCCAATATGTTTAACTATTCCTTCAATGAAAATTTAATATCATTTTTGAACATGAGGCATATATGGTAGTATTCTGTTAAAAATTCAAACTTAAATAAAGAAAAACACATTCCTTAAAACTACTTTGTAGCTTCAGGTGTAAACACAGACTCACCTGGCTGCTGTAACATATACAGGCTCAGTCCGCCTGAAAATGGATGTGGCTTCTGGTCCACTTCCTGATCTGTACACCGTCCTCCCCACCTGACTGAGCCAAGACTGGTGCATGCTGTCAATCATCCTGTCAGCCTCATCAATAATCTGGGATGGGCGACAGAATGAGGGCATCCAGTTTAAAAAATTCCACAAATTGGTAGATGGCAGATAATATCAGTTATATCTGCTGTGTTTATATTGGTTTAAGTTATCCAGCATTTAGGAACTCACAAGAAATCTGAGGTGTTCCAGACATAAACCTGAATTCTTGTTGATGTGATCAACCAGTCGACCTGGAGTGGCCACAACAATGTCTGCTAAACTACGTCTCATGCCCCCTCTGGAAAAAAAAAATCAGAATGAAAATAAGAGATTTTATTGTAGTAAGTCTTGTTCAAATAAAAATACTTCAGGTTTAAATGCAACTTTTACCCAACAGCAGCACTTGAATGTGAGACTGTCGAACCTTTCAGAGAATCAATACCACAATGCTCCTCTAACAAATGAATCACTGAATTTATAAGCAATAAAACTCACACTTGCTGAATTCAGTACACTCAGGGACTTTACTGCTATGGCCATACTTGGTCCTATATTTTCTCCATCAGTGGTAAATATCATCACAGTGGCCACTGTTCAACAAAAGTCACAGTCTCACTTTAAGAGATATGGTTTACCTGCACAAATTTTTTTCCACTGTGGCTCTGCTCACTCTCAGTGAGAATACAGTATTACAATGAAACCACCACTCAGGGTTTTAGCTGAGTGTAGTGGGGGGTTTTGGACAGACAAAAGGCAGAGCGGATTACTGTACAATCAACAGTAGATCAGACGTGAATTAGCTTGGTACATCCATACATGGATGCATTTATAAGAAACTTTTCAATATATGTGGGTATTGTCACTTGCACCAGTATGGTTCTGAAGTTTTCAAATGTGAAATGTTATCTGAACACAAGCAGCCAAACAAGAACTTTGCCTAAAAATACTAAAATTGGCAACATTTTAAAAAATCTAAATCAGTATTTGATCAAAGAATAGATAAACAAGACAACAAATCAGACCAGAGATTAAATGCTTAAGTTTTAACTCAGCCATGCTTTCAGTGCAAAATCCCAAATTTCATACTTAATCATCATATTAATTATTTGTTTGCATTAATCAGTTTATTCCAAGCAGAATTTAATCAGTCTATCTACATTAACAATGACTCAGATTTTATAAGCTCACTTTATGTTTTGTATGTAAAACATTATCTGCAAAATTAGTTTCAACTATAGTTTTCAAATAAATGTAGTGAACCCTCTGTAAAAATACCTCAAAATTGTGCAAAAGGTAAAGTACTTAAGTAGCTGTACTTAGTTACATTTTAACACTGAAGCAAAGACTGACATCCAGACCCTGATACCACCTTTATCAAGTAAAATGTCACACAGTAGTGGTGGTGCATGCAAAAGTCCTCATGTCTCCTGAACAGCTGGTGAAGCTTTCCCATTATTATGAAGCTATACTTACCTGTGTTCTGAGAGTGAAGCCTGCTCTGCAGCAAAGGTCTTCTGACCGGCCAGCATCACCACTTTCAGAGTGGTTCCCTCAGTGTAAGTTGTGAACACTTTGCAAACCTGTACAGGAGAACATATCAACTCAGCTTTTTCAATCTATGGAGTGAACATTACTGGATTATGTGATATCTGTCTTGATTGTGACCTGCTGGGCGAGCTCTTTGGTGGGCAACACAGCCAAAGCTCGGACTTCACACACCACCCGCTCCATCAGCACCTGATGGCCGAGAACATCTTTATTTCACCTGGAGAGTATTTCTACATGTTCCTTCTTAACACATACACATGCAGTAGTGCCTATACATATTGTATGCATGTCTTCCTCAAAAGTACTTAAAAGAGATGGTGGCAGCTCACCTGTATGACAGGTATAACAAATGCAAGAGTCTTGCCACTGCCTGTTGGTGCAGACACACAAATATCTCTGGGCTTGTAGCCGCCTCGTCCAATCAGCAGTCCCTGCTGTGCGCTCTCTAAGATGGCTGGGATGACCTCTGTTTGCACTGTGAAAAGGTTACAGTGTTGTTCACAACTTTTTTCCTCAAGTGTACACTAAATACACTAATGCTTTTTTCAAATCACAACATCCCTTCATAGTGATTTTTTCCACCCTCATGCCTACACCCAGACCAGACATGCACCCTTTTCCACTAAATAGACACCATGGATATATGTTGTCAGGACTTATCTTGACAAGTTAATAAAGCAGAAAACACTGATGTGACACGATGTCAAATATATGAAGTAACAGAAATATTAAGTGAAATAATCCAGGCCTATTCTCAATCACTTAGAATTTTGGAAACCCACTGCTGAATACCACAGCCTGTGTCAGTACCTGGAAAAAGGTGCTGTATTCCATTGTTCTGTATTTTTTTCACAAGCTGAGCAGAAAGCCCTGGGATGTCAGAGATGGGGACCAGGTTGCTTTTAATGTCTCTATGAATCACATCAGGCTGAGCGAGCCACTGAGGCAGGACTCTGTGGACCTGTGAACAGAAGAATATACACACTGTGGATGAATACTAATGGAATTAGGCCCTTTAACACCATTAACAATTCATTGTACCTTTGGGACAGGTTTGTTCTCAAATCCTCCCAGAACTGTGAATCCAGTTGGAACAGAAGTCTTCCCTGTGGTTTGTTTTGGTGTGTTATTTTCTGTTTCTGCTTGATCTTCTTCTCCTCCTGAGTATTCCTGTCCATCTCTTCCAGCCACATGAGTGTCTGCAACACCTTTAACAGAACTGCCTAAACTCAAAAGACAGACAAATTGAATTATCTCAGGCATATTTTTCTTATACAGGTATCATGGACATTCAAAAACTACATCACAGGTAAGATAAGATAAACCTTTATTCGTCCCACAGTGGGGAAATTCTTCATTATGACTAGACTACCGCAGTAAATGTAAAATCACTAATTGGAATCGAGTTGAAATGATGCATTAAAGAGTTACAGTGACGGCAGGAGGAATTAGTTACTTTTTGTTCCTAGTTTGAACTTTTGTGATTTTCACAATATTCAGCAAGTCCCCCGAGATTATACATTTGACTATGACTTTTCAGTCCCAATCTAAATGATGATCTTTTTTTTTTTTTTAAAGAAACACAATGAGGCATTTTTGGGCACAGAACTAACACTATATGGCCAACAATATGAGGGCAAACCATGTCCACACAGTACACCTAGTCATACTGTATTTTTTGGAAAAAAAAATTGCAAACAATTTGCAAACAATGATGACGATAATGAGGTGAATAGAATATCAAATTTGAACTAAGTTTTTTATTTGACTCAATTTCAAGCGTTACAACTACATATTCATTCAGAATCAGATATTATGATTTTTTAAGTCAAATTAGTGTTTTCCCCCTGTGGAGAAAGCCAGTCTGTTCAGGACTCATATGAATTTTGTACAAAAAAATTGGTGAATGTCACAAAATCTCTTAAATCACTTGTACATTTCAGATTAATTACTGTGAGTTCATGACTATTCATTTCACATTACCATAGTGATCTGGTCCATTGTTCATGTAACAATACAATATAACAGTAAAGAATATTATATCATGGATCATATGAATGATATGATATGAATATACTGCCCAGTTTGGTGTCAACATATGAGTGTATACAAAAACAAGCACACACCTGATTGGTCCTTTTTCTTCTGTTTCTCATTTGCACCTTTCTTGTTCTGTTTTTCCTCTTTGGCATACTCAACATGGTTATCAGAGTCCAGTAACAAAGGCACTACTTCTGATTTCCTCTTTTTGTGGTGTTGAGGCTCTTGACTGCGGCCCTTGTCAGCTTTTCTTTTCTTTTTGACACCCTGCTGTTCTGTCTGTTCTTCTGGTGGGTGTTGTCTCTGTTCTGTCAAACTCTGTTTCTGCTTCTCCTTTGCCTTTTGCTGCAGTTTAGCCAGTAATGCCTGAGACTGAAACTCCTTCGAAACGCTCCCATCTTCCTCCTCTCCAAGATATCTGTGAGCAACATGACAGAACACAAATCTTTCAGTCCGCTTCTTCCATACAATCATAGCACAGCAGCTTTTGGTTAATTTATGAGCTTGTGACCTTTTCTCATTCAAAATCATCATCTCACAAGTTAATATTTTTATGTGTATGTTTAAATGTATAAATGTATGCCCACATCATCTGAAAAAGAAAGAAGAAGAAAATCATTTTCTAACTTGGTTCTACAAAAATTCACTTTGAGAATGCTTCACTCATGACTGTGAACTTTTGACTCCTCAGAATTGATGATTTTATCAGATGTTTGTGAATGGCATTGACATAGGTTGGAAGTCATTTATTATCTTGTCTGAACCTGCTGAAGAGAAAATTTTACCTATCATGCTAGACATACAGCTAATATTACTTACACAGCTAATACCCATTAATAATTTGCTGTGACTACTAGATAACACTTACTAATTTGCTGTATGAATATGTAAGAATCTGAGATTCAGGTTTGTAGCTAGCTAGCTGCTGAACACTTTGCTAACTTTACCACGCTCCTAACTTGGGTTGTGTCTGTTTATAACTTGTGTACTGCAGCTGACACACAGTGATGACAGGGAGTACATTAACAATGAAAATGCATTGTTAATATTTTTTTCTGAATCGGATTGTTAGAACAAATCTGTCAGTTCAATTTTTATTATCTAAAAAAAATCATGTTGCTGAGCTGTATATATCCTTTGCATCTCCTTTCAGTAATGAATACATTTAATATATGTATTTAGACAAAGTAAGAGTTAATCGTCTACTATCCACATGAAAATCGATCTGATCAAAGAAAACCCCATTTTAAAACGGGGCAGCTTTTAGATCCAATGTGTATAACGTGTGTGTTTATGTATATATTTTCGAACAATTAAAGACGAATTTAATGCATATTAGGTTGGTTATCTGATGTGAACATTTTTAAGCTTCTTGTCTTAAAAGTACTCAGATAGAACCGTATAACTCCAATGTAATGTAGAAATGTGCCAATGTGAAGAAGCGACAGACCCACAGACAGACGGTGTAAGGAAATAAGCCTACCTGTTCACAAGAAACAGTGACATTTCAGCAGCAAGATGAAGGAACTTCTGTTTACTTTTCAGCGCATTAGGAAAATATTAACAAAGAGTAAGAAATGATCCTATCAGGATTCCTCAGCAGTTCCGTTGCTTTAAAGTACAGTAAACACTCAACTCCTAGTCACCACTCTCTCATGTGTTTTCCATACCGTTTTAGGCGCGGGTTGATGACGCCACTCAAAGCAGTCGCATTTACTCCGTCACCACCACCACCACCACCACTTCTTCTTCTTCTTCTTCTTTGGCGGTTAGCACTGTTTTATACAGTCTATGGTTGGCACCAAACAACTTTTAGGTGCATTACCACCACCTTCTGAGTGTGGATCAGAACAGGTCCGCTCATATCTCTATATTATTCTAATTAACCTAGTTTTTTCCCAAAACTTTAAAGTTGCTGTATCCCACACTTCCTGATTTCATATGTAATATTTCCTTTATTTCAAGTGGAAGAGTAGAGCCATTAAGCTGAAGGTGACGCGCAAAGCTGTGTAGGAAAGGCCTTCATTATCCTCAGACTTCACCCAAGATGTATGTGGATTCTCAGGAAGACAATGATTCAGACACCCGCTGAACAGCTGGGAGTAGAGCACTAGTCACATCAAGGAGGAAAGAGGAGTCAGTTGCACCATCACAGCCACAGGACTTACAGTAACTATGCAAAGTTCTGGTGACATTGCCACGGACTTATCAAGGTGGGTATGCTTTGTCAAAACACAACTTTTCACCTGACATCTAATGAAGATGGACGGTCAGCAGTCAATTTTACAAAATATGGTAAGACTTTTCAAAATCAATCAACAACTACTAACAGTTGGTTAAGTATATGATAAAAAATACACAGTACTTGTTATCACACAAACACTTGTAAACTGTCATTTAAGCGAAGCCTAAAATCACTACTTCCATTACACACATTGGTAAATAGACATTCATATTGCGCTTTTCTTCTTAGACCACTCAAAGCGCTTCACAAAGCAAGCCAGCATTCACCCATTCACACACATTCATACATGGTGGCTGATTGGACTCTGGCCACCACCACTAACCATGCACACGCATTCACACGCCGATGGAACAGCCATCGGGAGCAATTTAGGGTTCAGTATCTCGCCCAAGGACACTTTGACACATAGGCCAGAGATCAAACCACTAACCTTGCGATTGGTGGATGGCCGCTCTACCTCCTGAGCTACAGCCGACATTAAGTTACACATAGTGGAGTGCACTAAGTTTCATTAGCAGCACATTTCTTAAGCACTTGAGTGATTACATTATCACTCAGTCTGAAAGTAGAACTCACAGGAAACATCCAGCTTTATGTAAGCAAAACCATAAACAAGAGAAATAACACTGACACAGATGCCGGAAGGAGATCAGTGGATGACGGAGGAGGAAACGTTGGAAAGAGTAAAAGTTTTCAAAATGGGATGGCAGGTTTGGCATAATCTGAATTGTGACTGGACCAGAATTGGATCTAATGTAGGAAGATGGTGGTTGAAGAAATGGAACAGGAGTTTGTAACTTTGGAACGTAGTAGGAAAGGAGGGGGAGGGAGAAAGAGCAAAGGCAAAAGAGGTAGTCAGGATACAGGTGGAGAAAAACGATCATTAGAAGAGGTGGAGGATCATGGTCAGGAGCCACGTTCTTTAAGATGATAAAAAGAATGGAGGAAACAAAAATAATTGTTATGTTTAAGGTTGGAAGTGACATAAGATCTGTCGGTACAATCTGTCTGACTAACAAAACAAAGAAAGTGCTTGGGGATATAAAGATGGCGAAGATAAACTGAGATAGTACTTTGTTGGTGGTATGCTCAAAGACTGAACAGAAAGATAAAGTGATGAATCTGAAAGTCCTGTGTGGACAAGAAATAAAGGAGAAAAGAGAAGTTGGTGAGAGGAGAGGAGAAAGGGGAGTGATAACAGGAATCCACATTGAAGAAAATCTGGAAAAACTTAAAAGAGAATTGAAAGGAGGAACAGTTACAGAAATCATAAGGCTGAAGGCCTTTAGAAATGGGGAAAAGGTGGATAGTGAGTCAGTCCTGATTCATTTCAGGGATGATGTGCTTCCTGAGAAAGTGATGGTGGGATGCTTGTGCTTCAGTCTAAGAGAATATGTTCCACCCCTAATCAGATGCTATAAGTATCAGAGATATGGACATATTGCTAATGTATGCAAAGGGAGAGGAAGATGTGGAGGAGATCACGCATATGGAGAATGTGCTGATAATGTTTAAGTCAAATGTTGTAACTGCGGAGGAGATCACACATCAGCTCATGGAGGCTGTTCAGCCAGGAAGCAGGAAAAGGAGATTCAACAGATGAAAACATATCGTAAAGTAACCTATGCAGAAGCAGTAAAAATACGCTTCTATAAACCAATCGCCTTGACTTCACATGTAGGGAAAACCATGGAAAAGATGATAAATGAAAGATTAAGATATTATTTAGAGACAAAGAATCTGCTGAAAAGCTATCAAAGTGGATTTAGGAAAGGTAGAAGTATTATTGATTCAGCACTTTGTCTCGAAAGCCCAAATCAACAAAGAGAGTGTAGTAGTAGTATTCTTTGATGTTGAGAAGGCTTATGATATGATGTGGAGGGAAGGGCTGTTGATCAAGCAATATTGATAGTTCTATTGGAACTGCAGTATTTGCAGATGATGGAGTTATGTGGAAAAGAGGAAGGAATATAAAATATACAGTTAAGAAAGTACAAGAAGCAGTTAAAAAAGTGGAGATATGGGGAATGGAGTGGAGTTTTAGGTTTTCAATTGAAAAGACAAAAACTGTTTTCTTCATGAAAGGGAAAAGTCAGGATGATAGTTATCTTAGATTATACGGTTAGAGATTGGAAAGATTATAGTGTATCAAGTACTAAGGTATATGGTCTGATAGGAAACTTACGTGGTCTGTACATATTGAGAAAGTGACAGAGAAATGCAAAAAAAGTGCTGAATATTGTTAGATGTCTGAGGGGAAGAGAGTGGGGAGCATGTAGGCTTTCATTAGAAACAATATACATTGAATTAATTAGATCTGCACTAGACTTTGGCTACATACTATATCAATCTGCATCAAATTCATTATTAACCAAGTTAGATAGAGTTCAGTCCCAGGCACTGAGAATCTGCTGTGGTGCTATTAAAACAACACCAATATCGGCATTACAGGTTGAGATGAACGAAATGCTGTTAGAAATAAGAAGAATTCAATTAGCTTTGAATTACTGGGTAAATCTAAAAGGACACAACGAGAATCATCCTACTAGGAAAATATTACAAACCTGCCAAGAGAAAAAGCTTTGTTTGGACAATAGAGAGTATAGTTAATGAAATAGGAATAGGGAACATAAGACTAAGTCCTACTGTTCCGTATACTAGTATTCCACCTTGGATACTGGAGGAAGTAGGGATTGACTTACATATGTTAAAAGGGGGAAATAAGGAAAGGATTAATAGGATACAGGTTAGTAAATACATAGAGAGAAGTTATTATGATTTTGTTATAATATATACAGATGCATCAAAGACAGATAGTAATAGAGTAGGGACTGCATTCATTATTCCTGAATTAAAGGTCATGTCCAAAAAAAGAGTTAGTAATAATCTATCTGTGTTTACTGGGGAGCTGTTGGCCATCTTACAAGCTTTGAGTTGGGTAGAAAGTGTAAAACCAAGAAAAGTTCGAATAGTAAAATTTATATGGACTCATATGGACTCACACCCCTATATGCACATATAGGGGTGAAGGGTAACAAACTGGCAGATGAGTTCGCTAAAAGTGCAGCCAAAAATCACTAATAGATATAATGATAAACTATAGTAAAGCAGAAGTCAAAAGTATGATCAAGTTAGAAATGGTTAAAAAATGGCAGGAAAAATGGGACAGAGGAATTAAAGGTCAGCAGTTCGACAGGATACAGAAAACAGTAGGAAAAATGAGGGAAACAAGTAGATCAAAAAAGGAAGAAGATATTTTTTCAAGGATGAGATGAGATCACACTGGACTTAATAGTACAATAAAGATAGTGGGTAAACATGCGACAGGTTATTGTGAGTTCTGTAGTATAGATGAGACAGTAGAGCATGTCGTAGTGTATTGTCCCCAGTATAGTCAGGAAAGGCAGGTTCTTAAGAATAGACTAGGAAAAGAATGTATTCAATTTGAGATAAAGGAAATTTTACAATTAAATTCCTGAAGTGTGGGGTATAAGGCAGTTATAAAGTTCTTGAAGAAAACTGGGTTAGGTAGAAGAATATGGATAAGATACATTTCGATCCACACACCAATTCAGAAGGTGGCGGTAATGCACCTAAAAGCTAGTTGCCAACCGCCATAAAAAGACAAAGACGAAGAAGAAGAAGAAGAAGAAGAAGAAGAAGAAGAAGAAGAAGAAGAAGAAGAAGAAAAATAATAATAACATTAGTGAATAAAACAGCGAGGTCATGTATCTATTGATCTATCTAGTCTATGGTTTGTATCCATGTTTTATACAGTCTATGGGTTGTAACCATGTTGTATACAGTCCATGGTTGTAGGTTGTACTCACGTTTTACCGGGAATCCGAATTGTTCTGCGCATGTGCAAACGTCAGGTGTCCGTGGTCCTATCGTCCGACAGATTCTATGCTCTAACCCTAAGCGTTCCACGGCCGCTTCTGTTGTAGGGCTGCATTTTCGCACATGCGTAGAGCAAATTGGGTTTCCTGTACGGCGCGGGAGTTTTGGTTCTCATGAAGGAAGCAAGAAGTCAGTAGGGAGGTAAAGCCTGCAACTATATCAGAAAAACAATCGCTCTAATAGCGTATGATTAGAATACATAGGTAAGACATGAGTATTAATTTGTACTGCTCGAAGAAGTCAACTGGCTTGCGGTAATTTAACGCTGCCTTCATGGCTTAAATGCAGCGGATGGATGCGAAAACAGCTAATGCTTATAAGTTAACATGTTAATTATGTTCAAATGCAAGTGAGACTTAAAATACAGCTGCTTCAGGATATATGTTTACCTGATGGTAATGCTAACGGTTGGGCTTCTTTTATCGTTTTCAACAAGAACGTTAAAGTCATTAGCAAACCTTTTTTAAAACTTGGTCATGCTAATCTGTTACATTCGCTACTGAGGTGAAGCTAATAGTAAAGCAAATTGTGTATTAAAGCTGAGCGACGAAATCCATATCACGATTGTGGACTTTAGACTTGATAACTTTACTTTGATATTTGTAATTTGAAGACTCCTTACGGTATTTTCATACAGCACTGAACCTACATTGTAAGAGGGGGAGGGGTAAACCAGGCAAATAAAGGCAGTCACCGGTGATTGCGGTCAGGTAGATACACAGATACAACTACTACAAATATATTTTATATCAGTGAATTCTTCCATGCCACCTCTCTCGCTCCCCGTCGTCCAGACAGTACTATGATTAGCTGTCACAGAGCTTCTCCTCTCCCTCTTTGTTGACCAGGCTTTTCACACTCAGACCATGGCTATGGGGAGCGAGGCCAGGTTGCAGGCAGAGGTAGAGGAGGAGGAAAACTTTGGGCCACAGCCTCTGTGCAGACTGGAGGTATGTAACCTAAACACAGTTGGTTTCTTTTTAGCACACTGCACTTAGTAGAAATGTAATCTGCCCTTTTTCTGTCTGAGTGAGGGCTTTGTTTGGAGGAGCAATTTTCCCATTTTATTTCTTATTTATAACTACAGCTGTGACATTCACCTCATTATGTAAATGTGTTTGTAATTTAACATGTCAGTCTAATGTTTAAAGAAGCGCCTGAGTTGCGTTTCACTTAAGTCACAAAGTCAATCTGACTACATCAGATTAGGTGTGCGGCTCAAGTCTGAATTGAATGGCGTCAGATTAATGTGAAGACCACAGCTGCACAAGGTTAAATACACACAAATGTATGTCTTGATCTTGATCTGGGATCAATGTAACATTAGAAATGTAAACATAATGTCATTTAATGATTATTTTCCATTCACAAAGAAAATTATCTGGCAAACTACTTTACATTCAGCATGTGAGTAAATGGGAATTAAAGTCACAACCTAACATCTTGCCATTTTTAACGCTGCTTGTCCACCAATGAACTATCAACTGTTTCATTCTTCAGAATTCTATATTCAATCCAGGGTTTCCCCTGAGTTCATTGGTAAGCTTAGTTAGTACATGCTGCCAGCCTAACTGGCTAAGTGTTCAAATCCAACACTTTAACAGAGGCATGAAACCAGCAGTATTATAGGTTCCAAGTGTGAAAACTACATGTAGTGTAGTGTGTGGTGAACAAGGGGACTGCCCTGGCTTCATCCAATTTGAAATTTACTCCTTGCTTCCTTTGTTAAAGCCAATAATAGTACTGTTCATAATACACAACGATTTGGCAGTTTGTTCTCTCTCAGTGAATTTATGCTTTACTGTCTCTTGTCCAATGTCTCCGCATGCAGCAGTGTGGAATCAGTTCCAGTGACATCAAGAAGCTGGAAGACGCAGGTTTCCATACCATTGAGGCAGTGGCCTACGCACCCAAGAAGGAGCTGCTCAACATCAAGGGCATCAGTGAGGCCAAAGCTGATAAAATTCTAGTAAGAAATAGCAGTCTTCTTATTTAGAGTAATTCATAAATTCTACCTGATGTAGCGTTTAACCCTCCTGCCGTTCTTGTGAAGAGTAAAAAGAACATGCTGATTTGATATCGCTGGTGTTTTTATTTTTTTACACCTATTTTTTTATACAGTTTTTCTAATCACTGAAAATCTTACAGTGAGGTCCGAAGGTCTGAGACCACATTGAAAATCTCTAATATTTTCACATAAACCTGGAAATAATCAGAATGTTTGAGGATTCAGAAACATTTAAAAACACAAGAAGTTATGACATGTAAAATGAAGAAGAAATGTGCAAGATTCTGCACTATTTCTAGATCAGCATTAAAATTTAAGCAAATTTGTAGCATTGGCCAACATAACTCCTCTACAAAAGGCCAGTTTTCATTGAGTTGTATGCCTTTCATTAAAGCATACATTCAGGTGATACTCATCATTGGGATGCTCAAGTAGCTCAACTTGCAGCCAGTTTTCCCTTTTAATAAATATGGCTGTGCTGTAAGTCTTACGCAGATCATTGCTTACTCAGTAGCATTATGATCATGGGAAACATGGCATCAGAACTAAGTGAAAGTGTCAGAAGTCAAATTGTTATACTAAGCAAAGGGGCTTTCTCAATGTCAAATCATGGATTGACTTAAGGTTTCTAAGGGGACAGTGCGTGGAACTCTAAAATGCTGTGCAGAAACTAGATCAGGCAGATAAAGCATGATCAGGCATGGTCAGGCAGTCCAAAGTGACCACACCACCAGGAGATCGTACAGAATACATCAAGCTTGGTTCCCTGCAAGATAGAAAACCCACTTCATCACAGATGCAGGATTTGCCAAATAAAGAACACAGTTCTCCAGTCTGCAAAAGTCTTGTCAAAATTAGACTGTCTTGTTGTGGTCTCTGAGGATGAGTAGCTTTCTTAACCAGTTCTCAGGAGGAGCAACATGGCCAATGCTTGGGGTGGGCTAAGAAATCCCAGCATTTCACAGTGAATGACTGGAAATTGTCATCATCAGCTGACATACTGTGTACAATGATACAGATATATCTGCGACAATATGACCAGTTTATCTGTTCAGCTCTACTTCTTATGCTTTGTTAGGTTTCTCTGTGAGTCATGCACAATGTACTGTATTTAATCATTCTGTAGCAACTGTCAGAGAATAACTTTATTTTCTTTCATTTTTCCTCTCAGGCTGAAGCTGCTAAACTTGTGCCCATGGGTTTCACCACAGCTACTGAATTCCACCAGAGGAGAGCAGAGATCATTCAGATCTCTACAGGCTCTAAGGAGCTCGACAAACTACTGCAGGGTTTGTAAATCTTGTTTATCATTCAGAAATTCACCCTGATTATTAGAGGTTAGTTATGTTGGAAAACACCATCCGCCACTGACTGGGCCAACCAGTGTTCCAAGGTCCTGTTCTGAGATGACTTAGGCTGCTGATGATGGTCATGTCTAAATACAAGTGATATAAATCATTACGTGAACTCAATAATTACAGACAGGAGGAGCCATAAGCTTCTTTCATTTGACTTGTTGTTTTTCCCCACAGGTGGGATTGAGACTGGCTCCATCACAGAGATGTTTGGAGAGTTCCGGACAGGGAAGACCCAGCTGTGCCACACACTTGCTGTCACCTGCCAGGTAGAGTCCAAACTGACTGGGTCTTAGTGGTGTCTTCAGAAGTTGTATAATGTAGTATGATCCACTCCGTTTTGTTCATAGTTTAAACTGTTGATAAAATGCATTTTGCATCAGTTTTAGTTGATTAACGCCTCTACCAATGTGGAAGAATGCACTTGCTGAGGACACAGATTGGAAAGAACACTACTATTTTACAGTATACAGAATGAAGTTACATACTTGTATTGGTTCTGGTTGTTAGTGAATCCTCGATATCAAAAAAATAAAATGACTTGTTACCGCACTCACTGGATTGGACTCTCTCTGTCCACAGCTGCCCATTGATCAGGGGGGTGGAGAAGGTAAAGCCATGTACATCGACACAGAGGGAACCTTCAGACCAGAGAGACTGCTTGCTGTTGCTGAGAGGTGAGTCAGTACGTTCCCTTTTTGGGACATGTACAACTAGCCTTTTTGCATCAGTGTTGGCCATTTCATATTTTGTCATCCTGTATGTGTACATGGTCTCATGTAGAAGTGGGCAAAATAAGGAACACTTGATATTGAATTTCATGTGACCTTTCTCTGCTATCAGGTATGGGCTGGTAGGCAGTGATGTTCTGGACAATGTGGCCTATGCCCGAGCCTTCAACACAGACCATCAGACCCAGCTGCTGTACCAAGCCTCTGCCATGATGGCTGAGTCCAGGTCAGTCACTACAAAAATGTGCTTATTATTACTAACTTGTCCTTGACATGCTGATTTGTGAAACCATATATAAATTGTGGAATTGTACTGTATCAAAACCGTGCAAATGGATATTAACAGTACACGCAGAGTAGTCAATACTTACAATATGATTCTGATTCTGCCAAGTTGGACGGCAAGTCTACATTACACAGTTCATTTTTACCCTCTGTTGGTGGAAGTTTACTTTAATCCCTGAATGCAGAGCTTTAGCTGGGTAGTAAGCAGAAATAATGTTGGGCTGGAAACAAATACACAATGCTCTAAAGTAACAGTCTTATCCCTCTGCTGCATTTTGTCAATGTTAAACCCTGGTTCCAAAAAAGTGGGGACGCCGTGCAAAACATAAATAAAACAGAATGCCAATGCTTGTTGACATACTGTATACTTGATTGAAAACAGTACACATAGGCTAATTATGAACCACGGATGGAGCAAAGTTTCCCATTTTGTGAAACACATGATTGTATAAAAGATATTACTACATGGACTCTGGAACACTTCTGTAAAACCAGTAAACATACTTTGTGTTCTGTTTTTTGATTACATTTTACAGAGCAGTCCAACTTTTTGGGAATCATGGCTGTCCAACCAGCAATCAGTTGTTAGTGATGTACAGACAAATGTGGCAGGGCCTCCCATATGCAACAATGCACCATTTGTCAAAGTTATGTTGAAGCCTTTTGTGTTGAGCTATGGTTAATTAACAGACAAATGAACCATTGTTCTTTCTCTGATTTCTTCACACTATAACAAAATGACTTCAAATGAAAATAAATAAAATAATAAAAATAAACATAATAAAACTGTGGGGGTAGAAAGTTTTTATTGAACTTTTCCAAAAAGGCCAATATACATTATTCATTTTAAAGGAGCATTAAATGAAGGATGAATGAATGTATTTTTACACTTCCAACAGAAATTAACATTCATTAGCTGAAGCTTAACTGGTCTATAAAAAATACCTGTGTATAATTTTGTTGTGTGTGTAAATTTAACTACTGTATCCCTAACTTAATACCTACTGTAGCACTAGCCAATATACTTTTTCATCTATTCCCGTATCATTATCTTGATTGTATTCAATGACAGCAGTTATTCATAATGGCATTTCAGTATTAATGTGCAGGATTGTTGCCCAGGCTATAGTGTGTATTCCTGCATCTAACACACATACATTCTCCCTCCCTGTGTGTCAGGTATGCTCTGCTGATAGTAGACAGTGCCACAGCTTTATACAGAACAGACTACTCAGGCAGAGGTGAGCTGTCAGCCAGACAGGGACACCTTGGACGCTTCCTCCGCATGCTGCTCAGGCTGGCAGACGAGGTAGGCAGCTGGACTGGGTGCAGATGTACTCTCTTGCCGCTTGCAGTCTAAGACATCCTGGTTGTCTGGTGATGTCATGCAGTCTAATTGTTTTAGGACAGAGCAAAAACTCAAGTTTCCCAGATACAGTAATGTGAAGATCTATTCATGTGTTTTATTCTAGTTTAGTCAGTCACTCTCTAATGTAACTGTGGCAACTCATTCTGAATCTGCGTGTTAACCCAGGGGGGTTCAAACTGAGAGGTCTCTAACATGAGAGCTGTTGTCTGCCTCAATCTTATGTCACAACAGTTTGGCGTTGCTGTGGTAATAACCAACCAGGTGGTAGCACAGGTGGATGGGGCTGCCATGTTTTCTGCCGATCCCAAGAAACCAATTGGAGGCAACATTCTGGCTCACGCTTCTACCACACGGTGAGTGAGGCAGCATGTGCTTTTATTCCGCCCTACCGCTTACTTTCAATGTGTATTTTAATAGAGCTCGATAAACAAACCAGGCGGTGGTTGGTTATCAAGGGGAGAGGGGAGTGGGTAAAAGGTCTTACATTACAACAAATCACAGCCGCTGGGATGCTTTTACAGGTACAGCTTGATAACATCATGGTTTTGTCATTTTAAGTTTATGACAGTTGGTCTTACCTTTGCAGTCTGTACCTGAGGAAAGGCAGAGGAGAGACGAGGATCTGTAAAATCTACGACTCACCCTGCCTGCCAGAGGCTGAAGCTATGTTTGCTATTAATGCTGATGGAGTGGGTGATGCCAAGGACTGAGCTGGCAGAAAGGGCAAGAAGCGGTTGGGTGGTGGTAAATGTTACTGTCACACCTGCTAACTCATTTTTGGACTGAGGTATTGTGTGTGTGATCTTGACCATTACTGTTGCCTTCACACAAAGCCTCAGACTGATGGGTAATCAAGAGACGAAGGTCAGGAGTTGTATGATTTGTTTTGATGCTGATTGAGACAGACTCAAAAAGATGGTCCAGGCTGTAGATGTGGCCTTCCGGAGCTCAGTGCTTCAACAGCTAGATGGAATGGAATGTTTGCCAACTGGGGGCGCATTCATACTGAAGCACATTGCATTCAACCAAAAGAAAAAGGATTTTTTTTCCCTTCTGAAATTATAACATAGTATTTCATAATTGAAAGATATATTAGGCTATTATGAGATGCTACTTTATAATTGCATGATTTTTTTTCAGAATTATGATTAAGCATCTCCACAATTAAAAAAAATCTCAGAACCGTGAGATCTTTATCAATAACAAGATCTATTCTTTATTAAATATTTACTAAAAACCCTCTCATAATTAGATCTTAGATGCATAATTACTAAAAAACCTGCAACAAGTCATATTTAGACATAAAGTCTCCTTTTGTTTTGGTTTGATTGCAATGTGCTTCTGTAGTTTCAAAAGTGGGCAAAAAGTGAAAACTATTCTTTGTTTCTGTTGATTGGTGTTTTTTCAGACAGCAAACTGTTTTGTGAGAATGATGTTATTTGCAATGAAAGTATTCTTGCCAAGCTATATTTTGATGGAGTTTTTCAAATTTCTAGAAAGCAATGCTTTTACTTCTTGCCTACCCCACTACTGCTGTTCCTTTTCTCTTTGTCTTTACCAGAACCTTCTGTATATAAACTTCATAGCTAAATTACATTTGTTTTACTATTAAACTGACTTATCTAATTTATTATCATCATCATCATGGAAGGATATTATACTGGGTCAGCGATTACCATATTGTTCTTATGGATAATACACATTTAAACTCATTTAGGAGGTTTGGTTGTTAAACACACTCTACTACAAATTACAAGTTACAAATGAAAAAAGAATTTTATTCAATGTTATCTGTGAGTCAATTTACGACAAGTAAACCACTCATGAGTATTAGGGACACTTAGAAGATTTTATGAAAAAAGTAGTAATAGTTTGAGAATAAAGTCGTAATTTTTTTTTTTTTTTAAAGTAATATTTGGAGAATGATATTTCGAGGAGAAAAAAAGGTGCTTGGAGTGTAAAATGATTGGATTGAATGGTGATGAGCATCTTTTAACATTTTCTGACCCTAGGCTTCTGTAGTCAACAGTTATTTTGAAGAAAAAGTGGACTTTGGACTGCAGTGTCAATTCTCCTCTGCGTCCTCCTCGCTTATGGTAGGCACCTTTGTCCTGTTTGGAACCATCTCCCTCTTCCAGGATGCTTCCCATTGAAAAGCTTGAAAAAAGCTAGTGAGATTTATGCCTGATCAGAAGTAATTTCAACCTGTGGATTTTCCGCCTTTGTGTCTGTCACATGGTGAATGCAATGCTACCATCACAGCAGAGCACAGAACAATGAAGCAATGTACAACAGACCATTGGACAGGCAAGTTCTGGTGGCCTTTCACATCATTGGCGTAAGGTCCACCAAGCATCACTCTCCAATGCCAGTATGTTCCGGTCCCTTCTACTTCAGCTGCTGCTTCAAAACACATCTGCTTATTGACTCATACATCATGGAACTGGTTTCATTTTCTCTGATAAGGTACTTGATCACTTCAGGTGATCAATATCATTTGACATATAGCAAAAGACACTGCTCTCATCTGTTTAGTAGAAAGAGTATTTAAATCGCCACTTTTTTCTTGTACAATTCTGACTTTTTTTCCTCAAAATGTTGCAACTTTATTCTTGTCAATTATGGCTTTCTTCTCAACATATTTTGACCGTATTCTCAAAGTCTGAGATTTATTTTTCCTGGATGTGACCTTGTGGAGTCAGAAAAGTCACAAAACATTTGTGAATCCTTCTGTGGGCATTCATAAATATTGAGACTGACCTGACTCCATATGGTCCTAATACTCCTTCATAGTCAATTAGCAACAGCAATGACGACCAAATTAACAAGAATAAATCAATAGAAGACAAAGTGTCATTAAAATATTTTCACATCACAAAGTGTTAACATACTGAAGTTTTACTTTCACTTCAGAAAATTACGGGAACACACACTCAAAGTTCAAAGACATCAAATACCCTCAAAGGAAAATTAGGCTATTAGGATGCTATTTAGTCACAACCAAACTTTATGCACTTTGTACGCCATTTAACTCAGATGGCTGCTTCAAAGTGTAGTTGATTTATATCACACTACTGGGGGGGGTCATTAAATGGTTTGAAGTTGGAGCTTAACAGAAAAAAAAGTTTAAATACTACAGTTCGTTATCACTATATCTACATGGATGAAGTGTCATATATCTCCACAAAAACACATCTGTCAAAGAACAAATGAGAGCCCAGCAGAACAGCATGAGAATAAAGGGTGTACAATATAAATAAGAACAATAACTTTCAATCCATGAAGGGAGAAGTTCATTAGATTTATTTGTTCTAGTAATTCCCAAAGTCCCTCTTTCAGTTAAAGCTCTTAAAACATCCCTGATCAATCTGGATTACCTACTCCACTCCAATTGTTTCCACAATTTTTACTATCACATTTATCAATCAGCGCCAGAAAATTGCATCGGGCTTTGGTCCTATTAGTTCCCATGGTGGAATCCACTGCTCTGACGTACCTCAGATTCATTGGTTATCTCTTATAAAAATCGAACTAATGAAAGAATCCAAACCCATCTGTGACAAGATACCACCAGAGGTAAACTGATCCTGCAACTATGCCCCTTTAAATTAAGGCGATGGAGCTGAAAAACAAAACCTAGTTGTGTTTAATCAGTTCAAAAGGCAAACAAATAGTGTGACATTAAAGATACCATATACATTACAATATATATTTCTTAGTTATACTGATTCAATTAAGCCATATTAGATTGCAGAAAATAAATATACGTTAATAAACTCCATATAATTTCACAGTCACAGTATAACAAAGATATTCACCAATGAAAGAAATGGGTGTGACTTTTGTAACACATCTGATTGGACAACCACTAATTGGCAGCCTGACTTGCTGATTGGTACCATTGGTTGAATGGCTCCATCTGCTGGATCTCAGTAGGAAAAAATGTTCAGATTTTTCTGTCAGTTAAGACTTGAAGCTGAGCCTCCAGTTTAGACGATTCTTCATTCTTGGAAATAATCAAAAGGCAATAATGTAAAATGACAATAAGTGTGTTATGTGCACATAGTCTGCATCTGTAAATCTTCTGTAAGTCTGTCAATTTTTATGTAGCTCAATGATCCATCTGAGAAATTCATGATATTTGTTACTCATTCTAATCTGCAGGATTGAGCTCTGTACAAAACACTTAATACTTAAAGCTAGAAACAGAACTAGTGTGTAGCTGTTGCATACAGAGTTAAAATGGGGCAAGTTAAGTGTGCACTTACATCATGAGTGTTTGTGGGCATCTTCAAAGCCAGCTCAGTCCAGTTTCTGGCCTCAGAGATGTTTCCAAGCTCCTTATGACACTACGAGTAAAACAGCATAATGATTAGTGTTTATAGTCTTCACAATCCCAACACACTGATGGGCTGACAGTAAAGAAGAAGCTAAAAAATACACCTTGGTATGTTAGGCTTGATGATGACGATTCCTAAACTCTAATAACATTCACTTATTATTGCTGACCTTTAACACTTTGAACCACCTCTCCTTTGTTTGCTCAGTTTTCACCCTTACACAGTTTGAAATTCTTGGGTTTTGTCAAACAGGTTTTCAGGGAAAATGTCAGGATATAACTAGATAGAGGAGAGTGTCAGTGTTCCATACAAGAACTGTGTTTGTTGTATTTTACTGTATTCATTTTCTTATTTCTTTTTGTGATGAAGATGTTAAACTTTGAACTACAGTTCCCATCATGCTTTGGGCCATACAAACAGGAAGGTTGAGGCAGCAACTAAGGTGTGGGCTTCATCTTGGCCCTCTTTTTTTCTTGCCTGTATCCATTTACAGTCACAAATCTGAATCAGAAAAGTCATGCTGCAATAGCTTCTACCATTTCCTGTTTGCACTGTAACCATGGATACAAACAATAATCACCTGGATAACTTTTGATACAGAAAAAAATGTGAATATTTTCTATGACTTTTCAGTGGATTTAAGAACATTTATCCTAGATGCTATTCAGCTATTTCTGTGTGGCAGCAACTTGTCAATCACAAGCAAACTAGCGATTGAGACCCGAAAGTCACTTAGGAAACTGCTGTCTGAGGTAATAAATCAATTGAGAGTTAAGGAAATTTTCTCATAAGCATAGAACCAGCCCTCTTTTTGCAAACACTGGAGTCACCCACTGCTGGCCATGAGAGAAAAGGCAGGCTTACGGCACTTCTGCATTGGCTTCACTTTTCAGACCCAGAAGCTCTGTCCACTATTTATGCAGGCTATAAGTCAGTTATGTTCTAATGTCAGTACTACACTGTGTATTTAATAATCACACAAACCTACTGAACACTTAACATGGCTCTGTGTAGCTGCAGTCGTTCTATGAGCCACATTGCCTTGATACATGTGAAGTCATTCTCTTGTATGATCTATTAAATGACTCCGTGGTATCAGTGGATCTGATTTACCTTTGCGATGTAAAGTCTCACTGTCTTGGAGAAGCCTGGACTGAGTTCCTCAGCCTAAAAGTTCATACAATACATAAGCAAAGATTTAATATGTGAAACATGCTGCTTGACAATCACATCCATGTCCATGTAGCTACTTGTTGAACAAGTGGAAAATGAATACAAAATGAAAAACCGGCAAATACAATGTTACCAAAAGGTTCCTGGTTTGATTTCAGTCAGTAGCCTTTGTTACGTGTAATCAACGCCTCTCTGTTTTCTGTGCCCCTATACTGTCATGTTATCAATAAAAGCAGAAACATCAAAAAACTATTGAAATAATTATCATTTGATACAACATGGTTTTTAATCCCACAAAAGCATTGTGGACATTATGTGCTGTTTTAACCTGAATTTAAAAGCCTTACCAGGACAGACAGCTGCAAGAAGTTGCAAGCTTAACTGAAAGATTAGTTTAAAAGCTTCAGATAGACACCCTGGATACACTATGTTGCATTACTTCTCCATATGTATCAATGAATTTGGTCCCTGTTAAATACAGTAACAAACAAATACATTTTAAAATAATTAAATAAATGGGAGGGATTTTTTTTAAATGAGATGTTGTCAGATGTGTCTTTTTACATGATCCAAAACACTGACAAAGCAGAAGAGCTTGGGTCCATAATAATTACAATAAATATAAAACAAAATTTAAATCGTACTTGAAACCTCTCTACACTAAAAAGAAATCAGGTTTGAATTCAAATCAAATACAATTACTAAGCTTTTTTACTAGATATTAAGTCAAAAATAAATTAAAAATGCCTGAAAGCTTTGTAGTGATTTGCTAAAAAACTGAAACAGAAAAAGTGATGCAGTGGTTTGACATGAAGTTTAGTCATTACTAGCTGTGGATGAACGTCTGTAAAGGAGAAGATCATTATTGTAGTTTCTGGTATTCCTATTTCTACGTCCCTTGCCCCCAAGATTACAGACACAAACAACAACAAAGTGTTGTTTGGCACAAAGTCATAAATTGCTGGAGGAAGTTGTATGTTGCTTATCTGCACCCGCATCTATCCCCTCAAACTGGGCATATATTGTTGCAGAGTTGAACAGAGTATATATACAGATCGTTATGCAAAATTAGAATGAAGCAGCAGATATCTCTGGACAGCTACAGTAGTCACGTACCTTGAGAAAGTGCTCGAGGGCATCATGCAATGTGGAGGTGGGGGGACTCTGGTAGAGGGCAGCAGCTGCCTTCTTCTCCAACCAGTCCAGAGTGGCTATCTGCAGACACACAGACACACTATTGCATAAAAACTTTATGCTCTCCAAGTCATGTCCTTAATGAAGTGCCTCAAATGTGGCCTTTCACACTTTGGTGTTTATTTGGATGTTTGGATAATAAAGTCTACATCTGATCAGGCCACAATCAAAAATAACAGCAAAATACAGCCCTTTGTCTCACCTCATAGCACCACCTGCCGAGCAGATAGGAACACATGGGGTCATCATCTCTGAGGGCGATTGCACGGTCCAAATGCTCCTGAGTGGAGAGCAAAAAAGTCATATGCTGTACACAACTCTAAGATTGAAATAAACCCAAACTGAACTTGGAACAAAATATAAGTTCAACACCAAAAATACACTAAGTGTGCATGTGTTACCTTTAATACGTGGCTGTTTTTCAGTTTGCTATGCATGCTCTCATGCTGGGAGGCCAGTCCTGTCAGCACAGCAAACCTATAGCCAAAAACATCACAGAATTGTGACGTCAAAACAAAACAAACACAACGTCAAATTATCACCAGTGGGAGCGATATCTCGAGAGTTTAAACCCAGAATGTTAGATATAAGGTCAGTGTTTGTTGTTGTTGTGTTCACCATCTCACCATTTGTGACACTCAGCATTCAGGCCGTTCTTCTTCAGAGCCAACTCTGCCTCCTCTCGACCTGCAACACCAGCTCACAGTTCAATGACAAAATCTACAATAGTCTAGAAGATGGAAACAGTTATATTTAACTGTCTTTTTGCAAGCAGACACAGTCAGTGTGTTTCTGTTTTTGTTGGGTATTTTCCAAACTCCCAGGTCCCTGAACTACTCTGGGCTCTGCAGTGTTGTTTTTACCACAACCCGAGTGAAAATTAGGGCTGCAAGTAACAATTATTTTCATTATTGATTAATCTGCAGATTATTTTCATGATTAATGGCTTTAATCGTTTAGTCTATTAACAATGTCAAAAAATGCTCAGAACATTTTCCCTGGGCCACGGTGGCATCTTTAAATTGCTTCTTTGTCCAACCAACAGACCAAAACCTTCATTTACTATCATAAATCAAAAATAAAATAGTTTTCTTTTAATCCACTAATTGATTAATTGACTAATCATTGCAGCTCCAGAGGAAATATAAGTATGTATGTAAGTATGCAGTATTTTGAAAAGTGTAGGATAATCAGACTGAAAAAATTAAACAGTGACATGACTGTTATGTAACTATTAAACTTTCTATGTGAAATCACAAGAGACTTTATTTCAAAGAAAGAGAAGAGTAGCATACATCACATAGTAGCATACATACACATGGTGATGTGGTATGTTTTCCTGCAGATGCCACTAGCTGTGACTAAAGAGCCATACTTGATATATCTGATATACCTGATTGTCATTAAATTGCCTAGACCATACTCTAAACAATATTAGTATGATGGGCCTACATGGATGGTCTGGTGATCATAATGTTTTCCCCTAAGCAGCTCATCCAATTTGAGCCTGTCAGCTACACTGGTAGATGACTTCATCAAGGTCTTAGTATACATGGAACAGGAGCATATGCAGGCGCTCCTACCTTTCATCATATAATAATCATTATATCGGTGTGTGTGTCCATTACCTTGTTGTGCATAGGCCTGCTTCTCTCGCGTGTCCTCAGTGGACCCGTACATATCACTGTAAGCCCTGGCCAGTCGCCATAGAAACTCCCTGTTGTCTCCATGCTGCGTGCACAAAGGCAGAAAAACATCAGCCTGTGTTCAGGGTAATTCATTACTTAAGTACACTGTCACTCAGATTACATCCACTTTTGGTGGTCATGCCACACAAGTCATGAAACTCATGGTGGAACTTAGAATAGCTTGGTCACTAACTGTTATTTAATGACACCTGACAATAACAGCAATGTAAGTTTAAATATCCAGAAAAGGTCTCAACTGTCAAGCAACCACTGCCATCAGCAGGAGCTTGATTAGTAATTGTGTGCCACACTTCACCGATTTTGCACTTAGGAAGGGTACATAGGAAAAGAGTTTTTAAAATTAATACAAAGACTTTCAGATCTTAAAACTCATGTTATAATACCAATAAGAACGACTGTCAATAGTGTGTATTGGTCAGAAATCGCACATTGCTAATACCTCAGCCAAATATGTAGTATTTTAACTGTGTTGAGTTATGAGTGCCTCAGAGTACATCCACACTCAGGATTAGTATTAGGATTTTCTCTCTGTTCCTGTCCTCTGTCCTAACTAATACAGCAGCAGCAAAGCTGAGCTTTTCTAAAACTGTCTGTGTGCGTAAATCCTAAAACACTGGCTTAGTTTTTCAGTGTGCAAGGAAAACCAGGAAAATCTAGCTTTTGCAAAAAAAAAAAGAAAAAAAGGTTAACATAAGGTACAGTGTGGGCTCTGTGATCACTCATTTTAAACATCAATATAGTCAATCACACAGCAGAGCTGTTTTCTCATAGAACAGTGTTTTTGGAATATAGATGGCTTGCAATCTCAGTCAATGCAACAGTAAGAAAGAAATAATACAGTAATAATACAGTTTCTGTGCTACAGAAACCTCTGACTAAGAGATGAGCAGTCCTTCACTGACAGCTACAGGCACAGGTACACAACTGCATAACATATCTGTTGGTCACTCCACAAATAGTCCTACTGAGAGGTTAACATGTTGTTGTTTTTTTAAGTGAAATATCTTTTTAGAATCCGCGACCCTGCAGAGGATTAAGTGGTGTACAGATGTACAGATAATGGATGGATGGATGGATCTTTTTAGAATTAAGGTCTTATTCTCTATAAGAATATATTAGACATAAGAGTTTAAAATAAAAAAATTTGAAGCTTAAATTATGGCTGAAAAATCCATATCCAGAAATGATACATCTATAAATATATTTTTTTCTGATAAATCAATTTGTCCATAGAATGTCGAACATAATGACAAATGCACAAGTTCCCAAATCAAAAAGTGTTGTCTTCATAGCACTTATTCTGTCCAACAGTCCGGAATCCCAAAGATATTCAGTTTACACGAAACAACGAACAGCAGTAAACTCTGAGGTGTAATCAGCAAATGTTTGAGATTTTTACATTGTACATTGTCAGTAATTATCTACTGATTACTAAGAATCTCAAACTTGCAAAGTGAGTGTCTTCTTTAAGTCGTTCTTGAAATCTCACTTTTATTGTAAGGCCTTCTTACAATCAGTATTATAATCTGGCAAACATATGCATGTGTGTAAGGCTGTGTGTGTAAGTCTCTGTGTATGTACATATATATGTTCATACATACATAGGAATATATGTATTGGATTTCCTACTATTGGGTCTAAAGTGTGATATAAGTAAATTGTACATTATTATTGTTATAATTATTTTCAGCACTAGTTTACCATCATATGACCAGTAAGACAGAGTTCTGTCCCTCACCTCTGCTCTGTTGTCCAACAGCAGGCGATAGCCTTCTGCCTTTAAACTGGCATCTCCTGTATGGAGGATGTCACTCTGAGCCAAGAGGAGAGCCAGCTCTCCACTGGGAACTTCAGCCACCAGCTGCAGCCTGCTCTCATCTTCCTCCTCTTCCTCCTCCTCTAGTTCCCTCTCCTCCACCTCTTCGTCCTGGGAGTCTTCCTGACGGAGGGTGAGAACAGTGGCACAGCTCCTGTCCTCTTCTTCCTCAGACTCCCGTTCAGGCTCCTGCTCACCCTCCTCTCTGTCAGTGTCACGATCTGTGTAGTCTGACTCAGCGTAGGCCGTTGAGTACCTAGGACATACATGGAGGATCATGGAGGTGAACTGAATTCTTGCATTTTGGATTTTGTGTCTCAGTCTCAGAATCAATACCTGAACAAGACAAAATATTGGCATTGCTAGATCACAAAAAGCAAAAATATGTTTTTTGTAATTTAGGGAAGAATTCCCTTTCTTTATGAATATATCATTGTGTGTTGTATTAGAAAGCATATAAAGTAGCTTGTCAACTGCCATGAAAAATTAAACAAATAAATAAGTATAAGATTGAAGTATAAGGTAATATAAGTAAGATTGACTGTGTGAAATAAAATACATTTTTGAGTGGGACCACTGCATTGGCACCAAGAGGCTGCCAACACAGAGGGCTCCAGCAGAAAAATGTAGACTTGTCCAGCAATAAATTTAACCTGGCTCAACATTTACTGCAACGTGATGCAGCATCATCTGGCAATCAAATAACTGCAAGCTCCTGTCTTTTGTGGATTACTGTATTACTTCTACAGTTTACCTCAGGATTGTCAAGGCAAAGGATAAAATAGTTGTCATTGTTCTTTCCAGAGCAGTACAATCCTTCCTCATAATATCATAAAGTGCTTTACAATCTCTTGGCATCTTATAAGCCTTCAAACTCATGGATCTGTCACACCAATAGGCCTTTCTGGATTGGATTTCATCATCTTGCTGGTACCTGAAACATGCCCACACCAATGCAGTCCTTTGCATTTTTTTTTTTAGCACAGTGATATTTGTGATCAAAATGCCCAGTAGGAATGAATGTCAGTCAGTCAGTTCATTACTTAGTATTAGCCACACATGGGACTAGCTCTCTGTAATTGTCTCAAAGATTAACACGCATTAGCTGATGGAGCTTGTTAAAAAGCCTATTAAAGATGCCCAGCGTTGTATCAAACCTGGATCTCAGCCTGACTTGGTCCTGCACAACATTAGATCACTACTGGACTGAAAGGCCATTACTCAAAGCCTCTTTTCGGCTCTCAAAGAGGCAACTGTTTTTTGTCCCCAAACCTGGCCCACAAACCATAGATACAATCAAAAAAAATAAAAATCAATGACAGTCAGTGACAGTGGGTTAAAATGACTATGCAACAGAACGAAAAGGTTACCGAATGTTGGGCAAACAATCAATGAATGCAGCTTTAAAAAAATCATCAATCATATACATTATGCAGTATAATATGAGATGGTGCGACTAGAAACACAATATAAACAATATGCCAAAACAAGTGAGCATACTGCTTTACTGCCCAAGACATACCCTCCTTCACTGGTCTCCTCATAAGTACTGGCCATGCCCTGGCTGGCAGTGAAGTAGATGGAGCTGGAGCCGGTGGAGTCAGTGCGCTCCCTGTGAACGATGTGGCGCCGCCGACGCACACGCTGACTGTCTTCTACTCCCTTTCTGAATGTAGGGGAGGAGGAACACACATACACAACAGTCAAACAAGCATGTGGGCAGCCAGGCCCACTTGAAAAGTTTACTCTGAAGTTTCACTCAATAATAATAATAATAATAAGAAGAAGAAGAAGAGTTGTTGTTATTATAAAAAACTATTTGTACAGCACCTATCAAACAACAAATGCAGCTCAAAATGCTTAACAAAGAAATTTGCCAAGTGCTTCACATAAAAAAGACGAGAACAAAAAAGACAAATGAATGGAAAATAATAATAATAATAATGACAATAATAATAATAAAGGAGCGATATAGAATACAATGAACGCATAACATCAAATGGAAAATTAAACCCACTGAATAATAAAAATTAAGTTAAAAATAAAAGTATGTAGAATGCATAAAATCAGGTAAAATACAACATTTTAAAAGAAGTGCGGGAGTGTAAGTGCGAGGCCAAGTACAAACAAGAATTTCAGGCCTGTATAAAGTGTAATAAAAGTATAAAGTCACAGCTAGTTAAAGGCTAACGAGAAGAGATGCTGTTTTAGCATTCTTAAAAAAATCTTTTCCTTGGCTTTGGCTGAATCTTTTTGGCATGATGGAAGTTTCCAGAGACTTTTGTTGATCTTATTAATATTTAAGAGATAGAAGTTACAGCCAGCTTCATCTAAATTTAAAAAAAAATCATAGTACAACAGAGGTATAATTTATTACTGGGAAAATGCTGTATGGTGTGTTTTTCAGATATCTGGTAAGTGTAAACAGCAGAAAAACTACTTCCCCACTAAGTACATTAAAAAGCAACACAACTAAGGCACGCTGTCTATATCGGTGTTAAGACCTGTATTAAAGATATATCATGCCTATATTAACTAAGATACTCACACACACAAAATTTTCCAGCAATTTACCCTGATACATTTTGAATCACTGGAAATCACAGGAGTATTTGGTTTAAAAAAATGCAGATTTCAACAGTGCTCGTCCACACAATATTATTCACTTATGATGACCCTTCAAAAATATTACTATTTAGTATCATATTAAGAAGGTTCAGTTGGGCATGTGCTCTACAGCTCACCACACTCTCACTCACTTGACATCCTGGATGATCTGCAGGGCAATGTCCTGCAGGCCCCCCCTCAACTCAGCCACCTCTGACCGCAACGAGGCCACACAACTCAGCACCTGGTCCAGCTGGTTCCTGAGCTCCAGCTGCTGCTCTGGGGACAGGTCCTGCACCACTGCCTCCATGGCTGCCAGTGCCTGCTGCTGGGCCTCTATCTCTGGAGAAAGAGACAAGGAGACTCAACATGCTAGACTTGTCAGTTTGTGGCCTTAAGTGTACCCCAATCCTCAAGATTTCTCCCATTCTCCAAACATGAACGTCATTCCATCCCTTCATCTATTTCCCCCTGCTTATCCAAGTTGTGGTGGAAGCAGACTATGAAATGCAGCTCAGACATCCTTCTCACTACCTATGTCCTCCAACTCCTACAACTTGCAAGACTCATTGCAAGGTCATGTGCAAGGCGAAGCTTGTGGCAGGCAAAGGCAGGGGTAATGGCATGCTAGTCCCAAGCTCATTTCTCTCTTTTAATTATATCCAGTTTAAATGTTCATAAGTTAGAAGGGTTGAGAGAAATAAGGCACCACTTCATATGTTGGTGTAGTCAGGCTATTTGTTATTTTCCCATCAATAAACGGTGAAATCCTGCTTATAAAAATTGCAATTCAAAAGCCTCAGAACAAACAAAAATCCAGAGATGTGACATGAAATGTCCCTTTAACGACCAAAGAGTTGCTATCTAATCCAACCTCTGACTCAAACAGTGACTACAATCATTTGCAGTTATCCCCAACTGCAATGGATTTGGGGGAAAATACCTCCATAATCTACTATTTTCTATCATTCTACCCTGACGAGGGATTTTCTTAAATCCAGTGGAGAAAGTACGTTTGATACAATCTAGAACGTATTTGGAAGGCTGGTCACAGCAAGAGCGTTCTGAGTTTGTGGATGAATGGATATTGTACAGTTCAAACCGATCACCTCTCTCTCGCTCGCTCTCTCTCACACACACGCACATCTTTTTGACAAGCTGAAGAGCCAGAGAAGAGCCAACCCACCCCGTGCATCTACCGTCTCCCGCAGCAGCGCTGCTCCATCCGCCTCATCAAAGATCCGGGGAGCTGACCTGGCCTCCAGCATCACTCTCTGGGACTTTCTCCTACTGATCTCTCTGTAAATGATGAAGGCAATCAAGCCCAAGCCGGCTGTAGCTCCGACAGCAAGCCCGATTAACCCGTTCCTTCCGAGCGGCGTGTTCATTTCTCCACACTCCGCAGACGTAGGTCGTTTAGAACTATCGTTAACATCAGTTACTTACAAACACCACTTTCATGTTACCAACCATGGCTGAAGAATGAACCTCACGATGTCGAGGGCATGAGTACAGCCTCTTCACGTCAACGATCTTGGTTCAGTAAATAACACGGGGCACGTTCGCTGCTAGCACGTTAGCCTACCATTAGCATTTCGCACTACTTTTAATAAGCTTGACGCACGTTAAAAATGTCCTTTAAGATCCGCTCCTATATATTTCGAGGACACCTTTTAAGATAAATATTTCTATCATATCAAAAATGGCAAGTGATAATCGGCTAACAGCAATGATGCTAAATAACTACATAACGTTAGTACGTCACATCAGCGCGTGGAGAAACAACTTCCGGTTTCAATTTACAAAATAAAAAAAATGCAAGCGACGTTTGGTAGCCGATTTCCGCCCTGTATATAAAAATGTATTTATAGAAAGTTAGACATTATGAAAGTAATATGGATATCTAAATTATGAGATACTTAGTCACAAATATTAGATAGTATTTCAAAATGATCAAACTAAGTCAAAAGTCTGATTTACTAAATTCCTATTTAATATGAAATATACCTTATGCTAAAATTATGATACTAAATAAAAATTATGAGTTTCTAAGTCAAAAAATGCCTTTCTAAGTCAAATGTATTCGTTGTGAAATATTAACTTACAAGCATGAGATAGTAAGTCAAAGTTTTAATAATTTATGACCTACCCTCGACCATCAGGGCCCCAGATGCTCCAGCTTATCTGTGTGCCAGGTACACTGTGGTCATTTGAGTATCTACAAATTAATTTATTTTATTAAATTAATAAATTAGAAAAATTAAAAGCTGAAATAGTAAGGGCTATAAGATGGCTTTTGCATTCCCACCTAATCATGAAGCCCTGTCTTATTAGGAGGCCCAGTTTCAAAATCATGTGTTAATACCTTTAATATTCCTGTTGATATTGAGTTTACATGATGCATATTCTTAAACAAACCAGATGGCATGCAGCAAAACCTTTTTAAAAAGTCTGCAATTAAATAAGCTTGCATGTAAAGAGGAACATATGTCAGTCTACTTTTGTGAAGGTCAGTGACCAGAGGTTTATTGTCACTCTTTATCAAAGTGTCTAAAATGTTTATTTCATTGAATCAGAATGCACGGTTGCTTCATATGTTGTCAATCTTCACCTAACTATGACCACTGTCAATTTCAGTAGCATCACACAGCTATCAAAATAAACACGTGTCAGTAACTGCTACAAATTCATCTGTGTATCTTTGTTAATGAGGTTATTAGTGAGCTCTTGGACTGAATTTGAGGATCTAATTGGGAGATTTATGTGAAATCTATTGAGCACATTCATGCTCACATCACTCATGGTGGCCTTTCCTTTAGTGCCACTCACAGGACAACGAGGACAAAGACACCAAATACAGTTTTTTCCTCCCTCCTTTTGGTGATCTTTCTGTCTTTCTTTTCATATTTTTTCTACGATTTTTTATTCGTATAATGGGATAGTGTTCCTTCATATTATGAGAAGTTAGGTGAGATAACCTGTAGAACATGTTCAGATTAATGCCTAGGAGTCTGTTAAACGATGTTTCCCCTGTGAACCTGACACAGCTGTGTAAGGTAATGGATGAAACTCTGTAGTTCACAAAGAGGTGAAGTCAGCATGACATACACCTGCAGGGAAGAAACAGAGATGACTCATGATATGTTACAAGGTTTATTTTTGGCTCCAAAGACTCCAAATGAGAGTTCAGCACTTGGTCTAAGGCAGAACCTCTGAACCATCAAGTGTATATGGATGTTTATGATCACTGACCTGGGCTTTGAGGACTTAAACAGTGCTGAATTTAGACCAATTTACACACTTTAGTAGATGTTCTGGCAATCAATATGATTTTTTTCTGTTTTCCAAGTCCCCCAACTACTAGTGCAGCGTTAATATGCTGAAATAACACAGACAGAAGGCAATAACGATGTACAAACTTGGCAAACCAGACTTTCCTGATTTGAACACTGGCACTGGCAAACAAACAAAGGGAGTCCATTCCATGTAACCTACAAAAAAATTTTTCTAACAAATCTCTTTTATTACTAAAAAGTCTTCTGCAGTTTTTTTATGGTAAGAACTCTCCCAAGCTATTTTGCAGTTTTTAATAGTGTACAACATGGAGTAATATAAACATAAAGTAATGCAAAAATTCAGCAGTACAGCATCTTATTTGGATATTTATCCCTATATTTTTTGTTGGTTTTGAGGAAATCATATAAATGTGTGACAAAGTAAAAGTTGATTTAACTTTAAACTTTAGAGCCCTTTAGATATAGATATGAGATATATGATTATTAAAGATGACATTATTAAAGATGACAGCGATTTTTGGCCGAGATCATTTTATAAATTAAAAACAATAATTGCCCTGAAACTGGCCTCTGTGGATCACCAGACATAGACAAAATTATTCTTATCATGTTTGTATGACACAAAACATTACAGTTTACACTGGGGTAATCTGTTGTTGTTTTTTTTATCCCAAGATGATCTGGTTATATCGGAAGTTGAAATAAATAATCAACTGCATTAATCACAATATGAAGCAAGAGACAGCTAATCTGATTGCATTTTGAAAGCAACCACATTTCTCATTTGTTTAAAATCAGTGAAGCTTTCTCTTCTTGCCTTTGAGGAAGTAGCATGCAGTCTGAATGACATGTTGGTCTTATGAATCATAAGATTGTCAAATAAATTCTAATGAAGCTCAGACCATATAGTTTGGATTCAGTTTTTGTTTTCAAGAACATATTCTTCAGAGTGAAATCTCTCCACATTGATGAAAACAATCTCACCCATCATGGTCCTCTTCCTCATTTTTCTCCTAATGAATGAACACGAACAAATAAAGCATTGATTTTCCCTTTATGCACCTGCATTTGGATTTTTTTGTGGTCTAATTGGAGCACTTTAGGTTAAAGTTAATGGATTAATGACTTAAGATAAACAAAGGTTCTAGGTGAGAATGATATTCCCATGGGGCATGCATTCAGACCAGTCCAGTGTATTTACAGAAATGTAGGACTTGGCTGTTGGAGATGCATAGAAATAGAAATATTTGAAAGTGTACTACAAAGATTTAGTATTGCACTCCCATGAGGTTGGGGGAAAGAGAGACAGATTAAAAAACAGTATTCAAAACTGAAGCAATGGATGCTGAGATACCCTGACTTTTAGTTCATGGCATGGGTCAAACTCACAAAACCTGACTGCCAATTTCTTACACCTACAGTTTGCAAGTCCTAAATCCAGTGCCACAGAAGACACTATAGGCCTACAATGGTTTCACAGACTAAGGAGGATCCAGTAAACTAACCTGCCTGTGTATAATTGGTGTGTGACCCTTAGATTACCACCTCACGCTGTTCTGCACAATCCATAGTTTAAAATCACGAGGGTTTACACAACTGTCCATTTGATTGTCCATTTATGTCCTTGCCCATTTATTGTCTCTTTTTAATTTTTATGCACTAATTTGTAAATTACAAAAATGATGTCATCAACTTCCTGCAGATATGAAGGCATAGTTTGAGGAGCCCGAGTAGTTTTACCGTCTGAAGGTGATATGTTGTGTGGTTAAGTTATTATCTGGATCACAGTACTACTTCAGTCCGGACTCCGGGGCCGGGTCGTGGTCCACAGTCGCTATACGTCCCTCTTTGTGTTGTCTCCGCCCTCTCCTATAAATGAATGGAGCGACTGGGAGCCAGCAGGGTTAGCTCTGACCGGGACTGCTGAATGGACGCATCATGGCGGAGGAAGGCAGCGAGCAGCCGCTGTCCACCCGCTCCTGTTCTCCAGCACCGCAGTAGAGCTGTTTGATGTTTGCTCAGGTCTCTGGATACACCGTGGAGGGGCAGTTAGACTACAAGAGATAGTGCTGTGGAAATAACCTGCGAGTGAGGACTCGAGATGAGCCGACACGCAACAGGTAGGACAGACAAGTGCAACAAAGCTCGCGACGAGCTTCTTTCTGCACAGCGTCTGATGAGGCGGTGAACTGTGTGTTTCCCCGGTCAAACTTCAACACATTGTACAATGTCCCGGTGCTTCCGTCATCTTATAGGCTGCTGCTCATTAAACAAGTTTTTTAAAGGCGAGGAGGAATGTGCCGGACCGGTTCTTCCAGTGGTCATATAGCAAGCAGTACTGGAAACTATCAATACAAATAATCATTTCCCACAAACCTTTCAGAAGTCCAGGAGCGGGTCGCCTCCATGTCGCTGCCCGCTGATCAGGAGCGGGTCCCCTCCGTGTCATTGCCCGCTGATCAGGAGCGGGTCCCCTCCCTGTCGCTGCCCGCTGATCATGTGCTCAATTCCGGAGCTGTGCTTTTCCCTGGTAGCTATGAACCCACACTGCTT
Source organism: Holacanthus passer (assembly GCA_025331565.1). NCBI lineage: Eukaryota > Metazoa > Chordata > Actinopteri > Pomacanthidae > Holacanthus > Holacanthus passer. The sequence goes on along the minus strand of JAFREQ010000041.1, from coordinate 2,704,778 downwards.
TGCTTCTTTTGAGCTTTTACATGTTCTCTACAGCATTGGCAAACTTTGCCAGGGATGGGAAAGGCTAATTTAATTTAATTAAAAGCTTATCTCAACACGTTAGAGTCATTGTGTTGAAGTGACAGATGGTGATAACGATTATGGATAAAATATTGACTATAATCACTTCATTTTCAGTTATATTACCAAGACTTGAAACCAAAATGAATTGAAATAAATGCCAGTGCATGTGTTAGACTATAACATCCTTAACTTAGTATGGATACCAGATTTTCCTGGGAGCCTTGTACATTTTCCATCATTTGTGTTATCTGTCTGTACAGGTGCTTTTGATCAACATGGCTGCCCCTTGATCCTCTTCCCAGTGGACAGACAAGCAAAACTCTCCTTAGAAGTCAGCAAAGCAGAAGTGGTGGACTTCATAAATTACTTTCTGTGTATGCACAAGTATGTGGAGTCAGACAGGCTTATTTTGTATATATGTGTGTGTGCACACTGTGTGTGTTAGAGGGAGTACAAGATGTACTGATGGGATGGTTTGATCGATCTCTCTCGGCAGTAAGAAGCAGGAGAAGGAGAGTTTGGTGTCAGTGGTGGCTGATCTGAGGCATGCCTCGCTCGCTACGACCAGGTTCATCGCTGAGACTCTGCTTCTGCTTGAGGTATTGTTGTGTGAGATTACACTGGGTGGTGCTGCTGTAGGTACTGGCCTGTAGCATGTTTCCAGTGTTCTGAAACTAAATACAGATGTGGCATTTTAATACCCACTTGCTCATGACTCTTAAAGAGGAACAAATGAACTTGATTCACCTGCAGAAGTGAATCTCTCCCAAAAAAACAAAGGTTAGTGTAAAGGTAATTTTTTTTTAAATGCTCTGCTTTGTCTCTATCTGATGTCGCCACCTTTCTCTGTATGTAGTCACCACTCTATAGTCTTGCACAATGTGCTACCCACATAATTGGTTACACGTCACCAGCCTATCAAAACTGAAGGCTACTGTGAAACAGATAGGCAAAGAGACTGGACCTGCTCCAGTGAGTGAGCAAAGCTTTGTGTCAAAAGGAAGACCCAAGATATTGCTGATGTTGCAATAAATGTCACAGTTTTATGATCTATTTTTATGATGACAAGCAAGCCCAGTTTCCCAGTTACATTTTACTCAGTGGAGGGGAAAGTAATGGCTTTTAAAGGGGACATATTATGAAAAGTTCACTTTTTCAGTGCTTGCATACTTGGGCGTCTTGAGTGCTTACCAACCCACAAACTGTGAAAGAAGATGACCCAGCAAGTTTTTTGGGGGGCTGCCTAGGTCAGAAAACATGGGATTCAACAAGCCATCCAGATTTGGCTCCCCTCTCTACGTCAAGTGAATGCTCATGAGAATAATACTACCTCCCATCTGAGTATTTCTACCCACAGCTTGAGGAACTACCTTTTTGTGAAGCACTGGACCTGCTAGCATTTTGTTGAATCTAAGAGCTAAGAAAACCACATTACTTTGTTGTTGGCTACAATAACCAACACAAAAATCTACATCTACTCCTACCATCTGAGGATTTGAGACACAGTGGATTAACCTTTGATGGGAATGTGATGCAAATGTCCCTGCAAGGAATGGAAAACTGTTGAATTGTTTACCACAGCAACACCCTAGATCAATGCAATGGAGACCCTGATGGTAGCAAAACTTGTGTGCGTCACAATGTTGTAAATGATGCAAAGCGTTTTCTAAAAATGACCAGACATTTTTAGCAGTTGCTCAGTAATCTTTTGAGATAATTGTGCATTTGCAAATACAGATGCTTGTTTGGTTTGTCATTTCTTGTAGACAGACAAAAGTACAACTCCAACAAAATAATTAAATCAGTATTTTTATATATGACACTTGCATATTGTAAGTTGAAGTATTGTGTAACTTCAGAAACATGTAGGCACAGAGCTTTTGTGAAATGGCAGCTTGGTTCTGTCTGAATTATGCATGGACAAGAATTGGAGTTGGTCCTTGTCACACAATGCAGTGACATGCTTAACTTGTGATTTCCCTCTTGACTAGCAGAACTCTTTCTTGCAGCATAAAGTAAGGCAGCATTTGTTTTAAAGTGTGTCATGTCTGTGGAATCTGTGTTTGTGTGGTTGGGGGGCGTCACATGCATGGCTGGCCACATGCTTGGTTATTTAAAAGGAAAGCCTCAGTGAAATTACATCAAATGAGTGCAGTTATGTAGGGGATGCTGCATTTTTGCATCCAGATGAACTATTCTCCACCCAAGAAGAGGAATCAAGTTCTCTTTTGGATTTGTAGACTTTTTTTTTTTAATTGACTGTCTGGGTGCCAAACTGGAGGTGTGGAGTTTGAAAGATGAAGCATTTATCAAAGAAAAACATGCTATTGGTATTAGTGGTAGTGTAGGAGCCACTGATTTTGGAGCTTGACCTATCATAGCCTCTGCTGCTTCAATTTTGACAGTTATTGATCCAACTTTGTGAGGTGAAACTTCATGCAAATAAAATAGTAAATTGCTGGAATACTCCTTAAATCTGATACAGCAGCATGACCAACCCAAGTTGTTTGTTGGTGCTAATTTTTCTGTTCAACTTTCCTTTCTAGCTGCACAAGCGGACAGTCCACAGTGTGTATATAATTCAACCCAAAAAGAAGGACGTTGTCAAGCTGTTGCTGAAACTCCTGGCTCCAGCCAAGTCTTACATTACCTCATTAAAGGTGACTGAAATGACGCATACTGTACCCCTGGGTTTTGTTTTCAGTTTTCAGTAGGTAACGTTGATCTCTTCTTTTTGCAGAAAGTCCTTCTGAAAGAAATCCAAGAGCTCTCCAACCACATTGACCGAAGCCAGCTAACAGCACCGCTGGGCGGCTACCTTATTTACTGTCACAAGAGTTGGGTTGCCTTCATTAAGGTAGCTTGTTTTTGGAAAATGGTTAGGTGTTAAGTGTCTAGCAGCTGAGGCTAGTTTTATCCTGAAAGTCTGGCCGAGAGTGAATAATCAATTTCATGACAAACTAGGTGATACTGTATCTCATAAACGTTGTGGTTTTGGAATCAGTTAAGCAATATAAAAATATTAAATCATTCTACAAATATGAGCTCTTGTAAAGCAGTAGTATATATTTTTAAGAAATTGTATGTTTCAAATGTTTTTTAACTCTATACTAGACTGGCTACTATTGGTGAGACTTTGACTAATTAACCAACAGCTTGGTGTTATGCAGACAACAAACAGTGGTAATCAGGCCCCAGTCAAAATGGCACACAATTTGTCTATTTTATTGTGTGCAATCTCCGAACTTCATATTGATACTTTAAACATTATATACTAAGGTTGACTGTGCGGTATTTTGGCAATGTGAAAGGGTAAAGCACCCTATATCACTTTTGTGTACTGACAGGAAATGATGCAAGGCCAATGACATCTGTATCCAATGTTCAACAACTTAACTAAACGGCAGCTAAAATCTACTGTGTAGAATACAATGGGCCTTATGCGAGAGACCTATATGAACAGATTTGTTCTTGATTGGCATGTGCACAGATGTGAACTTATCCCATCCAACAATTTCTCTTGGATACAAATTAAATTCAGGAGTGGTCCATACCTCTCGTACAAGTCACGCTATATTTGGCTTCAGATGTTTGGAGTTCAGAAATGTTACAGATACCAACGAGAAATAAAAAATAGCGTTCCGAAGTTCTTCTTTTCAGGATAATATTTTTGGGAATTAAACTTCGAGCCAAACAAAATAGCTTTACAGTATATAGCAATTTTTGGGCACTGTATATGCCAATGATCACATCTTTCTTTTGTACAGGATTGCTGAGAGGTGAAACAAGTGCTTTAAGACAAGTTTGTGCAGTTATGAGGGTTTGCTTAATCTGACCTGGAACACTTGTTCGAGCAATCATAATAGGAACAACTGAAAGATGTAGGATAAGAAAACAGAAATGTCCTTGCTTGAGGTGCAGTGCACATAAAGATCAGATCAGTGAATTCTGCATCAGCATTCTCTATTCACTTGGCAATAACACCTTATAACAATTAGACAAATGTATGTAAAAATGCTATTATGAGCACAGAGAAGATATTAGTATTTAGTAAATAAATGAATATCCCTCTGTGTTCTGTTTGTGAAACATACAACCATCTGAATGAAAGCGAGAGCTGTGAAGCTGTCTTATGATTAGTCAGAGGACTTAACACAAAGTAACATTGTCCTGCTCTCCTTAGCTGTATGTGTGTGTGGTTATTCTGCTTACGTGTGAAGGATCACACAACTGTTTGTGACGTACAACGCTGCAGCCAAATACAGCGAAATTACTTATTCCGGCTAAATATCAGTTCTTTGTGATTGAGAGCATGCTTAGCTCACTCAGTCAGGAGATGTTTTCATTTGTGATTTCATTCATGAGATCCGTCTAAGCGGCCTGCGTCTATGTTACCTTGGTGAAGCTTGTGCAAATGCCTTGTGTAATCAGCTGACCTTATTAGCAAGTGAAATGAGCCCCGCTTTGCCATGAAATTATACATTCATTCTGGGGGATTTGGGCAAGATGACAATCTTCATTAACCATGGCAGCTGCCTGCCTATAGCAGACCTACAATTACATTGTGAGCAATTGCTCCAGCTGCAATGAGCATAAATCAGAGCAGCCTCACAATTAGTCCATCGTCAGCTTGATTCATTATGAAAATTGTGTTTAGACTATAAAAATGGGTATAAATCATACATTAAAAACATGCTTGAAGCTAATCAAAATAAATGAAATGTTAACAGTGAAATGTTGTAAAATGGGCCTTGTTTGCAACAAAATAACAAATTTATCATCAACCATCTTGGTCTTATTATGGTGGTGGCCTTTTGAGATTGACTCTGGCTCTGTGCTGCTCCTTGCAGGAGATGGATGCGTTTGTCAAGGAATTTCTGTCTGTGGTCCAGCGACTGCCCTCATGTATCTCCAGCCTGCATGCTCTGTCCAGGCTGCCACTGCCCTCCACCTTCAGCGAGCTCCAACACTTCTACTCCACTAATGAAGCCAAGTTCCAGCGGCTCAGGAGGTCAGGCTCATTTGTTCTTTCGCTGCTCCGGCAGCTACAGGCAACTCTTGTGAATAGAATGTTTTCTTACATATTACTCGACGCATTACACAATCATTTATCATTGTTGCCAGTTTTGGAGAAATAGTGTTCTCAGGAAGTTAACCATTTGAATGTGAACATATTGAGAACTTGAAATTCAAAGCAAATTAATTCGAAGGCAACAGAGCCGTTCAGTCATGTCTGTTGAAAATGACTCTAAATTGTGGGTTTAGAAAGAAACTGTGGTGTTGACACTGTGGCTGCTGGAATATATAAATGGGAAATTCAAGTGTCTACACTAGTATCAAGTACACCCTCAGTTACATAACCAAGAAACAAATACTAAATTGTCTGATATTCTCTTTTATCCACCATTTTCCAACTAACCTGTATTCATATTTACATGGATGTTTTGGTATGCAGGGAATTAGGGCTGAATGACCTACTGAAGCACTGTGAGAGTGTGCTGGAGAAGCTGCGTTACCCTGAGAAGGAGCTGTGCTACCAGGCGATGGCTGGCACTACCCTCTTCACTCACACTACCTTGGACATGCTCCAGAACCACAGCAGGTACTGCAGGCAGCCAGCTTCCAGAGTGCTCTGTCAAAGGAAATGCAACTATCAAATGCCTTTGTCCTAATACTCTGTAATAACACTTCCCGCGCATACCATACAGCCATGTTGCAATAGTCCTGTGTTGCACAACTGCTTAAGAACAGTGCCAACACGAGTTTGATGAGTGAAGTTTTTGTAGGCTGTTAAAATTCACTCTACACAGTCATTCCTGACATTGTCTGGTTGTTTAACTCATCAAATGTGACCATTTTGTTTTATTAATAAACCAGTTCTATGGCCTATATAATCATCTTGCTCTAGAATTTCCTGTGTGTAAAGCTGAAAAAGCATGAAAGAGCATTTAGAATATCCCAGTTCATTACAGTCACATACCTCATCTATTTAACAAGGAAACTCTGGGATACATCTTTGTATTCAATATAAGGCAGTTTCAGTAAACATGAGACTATTCATTGTGATATTTTAAGGTGTTTGTGATAAAACAACCACCAAATGGCATATAGAATGCTGTAATAGATACAAGTAGATGATGTTAGTTAAAGGTCTTTCTTGTATTTTAAAGGATAACTGCAGCTGTGGAAAAAGTGGAGCTTTTGTGGCAGCAAGCCTTTTCTAAGACCAGCCTCCAGCTGCAGGTGTTCCAACTTCGAGAGGACGCACTGCAGGTGCTGTCACACCTAACCTGTTTGGTTTGCAGTACAAACAAACTGTGGTGCATTGGTTTATTTGGGCTTGTGTGAAAGCTGTCGCTTAGACTTTACTGCGGACTAAACAACAGACCCGAGACAAGCTGAAAAGTGGGATCATGGTCTGCTTACAGGCAGACTCAGAGTGTCTGTGTGAGTGTCTCAGTGTGGTTTGGTGTTTGTTTATGGTTTAAAAGCAAAACTGACTAAACAAAGGATTTTATGAGAGAAGGTATGTGATTTTTGGCATGAATCAAAAAGCCAAACTGTCCTTTTTCTCAATGTGAATTGTCAAGCACGTGAACTTACAAGCAATGCATGTATTCATGCAGAGCACTTGGTAACCCTGGTAACACACGTGAGTGTTAGGACATGAGTGTGGGACTTTTCTATGACCAATCAGATGTGTTCTGCTTGTGTTCTACTCTCTACTGTGTATTAGGTTCCTCATTTAAAAGTAGTCCAAGTGAAATGAAGCAGCCACACAGTAACTGTCTCTACCCTTGGCATTATGGTAGAAGAAGCTTTTTTTTGTTCAGTTTCTTCTGTTTATCATTATTCATTAGGTTTCAGTTTCAGCCTTAACCAACAGTGCTCATAAATAGTTATTTCTTTGTGATCTCATTGTAACACCAAAGATGAACGCATTGGGGTTCAAGTGCAGCATGACTTGCTGTCAGTCACTATAATGACTCCATGTAATGCTGATGATGCAGGATGACTTCACCAAAACTGTCCAATAGGACAGCAAATAATGATTATTTTCATTATCGATCAAAAAATTGTGTAAAATGCTCATCAGTTTCCCAGAGACCAAAGTGACATCTTCACATTGCTTCTTTTGTCCAACCAAGGGACCAAACCCCAAAGACTCTTCATTTACTATCATAAATATCATAAATCCTTATATTATAGGAGCAGCAGATGTTTTTTGCTTGAAAAATCACTGAAACAATGTATAATCGTAATTCATTTTCTTTTGATCCACTAATCGAAAGGACTAATCGTTTCAGCTTTACTGTACAGTGACTGAGTTACCCATCAGTCTAAATAACATGTTTTAAAAAACCCAGTGTACCTGGACCACAACTAAAAAGGCAACAATGTTTCATTTTATTTTCTTGGTTCAGACCAAATGAACCAAACTACAGATGTGGAAAAAGTGCCCTAATTGTCCTGTGCAGGTTTGAGCTCCAGGTGCTTTGCAGTTGTTAGAGGTGCTCATCACTGTGAGGGAACCATTGTGACAGGAATAGTACTTACTTTTCATTTTTAACTCCATTACATTAGTTGCTCATATTATTGGAGGATAGTCTTGTATTGTTGCTGCAACTTGCTTCTGTGACTAAATCTTGTGCTTCTCATTGCATCTTCAAGGATTTTAAGACTATAGTTCTTCCATTTAAAAGTGTGGTGATAACCTTAACAGTATGATTGTTAGAATTGTTAAAATGTCTCTGTACTCTTCTTATACCAGCATATCTAGCCGTTAAACGGTCAGGCTACCTTTATGAACTGGATGTGTTTACTTCTGCTTACAGATCACAGAGCAGATCAAAAATCTTCAAGAGAAACTCCAGGCTTACAAAATGGAGATTGCCAAGAATGCTGCAAAGGCAGTGATGTTGGTGACTGAATTTGAGGCATCCTTTCACACTCCTGCTATGGTACTTAATTAGTTGATATGTTCTTTCAATGCAATTTTATTCAGTTTTATTTGTACAGCGCCAAATCACAACAAAAGTCATCTCAAGGCACTTTACATACAGAGCAGGTCTAGACCATACTCTTTAAAGTTTGTTTCTTTACTTTGTGTAACATGTAGCCTGTTTTCACAATTTAGGTTTTTAAGAGTCCTGGAAGTGTCTTTCTCCTGATTAGACTGGATATCTAGATAGTCACAAATTACTTCTCATCCATACTTGTTTCCTGTCTGCGGTAGTGATCATATGAGTGCTTAACATCTATTCTGTCATATTCCCTGTGATTTAGTACTATTGTTCACTTGTGTCTTCAAATAACTCCAAAACCCTCCTTACCGGTCACCAACCAGGCACTTGTTCGCTGTGCTGAAGATGTGATCCACACGTTAGTGGAGATCCTGCCCTTTGGCAGTGATACCAGGGAGCACTGGATTCTGGATCTGGAGAGGCTGAAGGAGAAACTTCACTCTGCTGTGCAGTTCATTCTCCAAACCCTCAGAGCAGTTTCCAGCTACCATCATAACTACAATAAGGCAAGTTCTCAGCATTTGAGAAGAAGTTGTTATGCTCATTGCTGTGGTGTTTTACCGTAGTCTAGAAATCACCCATCAACCGCAATGTCATTTCATTAATCATTTTTCAGTCATTTCTCAAATAAAACAATAAGTACAATCTTCAATGTGAAGATTTTCAACTCTTCTATTTCTCACTAACAAAATGCCTTTATATTTTAGCTGTTCAGACAAAACCTTTTCTTTTTATGAAAAAATTTATTTATTAATTGTTTCCGAGTGATATGTTTTTATTTGACTTGCAGTTTACATTGAAATATTTAAAGCAGTTGAAGTGTTACGTACTGAAAAGAGATGGTGTCTGGAGTGAAAGCATGAGAAATTTTCAGTCTCAGTGTAAAGCTATGTATATAAGTTCTCAGTCAGACTGCTGAATGTGTCGATGCAATCCACCAGCCCTAGATGGCTGAAGTGTATTTGTATTGGGGTTTTTTGCTGTGCTGTTTTTACACCCCACCTCTCCCAGTCCCTGTTTCTAAAGCAGTTTCTAAATCACTTCACTGGAGGGGCCAAATGCTTGGGATACGCCAAGAAATAACAGCAATTCACAGTGAATAACTGGAAAAAAGTCCCAATCCAAGTTTGAGATTTATGGCAGTAACAGAAAGGTGTATGTAAGGAGACGAACAGGAGAGAATGATAACACAGGTGTATCAAACCAGCACTAAATTGACTACACCCTGATCCAGGAGATGTATCACTCCATTTTATTGAGACATGCTATACCCTCTGGTTTGAATCTTTGTGGAGAAGGATTCATGGATAATTACCCCATACACACCTCAAAGCTTTGCAAGAATTACTTGAAGACCAAAAAAGAGCAAAGAGTTCTGAATGTCATGGACTTTCCTCCAGTGACCTAACCTCATCCCCGTATGTGGGGTATGTGGTGGAAATTTCAGAATCCTTGCACCCTTTTTTTTCCATTTTGCTGTGTTTCAGTTTGGCCCACTGAAAGCAGAGAGCAGAGCTTATGTTTATGGCAGTACCAATTCCTTTGGTCAGTTGGAGGTCAAGGTGAGACCTCAAAAGGAGATGCCAGAAGAGACTATTTTTGCATGCTAACCAGAAAATGGACTTGATGTATTGTGCACCACGTGTTGCGGATGTATGTATAAAAGACGCCTTGAAGAAGAACTCGACACACATCCATCTGCTGCATTTTTTGTTGCTCGGTTGGTGTGTCCTCTTGCAAGAGAAATAAAAGCCACAGATACGCCTGGGACGTCCATCTCCTGTATCAGTCTTCTGATTTTAAACGTCTTATCAGAAATTACTGCAACAGGTACTTTGAAGACTGAGAAAGCCAAGCATTCTGTGACATCACAAGAAGCTCTTTGGAACTATGTCAAATCATGCTGGGATAACATGGGGTCACCAGGTTTTGCACAAACTTGTGGAGTCCATTTCAACCTGAGTGTATGTTGTCATTAAAGCAAAGGGGGACACGTCCAATGCTGAGGTATTCTGAAATTGATGAACATTTTTTCAAAGAGTCAACTTTTTAATGAGATTGAAAATGAAAAAAAGTATTACCTTCGAAACAAATGCAAACAACACTGCTGTCATGCTGTGATTGTATTGGCTAAGTCACAAATGCATTGTATGCATAAATTGGTCTATCAAGAAAATCACGTTGAAAAAAAATATTGTGAATTTTGCTTAAGGACCATAATGCAACAGGTTGTCTGTGAACATGTGAGCCAATAATGTATATACTACATATCCTGAACCTGTTCATTGTTCCTCTGACAGGCCAGCAGCTGGTACAGTCTGGTCCTCTGTGAGAATTTTCTCCAGGAGCTGCTGTCAGGTGTTAATGGAGACAGTGCTCCTACACAGAGGCAGGGGAGGAGCTGGGAGACTATCCCTGCATGGAGGCACAAAATGTCCACTTTCCTGAAGAAGAATCCCCCTCCAGATATGGAGGAGCTTGTTCATCTGACTCATCTGTCTAATGTCATTCCAGATGATCAAGTCCAGCAGGCAGGCAAGCAGATGTCTCAGCGGTGAGAGCATTGGGCTGCATGCCACAAAGAAGTTATAAAGATTTTGGTATTTGTTGTCTTTATGGTTGAAATATGTGTTTTTGATAGCCAAATAAAATTAAAGGACATCTGTAGGGGCTCTGAATAAATCTGGTCCTAACTGTTAATTTCTGCCTGCTAAATCCTCATACATGGTTGGTTACCTGGTAAAATGGTTGAAAGCTCTGGAAACTGCAAGTTTGCCTCAGTTTCTCATTTTAAATTTTCCCAAAAAATGTACTATATCATAATACCGTGATCCAAAGTTACATACGGAAATTTTCCCATTGTGGGACAAATATAGGAATATCTTATGTGCACACCATAATACATGATTCTATCTGTATTTCCCACCCCTAATGTGTTTACTACTTTACTACTTCATCTACATCTGCACATTCCGAGCCAGACTGTCAGATTGTTGGCAAACAAATGGTCGTACATGGCCAATTTTATATGTAATCATATATGTAATCTTGTAATGTTTTTTTTTTAACCTCATTAGGTGCATGACACTGAGGAAACTCCTAATTTCTTCGGGACCCGTGGCTGTCGGTCACCTCCAGCTGGCCTTACAGTGGCAGTATGAGTTGTTGCGGAGCTGCCATGTAAAGTATTCCTGTGCTGACATTGCTCCAAACGGAACAGCTAAGGATGTTAAACACCTCACTAAATGTGAAAGTGCTAAGGAAGCAGCCTGTCTTCATGGAGCGTCTCCTTCAACTGCAGTTTCTGGGATGGTGTCAGTTGAGGGCAAACTCCCCTCCCTCAGCTCATTTGACTCAGGCTTTGATGGAGCAGGGAGCAGCCAGTTAGAGGCCTGCGGAGGGACGGAAGGAGTGGAAGGTCTGTCTAGATTAACTTGGACCAGGGACCCTGTAAGACCCGTCTTGAGCCAGCCTAAAATCAACAAAGAGAATATCTCCAGTCTTTCAGATTCTGTAGATCAACGAGAAGAGTTTGACTTTGGCTCTGTGGGAAACTCCTCCAGGGCTAGTATCCAGATCATCCCTAAAGTAACCATGGAGTCTCTCAATTTTGAGATTAAAGTGAAGCGCTCAGCTGCACTACCTAAGAATCCTTGGCTTAGCTTGCCAGTAGATGATCTGGAAAACTTGTACACAGTTACCATTACACAGAACCCAACACCACAAAATCTACAGTTCCAGAGTCCCTCAGACCCCTACACAACTGCCAACCAGTCCAACAAGTCTCGAGATCCGCCCACACAGACAGAGGAGTTGAGGAGCACACAGTCCAGAGAGTCGCAGAGCAGGGATTGGATACGACATTCACAAAACAGTTTGGAGGATCCTGAACTCAGTCCCATTTGCAACATCCTCTCCAGTACTATTACAGATGCAACAGACAAGTCCATCTGCACCACAGACGGGATTCCCACTCTTCTCTGGGATTCTTATGACCTCCATGACCAGAATCAGGATTCTGCTGATGGGTAAGGTATCTGACTCAGAATTTGAATTTAGGTTGGCCTAGGCTTTGAATACAACCAACACTTTGACCTTTGATCTAAACCATGTTACAGAAGGGTATTTTCAAATGACATATTTCTCTTTAATAAGACAAAGGGGCTTTTTGAATGAGGACTAATTTGTTTGGCAATGTAATGCTATGCTGGATAACAGTTTAGCTAGGTTTGCTGGAGTGAAAACTTCACCAAATCCAGTAAAAGTATGACAGAGCTCCCAATGTTAGCCCTAAACTCTGATAGCATCCAGGGCTGACATAGTGGAGGACATGCCAGTCCCCACAAAATAACTTATTTGTGTAATGAAATGCTCCTCCACAGTCAGTAAATCGTTTATTTTCTATACCTCACACTAATGCAAAAATACATTTGCCAGTGATTATCTCAGCTATATCTCCCTTCAGTGATGAAATAAATCCATGTCATAACTGTTTTAAGTCAAGTACTTAAGTAAAATTACAGTGATTTAATTATTGTGTCACATAGATCCTTTTGTCACATAGATCCTTTTTCCAGTATTTTTCTGACACATAGGGTCACACAGCAGAGACGTACAATTAGATGATGATGATTGAATAAAATATTGAAATATTAATGAGACAAGTTTTTGATATTTTGGCTAAATGCATGTTCTAAATGGGTGCTGCACTATTACATAATTAAATGTTAGGTAATTATAAGTTATGTGATGGCAGTATGCTACTTACACTGGTGTGCCAAAGTTAGCAGCTTATATTTATATATATATATATTTATTATATATATATTAAATAGAAACACAGCTTTATCCATTTCTTATAATGCTGGCCTTGTGTTTTTGGTTTTGGAAAAGCTGAAAAAAATACTTTTTGGAAACAGAGTTTCTATCAGAGCTTATTTACATGCACAAAATATTAAGGTTTTTCCCTTATTCCAAAAAAGTCAATAAGCTGTCTTGTTGTCATGGCTAATGAATATTTCACCTGTATATTATTAATATTCCTGTTTACATGCAGCTGTGCATATGATGGTGATTAATGTATTGACATTCATTCAACCACCTTCTTGAAAGGGTTGGCATTGTGACATTTGCACATATCCAAAAACCTCTTGATTTCTCTTTTGTTACTTTTGTCAGAACCCATTGACTTAACATGCGACCCAGCTAAATTTAGCTTTATTTTCTCCCCTGAGTTCATAAATACATTTTAAATTCACATTGGGTTTTTTTTTCAATTCAGAATTTGTAAATGATGATGCTTGTGGAGGTTTTAAGAGAAAAATGCTGTGTGATTCTATGAAATCGTCACATATCTTCTAAATAAGTTTTAAATATTCTTAAAGAAACCCAGAGGACAGATTCTGTTACAGGGGAAGTCGAAGAGTAAGGGACAGGGGCTTGTGTGGTCTTTGAGAATTAAACTTAAATGCAGTTGTTGGCCATTAAAGCACACTTTTAATTGCAAATGTACAAAAAGAAAAAATGATTTTAAAAAATGCCCTGCAAAAAGGACTACTTGTTAATTGTGGATATAACAAGTATTGGTTTGCAGAAGTTTGATAATGTTAATGTAATTACTGGAAGATTTGTTTTGCTAAAATAAATTACCATGGCACTTTTCATGCTTTTTTTTCAGCTTGTTTGATATCTCACTAAAGGACTGGGATGCGAAAGAGCAAGAGGGTTTGAAGGAAGTGGAGAAGATCCTGGACAGGGCTGATGAAATACTGGAGGTAAGAAATGCACAGTATGAGAAAAGGGGTGGATGATTGCTGCCATGTAGGGCTGGAACAGATGCCCATGACAAGTTACAAGAGTCCAATGATCAGTGGTGGGTAAACAACAACGGTACTCAAGTAAAAGTACTGTTACTTTATAATATAGTGACTCAAGTAGAAGTAAAAGTACTCATAAAAATAAGTACTTGAGTAAGAGTAAAAAAGTACCTCGTAAAAAAACTACTCAAGTAGTGAATAACTTCAGATGCAATTTATTACTTCAAAAACAAAAACTGTTTCCACTGACATCAGCTGAGACATTGACCTGTTCCTCAAAGGAGCAGTGGTGCTGCTGCTGTGATTGGTTCAGGATGTCTCCCTCAGCAGAGAGCTGCAGAGCTGCGTCTGAGCTCATCTGAATTTATTTAGAGATAAATTAATGTAACGACAAGCATGTAGCCCAAAGTAACGGAGTAAAAGTACATATATTTTCTCACAAATTTACTCAAGTAAGAGTAAAAGTATTCTGCAAAATAACTACTCTTAAAAGTACAATTTATCCAAAAAAATACTCAAGTACATGTAACGGAGTACATGTAACGCGGTACTACCCACCACTGCCAATGATGTATCTTGATTTCTAGTTGAACAGTCAATAAACATCTTGCTCCACAGAAAGAAGAAAATGTTCTCATTCAGGAGGCTGTACTGGATGCACTGCTGAGGTCTGAGGACAGGCACAGTCCATGGCTACTGTGGGACAGTGAGCAGCAGCTTGGTGTGGTATGTGCAGATTACTTCTTCTAAATTTTCAGTAGAATTGTAGATAAACGTAGTCATAAATGTGTTACTTTTCCTTCTGAGAACCTGAAAAGTTAGCTAACATTACTGAAGGGCCATAGCATCACTTGGGGAGAGAGCATCAATGCAACAAGTCAAGCAGCAAAGTTCTCTTCTGAAAAGATGTTTTTGTTTCTGTGTTCCCAATCAGGATCATACAATGTATGATTCTGTCGATTCATGCATGTATATAAATAGAGCTTTTTTTAAAATTTAAATTAATTAAATTAAAATTATAGTTCTTGTTTTCAGTGTTACTAGTTTTCATCTTTGTTTTTTGTTGTGGAAAAAAACCTGTGAACAGTTTGGTCAAAATGATTTAATAAATATTATGTACTGCTTAAGCAAAAAGAAATATGCAGCCATACAGCATTTTAAACAAGATGTTATTTTTACATGTAATAGCTTAACATAGCTGTTTTCAACACTGTGCACATACAGTTGTTTTGTTGTTGACTGAGTTGACAAATGTCAAGTGTCTCCCTTCGTTGATCTACAGTTTATACACCCAGAGTAACCTATCAGTGTCTGTCCATTATGCTTTCTTCTGCTTATGCCCCTTTTTGAAGATGTCATCTAGTGATCTGGCTGAAGCTGGTGTTCTTGGCCTTGAGGATTACCTTGTTCCTGCAGAATCTGACAATCTCAGTGAACCTAGATCAACTGCATGTGCAAGTGAAACAAAGACTTCTGACGATGAGGGGATTTGCACTGAAACTGCCACAGCACCAGATACAGGAGCATTTCACAGCAGGCCGGACCTGTTGAGGGAGTTAAGAACAGTCCACATCCTGGATGAGCTGATCATGGAGGAGAAGCTGAAGATCCACATGCTCCAACACTGCAGGGAAAAGCCCAATGAAGAAGTCTCAGGTAGCAAACCTTCGGATACAAACAGGCCGTCAAGTATGAGCAAAGACAGGGAGGCTTTTTGGTTGCAACTGGAAAAGGAGAAACGGGAGGTCGATAAGCTTGAGAGGAGTTTGGACAGAGAGTGTAAAATGAAGAAGCACAAGGTCAGAGCTACAAAGGTTGTAAAATGTTCGATAATGCAGAAAGCTAGAACTGAAAGTAAAGAGGACCGAGCACTCTGTGACGAAATTTTGTCAGGTAGCTGTAACAGATCACAGAGAACACATTCAATACCTTTGGTCCACAATAATTCTCAGGCTCAGCATACCTGTAAACCTAAACCTATTCAAGCAGTAATTGGTCCTGATGTTGCCAAAGAGGCTACACCGCAAGACTTGGTTCAACTTCCAGATTCCCACTGCCAAGATCATTTCTCTGAAGCTGAACCATCAGTATTTAATAAAACTACCATCATCTGTACCTCTGATTCGAAAGAACCTCCAGAAGTGGGAGTCCAACCTCAGGGATATGTCTATGGGGAACACTTTGACAGAACTGTTGAAAAAGCTACCATATGCAAACCAGAGGCTTCTTTAACCCCTGAAATGAGGCCAGATGATGGAGCATTTGACCCAGGTGGAAAATCACACCTTCCTCCTGTGCCTAAGCCAAGAAAGGCTTTGCTTCCTGTGAATGACAACCCTGCAGAACGTGAAACTCCTCATTCCACAGAGCTGAAGGATCCAGCTCTGTCCTCAGTTGCTCAAGATCCCAGTATTGTGCAACTTGATCGACAAAATAAACCACTTGTTGCACTGCCAGAGGATGTGACTTCAGCCATCAGTCACAACTTGGTTCTCAGTGCAAATGTGACGGTACACAGCAACAACAACAATAATAACCTTGTGCTCCCAGATACTTGCAAGTTGTCATTAGACCCCTTGCTTGAAATAACCACAAAAGATGAAGAGGATGCGTCAGTGGTACCTGTATGTTTGCTACAGACGGATTTACACCCAGCAGAGGAAATCCAGACTTTATGTCCTGTAGAAGACTATCCACAACAGTCAGCACCTCAGCTGCCTCCTGAGCAGCCTCTGGAGTTTGACCCCAGTGGAAGAGATGAGCAGAGTGAAGACTGGCCTGACGGCCCTGAGGCTATGAGGATATCAGGCTCTGGGTCACCTGGGTTTCAGACCCAACTTAACATCAACATGAGAGAGGTACACTGTCTACTGTACGAGGGGGAGTGGCCACTTTTTGATTTCTGTTCTTTTCCTCAGTTGAGTACCTTTTATATAGAGCTTTAAGTGTATCTCACTTTCATAAAATGAAACTTGAACTCATTTTGGTGCTCTTATAGAAACTTAGTATTAACACCAAAGCTTTTATTAAAACTTAAACTTAAACTTTTTTTTAAATATGCTTATTCAATTTCTTTTTGAGAGTCACATGGCAAAAGTTAAGATCAATCTCATGTCTGTATGTTAAATCTGCAGTGCAGTCTCTCCCTCCTGGCAGTGGGAGTTATTGCAGAAACACTGTCGACATGCTTATGACACTATAGGCTACCGCTAGTTGCTGGCAAACCAGTCACTGCGGGTTGAAGTAAAACACATCACTACTGGTGCACCAGTGTGGGAATGCCACCAGAGACACCTGAGTTAAACACTGTGAAAGACAGAGAGATTTATCTGGCGGTGATGGGCTTAATCTGCATTGTGTGAACTCGTTTGGCCAGTGATTGAATGTAACCAATGTTCATTAATATGTAAAAGTCCCACAGTCCAGTTTTAAGTACAGAAGTCAGGAAGTTGTTTGCTTAGCTTGGCATAAAGACTGGAAGCAGGGGAAAATGGCTAACCTGGCTTTGTCCAAAGTTCAGAAATACAGCTACCAACACCTTTTAAAGCTTACTAATTAACATGTTGTATCTCAGCCTATACACAAATAAAAACAGTTTATCTATCAGCCCAGTATTTGTGTGCAGCAGGTCAGGCTACAGCAGGGGTTGCCAGATCATCATGGAACACGGATTTTGGTCTCTATTCAGACGTACTGTAGATGCCAAAAGACTTAACAAACTTGGCTATCTTATTGTGATGTCAAAACTTGGAGATACTGCACCTGACTGTCGTTTGCCAGGAAGTTGCTCCAGTGCACAATTCCTTCAACTCCTTCTAAAACTGCAAATTGTCGGTTGTTTCATTTCTGTTCATATAAGGGGTAAACAAATAAGATGCAGGTCAATTAAACATATTTATTTCACTTAAGACAGCCAGTATTTATGCTAAGCTAGATTAACCACATCCTCCCACTTCACATTTAACACACAGACATGAAAACTGAGATCAGTCTTTTCTCACTCGATGTGAGTATTTTCTGCAATGTTGGAACTATTTCTTTAAGTGAAATGTGAGTGAAATTATTTTAAATGTGGAGGCTATATAAATTCTGGTTTCATTGCAAATATATTGCAGAAAAAAATCACATCATCTGCAAGACTTAAAACAGCAATGAGCCTCAAGACGATGAAGAATTATATTAAAATTAAAAAAAACAACAAAAAAACCAGCATTGTTGTTCATTTGATTCAATTACATTTATTTCTCTTAATGTGATTGCAGGTGACAGATTTCAAGACCCCCATAGTACTGGATACAGGCTCTGGTTTGATGAAAGCAGGATTTGCAGATCAAGACCTCCCTAACATTGTATTCCCAACAATTATTGGGATGCCAAAATATGAGGTAAGGGCATACAGTGGCATACAAAAGTTTGGGTGCTTTTGCTATTCCGTGAATAGCTAAGTAGGTGGATGATTAGCTGATCTCTAAAACATTTACCTCAACATTTAAAGCAATAAGCAAAAGATTCCTAGGAACGGCCAACTGATGCAAATTTTAAAGCTATATAAATACTCTCTCCAAAAATCAGCAGCCATGGACTCCTCTAAGCGGCTGCCTAGCATTCTGAAAAATAGAATAAAACCAGGAGAAGGCAATAAGAAAACAGTGAAGCATTTTCAGGTTGCCGTTTCCTCATTTAGCAATGCAGTTCAGAAATGGCAGTTAACAAGAACGGTGGAGGTCAAGTTGAGGTCTGGAAGACAAAGACAACTCTCAGAACTGCACATAAGAATGCTAGAAAGACAAATCAAAACATCTGTTTGACTGCAAAAGACCTTCAGGAAGATTTGTGTTAGTGGTGGTGCATTGTTCTATATGACCTTCATGGAAGTGTCATCAGAAATAAACCTTTCCTGCCTCCTTGCCACAAAATTCAATGCCAGAAGTTTTCAAAGGAACATCAAGCCTGATGCATTTTGGGAATAAAAAATCCTGTGCACTGATGAAATTAAAATATAACTTTTTGGCCACAATGAGCAAAGGTGTGTTTAGAGACAAAAGGGTTTAGAATTTCATGAAATTGAATACCTCTCAAACTGTTACACATCGGGTGGATCAATCATGCCTTGAGCTTGTGTTACAGCCAGTTTTGCCATGGCCCTCACAGTACTCCAACCAAAACATCAGATCATATTTTACTCACTGACCTATTCACAGTAACAACATTTTTGCTGTGTACCCAAACTTTTGCATGCCACTGTATATTTAATGTTCTTTTTGTTCTCTATGGGATTCTGTAATGTGGCTTTGCTTCATACCAGTCTTTCTGATTAGAAGTTTTGTCTGCTGTCTTTGCAGGAAATAATGAGTGGTAAATGTGAAAGGGAGACCTACATTGGACATGAGGCTCAGCACATGAGAGGGGTCCTGGCTCTGAAGCATCCCATAAAGAATGGGATAATTCGTAACTGGGATGAAATGGAAAAGGTAAGTAGAAATGCATATGAGATGTGATGTCACAGGGTGTTGCTCCTAGAATTACGGAGTGTGTCTATGAAATAGGATGTTTCAGCTTCTATTAGCTCACTATACCTGCCCACAATTTGGAGAACTAGAAAAAATAGGTTTGTGATTGTAAATTTGCTCCTTGACTAACTCAGAAACGGTCTGTTTTGGTTTTAGATTTGGCATCACACCTTCCAGCAGCTGTGTGTAGATCCAGAGGATCACCCTGTTCTGCTGACTGAGGCAGCCATGAACCCCTTAGAGAACCGTCAGCGCATTGTGGAGATTATGTTTGAGTGTTTCAATGTTCCCTTCAGTTACGTGGCCATGCAGGCAGTGCTGGCACTTTACGCAGCAGGGCGATCCACAGGTAATTTGAACAATTGATGTCTTTTTTTAATGAATTTTACTTATTTATTGTGTTAGATTGATACTCATGAATGAATACTTAAGTCATGAATTGGAAATGTTATTTCAATATAAGAACTTAATAGCTTTCTAATGTCTTCCATCTCATCTTGGCATGTTTAAATGGCTGTATGAAAGCCAGATTTTCCTTTTTTTTAGATGAAAAACAAAATGTGTGTTGGTCTTTTTTGGGGGGGTTTTCATTGAAGGTGTGGTGTTTGACTCTGGAGATGGGGTGAGCCACAGTGTACCTGTATTTGAGGGATACTGTCTGCCTCATGCAGTGCAACGCTTCCCTCTGGCTGGTGTAGATATTACTATGCATCTTAAAAAGGTATTTGCTTTCTTTGTTTCTCACAAAGTTTATGGGCACTAATGTTGATGGGTAACACTTACAATCTGCAACTTTGATGAAGACATTTATTCTTAAAAAAAAAAACCCTGTCTAATAATTCACCCCTCCTTTCAGCAGTGTTGCACAGGGGCGGTTTAAGGGTCAGTGGTGATTTTAGTAAATATTTGAATGAATGTGGGCTCATGCTCTGATTACTAAATATTACAACAGCAATAATAATGATATTAATATAAATGATGTTAAAATAATGACGATAATGATTTTACAGTTCATTGATGCTTAAGGTCAAATACAAGTTTGCTGAACACAAACCACAACATACTGTATGTCCACTGTGAATTTGCTTTGTTAATTGCTTCTTTTGTTTTTGTTTTGTTTCTCATTATCATTACCACGGACAAGGTGGCATCTGTTACTTTGTTCAGCTTTCTAGATGTACAGTGGGTGTGTGCCAACATGCATGCACAAAATGCACTGCCAGCAGTACTATGTCAAGGTTATAGTATGACAGCAGTTGGCTTTTACAGCTGGTGCTGGTGGACGGGCTGAGAAAAAACACTACAGGGGGAGGGGGAAGGTTGCTGTCTTCCATTACATCAGCACTTTGTTCTGACCGTTCCTCTGAAAATCTGTTGGTATCTACACAGCTATGGTTTCAGCATACTACAAAAAAGGCTTTGGCCTATGTTATTGCACAAACTGGAATTGTGCGTTGGTGTCCACACTACAAAGCAACATGTCCTGTGTGTTTTAAGTTAAGTTAATATTAATGTTCTGCATCTTCAATTTCAAGATTCATTTTGCTGTGCCTGTGATTAAAGCTTCTGCAGGAACAAGGTGTGTGCATGCGCACCACAGCAGAAATGGAGATTGTGAGGGAAATGAAGGAGAAGTGCTGCTGTGTGGCTCTCAACTATGAAGCTGAGCTGAGTCTGGGGGGGATGTCCTGCAGAGAGATGCATTACACCATGCCAGATGGACAGATTGTCACTCTCAACACAGAGAGATTCAGGTAACTGTCTGCACATGTCCTGCCTTATCGAATATTCAGTCCACTCACTATTCAGTAAACTCTGGCTTAATCAGTACAGTTTCTACCTGGCTTTCGTCTTGTTGAATAATGTCAAATGCCAACTTCAGATCCAAAGTACCAGAGAGCCTTGTCCTGCAGGTGCTGTACACATGTCAAACTGTTGAGACAGGCCAGCTGCCTCTTTTTAGAGTAGACTTCTCAGACAGGACATCTTATGAAAGACTACTGAAATAGGTCTACCACCTCCTACATCCAGGGCCACTGAGATTCTCTTTAAACCGGAGCTGATTGGACGGGACCATTATGGGATGCACGAGAGCGTCTTCAAGTCAATCCTCAGCTCAGACATTGACTTGAGGCGCTGCTTCCTAGGAAACATTGTATTGTCAGGTAACACTTGTTTTTGTTACACAACAGTCTGAGGGCTCCATGATGCACTCTGGTTGTCCCAGTAAATTAGCACAGCACAGCTTACCATCCTTTACGATTTGATTTTGATTTTGAAATCTCTTGCTGAAGGTGGAAACACTCTGCTGCCTGGCCTGCCTGAGCGGCTCCAGGCTGAAATCAAAGGGCTGGTTTCCACTGACTTTGGGGAAAGTGTTTGTGTCACTAGTCCCAAGGACAGAGACTTCTCAGTGTGGAGTGGAGGAGCAGTACTGGCCAACCTGCCTACCTTCACTTCTGCATGGATCAGTCAAGAAGAATACGAGGAGTACGGACCGCAGATCGTCTTTAGGAAGTGCTTCTGAGACAGACTACTGTAAGGTGTGAATGCTGGACTCCAATAATTAATACATTTTTTTTTTACCAAGTGCAATATACCTACAGCTCTAATATAGTGCTATGATTTAGTCCCTTTTTGTCTTTTATTTATGTGTTGTTGAAATATTTTATGGAGTCATTTTTCCCCTTGTCATCAGTGTGGATCCTGACTTTTGAGCACTTACTTGATTCCAGTGGGTTTCTTTTGATCTGCTTGTGTGATGCCTTGTGTACAGAGATCCACCAAAATGGCAAGGGTGGAATTGGCGCTTCTCATAAAATTCCTGTCTGTTGATGTTATTGTCCCTCAAGAACCTTTATCAGTGTCTTAAGTTTCCCATTTTGGGAATGTATTTCAGTGTCCTGAGAATATAAGCACAAGTAAATAATGTTTGTGTTTAAGGGACTAGAGCTGGCCCTTAATTGATGTCTACCAACTTTGTTTCCAGAAGAAGCAATTGAGCGACATAAAGAACTCAATTTGCTGACTATATATTAATCTATTATCAAATTATGGTGTGTATTTACAAAATTAAGCTAAATGTGGTATTAAAAATAATGAGTTCAACATGGTGAAAGTTGCATTAATTTTGAAATTTGGATCAGTTCAGTTGTGCAGTGTTCACGAGAATTTGTTTTAATTATAGCACCATGAAATTATCTTTCTGATGGATTATTTGGGCCATTGTTAGGAAAGAAAATTGTTTTTATAATCTTAGACTTTTCCCCCCTCAAAATTCTTAATAAGGGAATAAGGGTTTTTTGGAAAAATTACTTTTTCATAACATTCTAGTTGTTTTTATTACTTCTTTTTCCCCTTTTCTTTTTTCCCCTCTAACAGCTGCCCTTAAACCTATCAAATATGGTGACTCACAAATCAATGTAAAACATCACTGTACATGTTTCCTATTGCTGCAGTAATGTGACCTGGAGAGGCAGAAAGTGTGGATTTTTCTGATATGAAGTCTATATTCTAGAAATCAGTTAGCTGCATGATGTTCCCACATGTTGATTCTCCGCTTGAGGTGACGTTTGATCAGTGAAGGTTAGTATGTAGTTTGTAATGAAGTGCAAGTTCATGGTTGGTGAAAGATGTGATGTACAGTATTGTCTGGTAATACCTTTCACTTTATTTCGGTCTGTTGAATAGGCAGATGATGTTAAATGCTACTGTGGCAGTACAGTGTTTGTCTGTTGCGTTAAGTGGAAGCTCTCTTTATGATTCTTCTGAGTGCAGTTACTTGCCACTAATTTTCTTTTTTTCTAAAATATCTTCTGATCTGAGAGCAGTGGTTGTGTGGATTTTTTTTTTACATTTGCACAGTAGTGTTGATTTTTGTGAAAGGTGTTCCAGTAAAAACTGCTACATTTATCTCATTATCATGAATTCTGAAAACTTCATTGTCAGCATGTATATTTATGCTTAGTCAGCTTTTTGAATGTTATTTCTGCTGCATGAAATGATTTTGTTGCATGTAATTTAGTTGCACAATTTTGCATGTACTCCTTTGTCTGCATGTTTTTCTTTGTATTTTTTTGTAAACTGCCTCCATAAAGGCACAGGGTTGTCATGTGACCTAAAGCTCAGCTGTTAAGTGCACAGTGAACTCCAGTCTGAGGCTCATGTGAGGACAGAAATGAACATGTCAGTCTGCCTTGTTACCAGGCTGCAGTTAGAAGAAAACAGTATTTTGCCTGGACTTCCTCCTCCTCCGTTAAATGTGGTGTAACGCGCTGGACTGTCTTGCAAATTTTCACCTGAACCACGCTATTTATGACATGTCTTTTTATAATAAATATTTTAATCATCATTCTTTTGTGTTGTTACTTTTTAACAGTCACCTCATTGAATGTAGTGGGGTTGGACAGTTGGACAGTATTTTCCATTGTTGTAGATGAAGTAAATGCATCCCTCAGTCTGCCTGGAGATAAACGGGAAATGCTCCAGTTAGAATGGAATTTCTGGGTGACAGTGTTACTATGGCAACCAGTTATCAACAGGCCGCTGTGGATGTAGCATGCTAGCTGTATCGGTGCCCATTAACTTTAGTTCTCTCGATAGAAATGTCTGCAGCTCACGCAGAAAGCGTCATTAAAAACATTATTCGTGAAATAGTGCAGGAGTGTGCAGCGAGAGGACATGCGGTCTCGGACCCTTTGGTGGCTTTCATGGTCAGTAACCCGAATAACGTGCTGTTAGTCAAGCTAGCGAGCTATCTAGATACCGGTAGCTAGCTGGGTGTCAATGGTTAATAGTTCAATACAGTTCGTACACACGCTGTAAGGCTGCAATGTAATTCTTAATCTTCCTTCGTGTCAGAACCCAGTTAGCTACTCTTATATAATGTAAACTATACCGCGCTGCCATTTGTTAGTCTGCGTTCGAGGGTGACCCTCAGACCAGGACCCTGAAGTAGCGCACGTTTGACCAAGGAGGGAGTGAGTTAGGTTCACAGAGTATGTGACCACAGTAACTGAGCTCGCTTCATCCCAGGCTTACAGACAGAGTTTTGACTAAACCCGCTGTCTGAACCAGAACAGCCGGGGCACATTATGTTTTTATATTGGGGTAGGTAATAATAAGTGGGGCAGAACATGAGAAACATCTATGTGAGCTGTTAAAACAAGCAGAATATTGTAGCTAATTTTTGTTTTAGTTTTATTGTTTGAGTGTTTTACAGATATTTTCACTATTATTTAATGTGATATATGTTATGTTTAACTGTAGCTGCTCCAACACAAGAATTTCCCAGTTTGAAACAATGAAGTCTATCATCCATCCATCCATTAGGACTGGGGACACCCAACTTGAAAGCAGGAAGTCTGGTCACTATATATATATGATGCAAAATGGCCAGTCTAAACAGTCATTTTTGGAAATTCCTTTGCAGTCAAATATTTGACTCTTCTTCTTGAACCCAGCCTGGCACCCATGGATGACTCTAAACTTCAAAGTGGAAACTACTGCTAATACTATATTAAATCTATATATTTCTTCTTTTCAAATGTTCACAGGTGAAAGCTATTGTGCTGGACCCAAGAAATGGCTTTAATGTAGACCAGACACTGACGAAACAAGACGTCCAAAAACTTGAAGAGGTGTGTTGCTGTATTAGATTATTTCAGATGAAATTGCAAATTTCCCCACTGTGGGACGAATAAAGGTTTATCTTATCTTATCTTATCTTATGAATCCCCCTCAGTTTAGTTCCTCCTGCATTATACTTTTCAAAATTAACCCAAAATGAATTTCAACATACTTAGGAATGTTTGTCAGTATGTTGAAATTTATTTTGGTGTTGTTAGAATGGGCTAGTATACTGGAAATATAATCTTTGTTTGCATAGCCTGGTGTTTTGGAATACTGAGTGACACCAGAATAGTTTAACTAGACACTGAAAATACAATCCATTAAAGGTTTTTTCATTATTTAAATCAATCTACCAAAATGAAGAGCAAAAGCATTTAGATTGTGCTTCTCCTGAATGCTGAATTCTTTATTTAGCAACGCTGTAAATATTGTACCCTTAAAATGACACTTGGTTTGTTTCTAATCTTTATCTGCAATATTTCTTACAGCTGTGTCTGGATAAACTGATGGAAAAGTGCAGCCCATCCCTTGACACAATCAAAATGCAAGTGTATTTTGAAATGAATTACACCTCCCGATGTAAGTGTCACGACAAAATAAACTACTAATACCCTCTGTTTCTAAAATGAGGATTATATAGAATTCTCTTTAGCATGGAATCCAGTGGATAAAGTGCATTATCATTAGAATGTAGTTTTTGGTGCATGGGTTAGCTATTCTGACGCTTGACGTGTGTCTAGCGCAACTAATGATTATTTCATTGTTAATGATCATTATCACTTAATCTGTCAGTCTGTTATTTACTTGATCAACATTTTAAAATTCCTTGTTTGTCCAACCAACATTCTAGAATCTGATTTTCAGTTTCATTAATATATAGCGGAGAAAAACAGCAAATCCTTACTTTGGAAAAACTAAAACCAGAGAATATTTCACATTTTCCTTGATAAATGATTTGAACAATTAATTGATCAGCAAAAATGTTGTTGCACTACTTATGTCCACTCTTAGATTAAATTGATGTTGAATCATGATGATATTAAGGCTATACTTTTCAGTAAAGCAAATTGACTTGATTTGTGTGTTTAGTGTGTGTGTTTTGTGTGCAGGTGAGTTTCTTGAGGAAATCCACCGGGTGGTGGAGTCCAGGCTGAGCCCAGTCAGCAGAGAGATCACTGACAGCAGGGTGAAAACACGGGAGGAATTAGACGCTTTGTATCGCAAAATCATCTCATATATCCTGCTACGCTCCAGCATGGGTTCACCTGCAGACATCAAAATTGTGCAAGAAACTACAGGTTTCACATTCAGTTGTTTCCTTTTTTGGGGAACTATAGGTAGTAAACATACAATTACAGCAATACACTAGCTGGAGTCTAGGGCAGTGCCATCCAATTACCAACTTACAAATTATGTTCTAGTGCTCCTCACAGCACAGCGCATGTCTGTGAACCTTACTGGTCTCTCGTTGAGTATATCAATCAAACAGTGAACTACACACCTTGAGATACCTATTAGCTTTGAAGTCATGCGTTGCTGTGGTGTCCAATGTTAAATTGCTCAATCATTTCACTAAAGTTGACTTTCTAACAGATATGAATCCAACTTCAGACTTGATTGGATGCAGCAATTTACGTTAAAATCTTGTGTATATTTAAAAGTATTGGCTGAACTGTCTTGGGTAGAAACATGCAAATTGTTTAAGCCAGTAGCTGTGCTTTTTACAATGTTATATTTTGAGTTTGCATTCACTAGCCAGATCTTATCATCTTCTTATTATCATCTCATCTAAAGTCAGTGTTTGGCCTCACCAATGCTCTTGGGTCTGAATGGGAGCAAATCCCTACACATGCTTTTGGCCATGTAGTATACATTGTTTTGATCATGATGATGATTATTATGAGTGAACTATGTCTTGACTGTTGATTTCTCTTCCTCTTCTCTTGTCCCAGCTGCGCTGCAGAGCGTCTTCCCTCAGACTGAACTGGGAGCCTTCATGGTGCTCTTAAAGAGGGACAAGGAGCAGCAGCTCAATGACCTAGCCATGATTGTCACAGGGATCCAACTGTTCAACAAAGCCAGCAAGAAGGAAGAAGAGACTGACCTCCATGAACTCAGTACAGTGCACCAACCTATTGACATAAAAAGCAGATTGTTCTTTGTTATGAAACGTACTATACACATGAACATTAGATGTGGTAAAACAAACTGTCAAATCTGCTAATGTGCCTTGTCTTTTAAGGAGGCACATTAGGCAATTTGACAGATGAGAATACTCATCTCAAAGCTACAAGTTTTCTATGTGAAAATACCACCTTCTGAGTAGATTACAAAGCAGGTGGCTGGTTCAGGGAAGAATGTCTTGCCTCAACTAACTGAGCAGGTATTGTCATCCCATAGCAGTCAGGTTGACAGCATTCAGTGTAGAGTTCACTGACATTTATTAGATGATTCCTGGGAATTGAGGTTCAAATATGAGGTTCACTTTTTAGACTTACTAAATTGCTACATGCAGCCATCATTTTTGAAACTACACAGGGCAAGATATTCTGGAGAACACCCAACATACAGTATACCAGTCTGAATCACAAATTGAGGCTGCCACATAGAATACTGCCTCTGGCCCAAGTGAGTGCAGATGATAGGTAGAAGGACTATAGAATTCTGTAACATACCATCATGGACAAATTATGAAAAAAAAATAGGCCTTTGGTTTCAAAATATCAGTTACATTAGATATACATTACATTTTATAATTTATCATACAAGAGATCCGGGCTTCATCATTTGGTATGTTTACAATATCAGAATCAAGTGTAAACTTTTCATGTTGTATCTTCAAATACATCATCAGGTTATCTTCTTTGCTAATGTGTCACGTTTAGGGTTATTTCTCAATTGGACCCAGGAGCAAGACACAGATGAGGGTTAAGGGGAAAAAGGGATTAATTAAACAAAGTCTCCAGGATACATACAAAAAACAGGTTTTTCTTCAGTGGACAGAGGCTGGTTGGTGGGTGGTAGATGCTGAGGCAGGACGGCAGGAGACATGCAGTTGGAGCAGGTAGGGATGATCACAGGGGAAACAAAGCCAATGAAACGCTGGAAACACGGGAAACACAGGAAGCACTGGAGAAGCTGGAACACAGGAGCATGGAAACGCTGGTAGTGAGGAAGCTCTTGAAGTATGGCAACACTGGAAACATAAGAAGAAGGGAAAGGGCACACAAAGCACTCGGGACAAAGACAGGGAAACACTGGATGATCAGGCAGCTTACAGGTGAAATGAGAAGTCTTATAAAGCTGCCAGTGATGAGGTGAAATTGGAAACAGCTGTGAGAATAGAAAGCCACAGCACCTGTAGAGCATGCCTCCAGCCACTGAAGCAATGCCTGAACAAAACACTAGAAAAACAATCCTAAACCAAAAATACTGGAGTATGTAACTAGAAATGCACAGAAAACAAACCAGAAAAAACACAAATCAACTAAGAGACCTAAACCATGACATAATGATCAACACTGCATTTGGTAAATGAGGTACTTTTACATTCTCTCCACAGTTCCCGCGATTCTTAATGAAGCTCTTCCGGTCACCAGTGAAAGCATTAAAAATGAGCTGAGTGTATCTCAGAATTTGGCGTGGAAATACACAGCTGTGCTAGAGAAGCTAATGGACCCTGACAGTCAGCCCGGAGACTGTGATGTGCCCATTATCCTGATCAAACAGGCTCTCTACAACGTCAGGCAGCATGAAGTTTTCCTCAAAATGTTACTGGTGAGGTAACAGTAGCTGGTAATTATGGTTTGTGTAAATGTGGATTTCTGTAGCTATCTATCTATTACCATCTATCTATCTATTACCATTATAATGTGAATTTACTTAAGCAACAACTATTTGCCAGCCAATAAAGTAAAAGTAGGCAAGTGAAATCATATTCTATTCCCAAGTGAAATGTTTGATTAAATGTGTTTTCCTTTTACCACCAGGCTGATTCGTATTTATGTGCTAAGCACATTGAAATCATGCAGACTGAGCTCTTGTCACAGATGAAGCTGCTCAAAGAAACTGTGAAGTCAAGGACAGCTGTACCCACTGCAAAAGTTTTTGTAAGTGTCTTGGTCACTGCTGTTATGTTGCTACTGTTATTATGTTGTGACCTTTTAGGGGTAAATTGGACCCAGGAGTGAGACACAGATGAGGGTGAAGGGGTAAAAGGGATTTATTAAACAAAGCAACTCCAGGACTTACAAGAAAATAAAAAGATGACTAAACACAGGAAGTCCAGGTGGAGCGGAGAAGCTTCAGTGGTTGGAGGCTGGGCGGTGGGTGATAGGTGCTGAGGCAAGTGAGGGGAAAAAAAATGGAGACACTAGAAATGCTGGAGACGCTGGTAACCAGGAAAATGTGAAACACTGGAAAACAGGGACAAAGACAGAGAATGATCTGGGAGCCTACAGGAGAATGAGAGGAGTTCTCAAGCTGCCAGTGACAAGGTGATATTGGATGCAGCTGTGAGACATAGAGGGCCCCAGCACCTGAGACCACACCCCCAGCCACTGAAGCAGTGCCTGAACAAAAAACAAAGAAACAATCCTAAACCAAAAACACTGGAGTATGAACACAAAATGCGCTGAAAATCAACTAGTAAAAACACAAGAGACTGAAGCCATGACATGGCATGATATTGTTATGAGAGATTGTACTATTATCTCTTTAATGAATAGGTCGACATTACACATATTTGCTTTCTTTCTGAAAGTGAGATGGATAGAGATGTGTGTTAAGTGCAGAGCTGGAGTCGGGATGTGGTTAGCCTAGCTTAGCATAGAGAATGGAAGTAGGGAGAAACAGCTATCCTTGACCCAAAATTCAAAAACTACATCGTCCATCACCTCTAAAGCTCACAAATTAGTATGTATCTCATTGGTTTAATCTGTACACAAATATAAATCTAAAAATTGTAATTTGTGGTTTGAGGGGGAATTATTGTACACGCTTGAACTGTCTTTTGGGGAATCACACAGCCTTGTTGTCATAGTGAGTTTTCCAGTTTGCACAGCATTGTGTCTGTACAGAAACCAAAACCTGTGCCATAACCAGAGATACTGCACAGACATACTGTGGATGGATAAACTGTTGTTTGTCAAGAGACAGTTCCAGTATGCAATTAATTGATATCAATCATCTCATCTGAGTTTCAGAAAGAAAGCAAAAAAAGCACGTCTGAAAATGTTGGCTTGATTGCCAATGGTCAAATTAATTGAGAATTACTTTAGTCCTTTTTGCAATATTTTTGTTTTGTTTTTGCTTTTGTGTATGTGTTTTTCTTTATGTATTTTTCATTAAGTGGAAAGCACATTGTACTGCATCATTGATAAAATATACTATAATTTTTAAAAAAAAAAAAGCATTGCTTTAGTTTTTTATTATTTCTACTACCGCGTTATGTCATTCCTCATACGTTCTTTCAGCCCCTGTTCAAGGCCCTGTCAAAGTTGTGGTCTGGACTTCAGGATGAAGCTGAGCTGCTGAACATCCTCAATAACATCATGCTCAATCTGCAGTCCTTTGTCACCTCTCAGGCCAAAGTTTTTTCTGAAGCTTATTTAGATGGTCTGCTGGAGGCTACAGAGGTGAAGACAGATGAACAAAGAATGACCAAGTCATCAGGTATGGCTGATGTCTCCAACAGATATGGAATGTCAGTATCTAAAGTAAGGTATTCCATGTTCTTCAAGTCTTAAAAAACTGGAATACAGAGAGAAAAACGTCTCTTAACCAAGCTTACACAAGTGCTGAACTTAAATGTGTTTGTTTTTCTTCATTATGCCTTCCAGATGATCGTGTTGTTCCAGCTGAGATGAAGACACAGGAATGGCTTCTGCCTGAAACAACAGCAAGCCTTAATGAGCAGCCATTACAATATAATGGAATCTGTGGCTATACACTTGTGAACAGAGATGGACTTCTAATTCCAGGTGCTGTTGCCATGATACACAAATGTGATTTCAGAGAGGGTATTTCGATATTCCATCTTTGTCAAATTCAGGCATGGGGTAAAGGCCTCAGCATGCTTCAAACAAACTAGGCAGAATGGAAACCAGAATGCAAAGGCAAAAGTGTTCTTGAACATGGGATGAAAATGTGCTGTCATAGCCTCCTCCTAACTGCATCCCACTGCCTTGAGAAAAGACCAATGTGTATGGGACACACTGACCAATTCCTATCTTTGTATATCCAATATGTTATGTAAATATCATTTATTCACAAACTTGGGATTTTTCTCAGTACATACATTCTGTTTAAGGGATACAATATGATGAGCATCCTTAATCTAGCCTGTTGTGCCTGATGTTCATACTGTTTGGAATATTTGACACTTCCTTTGCAGGTAATCCACACATTGGAGTCCTTAAACACAAAGATAAGCTCTATGCATTTAGCTCCAAAGAAGCTGCCTTGAAATTTGCCTCCAGTTCAGATGACTTCATTGCAGAGGTGGCAGAGAAAGCCAAGTACTCTCCTGAACTCATTCATCTCCTCAAACTCCACCAACAGTTTTCCTGCATCAATCCTTACTCAGAGGTCAGCAGCCTCTTCTATTTGGAGTATTCTCAAAGCACGTTTATGGAGCTGTTCTAACCTTAGTTGTTGCCTTGTGGTTTTACAGATGCAGCCAGGAGAGAGATTACTGGTAAAGCCCATTGCCAAGTGTGAGAGTGGCACACAGACTGATATTCACCCAGTGGAGACAAACATTGTCAAGTCATATAAGTGGAATGAGTGGGAGCTACGAAGAGAAGTTATCAAAGTGGTGAGCCAGAGTTCACTAGGTGCATTTCTATGAGAAATCATATTCACTATATAGTTTTGGGTACTCTTTTCAATATCTCTAGTATACCAGGAATTGTTTTTATTGACACTATATTAAGCTATCTGTTTGGGTTGACATAAAGAGTGTTGCTAATTTGATACCAATACATGTTCTTTTCATGATTCTAGGCTGATCTCTGGACCAAAGTGACACACTCAGCGCAGACTGATCTCAGCCACATGAGAAGGGAAAATGTCACTCAGACTTGGCTGCCCAAGAACACTACCTGTCAAAGCAAGAGAGAGGGTGAAAGCAATGTTCCCAAACCTCAGATCTACCTAGCAGGTCTGAGGGGACAAAGAGACGAATATGTGGTCAAAACAAACCTGACCAGATCTGTGCATGAATAATCAAGGTGTCCAAAAAAATATTGTGTAAAATAAAAGCTCATGTAAGCACGATATTATTTTTGTTTATTTTAATCTTGTGTTACTTGATGAGGACTAGAGGAAGCTGACAAAAGTAGGACAAGATAATGTAATAGTTAAAACCGTTGCTCACATGCTTTTTTAAAAATTGTATACTGTATGTATGTACAGTTATTGCTATATTTGGTGAGAAACACTGAATGTTAACATTGTTTACAAGAAAAGTCCACAGGGAAACTTTAAGCCCAATACTATGATAATTAATAATTTGTAGATAGACCAATTGCCGGCCAGCCCAGATAAACCAACCTTCTGATGGAGTCTATTAGCAAGAATATTGTGATCAACCATATCAAAGGCTGTGTTCAAGTTTAGCAATATGAGAATTGAGCATTCACCTAAATCAACATTACTTAATAGATTATTTGTTACTCTTACAAGCGCAGTCTCAGTGCTATGGTGTTGTCTGAAGCCTAAATGAAACCTTTTTAAACTCTGTAATGATTAGGTTGTAGTTTCATTGAGCACATTCTGGAGAAGTGAACCTTACAGCAAAGGCCCCCATCATGTTGTCCACTTGGACATTCTTTAGGAAAAGATGCTGAAGCCACTTTCAGTCACTCTGGTTTTCTTGAGGATATTGCCAGTAACCATAGGCAAACAAGTAAACTAGACCTTGAGTTGTGGCCCTGTCTTTCCAAATTTGAAAATAATTGTAAAATTTGCCCCAGCCACATTGTGTCAAGTGAAACATTCTTGCACAATTTATCCAAAAATAATACATACATTTCCTTATATTCTGGTTTTCAAAGGGTCTGAAGAAGTCAGAAAGTATAAGGATCATGACAGTTGGGATGAAATTAACTTTCTTCTAAGGCACTGTGTGAAAAGAAGAAGGAGAAGAGAAGGTTAGGTGGGCAATCATTGGGGTTATTTTCTCAGACATCACAAAGTTCCTCCAGAGCCACATTACAGACACTATAACTGTTTTCACAGGGTGAGTATTACTCCTCATGATGAGTAAACTACAGGTTATTGTGTAAAATGGCCCTTCAACTGGCATTTGTCAGAAACAAGTATTGTTCAAACAGTATGCAGTGTTGTGGGGGGTTTGGGTTAGACTTTGAAATTAGACTGCTACAAATTTAGCCCTTGAGGGTGGCGTTTACTGTAACTTGATACTAAGACTGCAGGATGCTAGCTTTGAGAGGAGACACTGTCAGTCCCAAAGTGAATGATCATAGAGCAGTACAGCTTCCTGTGAACAAGATGTTGGACGGAGCAGACCTGCTGGTGGAGCTGAAGCAGAGAGTTGGCTGTTGTACAGATGAAGCCAAAGCAAAACTCACACTCAGTAAGAACATATGGAGTTGTCCGGAGCTGGCTTATGAGGAAACCAAGTCTCATGACATCTCATGAGGAAGGCTGGAAGGTTAACAGTCACTTCAAACTTGAGACTGCATTTCAATGTCTTTATGTTTACATTCGCAGTTCTGCTGTATTGTTGTACCACTGGAGACCGATGTTAATAAAAGTAGTATTAATCCTACACAATTCAGAACACAGGTGGAGAGCTCAGGCAGAGGTCAACCAAGCCGTCAGCAGGTTGCAGCACTAAGAGGTCCTGGGAAGAGTCCAACACAGTAGAGCAGGTCTGGGCTGGGGAGAACCTGTCCAATTCTGATCCAAATCCACAAGGGAGCAGAGGAAGACCATGGTGGTGGAAGAAATCAATTGGGTAGAACAAGAGCTCTACCTCATCAAGACAATGTCCCAGGGCAAACAAGGAGCATGGACACAATGGGAGGAAACCACAAACAGGGTCTTAACCTGCACTGACATCTGGTGGACGCCGCAGGCATGTCTCAGCTTCCTGATAAGGGCAGCGTATGATATCCTTCCCTGTCCCAGAAACCTCTCTCAGTGGTTTGGAAAAGAGGCCAAGTGCCCCCTGTGCCGCAAAGACAATGCAGACCTACAGCATATTCTGTCAGGTTGAGCTCGCGCAGGGGCACCTAAGATGGTGGCACAATCAGGTGCTGAGGAAATTGGCAGAGCTGCTGGAGAAATGCAGAATGGGGGCAAACAATTCCTAAGGTTACCATCGACCGCCCATTCCCATTCCCATTATTATTATTATTGTCAGTGGTGGTA
Organism: Holacanthus passer; assembly: GCA_025331565.1. Lineage (NCBI taxonomy): Eukaryota > Metazoa > Chordata > Actinopteri > Pomacanthidae > Holacanthus > Holacanthus passer. Next base: position 2,670,335 of record JAFREQ010000041.1, on the reverse strand, counting down.
TTCATAGTTTCACTTTAAAGATACACTCCTGAGATAGATAGATAGATAGATAGATGTACTTTATTTGTCCCAAACTGGGAAATTCTTTTGTTGTAGCAGCTACAGTTGAAACAACACAACACAGCACAACACATAACACATTAAACAATAAGGTTACAAGGTTATATGACATAAGACAACATACAGTGCAAAAAACAACATAGAGTGCAACAGAACAACATACAGTGCAAAAACCAACATTACCAAAACCAACATACAGTGCAACAAAACAACATACAGTGCAACAAACAAGTACCTAATCACTGATCCTATGAGTAATAATGTAGAGGTAGATGAGTGACCAGATCTAGTATAAACAGATCAGAAACTATCAATAAACTACAGCATTGTGAGTCCAGAGTGTTCTTTGTCAGACTGAGCTGCAGAGTTAAACAGTCTTATTGCTTGTGGCAGGAAAGATTTCCTGTATCTGTCCTTGTGACAGCGGAGCTGAATCAGCCTGTTGGGGAACGAGCTCCGCTGTCTGTCCAGCAGCTGGTGGAGAGGTGGTCAGGGTTATCCAGATGGATAACAGTTTGTCCGGTGTCCTCTTCTCCAACACAACCTCAAAAGTGTCAGGTTTGCAGCCAATAACTGAACCAGCCTTTTTAATCAGTTTGTTGAGTTGTTTGTGTTTCCCGCTCCGATGCTGTTTCCCCAGCAGACGACAGCAAAGTACAAGGCACTGGCCACGACTGATATACTGATATACAGAACATGGCACAACACTGACTGAATCGAGCCACTGCCTTCAAACAAATAAGGATTTTGTTGCGAAGTGAACAGGTGAATTAAAACCTTAAAACCTATTAAAGATATGAACTATGTTGATATAAATGTTTCGGTGTACAAAGGTGAAAAATGAGCCCCTCCTGTGTGTAAAATGTAAAAGATGAGCGTGGTCTTGCTCTTCAGGCCGGAGGCGACGGCTCAGGCGTTGAGCTGCTCTGTGTTTCTGGAGCAGCTGGAGGCTGCAGAATCTGCTGTCTGTTCATCTGAAGTGTTTCCATCCTCAAATCCATCACAGAGCCAACAAACCTCCTGAATGAGAATCACAACACAAACAAAGATGAATCAGTAATATGAACAGTCCTGGGTTTGACTGGAAGTATTCAGATCCATCCAAGACTCCACTGTGACAATACTCCAGTATTAAGTAAGCAGGATGTGTTGGTAAGTATTATAAGCAACATGGACTGAAGATATCAAAAGTACTTATAGTACTGCGTGCACACTGGACACAGGAACACGTTTTTTCTGCTGCAGTAAAACAGCCACTAAAACTACATGTTCAACGTTGAGGTGACTTCATATGTTATTTCAGATCAGAAGAACCTGAACGTGTGTCATGTTTAAGACTTCATTCCAGGAGAGAAAGCATCATCACCTGTTTCCCTTTGCCTCCAAACACGGATCATTAATCAATGCAGATTTTTCAAAAACAGCCTTTTTCTTTGTAGTTGATGATGTTGAGAGAAGTTGCGTGTGGATTGATCCTCCTTTAAAAACAGTTGATACAACATGCAGGTGAAAACCTCTCCTGAGCTTCAGACACATTTACCTTTGCTCCTGTTCTCGGCTGCACTTTGGCCTCCAGTATCTAAGAACAGTCAGCTGACAATTATTTCCTTTATTCTATTTATTCTATTCTTTATTATATTTAGAACTCCACATCAACACACATTAACCAGGGGGCATGAGATTAACTCATGAAGGATTCAAGGAAGTTTCACGTTACACAGACGTAGAGATTTCACTTGTGTTTTTCCCTTTTAATGACGCGCTCAGGTAGAAAGTGGAAGAAGCACTTTCTAGTTTACTGAGCACATTTGGACAACATGCAAATCTGAGTCTACTGGAAAGTTTAATGCCTTCAACTGGTTCAGAATGCAACTGCCAGGCTTTTAATGGCAATAAAAACATTGGCCACATCACACCTGTCTTCATTGTATTGACTTCCTGTACATTGTACAATTGTAGAACTCAGAATATAGAATATCTCTTCACACCACGTGAGCCTGATCACAGTCTTGGATCTTCCAATCAGAGGCCTGTACTACGAAGCGAGGTAACCGGTTTGTAAATTCAGGAGTAATTTAAGTAAGCCGCTACAATTGGTCGAGAAAATGATTTGACATTTGGAAGAGCCAGTCGACATCGGCGCGCGGATTATAAGCGTCTCAGTCCGCAGGTCAACTGTGTTTAGAGACCGGAGGGCTGTACGACGAAGCGAGTTTAACCTAGTCCGATTTAACTCTGGGTTACCAAGGCAAATCAAGGTTGACAAACTCTGGTCGTCTCAGCTGGAGTTAATCGCTACTACGACGGTGATTAAGATGTTGGTTTGTTGAGTCCGTGTTACCTTAATCTGAGTCTGTGCGCATTCGTGTAAAAGAGGCGTGTTCAGCAGCACAGACACAGTTTCTGTTTGATGATTCGTGCTCCGTGATTTTCACTGGAAGAAAGCACTTTGATCATGTCAGGATATGAAGAGTTTAAAGAAACGTAAAGAAACAGAGTGAGGGAGGCTTGTTGACTGCAGACACAGTAAATTCATTAGTTCAGTGTTCTTGTGTCTTTTTGTTTTATGGACTCTTATTTTATTTCTAATATGATTGAGATCTAAGGACACGTAAAATAATCTAAATCTAAATCTAATCTAAATATGTGAAACTAACGAGGATAACTCAGTTCCAGCCTCCACATGGCTCCATCTGTGAAACTGAGCCGTTCCTCTGTGTTAATGAATGAAGATCTACTCCTAAAGCTCCTCGGCTGTAGACTGACCTGTATGAATGTAAAGCTGCTGTTAACAATAACTTCATTCTAACAGTCATTTCAGCTACAACAAGTCAGGATGAAATATACAAATATTCTATCAAGGTGTGTATTATTCGTCCTTATCATTAACACTGAGGACAGATGTGTTGTGTAGCCTACACTTATACACTGTGTGTCCAACAGTGAGGCTTTACTCCGGCCACTGGCTGCGGAGACGTCTGGACCCAGAAGCCGGCAGAGATACTGAAATCCATATCTTTCATAGAGAACATCATCGGGGTGAACTCCGGGCTCTAAACACCATCGACCCGTGGACTGAGCCGCTCTTAATCCGCGCGCCGATATCGACTGGCTCTTCCAAATGTCAAATAATTTTTCTCGACCAATTGTAGCGGAGGGGCGAGGCTTACACAGAGTAACCTCGAGTTAACCGCGAACATAAACTGCTCCGAGCAGTTTAGAGATGCAGCGTAAATTGCCATGACAACATGCCTCGAGTAAAATCTTCGTATTACAGCACATATTTTTAATAAGCATTTATTTAAATTATTTTTATTAATAATATGAAGAAACCTGGACAAACAAACAACAAACACGTGACCAGGAAAAGTCGAGGGAGGAAGAAGAAGTGAAAGTGTTCAAATAGTTCAGACGCCATTTTGAGTCGACGGAGCAGAAGGAGAAGTAGGAGGCAGGTGAGTGTTCATTCAACATTATTCAACATTATAAGGTTGGAAAAGGAGGCTGAAGTCGAACAGCTGGACTCAAAATGGCGGAAGTCGCAGGTGCCCACGAACGATCCGCTCAGTCAAACTGTCTGTGACGTTGTTTCCTCTGAGGAGAAGCGGCCCAGTTTTTCTGTCTTTAGCTTCCACAAATGTCTTCATGGCTGAACTCCAGAGTCAGAAGATGAGTGATTGGTGTCAGAGGTTTTGTTTGACTGGATTGAATTTTATGCTCCATCATTTGTTCACCACTTCAGGAACAGCTGACAAAATGGCTGAACAGTGAAACAGTCAAACTTTCTCACTCAGTAAAGCCTCAGTTAAATTAACTGAGGATTAAACTGTTCTTACATTCAGGATGTTGTGTAGATACAATAAATGTAAACTTGGTTCTTTCAGGCTTTGATCTGAACATTTAAAAGTTAGAACCTAAATTAAAAACCAAAATATGTTTTCTGTAGAAATTTCAAGAAAAAGATTCCAGAAAATCAATAACTTTATTTAACAGCGACCAATTTAACACGAGATATGATGAAACGTATCTTAGAAACTTAGTGAAAGTGATTATTTATTGCAGGACTATTGATCTAGATGATACTGGACTGAACAACAAATAATCAACTGTGAAGAGTTGGTCATGAATTGATTTCACCAACAACCTGAAAGAAGCAGGAAGCAACAGAACAATCACAGTGAACGTGTGCAGGCTGAGTTTAAGAGTTGAGACTCCGTTTGTAGTCGACAGAGCAGGACATTATACTGAGGGATGTCCCTGTGATTGGACATGGACATGGCCAGTCTTTGTAAATGTCCACTTTCATTCAGCACCACATTGGGTGATGAGACGTTCAGGCTTCGTCTCCACTTTACACTCTCCTCCTCTGCATCTTGTCTCAGCTGTTTGTCGTCCTCGTCTTCTTGTTTCGCAGCTTGATGCTCGACACGTTTGACTGAACGGCCTCTGAAGTGCAGAAGATGAGTGTTTGTGTGGAGGAAGAGGAGGACAGAGAGTCTCCAATGTCCAGCTGTCTGTCTATGAAGAGTGACTGGTCTGAAGATCATCCTCTGAACTTTAGTAACGAACCTGGACCCTCAGACTCACAGTAAGAGAACTACCAGTTACTTTTGAATCACCAAACATTCAGTAAGAGCAATTTTTTTTAGCATTTAGTACTTTGTATTGTATTTTTATTGTATTGTATTGTATTATTGTATTATAACTTTGTATTGATGATTTAACAGTGATTCAGATGAAATGAATAAAACCATCTTGGTGTTTCCAGAAATCAGAACCACAGACAGAGAGCAGAGTCTCCAGTGTCCAGCTGTCTGTCTATGAAGAGTGATTGATCTAAAGATCATCCTCCAGAATTCAGTAACGAACCTGGACCCTCAGACTCAGAGTAAGAGAACTGCTACAACTTCAGTTTATATAAATTACATTATTAGCATTATATGATTGTATTGGCCAAAATATAAGATATTATTTGTTTCTGCAAATTACATTTGACAACGTTTGGGTTGTGTGATACTTGAGGATGAGACAATTACACATTAACAACATCAGATGTTGTTACTGAATGGACCTGTGTGATGGTGGCTCCTACACAGAGTGTTGCATTATGGGTTGTTTTCAGCCTTAAACCTGCACTATGGAACTGGTCTGACTTGAATGTGACAGACGTTCATTTCTATGTAAAAGTCCTGCACTCTGGCTTTAATGTTGTTGGTTCTCGAGTTCAAGTCCATTCATACTGTGTCTGTTAAGTAAGTCAGTCCTCAAAGTGTTTAGGTCAGTTTAAGTGTCCGGAGTTGAGCCAAGAATTACTGCTGTCACAGAATATCAGGATGAGAAGCTCAAGAGTAGAGACTGAAAAATGAGGCAAACATCCAGAGAAAATCATTCTGCCTGCTTTGACAAAGGAGAGAGTGTGAGGATGTTCCTGATAGATAGACAGACACAAATATGTGTCTGTGTTCTGCTTTCATGTGTTTCATGTTTTCTTTTTCCAAAGGAAAAAGCTCCATTGATGAGGACTCTGTTTTAGACCAACAGCATCTTGGAGAAACTGGAGTCTGAAATTGTTTTTTAAAAATCCTTTTTCCAAACAACTGCTACTGAGGTTATGTTTTATGGTGCCATTTGTTTCTTTATCTAATAAAATGTTCCATTAAAATAAGTTTGTTCACTAATAGGGATCCACCAATCGATCGAGCAGTGACAGGAATCAGTCTCAGAAATAGCAGATTCTGTCCTGATTGAGACACATACATTGAAACGTAACTATGATTTCTAATCTGAGTGACTTTCCTTTATCTCCCCAGATGGAGGAAGAGAAGTGTTTCTGTGGAGGAGCAGTTGTCCTGCTGTGCTTTGTGTCAGGACGTCCTGAAGGATCCCGTCTCTACCAGCTGTGGACACTGGTTCTGCAGACAGTGCATCACCTCATACTGGGACCAGTCTGCTTCATCAGGAGACTCCTCCTGTCCCCAGTGTGGAGACAGATCCAGAACAACAGCCGGACTGCAGACAGCAAGTCAGAGCAACACTGTCCACAGTAAGACTGTCCATCTGTCTGCTCATGTCATCGTGTCTGCAAACAGGACTTTCTCATTTGACACATTTGAGACATGTGTTGTGCAGTGAATTTAATATTATCATGAGTTTAGTTTGGTCTCAGAATGTTTTTCTTGTCTTTCAGCAGATAGAGGTCTGCAGGAGGTTTTAGATGAACATAAGATCAGTCTGAGGAGGAGATGTGAATGTGTGACTGAAGGAAGTGATGAAACAGGAAGTGATGAAACAGGAAGTGGAACCCTCTTCAACAGGATCTACACTGAGCTTTACATCACAGAGGGACAGAGTGAAGAGGTTAATACCCAACATGATGTGAGGCAGCTGGAGACCACTTCCAAGATAGAGACCCTCCACGACACTCCCATCAAGTGTCAGGACATCTTTAAAGCCTTACCTGACCAACATGGACACATCAGGGTCGTTCTGACGAACGGCATCGCTGGAATTGGAAAAACCTTCTCAGTGCAGAAGTTCACTCTGGACTGGGCAGAGGGTTTGGAAAACCAAGATGTCAGTCTGGTGGTTCTGCTTTCGTTCAGGGAGCTGAACTTGATCAAAGATAAGTACAGTCTTCTCACTCTGCTCCACGTTTTCCATCCAACATTACAGAAGGTGACAGCAGAGCAGCTCGCTGTCTGTAAACCTTTGTTCATCTTTGACGGCCTGGATGAAAGCAGACTTTCACTGGATTTCCACAACAATGAGGTTGTGTCTGATGTGACACAGAAGTCATCAGTCAGCGTGCTGCTGACAAACCTCATCGAGGGGAATCTGCTTCCCTCGGCTCTGGTCTGGATAACTTCCCGACCCGCGGCAGCCAATCAGATCCCTCCTACGTGTGTTGACAGGGTAACAGAAGTACGAGGCTTCAGTGAGGCCCAGAAGGAGGAGTACTTCAGGAGGAGATTGAGCGATGAAGAGCTGTCCAGCACAATCATCTCACACATGAAGACATCCAGGAGCCTCCACATCATGTGTCAAATCCCAGTCTTCTGCTGGATCACTGCCACAGTTCTGGAGCACATGTTGACTAGAGAGCAGAGAGGAGAGCTGCCCAAGTCCCTGACTGACATGTACTCACACTTCCTGCTGGTTCAGACAAAGAGGAAGAAGCACAAGTATGATGAGGGACATGAGACGAGTCCACGGGAGCTGACGGAGGCCGACAAGAATGTTCTTCTGAAGCTGGGGAGGCTGGCGTTTGAACATCTGGAGAAAGGAAGCATCATGTTCTACCAAGAAGACCTGGAGCAGTGTGGTCTTGATGTCACAGAGGCCTTGGTGTACTCAGGAGTTTGTACAGAGATCTTCAAAAGAGAGTGTGTGATCTTCCAGAAAACAGTCTACTGTTTTGTTCATCTGAGCATTCAGGAGTTTCTGGCTGCAGTCTACATGTTCCACTGTCACATCAACAGGAACACAGACGTACTGAAAGGCTACAAATATGACAACTCAAAACCAAAGTCTTTTCTTGAGAAGATGTTTGGAAACAATGACAGCCGTTACCCAACCCTGGATGTCTTCCTGAATGGAGCCATGGAGGAATCCCTCAAAAGTAAAAACGGTCACCTGGACCTGTTTGTTCGCTTCCTTCATGGCCTCTCTCTGAAGTCTAATCAGAGTCTCTTACGAGGCCTGCTGGGTCCGACAGAGAGCAACCATGAGATCATCCAGAGAGCCATCAAGAACCTGAAGGAGATGAACAGTGATGATATCTCTCCTGACAGAAGCATCAACATCTTCCACTGTCTGATGGAGATGAACGACCGCTCAGTACATCAGGAGATCCAAGAGTTCCTGAAGTCAGAGAACAGATCAAAGAAGGAACTGTCTGTGATCCACTGCTCAGCTCTGGCCTACATGCTGCAGATGTCAGAGGAGGTTCTGGATGAGTTGGACCTGAACAAGTACAACATATCAGAGGAGGGACGACTGAGACTGATTCCAGCTGTGAGGAACTGCAGAAAGGCCAAGTAAGTCCAGATGTGATCAACATTATAAATCAGTGTTAAGTTTAGTTCTTCAAATTTACTCACAGTCTTTTTACATTTTACACTTTTTTCTTCTATTTATCCTTTTTTTGGGTGATGGAGACAACATGCAACCCTTCACCTCATTAATCACTATGATTAAGAAATTCAAATAAGATCTGTATTATTTTCCAGAAAAGTTTTCTAAAATCCTTCAGAATTTCTTTCAAGCAATTATTTGTCATTTTGAATTAAAGATTCTTCTTTACATTGTTAACTTAACACACAGTTGTTGGACCCAGGCCTCGTGCTGACTTTGTGGAGACATGGGATCAGATGACAGTGATGGACTGTGGACTTTATGCCCAAATGAAACATTTTCTCTCCCTTCATCAACAAGATTAAAGCAAAATAAAGATTAAAAGTCTGCAGGCAGGAGAGAGAATTAATGAGAACTACTGTTTCATGTCAAACACAGTGAGATAAGATGAGCTGAGCCACTGATGTGAAGAGCAAATGTTAATCAGAACAGATGAACATAAAATGCATGAAGTAAATAAAAAGTTTCCTCTTTCACAATATATTTTGTAATTTCTGTGTCATGACAGACTTTCTTACTGTGGAATCTCAGAGACTCACTGTGAAGTTGTGGCCTCAGCTCTGAAGTCCAACCCCTCCCATCTGAGAGAGCTGTACCTGAGTTACAACAGGAACCTGCATGATTCAGGAGTGAAGCTGCTGTCTGCTGGACTGAAGAGTCCAAACTGTAGACTGGAGACTCTGAGGTCAGTTCACTGGCTGCAGCTTATGTTCTTTTTTGTATATATTCAATTCAAATCCTGTGTGAGGTTCAAAGAGTTTGGTTAATAAACTTTTGGCATTTCTCTGAGCAAATCACTTTTTTCCAGATATTTTCTGTTTTTGCAAATGGCTGATAAATTGGGAGAGAAGGAAAAGCAGAGAAATGAAATGTTTGACAGGACAGTTTTTCAGCTCCACAGACTCACATTGTGGTCGATCATTGAGTGAAGATGATGTTGGTGCTGATGAGGCTGTAGAGTGTGTGAGGGACCTGAATGAGGTTGTTGAAGGTCTGATGATAAAAACAGGCTGAAGAGAGTTTGAGCTTCTGTGTAAACAGATAAAGATAAAGAAAAGAGAGACCTGAATGCAAGGCTCAATAAAAGTGTAGCTGAACTGTGGTGATCTTCATGATATGAGAAGCTGACAGCTGGTACAGAGATGACCCTCACAGCTGCTGTGGTGTGCATGAAAGCAGAACTCAGAGTATAAACAGCAGCCTGACACAGAGTGAAATGTCACAGTGAAGCAGGATTCAAGGTCTGTTTGAGGATTTTAAAATATGAGCTGGAAAAGAAAAAGGTCTCTCTGTTGTAATTATTTCAAAGAGATGGCAGGTGAAACATGCCACAGTGTTTGTGATTCAGAGCAACAGACCGTGTATAGTTTTTAAAGTTTCTGTTCCTGAACAAATTGTGTGTCTGTTTAAGAATCATCTCACTGTTTCATCTTGAAGAAATGAAACATGGAGTTTGTGCAGAGACCTTTTCATCATTAAGTTTTCGAAACTCCATGAAGATTAAACTGCACATCAAAGTCACAGTTCCTCTGGTTGTGCTGCTCATTTGAACTTGTCAAAAGGTGCAGCATTCTTCAGCAAACAAGTATTGCACCAACTTAAAGTCACATCAGTGATGATTATGAATGACACCATGAGAGAATTTGAGATTCCTCCTGAACTTGGTCAACACACTCGGTGGAAGCGACAACAACAGACCTCTGTTGGAAGCAGCGGCTCTGTCGATGCCGTGTTGCTGTGTGAGGACGGAGAAGCTGTTTAACCAAAGTGTCCCCATGATGAAGAACACACAACTAAGTTAAGAACAAATCTACAAATAAGAATAATTTACCAAAAGAGCAGGAAGAAACAGAGCAGCTGCTGCTGGCTGCCACTCGTCCAGCTCTGGAAGCAGGCTTGTTGTCTCAGACATTTATCTAATGTCGGCCTGTTGTCCATTCCTCAGTTCCAGTCACCACAGTCTGTCATTAAAGGACAGATTTATTTAAACCTGCACTGCAGAACTTTTACATATAAATGAACTTCTGTTACATTGAAGTCCTCCCAAAACCAGTTGACACAATGCTGATTAATCACCAGCAGGTAAATCTCTCTGTGTTTCAGTGTAGCAGAGTTTTTAAATCTGGTGTCATCAGTGTTTTGTCTCCCCCTTCTGGCAGTAAGAGTAATTACACAAACACGGTCAACATGTTTCTGACACCAGAGGCTCCACCACACTCCTTGATGCTGGAACCTTCTCAAGCCTCCAGGAAGAGCGCTGGGCTTTGAAGCCAGTTTGACATAGTGGTCAAACATGACACATCCACACACAATGAGACAGATTCAGATCCTTGTTTTTAGCATCACAACCCTCACGAAATGACTCGTTTCAATATCAGAATTTGATCCATTTGGTTAGATGACCTTTGGAAAGTCTAGAAGAGTCGCACCATTCAGTCATTTTTTCCCCATTCAAGTTAGCTCAGTGCTAAAACAGATGTTAGTCCGACATTAAACACATGACTACAGGTGCACCAGTGGAGGAAAATCACCACAGACGGCAGATTTCAAAACTCCAGTATTCTGTAAAACACAGAGAGATTTACCTGCTGGTGATTAATGAGCACTGTGTGAACTTGTTTAGCAAAGGATCGAATGTAACAGACGTTCATTTATATGTGAAAGTCAGTATCAAAGTGTAAAATAATAAAAGGTAGATTTTTATGTATTAGTATTTCCACAGCTCTACTTTTTACTACTCTACTTTTCTAATAAATGAAGAAAACATGTCCTACCCAGTCTGTTTTAAATGTTTCAAAATGTTAATATTAAAGCAACAGACTCAAATAGAAGAACTAGACATGGTCATGGCGCACTGAATGTAAAATATTGATCCATCCATCCATGTATATCCATATACTTATCTACCTATAACTGGATGAAGAAAAGTTCAACCAGTCTGATTCAGACTGATATTAACCTCATCCTACTCTGACAAAGACTGAGACTCTGTTTGCCATTCAAACATTATAGAAATTCCTTCTACAACTAAATGAAACTAGAGAAGAATTCATATTTAGAGTTTTTGTTTATGTGAGAAACAATTTTATTTCAATTAGTGCAAAACTTAAAGAGAGACTGAAAAGAAAAATGTATCTGTAGGCTATGTCGGCTATATATCATTCAAGCCTGTATCTCTAATAACAAAGCAACAAAACCTAACTAGCCTCGAATCATGAAATTAATATCAGGTTAAAAAGCAAATGAGCAAACAAATGAGGAGGAAAAAACAGAGAATAATCAGGGTGAACTGTCGTCTTTTATCGTGCAGGTGATCGTCCTTAGTTTGCAGCACCTCGACTGTTCTGATCAACCTGTGATCTTCTCATCAGCGTCTGCTGTGTTATCCTCCATGTCTCTCACTCTGGTTTGAACTGGAGTAATTTGAGTCTGCAGTGAGGCCGGCGTGGGTTCTTTAGGTCACAATATCACACCAAGTTTAGACTCTTGGACCAGTTGTAACATGAACAGTTGAGGAGACTGACATGAAGATGATCCACAATAACACAATGACAAAGTCTCTGTACTCATTTTAGGGAAAATGATGATGAGGACATAGAAATGTTGATCTGCATAGATAATAGATAATAAATGGATTTTTATCTCTTTCATTTATTCTTTATTCAGATTGGTGTTGTGCAGTTTGTCAGAGATCAGCTGTGATTCTCTGGCCTCAGCTCTGAAGTCCAACCCCTCCCATCTCACACATCTGGATCTGAGTAGAAACAAGCTGCAGGATTCAGGAGTGAAGCTGCTGTGTGATTTTCTGAAGAGTCCAGACTGTCGACTGGAGACTCTGAGGTCAGACACCATTTTTTCCTTCTGTGCTGTGATGAATCTGATGTGAACGTTGTGTTGACACTAAGCTGCAGACATGAGGCTGAGATTCTACTGCTCCACACTGAGTGTCTTAATGCTGAGGTCTGTTTCCTTCTTCAGTGCTTCAGTCCATTGACTGTGGCAGAGCAATGTTGAGCTTCACATTTAAAACCTGAATATAAGAAGAAAACTCTCCACTGGATGATTCCCTCTGAACCTCGTAAACTCTTGATTTTACATTACATTTCACCTTCACTCTAAATGTTGTTCTTTACATTAAAAACTCTGTCAGACAGGAACAAATATAATATCCTGTTTGTTCCAACACTTTGATGAAGCTGTGCAGTTTTTATACTGACAGAAATATTCAAACACAAGATGCCACAATTTTTATGACTGCATCATTTCATTAATATGAAATAAAAATTCATCCTGACATATTTGTCGTCTTTGGAAACTTTGGGATCTTGAGCTCTTTGTCACTTTTTGTATTTTCCACTATTTTCCCTGTTGGGTTCAGCTTTTGACCCATTTTCATCCTGTTGGGTTCTTCAGGTTATGATTGAATGATTTGAAGCAGGACCTTTGTCTAAAGTTATGTCATTTATTTATTCAGATTGTGGAGCTGCAGTTTGTCAAAGATCGGCTGTGGTTCTCTGGCCTCAGCTCTGAAGTCCAATCCCTCCCATCTCTCACATCTGGATCTGAGTAAGAACGAGCTGCAGGATTCAGGAGTGAAGCTGCTGTGTGATTTTCTGAAGAGTCCAGACTGTCGACTGGAGACTCTGAGGTCAGACACCATTTTTTCCTTCTGTGCTGAGATGAATCTGATGTGAAAGTTGTGTTGACACTAAGCTGCAGACATGAGGCTGAGATTCTACTGCTCCACACTGACTGTCTTAATGCTCAAGTCTGTTTCCTTCTTCAGTGCTTCAGTCCATTGACTGTGGCAGAGCAATGTTGAGCTTCACATTTAAAACCTGAATATAAGAAGAAAACTCTCCACTGGATGATTCACTCTGAACCTCGGAAACTTTTTCATCTCAAATGTCGCCTTATGGTTTTTGTAAGAATCAATTGAAATGCATAGATAAATAATCTCTGTTTCAGATATTAGACAATAACAAATATATTCAGTGTTTGCATTTTCCAACATTTTTATGAAGCTGTGAAGCTTTGACTGACTGAGTAATTTAAACTGAAGATGCTTTGATTTTATGTCTCCACTGTTTGTAACAGAAATGTTGTTAATGTCTTTTGTTCCTGTTTCCTCAAAATTCATCCTGACATATTTGTCATCTTTGGAAACTTTGGGATCTTGAATCCAACATTAAATCAGTTTCTGTGTGTTTGAATTTGTGTTTGGCTGCACAACATGAGTTTGTATAGATGGAGCCACTGGTGGAGCTGCAGAGTTTAAGAGCTGAAGTGGCTCCGTCTTTAGTGAAGCAGATGCACCTTGTCATTAATACTAATATTAATATTAATGTTAATGAGAGCTCTTTGTCACTTTTTGTATTTTCCACTTTTCAGCCTGCATCCTGTTGGGTTCAGCTGTTTGGAGTTTCCATTTTCTGAACTTGTACATTGTGAACCTTCTTCAGCTCTGAACAGATTTTTGAACACTGAATGATTTGAAGCAGGAACATTGTCTAAAGTTACATCATTTATTCTTTATTCAGATTGAGGGGCTGCGGTTTGTCAAAGATCGGCTGTGATTCTCTGGCCTCAGCTCTGAAGTCCAACCCCTCCCATCTGACAGAGCTAGAGCTGAGTAAGAACAACCTGCAGGATTCAGAAGTGAAGCCGCTGTCTGATCTTGTGAAGAGTCCAGACTGTCGACTGGAGACTCTGAGGTCAGTAGAATGTCGGAGTCAGTCCCTGCTGGTTTCAACAGTATTGTACTAAACACAGTTAGGATCAAAGCAAAGATCCAGTATTTCAGCTGTGAACTCTCTCGACCAATGAACAGATCATACGCCTCTTACTGCCTTCTGATTCTATTTATTGTTGTTCATTGCACAACAACCACTTTATTCATTCAGTATTAGGTTTACTTTATACAACAGCTCACATACTTATTTCCCGTATGTCCTATGGTTCTTCGTGCACTATGGTCACTTTAGTCGCTCTGCTTTTGGCATTTTGCTGTTCCATAGTTATCACACTGGTCTTTTAATCTTTTTATTGTACTGTTTCTTTTATGCCACTTGTTTTGTTTTTTACTGCTCTACGTGCCTTTGAATTGCCCCACAGGGACAAATATAGTTTTTTGAATTGAATTTCCTGTAAAGCTCCGACCTTCTCAGTGGCTGCTTTCCTCAGTGAAGCTGAGAGAGGAGAACGGTGACCGGCTTCAGGATTGGACAGAAAGGCAGAGAGAGAGAAAAGTCAGCCAATCAGATCAGCCAGAAGCTTGTTGTTATCATGTGTTTGAGTTGAGGTGAAGACGACTGTTGTTGTTTCATGTTTCCAGGAAATAAAGCTGGATTACAGCTGACAGCTTTACAAGATGTATAGAGACGGAGGTCCTCATTCATCAAACTGTCCCACCATCACTGCTCTGAGATCAGCTCCACCGTCACACACAATGTCAAGTCCACCGTGGTCCATGTGTGTCCCTCTGGATGTGACACAGTGTCCTCAGTGTGTGTGAACTGCTCTGCAGCTTCTTTGTCCTTCTACACAGTCTCTGCAGACACACTGAGACTCCTCCATTCCTTCTGCTTCACACTCAACCACCTCCTCCACCTGGAACCTGGACCAGGATTTCATTCTTTCCTTCATTCAGATGTCCTGAAGCCAAACTGCCTCCACAGATCAGCACTGTTTATCACAGCATAACTGTAGATGAACACGAGTTTAAACTGATTTGTCACAGCTCCACCTTGTGGAACGATGGAGTTGTGCAGTTAATTTCCACGCATTTCTCAATAACAGCGGAAATTGATATTGGATGTGTCAAGTTCTGGCAATTACCAGCTGTTTCTCATCTTATAATAAATTAAGTAGATAAAACCTGCTTTACTCCGGCCACTGGCTGCAGAGACACTGAAATCCATATCTTCCATAGAGAACATCATCGAGGTGAGCTTTGGTCTTTAAACACCATCGACCTGCAGACTGAGACGTTCATAATCGGTGCGCCGATGATGACCGGCTCTTCCAAATGTCAAATCATTTTTCTCCACCAATTGTAGTGGAGGGGCGGGGCTTACACAGACTAACCTCGAGGTAACCATGAACATAAAGATGATTTAGAGTTGCAGCGTAAATTGCCATGACAACACGCCTCAAGTAAAACCTTATACAGTCTGTGGGTCTTACACAGAGTTCCCTATTTGTCCATGGAGAAATTCATGTGAGATGGACAAGCTGTGAGATCTATGCACATAGATACGCATTTTCCAAAACAGACAGACTGAAAGTTGCTGCTTGGGTTAAACTCAGTCCAAACACTAAGGTGACTTATTTAATGATAATGATTGTTTTATACCAGCGCTGAAGGGTCCAATCAGTGCACCAACAGAGTGTGAACATCCAGTGGAGGCGGTTCTTTACACCAGGACTTTCTCAGCTTTGAGCACTGGACTGTCTGTGATGAGCTCACGTGGCCTAAAGGGGAACTGCACCATGTTTCCAGGTCTCGGGGAGAAAAAGCACACAGACACTTTAGTGTCTGTAGAGGCTGCTGTGTGAAGTCTGAGAAACTGCCTCATCGAGGGATGTCACTGGAGTCACAAGTTTGAAAATGAAAAGAATCTGGAGGTGTAGGGTTAGAAAGACGTGAGCTGACCAGACCCGTGGAGCTGCTGTAGTGATGAGAGAGTCCTGATTGAATCGTCCTCTGATCTCGTTCACTGACTCGCCCCAACTGCTACTAGGTAATGCAAACTGCTCAGAAGAGACCAGACCACGTGTCGCTCACACTTCTCAACGACTGTTATTAGTTAATTACTGTAATAATTGACCAATGTGAGAAAAGAATTATAACCTTTAGAATTAAAACTTCCTGCTCCAACAGGAACCCAAAAAGCACACACTCATGGGAAAAGAAGGTTGTAAAATGGGGGATACGTTTTTCACAACAACGTCACAACAACATGACATTTCACTGCCAGACTTTGATCCATTTTCCAACATTTGGAAAGTCTGGAAGAGCTGCACACTTGGTGGAGAGCCAAACTGGAAGTCAGCCGGCTCGGCCAGCAGGGGTCTGTGGTGCAGAGGCCGCGGGTTGTTGGGCCGGTGGGAGATTCACAAAGATCTGTCCGACTGACTCGGTGACTCGAGTGACTCGAAAACTAAACTTTTCTAAGTGACTGATGCAGACTCGGATCATCTGTACTCTGCTGCAGGCCGGAGGCTCCAGACTCCATTTTATTATTATTCAAACCACACAAATTAAAACAGTATATCCTGTGAAGAGAGCGACGTTTTTATCTGATTGACATACATGGCCAAAAGTATGTGGACAACTGATTTTGCTACCACGTGCAATAATCTGTTGCGAGCCATCTTTTATTTTCAGCGTTAGAATCGTCTTTTCAAACCATCGACACAAATGACACCTACGGGACTCTACAGTACATCGTCCCGTGTTTCTCTCCATCTCACCTAGTTGTAGTCGTTCTTGTTGCGCATGTGTTTGATGATGTAGTTTGCTCCGTCCACAGCCGGCTTGATCTCGGCATACAGCTGATCCGTCATACCTCTCTCACACACACACACACACAGTGGGTTATTAAACCTGTGATAACATCCCAGTTCTTGGGAACGATGGGATGATCTCATTGTGTCCCACAGTGAACCAAAAGACTAGGAAAGTTGTGGAATGATCCAAAACCTGTTTGGAACTTTCCACCGATGGAGACTAGCTGGTGGACATAGTGGGGCATTTAGCAGCTGAAGAGGCAAATATGTGACTGCTGGATGTGTGAACAAGCAACTGTTCATCATACCAACCTCAAAGGTGCTCTCTATTGCCCACAAGTGGCCAAAAAATGAAGTTATTGCCGGTTTTAATATCCACTGATATCACTGGACGTACTGGCTGCGTGTGTGGTTCTTGTCATCAGTCCGTGTCTCTCTGACTGCTTCTCGAACATCAGCTCACTGCGGGACTTGACGCTGTAGTACTCCTCTGCTGAGGCGATGTAGCCCACCGAGCTGGATCGCCGTGGCAACGCTCCATCCCAGTATGGCTCCGCCTCTGCAGGGCGGGACATACGCAGGATACGAGGCAACCGCTTGAGGAAGAACTGAGAACAAATAACGGCTCAACTTTCTTTCTTTTCTAACAATAACCTTAACCTAACAATAACCTCAACTGTTGACCTGAAAATCAAAGTTTTCTAAATTGAAGACACCACGTTTTGTCCCCAATTGCACCACTGTCCCGAATCAACTGGTCTTGAGTCTAGTGTATATCCCCAGTTTGGACATAAGCGAACCCCCACATACACACACACACACGCACAGATAGTTGTAAATAAAGGATTCAGGAGGTAAATGTTGCCTTTAGTGAACAGGGAAGGAGGAAGTGACTGTCATTTACTTACGTGATCGATCCACACATTCGTCAGCAGGGTCTCATCCACTTCTTTCTACAATGAAGGAGAACAAATACGACAGATCAGAAGAGGAGCAACTCTTCATCCTGCCCTCTTTTGACTTCTTCACCGATTTTTGGTTTTCAAAACTCAAATTTTAAACTTGTACTTTGTTAAAGATCAAAGTATCAAAACAATGTTCAGTTACTTATTTATAAAATCTTATTGTAGTTTATTAACTGCATTTTCTAGTATTTTATTCAGTTTTTTTACAGATATTTTCTTGGGAGCCTGGATTAATTTTTACATCTGAATTTGACCAGTTCTATTTAAAACTTAAACATTTAAAATGACATCTAACATCTCAGTTTTAATGGTGTTTTTGTACAAGATGAAGAAGAAGAAAAATGAACCCTGAAGTATTCAGCGGCTGTAAAAATGTTTCGCCTACATGTTGGAGTTTCCAAACACATCCACATTTAGGCCTTCAACATGATGAACACTTGAATGAATCATATAGCGTCAATTACATCAAACATCCACTTACCTACAAATGACATTTTCATAATTTGCCTGCATGCTGTATAAACTGCATATAGATCTGAAGACATGCATATACTGTACATGAACACAGACTGCATCCATATAAAGTAATCTATTACATTACCCATTCGATATTTATTCCTTTGCGCTCTTTGTATTTGTTCACAATGTACAGAAATAGTTGTGTATAGACATTGTAGGTTGATACATGTTTATATACACACATCTATTTCTTTTCACCTATTTACATGTGTATACTAATTGTGTGTTTATTTTGACTTGATTTATTTCTCTGTGTATGTGTTCACATATTCAGCTGAATCTCATAATGCACCTTAAACCCTGGATCATTTCTGAAAAGAGATGAGGATCAGAGATCAAAAAGAAACATACACTTACATTCAAAGTCAAAAGGTTTGGTGTCAGTATCTGCAGGAATATCAAACATGTCACAAGGATACTGAGCATAGGTACACACTCTCTCTCTCTCTCTCTCTCTCTCTCTCTCTCTCTCTCTCTCTCTCTGTCTGTCTCACACACACACACACTACACATTTTACATTTCTTCAGCAAATAAGAATATGTTGTCAGCTGACTCATTTAGGTCAATAAATGAGACATTTCAGCATGAATTGTCAATTAAATACAGGTGAATTTACATTTACCTCAGAAAGCAGAGCTGGATATTTACATCATGACATGAAGCTTCAGTTAAGATGCTTCATTTAATTCGTGCTTCACCTTGGAGGCAACAGTTAACAGGACAATCTCACCTCGAGGTCCACTCAGGAGCTGTTCTGGAGCTTTCGATCGAATCCCATGATCTTCCTCATTATGGAATTGTATATGTTTAAATTTCAATTTTTACTTCAAGTTGCCAAAGTCAAGAAAGTAATTTGAACCACAACGGCTTATAAAAGAAAATCTGAACTTTTACTTTGCATTGAAATTAAATGTATTTTTGTTTGCATTGTATTTTTCTATAGAGCTGCATTAACTCACTTAATTCAATGTATTATTATTATTATTATTATTGTTATGACATTTTGCATCTTATTAAGGAGAAGGTGGTTGCTGTTCTTACAACCTGCCATGTTTCTGCTTTAACAGCATTTTATGTTGACATTTCCAGCAGTTATGTTTTCACTCAGTTCCATTTACAGAACTTTAATTTATTCCTGTCATGATGTTGATCTATTGTCATTTCACAGTATTGTTGTTTTCACACCAATTATGTTTACATGTGCTGCAGCTTTTATTTTTTAAGCAGTTCTTAAAAGCTCTTAACCAGTTTGTAACTTTGCACTGTCGCAGTGTTGGGTAAATCCTGCATTGTTTTTGTCGCTGGTTGAACATGTGCACTTTATGTCGTCTTGTGTAGACTCATGTTGTCTCTTGTTCTGTAGACTCTTGTGTTGTTCTGTGTAGCTTCATATGGTCCTGGAGGAATGTTGTTTAAAAATGACAGATAAGAAAGAGTCTGCAGTCTGAAAACAGATCAGGAGCGCATCTGACTTCAGCTGGTAGTTTGTTGGTTTGGACAGCAGGTGGCACTGCTGCATCAACGATGACCTGAGACTCAAACATTCAGGAGTGATTTTTATCAGACACTGAAACAAGCTGCCTTCAAACCTGACACACACACACACACACACAGGGCACCTAAAAGGGGAGAATAAGGAGAGGGATTCTAGGGGCCCATGACTGACAGGGGCCCAGAGAGCCCCTCCCCCTCTATTTACATAAAATGGTTCAGTCCACCTGCTCAGATAGACAGCTGCAGATCCTAACTTTTCACACTAGAGGTGTGCGATAATGCAAGATCGCCGATACCAATACTTCTTAATATTTATCAAGGTCTTAGCATAATTTCTATTTTTTTTTTTTTTTGAGTTGGCTTAAGTAACGTATAACCAGCTGCACTTTGAAAGTTAATATTAACTGATGCTGAAGATGACTACTCTTATCATCCAACAATGATTTGTCCTCAAATATGGGATCCATACAAACAGCTGTAAAAGCTGATGTATGTTTAGACTGCTTCTCTCCAATTGATCTTAAGCGGCTGACTTCAATGGTTTCTTTGTCAAAGCCGTCAACCTGCCTTCTAGATCCCATCCCAACCAGGCTACTTAAAGAAGTCTAACCTGTTATTAGCACTTCTTTAGTCGACATGATTCATCTATCTTTATTAACAGGCTATGTACCACAGTCTTTTATAGTAGCTGTGATAAAACCTCTCCTTAAAAAGCCTACTCTTGATCCTGAGGTATTGGCAAACTATAGATCTATATCTAATCTGCCCTTTCTCTCGAAGATCTTTGAGAAGGCAATGGCTAACCAGCTGTGTGACCACTTACAGAACAATAGTCTATTTGAGGACTTTCAATCAGGATTTAGAGTTCATCATAGCACAGAAACAGCTAAAGTAACAAATGACCTTATTGCATCTGACAGATGACTTGTCTCTCATCTTCTACTCATCTTGTTAGATCTTAGTGCCACATTTGACACCGTTGATCATCAAATCAAATGTTGCAGAGACTGGAAAATTTATTTGGCGTTAAAGGAACTGTGCTAAGCTGGTTTAGGTCCTATTTATCAGACCGATCTCAGTTTGTACTTGTCAACGATGAATCCTCGATACACTCTAAAGTTAACTACTGTGTTCCACAAGGCTCTGCGCTTGGACCAATCCTGTTCACCACATATATATGCTTCCCCTAGGGAACATGATCAGGAAACAATCCATTCACTTTCATTGCTATGCAGATGATACCCAATTATATCTGTCAATTAAGCCAGATGAAACCAATCAATTAGCTAAACTTCAGGCATGCCTCAACAAAGTAAAAACCGGTATGACCTGCAATTTCTTACTGTTAAACTCAGACAAAACTGAAGTTATTGTACTGACCCCAAGCACCTCCAATGCGCATTTTCTAAAGATATCAGTACTCTTGATGGTATTGCATTGCCCTCCAGCACTACTGTAAGGAATCTAGGAGTTATCTTGGATGAGGATGTGTCCTTTAACGCACATATAAAGCAAATTTCTCGGACTACTTTCTTTCACCTCCGGAACATAGCAAAAATCAGGCATACCCTGTCCCAAAAAGATGCAGAAAAACTAGTCCATGCATTTGTTACTTCTAGGCTGGACTACTGCTCTATTATCAGGCTGCCCCAAAAAGTCGCTAAAGACTCTCCAGTTGATCTAGAATGCTGCTGCATGACAAGAACAAGAAAAAGAGATCATATGTCACCCATTTTGGCTTCTTTGCACTGGCTCCCTGTCAATCAAGAATTGAATTTAAACTCCTTCTATTAACCTATAAAGCTCTTAATGGTCAAGCACCATCATATCTTCAAGAGCTCATTGTACCTTATTTTCCCAATAAAGCGCTACGCTCCCAGAATGCAGGGTTTCTTTTGGTTCCCAGAGTCTCCAAAGGTAGATTTGGAGCCAGAGCCTTCAGTTATCAAGCTCCACTCCTATGGAATCAGATCCCAGTCTGAGTTTGGGAGGCAGACACCCTTTCCACATTTAAGAGTAGGCTTAAAACATTCCTCTTTGACAAAGCTTATAGTTAGGGTTGGTCCAGGTGATTTATTGTAATTTGAACTATTGAACAAGATGCAACAAGCAAACAATAAAAAAAAAAATGAAATAAATAATACTACTCACTGTCTCCCTCTTGTAGCCCCACATGCAGATCTAATTTATCTCCAAAACTGTAGACTCACAGGTGATGGCATAAATTACAGTAAATCATAAAAGGCAATTGGCCATTTTGTTTTTGGTAGTGTATTTGTTGCCCACAGATTTTAATTGCGTTTCATCTTAATGGAAGAGGTTATTTTGTATTTAAGTTTTGTATTTCCAGGCCCCTGTCTGTAAGCCTCTGTGCGGTGTCCTGCGTCAGTATCATAGACCGTCTGTAAGCCTCTGTGCGGTGTCCTGCGTCAGTATCATAGACCGTCTGAACCACAAATGAGTGGGAGGCCCCGCCCACCACGCAGCCAAGGCCGCTACTTTCTAAAAAGGGACAGCGCAGCACCGTACCGCGGCGGTGGGGGCACTTCACAGGGCAGGAAACACACAAATCTGCGGATATCCACCAGCATCTGTTCCCAGTCTTTACCACCAAACATGACAACGACTGTTATTTCTTCTTTCTTAGAACACAGAGACGTCCCTAACAAGGTAAATGATGCCTCTCCGCGAAGAGTCGGCCGACAGAGTTTTTCTTCTCTGGAGAAAACATGCTAGCATTAGCCTAGCCGCCTGTCTTACTCTACTGCAAGTTTGATGTTAGTTTTTGAGGACAGTATCTTTCATCCCACGCGGGATTGTTCTAGTAACAGTGGATGTGAACTCGTTAACACTGAGTGAAAATTACCAATTTGGCTTTGTTGGCGTAAAGTGGTTGAAAAATAGTTTTCATGTGTCACACAGGCCGAGTAGTTAGCCTTCAATGTTAACTTTAACACTGAAATAAGGTAACGAAATGGAAAAGCTAAACAATTCAAGTAGGATTTTACTGTCTTGTTCAGTGTTTGAATGTTTCCCCAAACAGTGTAATATCTATTAACTGTTAAACTGTCAGTTAGCTTACTTCTTATATGCCGCCTGTGTATGAACTGTGTCATGTTAACAGCTGTGTTATTTTAGTTTGACAAAACAGGAATTAAATAGCAACACATAGCTTTATCATATTAATGTTAGCCAGTTCCCGTTCCCGTTTTGATGAAGTTATTTGCGTTAGCTGGCTGGAGTCTGAGAAACTCATGAGCTGTTAAGGCTGTAGCTGTTCACTTTTACTAACTCATCCGCCTCAGTACGCTGTAAACCCCCATGCATTCTCTAACTTGCTCATTGTCTATTAAGGTCATAATATTGACAGTTGTTGCTGTCGAACCTCTAGCGGATGCGTGCATGTGAAATCACAACAGAGGGAAGTGTAGCTGCGGGGCAGTCAGATATTGAGAATAAAAGAGCTGCACTGAACATACTGTTGAACCAGTCTGTGCATGTTGACTTGATTTGCGGATTTATACATGCCAGGATTGCACTTTGTTTTATAAGTAAATGTATAAGTAATGGTAAATCAATTTGTTTTGCAAAGTTTTGCCTTTATGCAAAACATGAAAATAGAACAAAATCTGTATCATGGTGGCTGCAAGGCAGTATTTCTTACCTGTGGGGTCAGAGGGACTGCTCTGTTTCCAATGTCTGATATAGATAGATTGTGTGATAAGACATCATTCAGACATCTTTTTGTGCTCCTGCAGAGAAAGGATCAGGTCTTCAGTCCCAGCTTGTGACAACTTTTAGTACTTTCTAATTGCAATGCCCTTCGGTGTCCTTTTGGTCCTATGGTGTATGATATGGGTGTATGATATGGGCGATCAGAAAGAGTTGATAAGCACAGCACACACCAACTGGCAACAATTCTAATTACCAGGGATGAAATGGTGTGTTTATTGAACTAACTGTCAGTTTTCTAAATTATATGCGTTTCTCTTTACAGAACAATAAGATGTTGAATGACCACAGCAACAGTCTTCGTGGACCTCAGCTGACATCTGTCCCATGCTCCAGTGCAAACCTCTCTTCCTGTGCCACCACTGAGTCCCTGCTGGTGGAGGCCCCCTCTGCAGGAGGCTTGTTCCAACGCTGTCACTTAGTCAGCCTCCACAGTGCAAAGTTTAGCCAGAACCAGTTTGTCAACAGCCTTAAAACAGATCCCTCTGTCTTGTTGGGTAGCAGCTGCAACAGCAACAACAAGGAGAATCATTTCCGTGAGCGATCCTACTCAGATTTGGGAGACAGGCTGCTGCCTGGCACTACGGCATGTGAGGATGGAAGCAGTCAAGTCAACTTGAGTCGCTATAAGACGGAGCTTTGCCGGCCCTTTGAGGAGAATGGTGCCTGTAAATATGGTGACAAGTGCCAGTTTGCCCACGGCATGTATGAGTTGCGCAGCCTGAGCCGTCACCCAAAGTACAAGACTGAGCTTTGCCGCACATTCCACACCATCGGCTTCTGCCCATACGGCCCTCGCTGCCACTTTATCCACAACGCAGAAGAGCGTTGTGGGCCCCCTCCCCTCTCTACCTCTAACAAGATGGAGCGCCCAAGGCTGCAGCACAGCTTCAGCTTTGCAGGCTTCCCTAGCTGCGCTGGTGTGCAGGACAGTCCCACCTCCATCACACCTCCACCCATGTTCTCCACCAAAGACCTCACAGAGTGGCAGAGCAGCCCCTTCACCTACTCCAGTCAAGAGCTTGCCAGCCTGTTCGGTCCGAGCTTGGGATCCCCAGCTGCATCTGAGCCTCAGGGTCTGGCCCTGCCTTCTCCAAGTGCCCCCTGCCCTTTCCAGCCCACATCACAGAACCCCCCCAGCCTTGCAGACTCTCTATCTGATCAGGAGGGATACCAGAGTAGTCTTGGCAGTCAGAGCAGCACTGAGTCCCCCCTCCCGGATGCCTCCCGCCGCCTCCCCATCTTTAGTAGGCTCTCTGTCTCTGATGATTAAGGTTTCTGCACCTTTGGACCTGAGATAGGAGTTAGAGAAAGATGGACACCATTCACATCTTTCATTCTCCTCTTAGCCCTGTTCACAGGAGCATTGTTGTAACCATTGAGTCACATTAGACATCAGAACACCAAATGCCTTCCCTCTTTTAAGGATAGTAGCCCCCCATTTCACATGACATGAAGAACAGTTGGTAAACCAGATGCCCTGCACTGATGCCATGGTGGAGTCCTATTCGCACACAGACCCTGCACGATGCCATGGTGGAATCGATGTGAATGTGAAAAGTAGCTCAGAGATCACATTATGAGGTGGTTTGATATGTTTATTATGGGCAATGGGATCAATGTGTGTGAGATCAGCACAGGAAGTCTCTTTGCTGTACTCAGTATGTTGGAGTATTGTTTATCAAAGACAGCCATTATTATTATTATGGTTGCCTGTGCCACATCCTTTACACCTCCTATAGGCTTGTGACAACTTGGTGTTCAATTTTGAAAGGGTCATCAGCGAGAGAAACGAGGGTCCGTAGATGGTCAGATTACAAGTGCCTTAGAGTTTATATATGTGAGGCCAATAATAAGCCAAGTTCCTGTTCCCCTTGCTTATGTCATGATGACTGTTTATTTAAGAGGCTGACTGACCAATTGCTTTCTTTCAGTCAGGCTGGGATGCAGGTGTTATGTGCCTTGTTTCATGGAGCTGGTGGTCAGTTGTCATTACTTGTTTACTGCAGTGGAAAAATCTATCAACATTGGGGTTTTGAATGCACACAATCTTTGAACAAGATTCAAAATGATTTCTGAAGTTAGAGGTTGAGTTAAAGCATCATTTCACCCAAATTACAAGAAAGCATTTTCTCACTTACCTCTTATCTGTGTCTGAGAGAGTATTTCTGCCTCCATCCCAACACCACAGAGTTGAATTTGGTTTATGCTCACAGCATTAAAGCATACAAATAAATGAATGTATTTAACAGCAGCATCTCTTCCAGACCAGTGTCTGTTGGCAGTAGACAGGTTCCTGGTGTTAATTTGCCACCTTGGTCTTTAGATTTCAAACATGGCTGGAAAGATTTGATCTGTTAACGTCAGCAGTATGGGTTTGTCAGTCTCATCACACCTTTCAACCCCCCTTAGGTCAATTTTCTCGCTGAAGTGATATCCCAGTCAACTCTCTGAAATCAAATGAGCGTAAATGCTCCTGTTAATTCCACCATTATTATATATTGTTATTGTTGTTTATTTTCCAAAGCCTTCAGTGTAAGGGCTTTGGCTGTCACTGCTTATTTATCAAAATGTATTTATTGCTGATCTTAAGCATTTTTATTTTGTATTTATCTGGTTAATGGACAATGCAATATATATTTTCTTCTATGTTAAATTATGATCCTCTGTATTAATCATAAGATTGTGATTTTTTTCCCCATAGTTAATATATTATACTACAGGGACATATTTCATAACACTTACACCAGTTTAGCAATTTTATTGTTTGCTGCTCCCACATGTTGGACTGCAGGTTGAGTTTCGCTGTTGCAGTCTGAAGACACAAATGCACTGAAGTGATAAAGGTACCCAGTGCCTGCTGGGGGCATCCCTACAAACATATTTTCAGTGAGGGGATGAGGTTCTGCAGCTGCCATAATCAAGTTCAAATGATTAAAAATCATTTAAAGAAAAGCTAATGTAGTAATTGCAAACGAATAGGTAACTAAGCTAGTGGCATACAGTTGTTTAAGGTATTGGTACTTAGGCAAATATGAATGCACTCAGGGTGCAGGTGATGCTGATTTAACAGGGTTCTTCTGGCCAACTTGCACAGCATTTTCTAAGCATCATGACTGCAAAAGAGGATTAGCTGTGTTTTTAGTCAGTGTGTCTGTCTGGAGCAACTCACCTGAAGCTCTGTTCCGTACTTCATCATCTTTACACACAGAGTCTATATATTCTAGGGCAGCTCACATTTCTGAAGTGTGAAATTCACTGTGAATGTATATAAATTCCTGTATTTATTGGTAGTTGAAATGAATTTTGAGGCCATTCAACCACATTTAGAAATTGCACTAAAATGTACAGGAAGTATTTATTTTGAGGTTTTTATCCTTCAGATATACCAGTGTCACCGGAGAACCTCTACAGCACATCTGCATGAATAATATTGAACAGCACATTAGTCAGAAAAGCCAATGCTTATATTGCTGTATTGAATTTGATTGAATTCAAAGTGTTATAACCTCAAAATGTTGCAACAGAAGTTGTGAACCCTGTTTACATCTCCCACCTGCACCTTATAAAATGTCAAATTTCCCAATTGAAAAACTACACATTAACCATAGTTCCCACTATATTAAGGCCATACTGCAGTTCTGGTCTGTATCTTCAATATAGTTCTATATGTATCTGTATCTTCTATAGAATGTAATTTAGCTCTGCAACAGTCCTGTCCTCATATCAGTATCGTTTATGGCGATAAATTCAAATTCAAATTCAACAAATCATTTGATTATCAAATTCACTGAATCAGTTATTACTCTGTGACAAAAGCATTGTGCCTGTTCCACAGTGTCATGCACAGACTTACTAGCATGTTGAGTCATGATGATGATGATGATGTAAAGGTTATTTTTTTTACCACTTTCCCCCATAAAGTGCCTCTAAATGCATTCCATGTTTCCCAAATATTGTGCCTTCATATTTTTCAGTAATGGAGCAGATAAAAGTCTAAAATGTATTCCTGTAGGTTAGAGGTTAACAAGATTGACACATGAAAAACAACCTTTGAATGTATTCTCTGGCAGCCATTGCTGTTCTTACAGTATTTTTGTTCATGGTTTATTTTGTAATGACAAATTCCACTTAAGATGAATAAAGATTTGTATTTCTATTGAATGTATGAGTTCCCATGAATTAATGTTTCTGGTGTAGTACAACGCTGCCGTCCAGTATTTTGCTGAGCAGGTTACTGAGTTTAGGACCAGTGTTTCAGCCCATTTACTACATATTGCAACATCATTGCTGTTCATTTTCCAAAGCAATCTGTATTGCAGTGTTTTCCAGCCTTTTTGGTTTCTGACTGAACTTGTCTGCTATCTACTTGCCCCTTCATAACCAGTTATAGCCTTAGTGTGGAGATGGGCTATGAACAAGTTTTCAAACATTACCTAGTATATTATACATTTAATTATTTGGAAACTACTGGCAAGATGTCTTAAAGTTTGAAGTGTTTTCCTTCTGTCCAGGCAGTGTTGCTTTTAGTTAATATAACACAATTTATATGAAATGAATTTGCAGAGAACTGGAACGATGTGTAATCCATCTGCATGCCTTTGTTTTCATAAATCTGTTAAGTGCTTGGTCTGAACAGCTTGCTCTGCATTTATGCTCAGCATCGAATCAATGTCAGTCAAATAGCAATGATAGATTTGACAGACGACTGATTATCTAACTTTTTCAATTCAAGTCTCTCCAAGTTTGTTTATGAAGCACAGAGAAATGAATGACCATCAATGGCTGACTGGAGGTCAGGAAAAGTGATCTGTTGGTCCTTATAGACTGGTCTGAATTCTCCTTTACCATGCTGCTGCATTTTATTGTATAAAATGTTAAAACGTATTTGAACTTTTTCGTGGACCATATCAGACACAAATTACTATTAAAAGCAAGTTATTTTATATGTCTTAAAACATGTATGGGGGGGCCTCCACCTCTAATCCCAGCCTAATTTCCTCAGAGAAATTTAGATGATTGAAGGCTCAGCTACTGAGTAAACACAAGCTCAGAGGAGAGAATTTCTGCTTCCTTTGTAGTGCTCTAAATCAAACATCTCTTGTGTTGCTTGCTTCCCAGCCTATAATCCCCACTCAGAACGCAGCGAACCCACTCCTCTCCTCCAGCTGTTTCTTTAACCCTGTTAGCTGTTCATAAAGCTGAAGGAAAAATAAGCATTTAAACATTTACATAGTATATTACATATTATAACATACTTAATAGCTGCTGAGAGGAAGAGATCTGAGTTAGAGTCTAATGTGCTCACGTAGTCGCACAGAGTGGTGAACCTCTTCCCATCTTTACCTCTGAGAGACTCAGTCTCTCTGGAATGCTCTTTTTATACCCAGTCATGTTACTAACCTGTTGCTAATTAACCTCATTAGTTGGGAGATGCTCCCCCAGGTGTTTTTTTTTTTTTTTTTTTTTTAGCATTACACAGCTTTTCCAGTGTTTTGTTGTCTCTGTCCCAACTTTTTTGAAACATGTTACAGGTATCAAATTTAAAATCACCATATATTTTTCATAGAAGAATTTTTTTTTATTTCCACATTTGATATGTTGTCTTTGCACTGTTTTGAATTAAATATAGGCTTTAAATGATTTGCAAGCCAAAATCTGTTTTTACTAACATCTTACACAGCATCCTAACTTTTTTGGAATTGGGGTTGTACAATCTCAGCTTCACCATGGACAGAGATACTGCCTATCTTAATCACAGCCACTGCAGCATCATGGTGTGGAGAACTAAGTATCATCCAATAGTTATATTCATGCTTGCTGCAATGATAGAGACTTTTGGCTGGGTTACCTACTAGAACAATAACAACAACCAGCCACAGCAAAGACCGCTATGCTGTGGTTACTGCCAGTGGCTGATATGACTGTCAGACAGATGGCGCCGCTCTAGTGGCCGCCTGTTACAGCAGCTCTTGCTCACCGCTGAGCTTTTTTCTCTCCTATTCTGTCTTTTTAATTATTTTTAACTATTTTTCACGGGCTTCTGTTCCTGAATGCTCCGTTCAACATGTCCACCATAGTGACTGTTTGAGCTCGCATTTTTCATTCATTTTTTGTTCATATATTCTTTTTTAGCCTGTTTATTGGTTCTTTTTACTATTTAACTGCTGCTATCCCCTTTGCTGCTGTGATATGTAAATTTCCCCACTGTGGGACGAATAAAGGTTTATCTTATCTTAATTGTATTGTGTGCGATAAAGCAATGTGATCATTTCCACCATGGCCTTTCAGATGCTCTGCACCTGTTTGATATATATTTAAATCAGAAATTAATTCTGTCATCCATTTGGACATTCCTCCATGCTGTTGATGTCTTCAGTTTAGATGTTCCGGTTAACTTAATTTCCACAAAGGTCAGGACTGTCATTGTTTTTGTTTTTTACAGTTCATCAATATTGCAGATTCATGTGTCAAAGTAGAAATGTCAAAGTGTGGATGAGATGGACATACAGTGGCCACACAGACTGTTGTAGGTTGACAGAAATAAGAACTCCAAAACATTAATTTTCTGTTGATTGTCATGCAAAACTGCTCCTAGTAACAGATTAGAGCTTCTGTTTTGACGATGTTGGTGGAACAGATATCTCACTCACTACTGATTGGTTAAAGGATAAGAAAACAAAATAAT
The DNA here is from genome assembly GCA_025331565.1 of Holacanthus passer. Lineage (NCBI taxonomy): Eukaryota > Metazoa > Chordata > Actinopteri > Pomacanthidae > Holacanthus > Holacanthus passer. Next base: position 2,640,232 of record JAFREQ010000041.1, on the reverse strand, counting down.
TATGGAACTTAAAATTGAAATGAATTGAAAAGCTCTGTGCGACTTTACTCCACCAGCGAATTTCACTGTGACTGTGATGTTAGTGTGAGCAGGCCGTCAGCCTGAAAGAAGAGAGACATCTCCTCCTGGAAATTAACTACTGACCTTGGAAACAGTAGTGTCTAGCTCTACCCCCTGAGCTAAACACAAAGCATCACCTTTCTGCTGTTACTGCCACAGTGTGCAGCCAGAGAGGGAGGGAGGACACAGCTGAGACAGGTTATCAGGTGACCTGCAAGAACATGCCACTCCTCTAACAACTAAGAGAGGGCTATCTGTCCTGGCCTTGGGCCTGTGATCTGTGTGTCTTCCCCTGTGTGTGTATGTGTGGGTGAGACAGAAAGAAACAACAAGCCTAAATATAAAGCCCTCTTTTCTATGCACAGTATTCAGCCTGACATGCACATTGGGCTGTGCATGTGTGTTTGACCAAGACAGAGAAAAAAGAGAAATGGGAAGTGGTATAAGTCTATGATTGGTTAGTGACTTTCTAGCTAACAACATAAAACATAATGTCATGCAGCTTTAGAGTTGCTGGTAGACATATTTTCCTTGTTAATTGAGCTTGACTAGCTGCTAGTTTTGTTGCTAACCAGTGTGACTTATTGCCCTTTTCCACTGCAGGAACTTGATGGTCCATAACTTATTATGTACCCCATTGATTTTGTTTCCACGGCTCTCTGCTAGCACATATATGGTACCACTGTTGCCTTTTTAATGTAGTATATCTGAAACATTCCTGTTTGTAAAATACAATTGAAACACAAGGAAAAACCAAGTACCAAACTTCACAAGTTCATTTTACAGTATGTGAATATTCAGGTTGTGGTCTTTAAGTTCCTGCAGAGGAAATATGGCTGAGGTCTGTACTGAAAGCACAGATGAAATTGATATAGATCTTCTCCTTTTAGTGAGGCCTTAACAGTAAAAAGATATACTTTCCCAAATTTGAATGGGTTCTAGAATTTGACACAAGATATATGTCCTTGTGAAGTGTTCTTGAACAAAAAAATAGCTGTCATAGGTGACATCTCAACACAAGCTGCTCTGGACCAAACCATCAGCTGTAAATCTAACTTGTTACTGTAACTTCCAGTCACAGAGAGCAGTCACCATATAGCTATAGTGCCCTTTGTGTGCATAGTAATTTTAAATAGCATTGCGTTATACTAAGAGGTGTTTCTAACATTTAGTGTACCGTCACTGATATCAACTGTTTTCAGCACACTGGTTGTGTGATTCTTTAATGAGCTGGTACAAGTGGTCTCCTGGAACGACTTTAAAAATCTTGTGTGAACATTGAGAGAAACTGTGACTCAGTAGTGACTCAGAGCAGGTCTAGACCATACTCTTTATAATACTATTTACAGAGACCCACAATTCCCAAACATGAGCAGCACGTTTGAACCAACTTAGCATAGTTTAATGTCAATTAATTGTTGGAATGTCTCTGTAACACGTATATATGATGATCAGTGGCGTCAAATGTGGCACCAAAATCTAACAAGACGAGTACAGAGATGAGTCCTCTGTCTGATGCAATAAGAAGGTCATTTGTAACTTTCGCCAGAGCTGTTTCTGTGCTATGATAAACTCTAAATCTTGATTGAAAGTCTTCAAATAAAAAAATGTAGAAAGTCACACAACTTCTTGCTGACTGCTTTCTCAAGGATTCTTGAGAGAAAGGAAGGTTAGATTTAGATCTATAGTTGGCCAATACCTCTGGATCAAGAGTAGGCTTTTTAAAGAGCAGTTTAATTAGCTACTTTATCAGCTACTTTAAAAGACTGTAGTACATAGTCTGTTAATAAAGACAGATTGATCATGCCTCGTAAAAATGGGAGGGGGATCTAGGAAACAGGTTGATTGTTTAGATAAAGAAATCCTTGACTTTAGCTGGTGAAGGTCAATCAGAGAGAAGCAGTCTAAACATGTAATAGGTTTTACAGCCGTTTCTAAGTTTCCCGTGTTTGAAGATAAATCAGTTAAGGGCAGGAAGTGATGACATTTGTGTCTAGTAGTCTAGTAACAGAACATGAGTACAGATGCAAATTTCCCCACTGTGGGACGAATAAAGGTTTATCTTATCTTATCTTATCTTATCACTGTACTGAACATCACCGTTTGATTACATTATAGATAAATATAATATTTGTTTTTTGTCACATTTATTCAGAGATACTGTATGAGGTATGACATGCAACAAATAACCCCAACTGGAACTGAATCAGGGATGTAACAGTTGTATGGTCTGCATCCACCAGGACAACCACCCTTCTTCTATATTGACTCAGCCATGAGAATGGAGGAAGGATACAGGAAGAGGACTGGTTGATGAGCGATAGGTCCATGTCAGTGATGCCAGGCAGGAAACGGGCCTGGGTCATGTTCAGGGACCTTGGCATCCCCTAGTTTTCATTCCCCGCCCTCAGATGTAGACAGCAGCTACAAGCACAACATAAAGACTGTCTGGAAATTCTCCTAGGTGTTGTGCAACCTATGCTACCAATGCAGCCCACTGTTTTCAGACGTCACTCAATTCCAAATGTGCCACTTATGGTAGATGATGCCTCTTTTTTTTGCCAGAATTTTTTTCCTCTTTCCCTGCCACATTACCCTGACACTCTATGGACATAATGCATTTCCTAGCCCCTAGCTGTAACCATCACAACTGAATGCCTAACCCTAACCTTAATCTAAGTGTAACCCTAAAACCAAGTCTTAACTCTCAGAACCATGGACCCATGGGGACCTCAACTTTGTCCCCCCCAGTGACAGGATGTCCCCATGGGTTGGTGTGTAGTCAGGTTAAAGTCCCCACCGGGATATAAAAACAAGCACACACACACACACACACACACACACACTGCTGTTAGTGTGCTGAGAATACTGAGCAGCAGATGGACCGAAACAGGCCAAAGACGCAGTTCTCTGCTCTGTGGTGGCAGAGAAACACTCCTTCACACTGGTGAACTCTGCTCACACCACAGAAATGCTCCATGAACAGCACATCGGATGTCACACAGTCTGGCTCTAAAATTTTCACACTGTAGGTAGACAGAAGCATTGACACACACACATTAATCATATATTCATATAAACTACACTTAAAGGACTATAGCCTCCGCTACCCACAGAAAACACACTGGCATAGAAGGTTTGTCTGATTGGTGCCAGTCTATGTTTCTTATAGTTTGTCAGTTTGGCTCACTATGTCTGTCCTGTTTTACCTTTCCAGAGTTATGTCAACCACTTGGGTGATAGCTGATGCAACCTCAGCTATCACTGCTGAGATGTGACTTAGAAAAGGGCAGTACGGGAAAACATATGAGAATGAAAGTTGAACACTGGCTGGACTGAGAGGGGATGGAAGACTAAAAAGGGCTATGGGCTATATTTCTTTAAAGGGGCACCAGAACAAATGGGGCTTTGTTTACAGTGCCGAGAGAGTTAAATGCAGCCAGGACTTAGGAAGTGTTTAACAGTGTACAATGCCTGCGTTGCTGCTGCGTGATTACAAGCAACCTTTAATTTATTCTCCACCGGACTTAACTCCTCCCCCTGCTTTCTGGGACTCACTCTTCCTTCCGCTCTTTATCTTTATTAGCCATTTCCTGCTTCAATTTCAATAAGAGAGAAAGAATAATAGGAAAGGATTTGTAATTCACTCGCTGTGGCCTCTGACAGCTAGAACGACCTGTTCAGTCTCATTCTCTGATGACTGTCCTCGCACCACTCAGCTGGAAAGTCGGGTGTGAAATGACATACACGAAGCAGTTAATTATCCACATATTGAATTGTATTCTATGACTGTGGTTGACTCAATACATGAAAGGGTTAATAGGTAAGCATGATTAGTTGCTTGTAGCCGTTTGTTCGTGTATGAAATAGATGGCCTATGTAAATACTAATTGTTAATGTTGTTACTGTGGGATGAATCAGCTAGACATTTTGGTACTTTATTAACATGATAATGCTAGCAGCTAGCTAAGGCAGTCAGTCAACAATATGTTAATGCTTATTTGTAAATTTTCAGAGAGAGGTCAAACATGTAGAAAAATACATGTGCAGGTGGGAAGAGCTGAAAGGAAATGAGTATGAGTATTTACCTCTAGCCTCAACAAGCTGCAATGGCCTTGTCAGCCTCATTGTCTTAGCTTGGCTGGCTTAGCTCAAAAAGTCAGATAGTTGTGTGAAATGAGACAACCAGCAGTGCATCACCATGCATTAATGGAGTTAATACACTGATAGACACTTTTGGAAAATGTTTATATAGGCTATGACACACAGGATAAATATGTAACATATGCCAAGTGGACACCATGCACGAAAGGCTTAGGCTTTATGTGTTTTACACAGTCTATGGGCTTTACATGCACAATCACACGACTATGAGGTAGTTGCTAATAAAAACACAATCATATTGAAATCAAAAATGGTATGATAGCTATTTTATTGCCAGCCAATCAGCAATTTGCTTCCAAAGAAACTCTAAACGAAGGAATGGTCATTCCATCGTTGCAATGCTCTGTTTGGTGCCAGACTTTGGTGCCACTTCTATTGAAGCCTATGGGAGATGCATGAAAAATCACACTAAAACCCAACATATCAATGTTGTATGACCTTTAATGAAAAAATGCCTCTAGCAAATTAAAAAGCAAACTTTAGGGAATACTGACTGATTTTTCAAATGTGCGCATTTGTTTATTTGCTGTTGATTTCGAAATGGTATCCAAAACTGATTATAGGTATAAATGACAGATAATCCCATTTGTTTAGTGTCTTCCTGTGGCTAATCTGCCTAACACCTGGTCACCATATTGAAAACTGTAGATTATGTTATATAATGTTAGCTAACAGGCTCAGAGGTAATTGACTGAATTAACATACAAATCAAACTAAATGTTCCATGAAATAGCACATAAAATAATGTCCTGAATAACAACACACCAAAATACTTGTGCCTTGATTACCTAGATTGATAACCTGCGAAACTGAGAGCAAAGACACCACTACGCTAACTAACATAACTCTGAGAGCTTTGAAGTGTGGAACCAATGTGCATTCACGTGCTACACAAGGATGTAATGATTGTTTATAGTTTCCTTGTATACTTCTTGCCTGACTTCACTACTGTGTGTCGATCTCTTGTGTTTGACATTGGATTGGAGGAATGGTGGGACACACAATCACACAAACCCCTCTCCAGTTACATTAGTAGTTAATGTATTGCAAGTCATGTATTTGTGCGCTGATAGGTTTTAGGTGAACATGTGTTACCCTGAGGTTCAAACACAGGTCTAATTCTTTTCTTTTATTTCAATATAGCCTGAATTGTAAGAACTGCTGAACATTTAGGGAAAACACCCCAAAACCACACACTTCAGCTCCTGCATTTGTAAATAAAAAAGATACAAAGTAATACTCAGCATTAGAGCTGTTGGTAGGTTATTTTTCACTCTGGACATGACAGCTGACAGCTATTGATTGTCTGTCATCTTTGTGCCTAGTTGGCTATGTTCAGCCATCAGCCAGATAACACTCACTGAGTCACACTTCCATAAGTAACCTGGAGTGACAGCTTGGCTGAAATATCTTTTTTAATGGCCAACACTGAGAGCAGTGACAGTCCCCCAGGGTCTCCACCTTTACTGAGGGTGAGATGGTGGTTTAAAGTGGGACTTGTTTCAAATGGTAGCTTAGCTTGGACAGGCTTCAGCAGAGACAATGGAGAGTGTCTATGGCGGATAATAGTGAACAGTAAGGATGATGTCTGAGCACTCCAAACACTGTTAAACCCTCCAAAGTTAACTACTACTGCTGCTGCTACTCCTACTCTCACAAACTGAATCTCAAACTCCAAACTCTCCTCTCTGCTGGCAGTTGATTTGTGTCTCTACACAGCCAGACAACCATCGCTCCTGTTCATCTTCTTGCCTTCCTTTCTCTCCTTACCTGGGATCCTTTCCATAATATGAGGCTGATGCTTCATTTCTCATAGCACTTGACAACCAGAAGACACCCTTGCGACACCAGAACAGTATTGTTGTGATACTTTACTTTGAGAAATATGAAAATGTTTTTCTATTGTAATTTTACTATTTAACAAAGGAAGCCAAAGTTGTACAATGTTAAATGTTGTAAAGATGAAAAATAATAATGATCTTCATTTATATAGCATCTTTCATACAAAACATGCAGATCAAAGTGCTTTACATTTAAACAGGGATGAAAATAGGAAACAAAATAAATTAAAAGACAAAAGCGCTTAGCATTACAGTAAAAGTGAACAATTTGAAAGACCAAGTAATATGACACATCTAAAAGCATAATCATCTAATGAAAAAATACATTTAAAGGCATATATGGTCATTTAAAAACAGAATGAGGGAACAAAGTATTAAGTGCCATTTTGTCACTTTTTTCAGTTATTTCTCAATAGAACTCAAGAGCGAGACACAGACGAGGGTGAAGGTAAAATGGATTTACACGATGACACGATTTGGCTTGATCTTTATTGCAGCTGATTAAACAAACGAATTAAACCAAAAAAAAAAAAAAAAAACAAAAGAAGACAATAGATGTAGCGACTTCAACCAACAAGAGGGACTCAGGTTGGGCCTGTTTGTCTGATGCACTAAACAAAAGAATCCACTGGGATTTCAAAGTATATATTTAACCTTTTATTAAAGAAAAAAGATGATCAACTCATGATAACGTGCACTAACTCATAATCAAAGTAATCACAGCGATCAAAGAAAGATAGCGGTCAACAAAAATCTATCTATCGATCTAAACTTAAAACAATGAAAAACAGTTAACATCAAAATTAAGATAAGGAGTTAAAATGAATAAAAATGCTAGAATAATCCAGATGATCTTAGTGGAGAAACAGAGAAGCATATGTGAATAAAATGCTGTACTCATTTGAATCAGGAACCATCCAACCAATGAGTAAGAAAAAAAAAAGAAAAAGAAAAAATGAGAAAGAAAACTACAAATCTGACCTGAAACATTTAATACCAACTATCAATAATTAATGTTCCAGAGTCATTTGTCACAACCAAAAGAAGATTTAGGTTTGATAAGCAGCCTTGTGCATGCTAGTTTGATGAGTATTCTATAGAGAACAGTGAAAACTATATTGATCCCCAAAATCATAAAGGTGGCAACAAACATTTGAACAGTGTCACCTTGAATGGCAGCCTCTGTGTTTTTCTCAAGTTTCTTTTAACCTGATTTTGCTTGTTTTGAGTGTATAAAGTATGATCACTTTTCTGAGAGACAAACTCATAAACCTCAGTTTTTCTATTTCACCACATATAAAACTGTATTTTTCTTACTCGTCAAACTATTTGAATTCCTTTGCTGCCAGAAGGGCCACAGCACTGGCCTGGAGGGGACCTGAGGGAAGCACTCCAGAGTAGACACATTTCTCTTCCAAGCATATTTTTTGCAAATCTGTGTTCCATCAACAACAAAATCAACAAACTAGGACTTCTGCGCAAATCCTGTAATGCCTTTCCCGCTCTGCTGCCTTCTGTTTCAGACCTGGCTGTATGAGCCTATCTCAGATAGCTTGGAGGATGAGGCTTACAGGAGTGGAGACAAGGACCTTTATAGGCCTGCCAAACACAAGATAAGATAAGATAAAACTTTATTCATCCCACAGTGGGGAAATTTACAAAGAAAGCTAAAACAGCTAAAGCTAAAGAGAGAAATTAGAACAGCCAAGGAAAGGCATGCTGAGAAGCTAAAGAATAGATTCTCAGCCCACAACTAATCCTCAGTTTGAAAAGGCCTGCAAGAAATTACCAACTACAAAAGGAAATTCCCTACTCCATAGATGACAACCTGAATGAGTTAGATTTGACAGACAAAGGCTCAACCGACACTTCCTCTTTTTCACATCCACTCCTCTTCACACCCCCTTCAGTCCCCTACCTATCCTCTCCACCACATACTCACCTCTTCACATCCCACCTGACAAAGACCATCATCCCACCACTCCCCCACCACCGATGATAGAGAATGAATAGATGCAAAAACTGTTTAGCAAGCAGAAGCAGATCCGGAAGGAAGCTGGACTAGAGAAGGTGTCACCTTCCACCTTAAAGCACTGTGCTGAACAATTAGTCCCCATTTACATGGACACCTTCAACCAGTCACTGCAATGCTGCATAGTCCCTACCTGCTTTAAATCCTCCACCATAGTCCCCGTCCCCAAAAAGCATGGGATTACTGAGCTCAGTGACTACAGGCCCTTTGCTATGACCTCTGTGGTTGAGAAGGTTTTTAAAAGTCTCATCCTGTCCCACCTTAAAACAATAACTGACCCCCTGATAAACCCCATGCAGTTTGCATACAGGATGATGCAGTCAACCTAGGCCTGCACTTTATCCTCTACCATCTGGACAGATGGGGAACCTACACCAGGATCCCGTTTGTTGACTTTAGCTTAGCATTTAATATTATTATGCCTGAGACTCTCTGTCAGTGGATCACTAACTTCCTGACAGATACGAGGCAGCTAGGAAGGAACGCTCCCACAAAATTGGCTAACATTGCCTACAAGTTTTATAAATATGTTGTAAGGCCTGCACATTTCTTGCCGACTGGTTACCTGGGCAATCAAGTATGTTGTGTTGTGTGTTGTGTTGCTCTCCACCGCCTTTTAGGCATCGCGGTCATCTCCACCCAGCATCAAACTGCAGTTGTGTTTATAACTCATCTGCAGCTGTGCTCAGCTACATCATCAGTGTTTTTTAATAGCCTGCAAAATCTGCAAACATTCAACAATGCAAGTTCTTGCAGCCCTGATGACCATTTGAAGGTGGATTAGTAAATCAACACCCATCTGATTTGGAAACAAGTCTCTGAAACTGAACTGCGCTTTTTTTCTTCTTTCTAGGAGTAGCATATGTCACTTTTGTGCTATCAATCATATTATCTGAATGGATTAATACATAGATCTGATGCTTGGTGTCTCTTCGAGAAACATGACTCTCCATATGACAGCACTTACATCTAGTGGTGAAAAAATGAAATTACAACAATTAACAGCCAACATGCCTATCAGGACTGGACACTGCCATATACATCGCCTCATCATCATCACAAATGTGATGAGCTTTGTTAGGAAACTGTACACTGAAAACCAAAACTGACATATAATTGCAAATTTTATTATAACATTGTGTTAGAGAATTGTTTTACTTGCTACTCAGTCACCTATTGCCTGAGTGATTTGGACTAAGTGTAACAGTGTGTGTCTGTGTGTGGTATGTCTAAGCCTTTTATCTACATACTGCTGATCTGCTGAACTAAAACTAATGCACTGGTTTGACACTGGTCTAGAATAATGGAATACAACACATTAAACAAGAGACAAGTAGAAAAACAAAGGTATTTAGTTCCATGACAGAAATATGCAAAAATGTTTGAGGATATATGCTTAGATCTGTTTTAAATGTGATCTAAGATGGTAACTTTTTCCAAGAATTTTATTTTATGAATGTTGAATATTAATAACAATTAACGTTCTTTGATTTTGATATGCAACACATATTTGTTGTTGTTTTTTTTCAAAGATGGGAATGCCATTAAAAGTAATGTAAAGGTAACAATGTCATAAATCTGACCTGGAACTTGATATAATGCCAGTTGACAGTGCATTAATTATAGTAGCCTGCTACTGCGCTCGTGTCAGGACACAATTTTTTTTTTTTTTTAATGGTGGATGAATGGGTCAAACACATGGTTGTTGTGTTGCTGTGTATAAACCAAATACAACATGGAACTTTTACTTTAGACTTAGTTGACTTTATTTGACATTATTTTCATTTTCAGTTTGAAGTCGGTTAGGTTAAGATTAGAGCTTGGTTAGATTTAAGCAACAAAGGCACTTGCTATCCATTAAGATAAGATAGCTTTTATTGATCCCCTCGGGGGAAATTCACTTGTTACAGCAGCTCCCAGAACAGGCAAATTGAAGCACAGTAACTCAAAATAAATACAAATAAAGTGGCTAAGTTAAAAATAAGGCAGCAATAACAAAAAATAAAGTGGCAATAGAAAAAAGTAGAAAAAGTATTTACACTAAATGAGGTAAAGTATTTACACTATGTTACACGTTTTTCCTTGTTATTGACATCCAGAAGTATTTGACATACTATATTCATATGAGAATAAAGAGGCTATGAATGCTATTGCACAGAAATTCCCATGGTATTGCACAAACAGTGGGGAAAATTCCTACATATTGCACAGTGAGAAAATTGTCACATTATTTGCCGTGAACAGCAGAAATACAGTCATCAGAACTAGCTGGTTATGTTTAGGAAAAGATCATGGTTTGGGTTGGGTTATAAATATAAAGTTATAAAGTAAAAAACGCAAATAACAAAGTCGTCGACGTCTGATTTCACACGACACCGACAGAACTCTTTCTGTCAGAGGCTTCCGGCCTTTCGAGTAGTATCCAATCACAACACAATGGTAATAGCCAATGACAGCACAGTAAGGCGGGTCCAGGAGGAACACTGTATTGTCCAATCAGCGTGCCACGTGTAAGACGCCGAAGGTTCACAGGTCAGAGGTCGCCAATGAGAGAAGAAGATGGCGGCAGGCAAATTGAGATGTAGGCAGTGCTGGAACTGATTTAACAGGCACATAATACTAACGAGTAAAGCTCCTATACGGCCGACTCTGACCACTATCCTTTAGGACTTTACCTAGAAGGAAGAAGGACACTAATGGCGCTGCTGTACGGTTTGTTATGGCGGCTCTTGTTGGTTCTGGTCCACGTCAACAGAGCGCTCGTGTCCTGGCTCCGTGGCCGGTTTCGGAACTGGAAGGGCCGTCTGTGGGAGCGGGCGATGGCCGCTCTGCTGTTGCCCCTGGCCCTAGCTGGGTTCCCGGACCATCAGAGGAGGTTAAACCATAACCCTGATACTAACGCTAACCCGGTGACAGGAAACCGCACTGCCAGTCGCCGGTCACGGTGGCTGTCTGACGGCAGGTCTCTGGAGAAGCTGCCGGTCCACATCGGCCTGTTGGTGGCGGAAGAAGAGCCCAGCTATACGGACATAGCCAACCTGGTGGTCTGGTGTATGGCTGTTGGTATATCTTATGTCAGCGTCTATGATAATCACGGTAAACATTTGACATTTCACCTAACTGTCGTATTTACAAGGAATGCATGTTGCATTATGCAAGTTATGCATAACTACAATTTAATCCAGAAGGATCACATATACACATATATATAAGACTAAACTACACAATTGTTTTCTTATCTCGTCATTTTCATGCACCTCTTTGTGTTTGATTAGTTTGTTTTTAGGCATCTGTTTGACCCTCATAATGTTTCAGAACTCATCTGACCATGATTTATACAACAAGAAAAATGATCCTCCCTCACTGTAGGAAGATATCCACCCCCCTCATTTCAGTAATGTCATGTGACTGGAGAGGTTATATTAGTTTGTTCCACATTATGTGCCTCAGTTATGCAGAGGCTGTGCCTATTTTCCAGTGTCTGAGGGAACAGAAATGCCTAAATTAGAATGCTGAAAATCTGCTATTTATTATTTGGGTCTAAATTATTTTCCTGGTTAAATATGGGACTCAGTATGACTTATTCCAGCCTCTTCTGGAGACATATGCATGCCTATGTACATGATCCCAGTTTAAAATACAAATTGTGCTCTAAACAGGAACCCATTAGGGTTGTTGGAGAATACAAAGTCCCTGTGTAAACTGTAACCCTTCATCAGAATAAATTGGTCTATTTCAAAAGCAACTTCATCCTGCATGAAAGAGCTAGAGTTTATAATGTAATCAAACGATGCAAAATCATCATGCAAACCCCTGTTTTATTGCTTTCTGCTTGTTGAATATCTATATTCTTTTTGTGCATGGTCACACCTTTGAATTAAGTAAAATACTTTCCTCTGTAATATTTCTCTGTTTCTATCCTCTTTTTTCCCAACTGAGGCATCTTTCTTAGGGGAGCCATCTTTGAATATGTAATACCGACTAGTACTAGTACTGCTCAATAACTTCAACTTCAATGACTTCTACTTGTAGTGCATTCTGATTAAAACAGATGAAAGAAAGAAACTACCAAAGTACGGCAATAAACCTGTATTAGTGCCAATTCTCAATGCTTGTTTGTCTTTTCATATGTTTGCTCCAGGTTGAGAGTTGGAGTTGGCATTACACATATCAGAGCTGTTCTTTCTAGTTGTGGATGAACAGGAAGTCTAATCATTTTATTTAGCGCTAACATAATTTTGTGGGAATTGTTACTTTAGTGATTGCATTTTCTAATTGCCACTACAGAGTCAGAGCTGTAATGTTTCATCGTCTTTCTTCCTTGTTACTTTCTCTTCCAGCATCTTAGTGAAATTAATAAAAATATATTTTATTCTATTTTGGATTGAATGATATGCTTATTGTCAACTTTGTTCTCTTCCCTCAGGTATTTTCCGCAAGAACAACTCCCGTATGCTTGAGGAGATAGTTAGGCAGCAGCAAGACTTGCTGGATGTAGATGGATCCAAATACAATGTGGAGTTCCTGAGCAATGGTGGCGACAAACACCAGCACCATGGTAAGGACTTTGCACAACAGCCTCTATAAGCATAATCAGGTCACAGTCGGCTTTCTATTGTAAACTGATGTCTTAGACAGAACTATATAAATATACAGGTAGGTGAAAAAATAGGTGTATATGAAAAGCAACAATGACCAACAACATGCAGTAGCTATATACAAGTCAAATCTTTGTGTAAATTGTAAACAATAAAAAATATCTGTCACTACTACAGTTATACAGTTAAAATAAGTAAGCTGTGGTTTCAAAATGAGATTGTAGGTAGGGGATCCTTTTCTGCTCATCATGGTGTCAGCACTGCTGGGTAGCACTGGAAAGCAATGATAGGAAGAAGGAAGAGCATTCTTAGTTTCACGTCGCCTGCCTAAACTCTGTGCCCACTTAAGTCACCCCACTAGATGGCCAAGCACTATTTACATCTCTGAGTAAATATTCTCATCACTTTTCTCATGTATTGGATGTGACTGTAGAATTCTGCTGACTATTTTATACTGTTTAACATTCAAGCTTCTACAATAAAAAAAGAAATAAACATTAAGATGATGCCAAAAGCTGTATAAGTTAAAGAGTAAGTACATACCCAAATTCTACTGGCAGCTCCCAGCGTATTTTAAACATGCAGCAGAGGACTGCACAGGACAATCACTGTAGGGGGTGTGGCGGCTCCAAGAGGCGGAGGCTTCTCGGCCGTGGTGAAAAGTTCCTTGGTGTCACTGGCTGCGACACAAGCTCAAAGCATAATTGATCAATCTCTGTGCTTAACAGTCGGAGAGGTATTCTTTTCATCACATTCTGCAGCCTTTTGTCCCCTTTTTTGTTGTGGCAAAAAGTTCTATTTTAACTTTGTCAGTTCACAGGACTTGCTTCCAAAATGCATCAGGTTTCCTTTAAAAACATCTGATGCTGAATTTTGTGGTGAGGAGGCACCAGGTTTTCTTCACATGACTCTCTTATGAAGTTCATTCTTGTGCAGGTGTTGCTGCACAGTAGAACATTACACCACCACTCTAAAGTCTGTTAAATTTTCCAAAAGGTCTTCAAACAGGGGTCTTGATTTGCCTTTCTAGCAATCCTACCTGCAGTTCTCTGGGTTGTCTTGGTCCTCAACTTCCTGTTAAGTGCCATTTCTTAATTACATTACTGAGGAAACAGCTACATGATTTTTTTCTCCTGGTTTATGGGCATCAATTATTTTAATCTTCAAAATGTCTTGAGGAGCCCGTAGCTGCTGATTGTTGGGACAAGGTTTGAGTATTTATAAAACTTAAAAATTTGCATCACTTAGCCTTTCCTAAGGATGACTGTGAACATGCCATAGCCCTAATAAGCTAATTTAGCTCTGAAAGTGAGAGAGAGCAAGGTCTGAGTTAGGCCTGAGAGCTCAAATCTCTTGAGAGCCTGGTTGGGGGCGTACTCATAGGATATCAGGTTACAATTACAGGAAGTGATTGGAGAAGAGATGCAACTGTTTATGTAATGGCTTATGTTTCACAGTAAAAGTTCAGGTAAAGTCACACAATGAACAAATTTAAGTGTGGCATTCCCATGGTACTTACACTGCTTTTATACAGCGCTAAATCCCAACTCCATATCCAGGCTAGATTGTATTTCATAAGCTTTCATGACCCAGTATGTTTTCTCTTGATTGTTTCTAATAAGTTGATATTTATCAACTATGAGCCACTAAAGTGCCTACTTGAATAAACTGGCTGACATAATAACATTATCATCTGCTTGACATCATCTCTTCAAGATATTTGGATGAAATGTAGTTTTGTCCTTCAACAAACTATATTTTGAGTGGAAGGGGAGGACTGTAGGGTGTGAAGAACATAATGGAAAACCTGAAGGCTGCAGTCACAAACTACAAACTACTCAGTGTAGGGTGTTTTCCCTGCCCACTGTCGTTCTATTGGATGGAAACAAGGACAAGAGTTTTGCACACCACTTCGTCGTGTTAGACTAGTTTTCCAGGCTTTTCTTCCAGGACACAATAAACAGAAACCGACACTGCCAGCTAGTCCATAGACTCCCATATCAACAAGTTTCTAACTCACACTAGTGAGGTGCAAGAAGATCCCTAAAATGGTATCCATCTGGATTATTAATCAGATGGATACAGATTTTCAGTTTTCAGTTTTTCAAGGTAGTTTTATGGGAGCATGAAAGATCCAAGAAAAAATATGTTTTAAAAGCACAAAATCTTTACTTAATAAAATTGTACTGTACTGTAGAAACCAAAAAGAACAATTATATTCCATTTGCAAATGGGCTCTTAGACATGTAAGCGTTTGGGAAGCAATGAGCAGTAAATCACAGCAAGCTGGAAACGAGGTTTGTGTTTTTTAAAAGTAGCAAAATATCGTATGCAAATAAAGAAAACATATGCTCAACCTCTCCACTTGTCGTTCCTTGAATTTCTGTTCAGCCTTAATAAATACTGCTTTAAGTTGAGAAGTCTTGTGTATCATCATGGCAGCCCCTCCATTTTACATACAAATAGGTCTATAATTACCTGGATCCAAAGGGACATTATCTTTTTTTAGTATCAGGGATATCAATACCTCCATTCATGGGTTTGGAAATCTTACTACTATTGCCATTAGGATTAGATTCAGGTCCTAGGCCAAGTAGGTTTTCACATACACAGAATTTGCTTTTTGTTTGTTTGTTACGTAGAGGTCGCATGTTGAGAGAAATATTCCCCGTAATGGTGTGCTAAGTCTGGGCCAAGTGTGTCCTCTCCTCTCCGTTTCACAGCATGGACAAGGGTCAGGGCACCTTTGACCAGAATGTCCAATAAATCCACAGATGAGGCGAGTGAGAGAACCCTGCATACTACATCAAAAAACTGAATTAACAAACAAAATAGGACAAAACCATCACACACACACATCACATCTTTTAAACTTGGTTCAGTCAAGACTGGGGCCAATGTATGGCCAAAATTTTTTTAACCTCTTCTAATGATATGAGAGCATTAATAACCAAAGCTTTGATAATTATTATAATAATAATATAATACTGTATAATTTAGACAAGGTTGAAATAGCTCAATAATATTTTTACCATTATTGTAGAATTTGTGTTGTTGAACATAGACTACTATATTTGTTTTGATAATGCTGTTTTTGCCTTTTTAAATACATCTTCAGAACATATCATTATCAATTTTACCACAGATAGCGGATAGAAACACAACTCTGTTGTTTTGATATTTAAAATTAGAAGAGTCAGTTCTTTCTTAGTGAAGTAAGCCTCAGTAACAGTCAGCCTTGCTTCATACATACCAAAGTAGGTATTTTTCACCATCTCCCTGTGAAGATGCATCATGCTTGTGTGTGTGTGTGTGTGTGTGTGTGTGTGTGTGTGTGCATGTGTATGCGTCTCAGTTGTGTCCTGCAGGCCCACCGTGAAGGTGTTGTCTCCAGAGGACGGGAAGCAAAGCATTGTCCAGGCAGCCCAGCACCTCTGTCGCTCTGTGGAGAACAAAGAGAGGAGCTCCAAAGACATCAGTGTCTCCATGCTGGACATACTACTTAGAGGTAACAGTTCCTTTAATTACATAAGATGTACTTTTTTCAGTATTTTTTTCTCTCCATTTGTTTAGTGGACAAGCATCTCGCCACAATGAATGTATCCTGTGTTTGTGCATATTGTAAGCACAACGTCCACCATGTCTCGGCTTTATATTATATATGCATTCTTAATATCAAAACAGTGCAGTGTTATGTAGCAACAAATTACTCACAAAAACTAATTAAATCCTCATAATCATCTGCTTGTGAAAATCACATCTCAATGAAGACAAGGCATGCTGCACTGCAGCATCACAGCTGGTTTAATGTGCCCATAGTGAACAGAGTAAATGACTGCAACAGTCACAGCATTACTTTGGCAACATTGCCTGTTGTAGTATGTGTTTACAACGCGTCTCAGAGATGACTCTTTCATGATTGCTGCATTCATCAAGTTGCTGCCAATGGTGTTTTTCCAAGTAGCCCATCTAATGAGAATGTCCTGTGTCTGTGCAATCAATGCACTTCTTAAGGGTTCTAAAATCTGGGCATTAATATGCAGTTGGACCTGTCTTTGTGGCTATAACAGCCACCACTCTTCTGGAAGGCTTTCCACAAGGTTTTGGAGCCTGTTTGTGGGAATTTGTGCCCATTTAATGCCAAAACAGCATTTGAGAGGACAGGCGCTCACGTTGGACATGAAGGCGTGGCTCACAATGGGCATTCTATTTCCTCCCAGAGGTGTTCAGTGGGGTTGATGTCAGGGCTCAGTCGAGTTCTTATCGTCCATATTTATGGACTTCGCTGTGTACACATTGTCACAGTCATGATAGAACAGCAAAGGGCCTTCCTACTGTTGCTACAAAATTTTACAGTCGTCAAACCCAGATTGGCACGGTCGACTGCCAGACAGTGAAGCATGTTTTATCACTCCAAAGAACAGTTTCAGTTCCCCATGGGTTGGAAAAAACACACATACACACACAAAAACATGAACACATGCTAATATTTCTGTGTCTAACAGTCCTAAAATGATTTAAAAACTGTGACCTGCCAGAAAGCAATACTCTTCAGAGTTCAACAAAGGAAGGAATCACCTCTGCCTTCACAAAAGGTGTCACAATATTACTGCCATAGTACCGATAATGTCTTACCAGACAAATATATTACAGTATATCAGTTTGGATCATTTGTCCCACCACTATCATTGCATATATATATGCCACCTGTTCTGCAT
This sequence comes from Holacanthus passer, assembly GCA_025331565.1. Lineage (NCBI taxonomy): Eukaryota > Metazoa > Chordata > Actinopteri > Pomacanthidae > Holacanthus > Holacanthus passer. The sequence goes on along the minus strand of JAFREQ010000041.1, from coordinate 2,622,819 downwards.
TGTGAGTGTCATAATAGGAGCCCTGCTGATTAACACCTGTAACAGTAATTCACCACCTGCACAAAGTCTTGATTTTGCTGTGCTCATCTTTCTGCAGTGATGTAGATGTGTACTAGGGCTATATCATTTTTAAAGTCAAGCAAGTTTCTCCATCACTGAATGGTCCAGTGCTTTAAATGTATGGAGGAAGCTTAGACTATAGTCAAGGTTAATCAAAATAAATTTCAATTTTTCAAAAAAAACAAAACAATTGTGGACTTCCATTCGAGTGGCCATGATGTTAGCAGCTTAATTTCGGAGCTCCCTGACCCTGGCTGTAAAACGCTGTCTTTCAGACGTTTGAAATTGACTAAGAGTTATGTTTTATTTGTAAGGCATTGGCGATATGACTAGGGGGAGATGGAAGACCGCCGTACATTAAAAAGAACAGACTTCTCCAGCTAAAGAGAATCTGTGGACACAACAGGTAACAGCAGCCATTTTGAACTGGATTAATCAATGCTGCAGGAGTTTGATGATATGGCTAGCCTTCAAACGATACTCCAGGAATTGAGAGACTTTTGTCGGGAAAACGGCGACGCTCCGGGACAATAAAGAGGATATAAAAAACACAAACAACAGAATAGATGAGGCTGAAAACAGAATTTCAGAGACAGAAGAAAGAGTACAAGTCATGGAGGAAGTCGTGTTAGAGGTGTTAAAGCTACAGGAGAAGCTGGAGGCCAGACATAATGATCAAGAGGGCTGGTCGAGAAGGGAAAACATGAGACTTCACGGTATAGCAGAAGGGGCCGAGGACAATTCACCTACTATGGCCACGTTTGTAGAGAATTTGCCAAGAGAGAAACTGGAAATTTCTGCCTCTACCGAGCTAAAGATTGAAAGAGCGCACCAATCCCTGGGAGCAAAACCACCACCCGAGACCCTCCCAAGATCCATTGTGGTCAAATTCATGAGTTTCAGAGCGAGCTGGTTGGACAAGATTAAAACTTTGATGTGGCAAACACCCCGGGCTACAAAAGGAGGAGAAAAACCAGTGGAAACCTCACAACTGGGATACAGAGAGAAACTGGAGGCTTTCAGAAGAGAGTAACATTAAAACACATGTACGGCTTTAACTGCTGGACTTTCACTGCACCGAGGTAAAAACCTTCTTCTGCGTGTGATCAAACCCCTAAAGGGGTTGGACATTGATAAAAAGGGGCTGTAGTGAAAGACAATAATGTAACAGAGAGGAAAAATAAAGATGATATTGAGTCAGACATTACCCAAAAAATCAAAGTAGTTAAGAACCAAATAAATGAACTACACTTGTTAGAAATTTAGAAAGAAATTGTTATTACTGAAACAAAGATATTATGAAATTGGAAGTAAATCAAATCAAATAGCTACAGACACTTTCCTTAACTCACTTGATCTTTCTGAAATTTCTGACGAACAGATTTCAAAACTAACCGCTAGTATAACAACTGAAGAACTGGAGAAGGCAATAGCGAGACTCAAAACAAATAAATCCCCAGGTTCAGATGGATTTACCACTGAATGGTACAAAACCTTTAGAGAATTATTAATACTACCATTTTTAAGAACGTTTAATTGGGTACTTGAAAATGGTGAAATTCCACCATCATGGCGAGAGGCAGTAATAGTGGTTATACTAAAGGAAGGGAAAGATAGACTGGTTTGTTCTAATTATAGGCCAATTAGTGTATTAAATCAAGATTACAAACTCCTCACATGAATTCTAGCTAAGAGACTAGAAAATATTCTCCCAGATATTATCAGTTTAGATCAGACAGGTTTCATTAGACAGAGGCAAACTCTGACAATATCAGACATACCCTTCATGTAGTCAATCGCATAAAACAGAACAATATGGAAGCTGTCATACTAGGATTGGATGCCGAAAAGGTGTTTGATTCAGTAGACTGGTCATTTCTATATAAAGTGTTGTATGGGTTCAACTTTCATGAAAAGTTTGTCAAAACAATAGAGGCGTTGTATAACAAACCAACAGCAAAGATAAGGATTAATGGATCATATGCGGAAATTACAAGGGGGGGATCTAATCCTGGAAAATCATAGAATTGTCCACCCCATATTCATATCATTGTAAACCAATTAATTTCTTTATTAGATAATATAATATGCATTGAATATATATGTGCCAATTGTATTGTATATTGTGCAAAATAATTCAGTTCAGCATTTTTAAAGATCTGACCACCCCCCCTTCATATGCCTCACAGTGGTTTTGTCCACTGCAGACTAACCCACTAGTTACAATTTATAATATAAAGTTTAAAATATTGTGCATATTTCACTTGACTTACATAGCATATATGTCCAAAAGTGAAGAAAAATGTGAAGTAAGATATCCGTCCTTGCCTGCAGTGACAGCTGTGTAGTTTTGGGACATTCTCCGCTGGTGCTGCTGCTATCACTTGCACTTGTTTTGTCCTGGGTCACAACACAGCACAGACCTTGCACATTGTTGATGTTTGCTCCATGTCTGATGTTTTCAAACCGAACCAGCTCCAAATAACGGAGGTGCCACCTCTGTTTTTCTCGGTCTCCCTTTCTGCTTCCAACCATAGACTGTATAAAACAGGTTCCGACACTCCATGCATATCTTTTCAGTCAATATAGGCCACAACTCTGGCTTATCTTCACCATAAGTTTCGCTAGTTGTCTCTTTATTGATAGTTTAGCGTAGCCTAGCATGACCATAGGCTATTTAAATGGCCACCCCCTTTTACCGCAAAGGCAGTTGTAGTGAATATGTTTTCCGTTTTTATTTGCAACAAGATATACATGTGCTCTATACATGTCCATGTGCTCTGGCATTGCCCACCACTTTTAAGTTACTGGAAACAAATTAAAACTTTTTTGAAAAAGGTATTTAAAGTGGTGATTCCCCTCAATTTAGAGACAATGTACCTGGGTTTGAGACCTGACACTGTTAAGGGCTTTGTAAATAAATATATGTTTAATATTCTGTTCATAGCAAGTAAGAAAGCTCTTATGAGAAAATGGTTGGCAACAGAGGCACCCAAGGCTGAGGACTGGATCGATGTTGTTCATGATATTTATGTGATGCAGAAACTGGCATTTACTCTAAGACATGAACAAGAGAAATTCAAGAACTGTTGGGCGCCTTGGACTGAATGTATATGCTCATTTAGAACAGATTTTACTTGACCTAAGAAGATGAGTTTAACACATCACTTCCCACAAGTTTATGTTGAGATTCTGAAGTGTTCATCGTTCATAGTTTTTGTTATGCTATGGTTTCTTTTTTTCTGGAATACATGTACGCAGCTGGAGCACTTTCTAAGCTATTATTATTTGCCTTTACTTATTTATTGTCTTCTCAATCAGTCATAATTATTTACTAGTTTTATTTTAAATTCTACCTCAGCCTGTGAAAACAGAAATCAAAGGGCCTTTGGTTCACATCCCTATTTTAATTGATGTCTCTCCCTTCTCCTGCCCTCCTTAATTCTAACAATACCTAATTTACCTCATACTTATATATTGCCTCAACTCTCTGGCACATATGAACAGGAACAGGAGTGTACTGGAAAATGTACATTCATAGAGGTACAAGAAACAATCCGATTTACAGTGGGTTTTTTTTCCCTTTTCTCTTTGTTCATTTGTTAGATTGTTTGTTTCTTCCTATGAAATATTATTAACTCTAATAAACAGTTTTGAGTGTGTTTTTGATTTGTTTATTCACCGCTCCCCTTTTTTCCTTCTCCTTTTCTTTTCTCAACTTTTTATTTTATTTTAATCTTTGTTAAAAAAACCCCAAAACTTATAAAAGATTATGTAAGCAAGCTATGTTGTACATCATTTTAACCATGTTCCCAATAAAAATTATAGTATAGGGTCCACTAGGGGTCAGAAGACACCTCACCCTCTGTGCGTCCCTTCCAGTGGCAACAATGACAGGTGCAACAGAGCACACTGTTGATAACACCAAGCAGTTAGGCTTGATGTGGTGCAAACAGTTGTGGTTATGCATGACAATTCTGTGCCTTAGAGTCAGATAAAAGAAAATGCTTAATGCAAATTATTTGGATTTTCTGTCACAGTTAGTTCAACACTTGATGTGTGTTGTTTGGGGTGTGTACTATGCCGATTATATGCCACAGGGAAGTGCTGACTATTAATGATAATAAGGGATAAGTCATAGTGCTTAATAGTTCATATGGGTGAATCAGTTGATGACATGCTGCCTGTCTTTGTGCTTGTTTCAGAGTCAAAGAATATTCCAGACCCTGAGCTGGTGGTGAAGTTTGGGCCTGTGGACAGCACACTGGGCTTCCTTCCCTGGCACATCAGACTTACTGAATTCATGTAAGTTACTGTCTGTCTTTGGGTCTTTTTGTTTTGTTGTGTCAGTTGAATATATCGATGACTGCACCAAAAATTATAAATTGGGCCTGATTCTGCATATACGTGCAGAACATTAAGTCTAATTAAAAATAAAATAATCAAAAATCAGTCTAATTATGAAACTGTACTGCTTTTTTGAATATTACTAAAATAAATATCGCTATTTATATATATGTGTGTGTATATATATAGCATGATACACACAGTCCCCTCCAAAAGTATTGGAACAGCAAGACCAATTCCTTTGTTTTCGTTGTTCACTGAGGACATTTGGGTTTAAGATCAAAAGATGAATATGAGACAGGAGTTCAGAATTTCACCATTTATTTCCTGGTATTTCCATCTAGATGTGTTAAAGAACTTAGGACATACCACCTTTTGTTTGAACCCACCCATTTTTCAAGTGAGCAAAACTATTGGAACATGTGACTGACAGGTGTTTCTTGTTGCCCAGGTGTTGCCTTTTAGATTGATTCAAACATTAAATAGCTCTGAATGACTACTCTTCGTTTTAGCCTTGAGTTTCACCTGTAAAGACTGCATTTCTTGTTAAAAAGGATAAACCAACATGATGACGAGAGAGCTGTCTATGGGAGAAAAGCAAGTCATTTTGAAGTTGGGAAAAGAAGGGAAAATTGATCAGAGCCATTGGACAAACATTGGGCATGGCCAACACAACAATTACGAATGTCCTGAAAAAGAAAGAAACTACTGGTGTACTGAGCAACAGACGTCGAACAGGTCAGCCAAGGAAAACAACAGCAGTTGATAAAAGAAACGTTGTGAGAACTGTAAAGAAAAACCCAAAAACAACAGTCAGTGACATCACCAACAACCTCCACAGTACAGACGTGAAGGTATCACAATCAACCATTCGAAGACTTCGAGAGCAGAGATATGGAGGCCATACCACAACGTGCAAACCACTCATCAGCAATAAGAATGGGAAGACCAGATTGCAATTTGCAAAGAAGTACAGAGATGAGTTGCAAAAGTTCTGGAACAAAGTCTTATGGACTGATGAGACCAAGATTAATCTCTACCAAAGTGATGGAAAGGCCAAAGTGTGGAGAAACAAAGGATCTGCCTATGATCCAAAGCATACAAGCTCATCTGTAAAGCATGGTGGATGTAGTGTCATGGCTTGGGCTTGCATGGCTGCTTCTGGAACAGGCTCATGAATATTTATTGATGATGTAACTCATGTTGGTAGCAGCAGAATGAATTCAGAAGTCTACAGAAACATTTTGTCTGCCAATTTACAGAGAAATGCATCCAAATTAATCGGGAGGAAGTTTATCATGCAACAGGACAGGACAGGGAAAAGTGTAAGGTTTTAGACTGGCCAAGTCAACCACAGGACCTTAACCCAATAGAGCATGCATCTCACCTGCTGAAGAGGAGACTGAAGGGAGAAACCCCCGAAACAAACAAGGACTAAAAGAGGCTGCGGTAAAAGCCTGGAAAGGCATCACAAATGAAGAATGCAACAGTTTGGTGATGTCAAAGGGTCGCAGGCGTGATGCAGTTATTTCAAGCAAAGGTTATGCAACCAAATATTAAATGTTATTTACTTTAAGACTATCTGTTCCTTTACTTTTGCTCACCTAAAAATGGGGTGGTCCAATAGAAAAGGTGGTATGTCCTATGTTGTTTAACACATCTAATACCTGGAAATAAAAGCTGAAATTCTGAATTCTTGTCTCATATTCGTCTTTTGATATTAAACCCAAATGTCTTCAGAGAACAGTAAAAACAAAGGAATCGGCCTTGCCATTCCAATACTTTTGGAGGGGACTATATATATATAGCTATAGATAGTATTGTTGAACTTTCAGTGTAGTTGTGTTTTCCTCTTTGTATGTGTTGTGTACGATTAGATATTTATATAAATTTGTGTCCTACTCTGTTTTTTCAGCTCCCTGCCCTCCCACAGAAACGTCTCCTATGAGGACTTGTTAGGTGCCCTGCAGCAATACAGTGCCTGTCAACAGCGGCTTGGCCAATAATCTGCAGGCCAGCGTGAGGTTCTTCAGACAGAAAGAAGGGTGGGGTTCACACAGTCAGAGAGTTTGGACAGGTGGTGACCCCTACATGCCTTACTGTGTCTCTCACTCCTCTCCCTAACTCTGGCCATCTCCTGGATCTCTAACAGACTAAGATAGCTCAAAGACAAAGAAACCAGGAAACAAATCCAGCCAGCTCACTTCCTGCCACCAGCTCTTGTCTTATGATAAACTTGCATTCCAGGACTTCTGGAACATGCTCTCCAAGCCAAGAGAAAATAGCACATCAGAGACACACACTGACATGAGAAAACTGTCTGCACAGATTCAATGTTCCACAAACCCTTTTCTGTACTCTCAAACCCTCTGGCTCACTGTTTGTTATTCAGTCTCCAGCTGCTGTTTACTACTCAAGACTTGCCTTCACTCAGCAGATAACAAAGAAGAAATGAGGCTTTGTGTCCATCCTTGTAAGGCATCCTGGGAAATACAGCTGCTTTTTAGAGAGCGCAACCAAAATGCATGAGTTGACGGCTGAGGAAGAGCGTAGGGACAGAGTGGTTAATAATGTGTAAATATGAGAAATTCATGTGACTCTGTGTTTGTCCCTGTGGCCTCCAGCTTGCAGTCATGTGTTCATGTGTAGTGTTGCTTCAGACACATACAGAGGTTTGTTTACAGCTCCTGTTAGACTGACCAAGCTCTGAAATAAAGAAATGCATAATGTGTCTGCTGACAGCTCTTATGCAAAGTCCATTTGGCTCATTTTAAAGAATAATAATAATAATAATCTTAACTCCCCCTAATATCAACTAATATTGACTAACTTTCCTTGACTGAATTGTTAACCAAAGGCAGGTGGTAGGAGTAGGAAAAAGGGGACTCATGAGGAGGGCTAACAGAGATACTAGAATGAACATCTGTGGATGTGGGGAGGGGTCCATGGAGAATGCCTCTGTACTGGGTTCAGAATTTAGTGATCTCCACCCACTGATGCAGACCATGAGATGATGAATGATGAAACTCCAAAAAAGCTAGTGAGTTGACCTTGTGTTAAGATTATTTTGTCAGACTACTATTTGAATGATCTTTCACACTCAATTTGGGTCTTATATTCATAGATTTAACAAACATATCAGTAATAACTTTGTACTCACCAAGTCAGTAACTTGAGATCTGGGAACATAGTGACATCACTAAAAAGAAGTCTGACAGTTCAAGAAACATGAGCAGTCAGAATCAGACAGGTTGGACACAACCCTCCAGGTTTGATGAACATATTTGGATGACATGAAAGTAAAATTATTACCTGAACTGCCCATTGTTGACCACATCAACCACAGCCTACAGACCTCCTTCCTGCTTCTACTTTGGCCTTACATACAGGGTTGAAAATTTGTTCTTTGGTCAATCTGCTAATCTCTTCTCAACCCGTTATCTGTGGTGCACCACTTTTCTGTAAATTTTCATTTAATCCACTCTGGCAGTGTGCCGCTGCCACATACTTTCAGACTCTCTCTGTGGTTTGCGAGAAATTTTGCTCGGTGGTGCTGGTAATTGAGATGACTAGCTGGCTAGGCAAAGTAAGCATCACCGTTGTGACGGTGGACCACAAGGGTCAATCAGAGAACTGTGATGGAATGATAGATGGTCATACATAGCATATTGTCACCAGTGTGCAGGGCCGATGCAAGGAATGAAATTATTACCTGCCAGTTGCCAAATACAGGGTAAATATTGGCAGTGGCAGGTAAAATTTGCAGGTCACCTGCCACCACGGATGGGTTTCTTTCATTAATATTCTTAAAAAAGCAATTCTAAAGAACAGTATTTCTACTGTCAGGTGCCAGTGTTTACAATTCTAAAGCATTCTACATAGATTTCAGAAAAAACAAACAAACAAACAAAACTGGCTGGTAGAAATGTTCAGTGACTTGTGACTAACCTTCCTTAAGGAAGAAACCTAATGACACCTTTTCCACAGTCAGACATTTTGAATTATCAAGCACAGGTGAAACTAAAAATATGAATTACTGCATTGCATTTCAATATTTGCCTTACATCATTAGTGTTATTAGTTTCACCTGTGATGTTCCTGTTGGGCACCTCTTACATATATGCTGTGACATCACACTGAGGTACTTCTGGACCTTCTCCTTTGTGAAACGTAAGTATTAGCTTTTGGTGTCATAATTTGAGTTTTCAGCATTCATACAGTGATTGTCTTTTAAATTTCCCATTACCCTCAATAAACCAGAATGCGCTGCAGATTTGCAAAATGTGTTTTTCTGAGTAATGATATTCAGTTATCTGACATACAGATACATATCCTCTATGAAATGAGCTATTAAACCAAACCCAGATGCTGTGTATGTGACATCACTTCAAGCCACTGCTGAGTCCTCTCCAGCTAAACACAGACATTCTACCATATCCAACATGTACCGCCTGTCTGGATCTATTGGCAGATGCCTATTCTTTGCTTTTCTGCTGCCCCTAAAAGTCAATCGCCATGGCCTACAAGCAGGACAAAACCAGGCTTGTGCATGAGACTATGGATTTCAATGACCAGGCAGTGAGGAATGCCAACATCCAGGTCCACACAGGCTGCAAGTGGAAAGCCAATGCCGAAGTTGACCAGGCCATAAGCAGGCTGCTGCACAAAGTGATCATTGAGTCCAGACTGGAAGGGCAGGCGGTTCTGGTCCAAGGTCAATAGGAAAGAGAGGAAGGAACTTTTGGCGGCTGAGGTGACGAGCCTGGAGAACAAGAGGCATAAAATCAAGGCCGTAGCACAGGGACGCCAGGGGGACTGGACCATGTGGGATGGCATCATTGGCAGAAACATCAGCATGGCAGACCTGTGTAAGATCCCACAGACAAGGCTCAGTTCTCTCATCAGGGCAACATACTTTCCCCTGCCCACTGAACCTGCACCTCTGGCTTGGCCAGGAAGAACTCTGCCCCCTCTGCGGCATCCCTAATGCAAGTCTCCACCACATCTTGGAAGGCTGCAAAACAGTGGTCTCCCAAGGCTGCTATAGGTGACGACATGACCAGGTCCTGAGGAAGCTGGCCGAGGTCCTGGAGAGGCCAAGGCAGGAAATGAGGGCATCCTCCACCAGTCAACCATCACATCCGCTTTATCAGAGAAGGTGGGGGTGACATAAGTGCAACTCCGCGAGTCCCTCCGAGGGCAGTCCTCTCCATCCACGACTGCAATAGGCGAGTCAATGTTGGCAGGAAACTCCAGTTCCCCAGCATGATCATCAGCACTAGCCTCTGCTCAGACATTATGATGTGGTCCAGTGTTGCTAAAACCATGCTCCTCATTGAGCTAACCATCCCATGGGAGGCGGTGCTAGAAGCTGCTTTGGAGAGGAAGAGGAAGAGGTACTCAGACCTCGCAGCTGAATGCAGAGAGATGTGCTGGAGGACCATTATCTACCGGGTACAGGTGGGATGGCACAGCTTTGTTGGAACATCAGCCGTTTGCCTCATGAGGGACATGGGAGTGGCTGGAGCGAACCAGCGAAAGGCCCTCAAAGACCTGGCCGAAGAGGCTGAGAGGAGCAGCTTTTGGCTCTGGTTGATGAGAAAGGACAAGTCTTGGGGCAGAAGAAGGGCTTGCTGCAGGGGGTGGCAGGGAGATGTCCCTGTCACTGCCCTGCCACCAGGAGTCGTTCCGGGCTTAAAGGGGCGAAACATTAATGATTGGTGGTACCCGGCTGACGACCCTGCAGCAAGCCGACCCGTGGGCATCGTAGGAGGTGCATCAGGCAGCAATGACACAGCAGGCAAACACCTACCCGTTCAATCAATGTCTGTCCTCTAATCTCTCTCTTACCACACAATCAAACTCATTCCCCAACATTATCCTCAATGCCTCACCATTCTAATTAACTAAACAAAATACAGTGCACCTTTATCTATATTATTTGCTCATAGTGACAGATCACAATCATGAATGTCTGGGTAATTGTCTGGGAGAGAACTGTAATCCCTGAGATGAATGCACACTGCACATCGAACTGAGTGGTGGGTCAGTGTCCTTACTCAATAAATGTTACAATAAATGTTTTTTTTATGCCAAGCTAATCTCACTCACTTGTTACAAAACTGGAGATCAAAACCTTATCTTGCCTCAAGAAATCCTTCAAGTGAAACAATCTGAGACAGGAAAGTCCCTCTTGGTGAAACTGTTTACAATAATGAAGCCAAAACCTGTGCAAATAAATATTACTTCATTCATTCATCATGAGGGATCACAGGCCAGAAAGTTTGGGAAAGACTGTCAATCTTTGCCAAGACAAACTCAAAATTCATAGTGGGCAGTTAGTGGGCCCTGTTGCTGTGAGAAGTCTTACTCCAACCTATGAACCAATACTTATAGTAAGAATTGTATTACTGAAGCACCTTTTAAGCTTCAAATAAAGACAGAACAGCAACTACACTTTTATACATTATATTATTATAGCAATAAAAAGCTCCCTAATGGTAACTAACAAGATTTTTCCCCAGTATCTGATTATGTTATTTTTTTAATTGCGTGATTACATCATTATGTTTAGAGATGGGTTAATTGCTTTATTTGTGTATTTGCAACAGTTGATGGCAGTTAGAGGGCGTGTGGGGTAACCGAGTGCTATTGGTTGATAAGTCAAACTGAAAAAAACCCATATTGTTCACATTTATTGTAGAAGAAATATATCAATAATATTTATATAATATATATAATTTGATCAATAAATACATTCAGAAAAAAACACTATTAGTGAGATGTAGTAGGAAGGTGGGCCAGTGTAATTAAAATTCATGCTATGGCCACAAAAAGCACAAAAAGGTTCCAGTTTTAAATCACAAGTGGTGAAATAATTTAAAAGTAATTACTGTGGACGTTAAATGTGCTGATGTATTACGTCTTCATCCCAGGAGGGTGGCTGGATGAAAGGGCGCCCCCTTGTGGTGAAATCAGCCTCTCCATGTTAAATGCAGGACCAGGCTCTGAAAGCCGTTGTTTCTCATCGGTACCCAGCAGCAGGTTTCCTCCACCTTCATTAACACCACCGCTGCTGGACACTCCTGTGAATTGGCCCTGAGCTGCACCGCTGCCTGCAGCAGTCTGCTTCCCCCTCCTCCTCCTCCTCCCCGGTCCTCCCCCGGTCCTCCTTCGGTCCTCTCCGGAGCACAATGCGCTGATCTCCGCTCGCTCTGTGGAAGGATGATTTCTGTCGTCTCCACTGTGGAGAGCGCTCCCAGAGGTACGGGTACCCCGCCGCCGAGCATCTACCAGCGGATCAGGAAGGTCTTCACCAGGTAAGAGGATGATGATCCGAGGCGAGCTTCCCCACACATCCACTCCACATTCAGTGAGAAGGCTCGGGAGCTCATTCTCCTTTTGTTTCATACACAACCTGTCACAGCAGACCCGTGTTCAGTCTGCTGCTGCTGCACACAGCATGTTGTGCAACAGATGTCAACACAACAGCCATGCAGCATCATCCCTGTGCATGAGCATCTCATCATGTGCGGTGTGTGTTCAGGCGTGTGAGTCAGGGCATTCCTGCAGCCTTTGGTTCTGGAGCAGAGCCTGGACACAGTGTGCTGGTGTGGTTCCTGCTGCCACAGGAGGAGGCTGCCATGGTGAGTTCATCAGCCTGGACTGAGCCTGTGCTGCTGCACAATGGCTGCTGTCCTGTCCCTGTATCTGCTGGAGCCTCAGTCATCTCTGGTTACCTGCCTCACTCTCAGGATTTCTTGCACTCTGGCTTTGCATTTCACATGCCCTCAGATGCATATTCTTGGACGAGTATACACACACACAGACACACACACACTTGTCCCCTACCCTCCTGCCTGCATCCACTGTTCTTTCCCATGTCACTGAGTATGTATGTGTGTGTGTGTGTGTGTGTGTGTGTGTGTGCACGCAGGGTGGTGGTGTCGCTGCCACAGACACAGAGGTATGTTATTGTATTGTAATATTGGAATTATTAAAAGTAGGCACACAGACCAAAAGCAGGATCCCATACAAGCAAAGAATGCAACATGCCAGGCAAGGAATATAAACCCTTTGCAGTAAGTGGACACAAAGAATAAAATGATAGGTAAGATAAGATAAAATATTCCTTTATTAGTCCGGGAACTAGCAAATTTCCAGTGTACAGCAGCAAAGAGGATAGCAGGATAAGAAGGAGCATCACTAAAGTAGCAGTAGATGAATAGTAAATAAGCAATATAAACAAGAGAAGTAGAAAAACAGTTTAACGAGAAGAAATATAGAAGTATTAACAATTTAAACAAGGCTAAACAAATTAATATGAGAAATATATGAAGCATGGGAACAATATACACTATAGACAGGACAGTTGAATGAAAGATTAGATGAAATGAAATATTGCACAGTGAGATATGACCATCATATCAGGTTGACCTCTCAGTCACAGTTTACTGGCAGTAAGGAGGCTGCACCTAAACTCTTGTTGGTCAGATTTGTCCAAACCAAGGGTTCCAGTCATAACTAGTCAGCAAAAAATAGCACTATTAGCTGCTGTTGAGGCCGAAATGATCCACCTTATTTTAGATGAGAGAAGTCAGAGTTCTAAATTTGGTAAATTTGTAAATACTTTTTTAGCCTGTTTATTTTCAGTCTTGACTTGTTCTATCACCTTGCTGCTGTGCTTTGCAAATTTCCCCACTGTGGGACGAATAAAGGTTTATCTTATCTTATCTTATCTTATCTTAAATTTCAGTAGTCAAACCCAAAATACATTTTTGAGGTGCGCTGCCCTTTAACCTCAGCGATACCAAACTAATGGATAATCACCCATTCTTGAGAATTGTGACAAATTGTGACCTACCAATAAATTTTAACGTGTGCTATTGTAGTAATCTTTTTAAATGTATTTTTTATAAATATTTTGTGTGTCTGTGGGAGTTGACAAAATTCCTCAAAGAATCAAAAATCCAGTGAGGAATCCAGTCCTCAACTGCAATTAAATCACTGGCAAGTTGGCCCATTACAAGGTTTAATAGCCAGGACCTCTTTAAAATATATTTTTTTCAGCACAATTGAATAGTAAACCTAAGTTCAGCTCTTGTCTCCAGAGCTTACAGAGAATGGCCAGACTAGTTCAAGCTGACAGTAAATTAAATAAATATAACATTAACATTAAAGGAAACAGGGGTAACAGGATCAACAAACCCAGACAGTGGAAAGATCCACAGGAATTACATTGCCTGGTCTTACAAATCAAATGAGTTACATGTACTCCAGTAAGGGGCTGAGGTGGAATGGGACATTTGTAGCATGAAGGCAACCAACAAACCTTCAGACAATACATGTGGTTTTTAACTTGGACAAGAAATAGATGCGATGTTTCCAGCAAGTAGTTGAATTTATGCCACAAAGGAGACTCTTTTTGACCACTGAATTTGTTTGTATTCTGGACAGACCATGCCATCTTAAATATATCTTTGTCATTTCTGTACAGGAATTTGTCTTTACCTATCAGCTGATCTATACTGTATTTGTCTGTGATAAGCTAATATCAACCGTTATGATGTACAGTATCAGTCGGGCTCTGTTAATTAATATTCTAACGTCTTAATGCTGAACGTGAATGCTCAGTTCCACCATCACCTTCACAGCCATTTACTTAACTTGTGTGGTGTCTCAGTGCAGTCTGTGTCATTTTCTGTTAGATTAGATTGTTGCTGTTCTAATTCTGTGGCTAATACTGAGACTATTTTATTTCTTATGATTATGGCCTAAAAGTCTTCTTAATAAAACACTGATCACCCTTTGTCCACGTGTCCTGTCCTCTGCAGGGACCTGTTGGTGACTCTGGCCCTGGGTCAGGTCCTGTCCTTGTTGATCTGTGCTATCGGTCTGACCAGCAAATACCTGGCTGATGACTTCCACGCTAACACGCCAGTGTTCCAGAGCTTTCTCAACTACATCCTGCTGTTTCTTGTCTACACCACCACACTGGCAGTCAGGCAAGGTACAGACACTGAGGACTGTGTGTTTGTGTGTGTGTAGACTACTGTAAGTATAGAAAAACAAGGAGTGGGCAACACCATCGCTTTGTGAAGGTACTTTGAGTGGTCTAATGAGACTAGAAAAGCACGATATAAATGCAGTCCATTTACCACCAATTTTGATTGCGATCCAATACCAAGTAACACCAGGGCCAGAATCACCAATATGGTTCCTTTTCACTAAATGATTAGCTAAACATGAAGCCTTTCTTTTTTATTATTCTCTGTTAAATCTTATGCAAGTTAAAACACAATACACTTTTAAATTGCAAATTATAAAACATTTATTGTGTAAATTCCGTAAACTAGCAAAGTAATTGATGTGCATGCAGGTTTATACTCAGTAACTCGTTATGTTTCTCAATATTGATTCTATACTTTGTGACTCAATTCAACTTATATCCTAACATACATTATCTCAAGAGTAAGTGTATGATCTTTTTCTGATTATTTATTTATTGCATTTTGTTCAGCCTGTTTTCTATACAGGGGTTTTCTAAATAAACACAGTGAGGAAACATGCTGGGGCCTTGGGGTACTGGTTTCATTTTGCTGGTACAGTCTTCCTCATGCAGCATGCTGTAATGGACTGGGTCATCTTCACCACTTGCTGTGGTGGTTCACACTCCTTAGCTGTATGTTTGTTCCTGTTGTTTTGATTTGCAGTTGATTAAGATTATTGCAGATGCAGATGATGCTTTACTCAAACTTGAAAGCAGTGAAGGACTTTACATACTGTGAAGACAAATCAGAATGTTCCAAGAAGTATAGCTGTGTACACATTGTGTATTCAGTCTCTTCTGATGATGTATATTTAATACACTGATGCTTAAGTATTCTTATTATCTTCCCTGCCTCTCTCTCTCTATCCTACCAGGGGAAGGGAACTTGCTGGCTATTCTGAAGCAGCGCTGGTGGAAATACATGATTCTGGGTTTGATAGACATCGAGGCCAACTATTTGGTCCTTAAAGCTTACCAGTACACTACACTCTCCAGTGTACAGGTTAGTGTGTGTGTGTGTGTTTAGCTCAAAACACAGCTGTGCCCATGTGCAGTCTCACAGAGGTGCTAGCCTCTTAGCCCCTTTTAATTTGTCCCTGAATCTAATGGAGTATAAAACTAAAACACTGACGTACCCCTTTATCTGCCTCTCATTACATAATGCCTATTATCACAGGTTGGATGGATTTCTTTTCCCAAAATGCAATTAATTTCCTCTAAGTAATGTAATAAATTCTTATTGCAAATTCAATATTTTACATTACATTAAGGCTATATGTCAGCAGTGAGGCTCACACCTATTTGGAACGAAGGAATCAACTTATATTCCAGCATCAAAAATGCAAGAAATCAGTAGCACTGAAAATAGCCAGGGCCATAGTATCCCGGCAGGACAGACTGGCCAGGCATAGAGCCCCTGGGGTGGCTTTTAATATGACTGCCCAGCTCAAAAATGAAGTAAGATGATATTGTTGCACACAGTTCAAGTTCTGTATTTGTCCTGTACCCAACAAGACTTCACTTTGAAGCAGTGTTCAGACAAAGCTCCAACAAAACTCATGCAATATGTATAAAAAGAAAATCACATCTGCAAATGAGAAATGAGAAAAAGAGAATCTAAGACATAAGACATAATAATGCAAAAGTTAAAGAACAGGAATAAAATGTGTATATTTATATATATGGCCAAAGAGAAGCAGTTCCAGCCATCGTATTAGAGGTGATATACTGTATGTGTTCAGTAATTTAATATGGCCCGTGATGAAATGGCCCTCAACAGGAAAAACGTTCTGCACCCCTGCTGCAGATAATCCATAGTTCTTGTCCATTGTTCCAGGTTGACTTTCCTGCTACTGTTGTTCAATGGTCAGCAATGTTGTCACTGGTCATTTATTTGATGGTATGCACAAAATAAATAAACCTGCAAAAAACTCCAGAGCTGGAAATAATTAAACCCTAATTAAAGAACTCATCATGTCCACATGCATTTTTCTCTGTATCTCTGTCCTTCCTCACAGCTGTTAGACTGTTTTGTCATCCCAGTGGTACTGCTGCTGTCCTGGTTCTTTCTCTTGGTGAGGTACAAGGCTGTTCACTTTGTGGGGGCAGGCCTGTGTCTGCTGGGTATCGGCTGCATGGTGGGAGCTGACGTCCTACTTGGTCGGCAGCAAGGCTTAGGTGAGTATACACACTTGCAGTACATGGCACTACAAATGTATGTACGATTGCAGTCAACCCATCTAGGCTGAGAGATACAGATAGTTTTAGGTTTGACTCTGAAAAACAAATAAAGCATTCCTGACCATAATGCGGCATATGTATGTACAAACACATATTCAAGCACAGGCTGTTACCAGTTTGTTGAGATTACAGTTTCTTGCTCATTTGCTCAAAGCAGTTTTGCTCATGCTTCTTTCCGTCTCACTTTGTCTCTGTTCTCCCTCGTCTGTCTAGGGGAACAGAAGCTGTTTGGGGATCTTTTGGTTCTGGGAGGAGCAACACTGTACGGGATCTCCAATGTCTGTGAGGAGTACATCGTGAAGAACCTGAGTCGCGTGGAGTTCCTCGGCATGATGGGACTCTTCGGATCCTTCTTCAGCGGCATCCAGCTGTGAGCTTGTGTGGTGGGGAGAGATATACCCCATGAGAACTAGGCAGTGGTGGAAAGTAACTAAGTAACTAACCAACAGTATTCAAGTACTGTACAGTGTTGAGGTACTTGTACTTTACTTGAATATTTCCATTTTATGCTGCTTTACACTTCTACTGCACTGCATTTCAGAGCGAAATATTGTAGTTAATACTCCACTTTATTTATTCAACAGCTTAATTAACAGTAAATTAAAAAAAATTGAATCCTAGATATTTGTTAAACTACCCAACTGGATATGAATAAATTAAATTTGTGCCACATTGACCAACTAAAACATTACACTCCTGCTTACATCAGTAATAATAATCCAAAAATAATATACTACACACAAATATATTATTTTGATAATAACACAGGACTTTAATCCTGGTAACACAAATATCACAAGACAAATAAATGTCCTGAGAATGGACTGAAGATTCCCGGATCATTCCCACAAATATGTAAAAGTGTTGTGGTAATTTCTGACAAGACGCTTAAAATCAGGAGACTGATACAGGAGATGGACGTCCCAGGCGTATCTGTGGCTTTTATTTCTCTTGCAAGAGGACACACCAACCGAGCAACAAAACATGCCGCAGATGGATGTGTGTCGAGTTCTTCTTCAAGGCGTCTTTTATACATACATCTGCAGCACGTGGTGCACAATACATCAAGTCCATTTTCTGGTTAGCATGCAAAAATAGTCTCTTCTGGCGTCTCCTTTTGAGGTCTCACCTTGACCTCCAACTGACCAAAGGAATATGTAGAGCCATAAACTAAACACAGAAGTACACCAAACCATGTCTACCTAGCTCTGCTCTCTGCTTTCAATGAGCTAAATTGAAACAGCAAAATGAAGCGCAAGGATTCTGAAATTTCCATCACAAAAAGCAACACCAAGACCTTGCTGGACTGTTCATCGTCGTAACTACCAGCAAACATAATAACTGAACTGAGTGCTGATGTCATGAACAAGTAGATTGTTGTGTTGTCCTGCACAAATGAAATTCACTGTAAAAAAAAAACAAAACTGCACAAAGCAGGGAGAATGGTTTGATCCAATGTATGCAGACACAAACAGATTTCTACAGATTAGTGTGACAACTTTACTAATAGATACAATAACATTCCTATGTGTGCAGGGAATGTGGAATGCAACTCGTTTCATGCCTGTGTATGTGCTCTGATTCAGGGCCATAATGGAACACAAGGAGCTGCTGAAGGTACCCTGGGACTGGCAGATAGGTGAGCATGCACATACAAACACTGACACACACATGGAACTTGGAGTCAAGTTCATACAAGTTATATTACAAGAAAATGTGATCTACAGCCAAAAGTTGTTTAAAAAAGAACTGTACATGTAATGTACAGCCCCAATTCCAAAAAAGTTGAGAGGCTGTGTAAAATGCTAATAAAAACAGAATTTGATGGTTTGCAAATCATTTAAACCACATATTTAATTGAAAATAGTGCAAAGACAACATATCAAATGTTGAAACTGAAACATTTTATTGTTTCATGAAAAATATCTGTTCATTTTAAATTTGATGCCAGCAACATGTTTCAAAAAATTTGGGACAGGGACAACGAAACACTGGAAAAGTTGTGTAATGCTAAAAAAACACCTGGAGGAACATCTCCCAACTAATTAACATTAACATTAACTAACAGGTTAGTAACATGACTGGGTGTAAAAAGAGCATTCCAGAGAGGCTGAGTCTCTCAGAAGAGATGGGAAGAGGTTCACCACTCTGTGAGAGACTGCGTGAGCAAATAGTTCAACAATTTCAGAATAATGTCCCTCAGTGTAAAATTGCAAAGAATTTGGGGATTTCATCATCTACAGTACATTCTATCATTAAAAGATTCAGACAATCTGGAGAAGTCTCAAGTCTTCAAAAGAGACAAGGCCCAAAACCAATACTGGATGGCCGTGATCTTCGGGCCCTCAGGCAGCACTGCATTAAAAACAGTTTGTCGCTGCATCCACAAAAGCAGGTTAAAACTGTACCATGCAAAGAGGAAACCATGTATAAACATGATTCAGAAATGAACTTCTCTGGACCCGAGCCCATTTAAAGTGGACTGAAGCAAAGTTTAAAACTGTCCTGTGGTCTGACGAATCAGCATTTGACATTCTTTTTGGAAATCATGGACGCCGCGTCCTCTGCCCCAAAGAGGAGAGGGACCACTTGGCTTGTTATCAGCACACAGTTCAGCATCCATGATGGTATTTGGATGCATAAGTGCCCATGGCATGGGTAGCTTACATATCTGAGAATGCACCACAACGCTGAATATATACAGGTTTTGGAGCAGTATATGCTGCCAAGTAGACATCTTTTTCAGGGAAGACCTTGCATATTACAGCAAGACAATGCCAAACCACACTCTGCACATATAAAAACAGCATGGCTGTGTAGTAGTGGAGTTCAGGGTGCTAAACTGGCCTGCCTGCAGTCCCAACTTCTCACCCATTGAAAACATTTAGCGCATCATGAAAAGAAAAATTCAACAAAGGAGACCCCAAACTGTTGAGCAGCTGAAATCCTATATCAGGCAAGAATGGAACATTTCACTTCCTCGGCTCCCAAACGTGTGTTATCCCCGTCCCAACTTTTTTGAAAGATGTTGCTGGCATCAATTTTAAAATGAGCATATACTTTTCATAGAAGAATATAATTTTTCAGTTTCAACATTTGATATGTTGTCTTTGCATTATTTTCAATTAAATATAGAGGTTAAATGATTTAAAAACCATCGAATTATGTTTTTATTAACATTTTACACAGCACCCCAACTTTTTTGGAAATCATTTGCTCCCTTTGTGTGTTTGCAGGTCTTTTCTATGTTGGTTTCAGTGCCTTCATGTTCAGTCTGTACAGCTTCATGCCAGTGGTGATAAAGAGAACCAGTGCCACCTCAGTCAATCTCTCTCTGCTCACAGCTGACCTGTACAGTCTCTTCTGTGGCCTCTTCCTCTTTCACTACCAGGTAATACTGCCAGGAAGCAATAGTTTGGTGATGTGCAGTTCATGTGCATGTTGCACTGGGGGTAATGTAGGAGCTAGATTTTGACAAGGAAGATAAGATAAGATAGGATAAACCTTTATTCGTCCCGCAGTGGGCAAATTCACTTTTTTTTTTGAAGATAAGAAAGAAGAATGTGTGGAATAAAAAGATGGTATCTCAGGTTCTGCTGCATGCATTTTGATCTTTTTTAACTGTCTGATGATGTTATAGTGTGCAGTGACAAATCTGTTCAGTTTTGATGTTGATGTTGCAGTAACAGACTAACAGTAACTGGCTAAAAACTAAAAGACTGACAGTCTCAATAATGTTATACTGAATAATAGGTAAAGTCACTGCTGAGTAACTACAGTTGTCAAAAAAGACATAAAAGTCTAATAATGAGTCTGAGTAAAGTCGATTTACAAATGCCACCCTGTTTGCATTTCAAAATGGGACTGTGTCTGTCTTAGGATGTCCACTCTTTTACAGAAGACACTGGTTTATACTAGGCCCAAAAGCCATTTCAAAATACACATCTGGTAGGTTGGGTTTGATTTGGTTTTGCCACAACATGCATGCCTTGTTTTTTTAAGGAGAGCGACTGGACTGAGTTTGATACAGCTGGTAGCTTTTCTGCTGATCCATAAACAATCTAAAGTTTACATTTGAACATCAGCTGCAATACATGCTAAAGGCAGATCATTGCTGTGTACACTGAAGAGGAGTGGAGTAGATCACTACCATCACCACTAAGCATATGACATGGTCTCCATGTTATTAATCCTTACACAGTTATGTATACTTACAAGTTAGGGTTTCAAACCAGCATAAATAAGCAGTGTAGAAATGCTGCTTTTAGGTATAAGTCTGTCTGTCTCTGTGTTGCAGTTCTCGGGCCTCTATCTGTTGTCATTCTTCGTTATTATCTTGGGCCTGGTCCTTTACTCCTCCTCATCTACTTACGTGGCCCAGGACCCGCGAGTCTACAAGCAGTTCAGGAACACAGGCAGCCAGCCAACCACTGACCGGCCCCCGCTCAGTCCTGGAGTCCTGGAGCCCTCCGTCACCTACACCAGCCTGGGCCCTGAGGCGGGGGATGAACTTCCTGTACGTGTAGCCTAAGATGATGTGGCAGAGAGTTTAGTCTGTCAACCTGGTGGATCAGTGGGCCAGCTGTAGCCTCCAGGTTCTGCTCAAAGTTGTATACAGAGAAATAGTGCAGACTGTATCCAGTCTGCTGAGTAGGGCAGCTGGGTGATCACCCAGGTAGGTCTAGGTTTTCATTTTATGGTCTGTATTGACGGACGGAATCGCCATCCACTGACCAAATTAAGACAAATTTATGTACCTAAATATATAGGCCTACCTGAAAAATGACAGACCAGAATGTAATTAAAACAAATAGCAAAATAAGTGAAAATGTTGAGCTCACTGTGATAAAAGACAGTCATCATACAGTAGTGACTGAAAATTATCATTCATGTAAATAGATGGTATCGTCATTTTATTTAATCTCCTGCTTTCTTTTTATATATCTGTCAAGAATGTTTATATCTGTTTGTGCTTTATAGCCGTGAAAGTGCTAAAGTTGTATTAATGTCATTTCTACAGTCAGATGATACTTAAATTGTAGTGGGAGAAGTGGGCAATACAAGTCTCCCCACAGTCAATTGAATTAATTTACCAACTTTGTTTCACAATAAGCTGGTATGTATATTGCATCAGGGCCATCGCTACCAATTGAGGCTACCAAGGCTTTGTCCTCTGTGTTTTTTTCACATGGTGGATATTTTATAGACTGGCAAAATACATTTAGACTTAATATATTTAAGTTTGACTATTTTTACAACAATCCCCCCTCCAAAAAAACAGTGTTCAGCATCGTGTATTTACCCTCCAGAATGTCATTGTGACATTCTAAGTGTGAAGAAAGCTTTAAAACAGCATTAGACCTTCATCTTGAGAAAAAGAATTAACAAAAAATAAATGAATTAACTGATGAAAGATCTAAAATTAAAAACTAATAAGTAAAACCCCCAAAACAAACAAACAAAAACAAAAAAAACAATATTGAAAATTACAGACTTTATTTTTGGTGTCTGGTCAGATGATGGGGTGGAGTTTCATTTGGGGGAGTGGCACTCATGACTTTTGATTCCTGGCTACAGTTCCCCTGTATTAGTTCTTCCTGTAAAGTGCAAAATGATTGGTCAAAATTTAGTCAAGGCTGGGTGCACACAGTATGTTAGACTGGGCAGGATTTACATACGAGTTTGTTAGATTTGATCCTTCTCAAGCTGGGAGAAGGTTATTCGTGCTGTAATCACACTATGTTTAGATTACTTTTAATTCCAAGTATTCCCACCTAAACAAAAATCACCCACTTCAGGTCTTTCAGTGCTGCAGCTACTTGTGCCAACAAAAACACTGTATAATCCATGTTACAATATCTCTCTATTGTCCACCAGTCAGATGCAAAATAGATTTTAAAAGAGTACTCCAGTGGTTTAGTGGTTTACTTTCATGAAGTTATGAAATTCAGGGAATTTTTTTTTTTTAAAAAAAGGTCAAGAAGGTTACAAATACAGATGTTTAGTAGGGGTCAAACTTCATTACTAAATGATTTATCCTCCACTTCAGATAATGCAACTTGATAGTGAAGTGGAAGGAGCTATTTTGGGCATTTGGGGTAGAAGTCCCATTCATTTTTCCTATAGACAGTGTGATTTACACTTGGAGCACTTCTGCTGCTTGAATGGGCATGAAATGAAAATGAAATGAATACTTCTACTACATATTCTACTACAGCTTTGTTAAAAAATCAAACAAGCTTGTATAAATAAAAACTTCGAAGTAGGCGTTAACTATTAACTACTCCCAATTTGCATCTCGGCAAGAAACATCTAATCACAGAGCTTAAAATCATGATGTGTGATGGAGGAGATGGAGGATTGTGATGTTGAGAAATCTAAAAAGACAATCTGCAGTTTATATAAATTAACTTTTCAATTCTGTGTTATGATTGTGCCATCGCACTGATTTGTAACTAACTGCCTCATCTGCACTGAAATGGTGGCCAGGACTTGTGTATTGTTGTATTTAGACCCATTTGCCATGCTAAATGTCCTTGATTTCTCAGACTCAAAGTTAAAATAATTAAAACTGGTGACCATATCATAAACTGGGATTGTAACATTATCCGGGATAGTACCATGTTTCTGAGTTACGTAACATTCAGAATATTGTTTAAAGACTAGAATGAGGAATTAATTAGAATGAGGAAAAACACTTCCAAAAGCAGTTGCCCCTCTCAACTCTATTCAAACTTTCCTGGCTGGTAAACACCCAAGTCTTCCCAACCTCCACACCTCCTCCTTCTTTTTTGTGGTCTCCAATCCCAAGCTGAAATAACCCTGATGACATCACTATGATGTTATTTCCTCAGACTTGACGAAGTACTCCAGAGCCACAGAAAAAAATGAAAGAGTACAACTGAGACTGAATAGAGCCAAACATGACAAGGAATGACTGGGAATAACTGGAAATTCGTGCCAGCTGAAAAGAAGGTTGTAGTAATTAATCATTTTCTTATTGTTTTTCCATTTGACTTTGGACAGCCTAATTTTACAACACAATCTGAACATTGCTGTGAACAGAACCACATATGGTCAGATGTATTAGCATAGAATGGCCTTAGTGGTTGTTTTAATGAGACAAAGTTGGTAAAACTTTGTCTGGTTCGTACTGCTCAGTGTGAACACCGGTGCACTGAGAAGATGAGAAACACAAGATTGGTGAATAGTGTGTCATAAAGTGTTTTCCAAGCCTAGAGAAAAACAAGCCAAGATCATTCATTATTTGGCTTAATGTATTGTTTGTTTGTTCTTACTATTTTAGTCCTAATTGAAATATTGTTGAAACAGAATATTAAAGCAATATATTTCCCTGTTGCACTTTGTTTTACAGCATAATCTGACTGGACTGAAGATAAAGCTGTATAGTTGCTTTGGTCTGGTTCTTTGTTCACTTTATGACTATATATTATTTCTTGCTTGGATTATTTACAAAGGACTTTCATTATTCACTTTTCATTGGCTTTTGTATCCTGTTTGATGTAGTGCATTGGAGTTGCTGTTAACAATGTACTTACAATGATGTTACTTAGAGTAAAATAAAGCATCTTTGGCAGAAGGTACTTCAATGTAGGCCTATGTGTTGGAATTTAAATTGAACACTTGAACCAAAGGAAGAATAGCAGTAAACTGAGTTTAAAGTGAGCCTGTGTAGCCTAACTGAACCAAGGCTACACGGGCTCAGCTGGCATGAATAAGTGGAAAAATATGACAGTGGCAAATTGAACCTCTTCAGACTGATTCTGTTGCTTTAAAAACATCAACATTCTCAGCAACATTATCTGGCAGCAGCATACGATACTCGCCAAAACATCCTATTTAAGTTAACGTAAATGTTGCAATACGTTGTTGGTTGAATTGGAGTTGGTTATTGAGGCTATATGGCAAAGTAAAACTCGATGGCTCACAAGCTCAAACTTGATTATTTTTATTAATATTATTGCTAAAACAGGCATTTCAAGTTTATTAGTCTCCAGAAAATGATTAATTGTGATCAGCTGTAGACTGAAATGTTGCCATATAATGTTACACCTGTATTTCAGGAGGAACTGTAACCGGTACCAGCTTGGTAGCTTTGATCCAGGTGGGCTAGTTCAGCCCACCTCTGCTCTACCTCTTCTCCCATATGTAAAATAGCCGGGAGTTAGGCGGCATCATGCACTGCCAAGATGGCAAGGGCAGATCCAGCAACAATGGGCTTCACAATCTCTCTTCAGAAACCTATGGATGATGTCACAGAGACTACATCCATGTTTTATACAGTCTATGGTTCATACCCCACTTGACTGACTTGGCAGGTCCACTGAACCAACTGCAGCATTACTTTGTCACAACTTGTTGATAATGATGTAGCCAATAAAAATGATCAAAACCAAAGTGGTACTGAATGACATCTGCACCAACCAGGTAATCTTACAAGCTTTTACAAAACAACAACATAAGTAGGCCTACATTAAACAGGAGAGGTAGCACCACAAGCAGTGCATTCACAGGAGTGACTGTGAAACAGTGAGTCAACTGTGGTGAAGGAAGATGGAGATGGGGTCATTACCAAGAAGTAAAAAGGGACATGTATGCCTCAGACAGCAAAACAGTCAGTGTGACACTGCAACAAGTGGTGAAGGGTATACAACCCTGATTCCAAAAAGCTGGGATGCTAAACATGATTATAAACAGAATGCAATAACTTGCAAATCATTTTCAACCTATATTCAACTGAATTTAATACAAAGACACATGCAGAATGTGGCTTGGCATTGTCTTTCTGAAATAAGGAGGGATTTTCCTGTAAAATCTGTCATCTGGATGGCTGCATATGTTGCTCCAAAACCTGTGTGTACATTTTAGCATTCATGGTGCCTTCATAGATGTGCAAGTTATCCATGTCATGGGCACTAACACACCCCCACACCATCACAGATGAATTATAGATGCATCTAAATGTACTTCACTTTACTTGACCTTACAATGATGTAGGGGATCTACTTAATGGGCAGTTTGGCTATTGATAATAATTAACAATGATCAGAGATAGTTATTAATTATGTTAAATAATAAGATCTGACATACATCAGATCACCTCGGGGCACCACCCTTAAAAAGGGAAAATGAGAGCCGATTAGTTGATTCAGTCTCATAAAATGAACGATTTCTGAGTTCTTGGCAGAGTAGAGGTTGGCATTATTCACTCTTGTACCACATTAAAGACACGGCATGTATATTTACAAGCATTTATTAAAAATAATAAAAGCAAAACATGTAACTAGTCTAACATGTACTTTATACAAGTGTGTGTGTGTGTGTGTGTGTGTGTGTGAGAAACAAGATGGCCAGTCAGGCCGAGAAAGGTGTCAAACTGCATGGCCTAAACAAAAGGGAGGCTATACACAAGATGGCCGACCCCAAAGATGGCGAGTGTGTTCTTTGTTAAAGCCAATGTGTCTTGTTGGGATGTGTGTAGGATAGAGGGTGCCAGGTTAGTAAAGAGAAGGTTAGCATGCAAACCCTGTGTCGTGTGAAGCACAACTAACATCAATTTACAGTTTGGCTAACTAATCCTAGCATCATCACAACAATGAAGCTATGAAGCTCAGTAAGGTTATTGAATCAACATATGTTCATTCAGTCCAACAGCCGTGTGTAGCTTAGCTTGACTAAACCTATCTCCAGTGCATCCAGAAAGTATTCACAGCGCTTCACTTTTTCCACGTTTTGTTATGTTACAGCCGTATTCCAAAATGGATTAAATGCCTTTTTTTCCTCAAAATTCTACACACAACACCCCATAATGGCAAAAGTTGTGAAAAAGTTTTTTTTAGATTTTTGCAAATTTATTAAAAATAAAAGAAACTGAGAAATTACATGTACATAAGTATTCACAGCCTTTGCCATGAAGTTCAAAATTGAGCTCAGGTGCATCCTGTTTCCACTGATCATCCTTGAGATGTTTCTGCAGCTTGATTGGAGTCCACCTGTGGCAAATTCAGTTGATTGGACATGAAGTCAAAGGAATTGTCTGTAGACCTCTGAGACAGGATTGTCTCCAGGCACAAATCTGGGGAAGGTTACAGAAAAATTTCTGCTGCTTTGAAGGTCCCAATGAGGTCCCACAGTAGCCTCCATCATCTGTAAGTGGAAGCAGTTCAGAACTACCAGGACTCTTCCTAGAGCCGGCCGGCCATCTAAACTGAGCGATCGGGGGAGAAGGGCCTTAGTCAGGGAGGTGACCAAGAACCCGATGGTCACTCGGTCAGAGCTCCAGAGTTCCTCTGTGGAGAGAGGAGAACCTTCCAGAAGGACAACCATCTCTGCAGCAATCCACCAATCAGGCCTGTATAGTAGAGTGGTCAGACAGAAACCACTCCTTAGTAAAAGGCACATGGCAGCCTGCCTGGAGTTCGCCAAAAGGCACCTGAAGGACTCTCAGACCATGAGAAACAAAATTCTCTGGTCTGATGAGACAAAGATTGAACTCTTTGGTGTGAATGCCAGGCGTCACGTTTGGAAGGAACCAGGCACCGCTCATCACCAGGCCAATACCATCCCTACAGTGAAGCATGGTGGTGGCAGCATCATGCTGTGGGGATGTTTTTCAGCGGCAGGAACTGGGAGACTAGTCAGGATAGAGAGAAAGATGAGTACAGCAATGTACAGAGACATCCTGGATGAAAACCTGCTCCAGAGCAGGTGACCTCGGGCTGGGGCAACGGTTCATCTTTCAGCAGGACAATGACCCTAAGCACACAGCCAAGATATCAAGGGAGTGGCTTCAGAACAACTCTGTGAATGTCCTTGAGTGGCCCAGCCAGAGCCCAGACTTGAATCCGATTGAACATCTCTGGAGAGATCTGACAATGGCTGTGCACTGACATTTTCCATCCAACCTGATGGAGCTTGAGAGGTGCTGCAAAGAGGAATGGGCAAAACTGCCCAAAGATAGGTGTGCCAAGCTTGTGGCATCATATTCAAAAAGACTTGAGGCTGTAATTGCTGCCAAAGGTGCATCAACAAAGTATTGAGCAAAGGCTGTGAATACTTATGTACATGTGATTTCTCAGTTTTTTTTATTTTTAATAAATTTGCAAACATCTAAAAAAATCTTTTTTCACATTGTCATTATGGGGTGTTGTGTGTAGAATTTTGAGGAAAAAATTGCATTTAATCCATTTTGGAATAAGGCTGTAACGTAACAAAACGTGGAAAAAGTGAAGCGCTGTGAATACTTTCTGGATGCACTGTACATACGGGACTCTCTTTCTACTTACCTTTGCTCTCTGTGGGAGATGCACTAAAAACTATTTCCAAACATTCCTGTCTCTAAATGTGCTGCAAGTGAGTCCTATCACAAACATTACAATGTGTGTATAGCCCAGACATTGAACTGCTTGTCATGAGGCTATATCCATACTATTAGCCAAGAGAGTTCTTCTTTGTCATTGTCTTGATTGTTAACATTCCTCCCTGTGCCACAAGACACTTTCGACTAATCATACAGTCAGTCACTGGTACAAATCTCTAGTCCAGCAGCAGCCTGTGAAAGTAGGACTGATTCTCTGATGGTCTTCTTTGAAACTACAGACTAGAACATGCTGTGCAATCCACATGGAGAGGACTTGACGACATGGACATGGGCTGTTTAACAGGGTACATCAATTTCTGTGTGGATAATGTTGTTCCAACTGAGACTACATGCTGTTTTCCCAACAACAACCCCTGGGTCACCAAAAACACAAAGGCCCTCATGAATAAGAAGGAGAGGGTCTTTAGAAAGAGACAGGGAGGAGGTCAAACCAGTCCAGAGAGAACTCAAGGTGAGGATTCACCAGGGCAAGGACAGCTACAGGAGGATGCTGGGAAAAAAAAACTCCAGCAAAACAATGTGAATGATGTGTGGAGTGTCAAGAGAGGTGAGATCTCTCCCAAGCTTAAAACAGTAAAAAGGCCTTGGTAGCCTAACCAAGGTGGCCAGGCATCCCCACTGAAGGACTTGAGAGGCTCTCTCCCTGTTGCTAGAAACATAAAATAAAAATCCAACTAGACAGATGGCGATAATGTAACACGCAGAGCCAGTAACCAAGATAAGTATAAAGAGTGATTATATGCAAGTTGCACCTAACATGATTGATTGTATGAATGGATGATTTGCAAATGAGATTTTGAATATTCAATTTTTCAATTCAATTTTATTTGTATAGCGCCAAAACACAACAAAAATTATCTCAAGGCACTTAACATACAGAGCAGGTCTAGACCATACTCTTTATAATATTACTTATAGAGACCCAACAGTTTCCATCATGAGCAGCACTTGATGCGACAGTGGCGAGGAAAAACTTCCTTTTAACAGGCAGAAACCTCGGGACAGAACCAAGCTCAGTGATGGACAGCCATCTGCCGCGACTGGTTGGGTTGAGAGACAGACAGAGAGACGGAAGTCCCCCAGCAGTCTAGGCCTATAGCTGGATAACTAAGGGATGGCACAGGGCTCACCTGGACCAACTAACTATAAGCTTTGTCAAAGAGGAAGGTTTTAAGCCTACTCTTAACTATGGAAAGGGTGTCTGCCTCCCAGACCCAGACTGGGATCTGATTCCACAGGAGAGGAGCTTGATAACTGAAGGCTCTGGCTCTAAATCTACCTTTGGAGATTCTGGGAATCAAAAGAAACCCTGCATTCTGGGAGCGTAGTGCTCTATTGGGAAAATAGGGTACAATGAGCTCTTGAAGATATGATGGTGCTCGACCATTAAGAGCTTTATAGGTTAGTAGAAGGATTTTAAATTCAATTCTTGATTTGACAGGGAGCCAGTACAAAGAAGCCAAAATGGGTGAAATATGATCTCTTTTCCTTGTTCTTGTCAATACACATGCAGCAGCATTCTAGATCAACTGGAGAGTCTTTAACAACTTTTTGGGGCAGCCTGATAATAGAGCAGTAGTCCAGCCTAGAAGTAACAAATGCATGGACTAATTTTTTCTGCATCTTTTTGGGACAGGATATGCCTGATTAAATGCTATGTTCTGGAGGTGAAAAAAGGCAGTCCGAGAAATTTGCTTTATATGTGCGTTAAAGGACATATCCTCATCCAAGATAACTCCTAGATTCCTTACAGTAGTGCTGGAGGTACAATAACTTCAGTTTTGTCTGAGTTTAACAGTAAGAAATTGCAGGTCATACCGGTTTTTACTTTGTTGAGGCATGCCTGAAGTTTAGCTAATTGCTTGGTTTCATCTGGCTTAATTGACAGATATAATTGGGTATCGTCTGCATAGCAATGAAAGGTGATGGAGTGTTTCCTGATAATGTTCCCTATGGGAAGCATATATAAGGTGAACAGGATTGGTCCAAGCGCAGAGCCTTGTGGAACACCGTAGTTAACTTTAGAGTGTATTGAGGATTCATCGTTGACAAGTACAAACTGAGATCGGTCTGATAAATAGGACCTAAACCAGCTTAGCACAGTTCATTTAATGCCAATTAAATTTTCCAGTCTCTGCAACAGGATTTGATGATCAACGGTGTCAAATGTGGCACTAAGATCTAACAAGACGAGTACAGAGACAAGTCCTCTGTCAGATGCAATAAGGTCATTTGTTACTTTCACCAGAGCTGTTTCTGTGCTATGATGAACTCTAAATCCTGATTGAAAGTCCTCAAACAGACTATTGTTCTGTAGATGGTCAGACAGCTGTTTGGTGACTGCTTTCTCAAGGATCGTCGAGAGAAAGGGAAGATTAGATATAGGTCTATAGTTTGCCAATACCTCAGGATCCAGAGTAGACTTTTTAAGGAGAGGTTTTATCACAGCTACTATAAAAGACTGTTACATAGCCTGTTAATAAAGACAGATTGATCATGTCGACTAAAGAAGTGCTAATAACAGGTTAGACTTCTTTAAGTAGCCTGGTTATGCATTACATTTGATAATCAGTGTTTAATCACATAAATATGAGGAGGAATTTAATGATTCTTGAAACAATGGGAAAAGTATAAAAATGTTAACACTTTAAAATGTCAAAAAGTTAAAGACTCTAAAAGGGGAAGCAAATCACGAGTTGTGCATGAGTGTATGAGCTGGACAGTAAGTGATACCATTTGGAAAGTCTGGAGGAGAAAATGGGAAGTTACATACTTGAGTAGATGCACACACAGTTACACACAAACTGGCCTAAAGTGACTGTAACGCACACACATTAACACACAGAAAATTCTAGAACTAGCTATGTCAATCGTATCGACGATGTATAGTATAAAAAGGTGAGCGTTAGAGCTATAATCATTCTTTCTCCGAGTAAGATCTTCAAGCAAGTTTGGAATGCCCTCATACACAGACCACTTCAGAGGACAGAAACTGCCAGACTCTGCTCACCAAAAGAGCAGGTCAAGAGCATCAGAAAAGAACTTTGACAAAATCCACAGCTGTAAAATAAGAAGATCGAGCGTCAGGAGAATTAACCATTTGCCAACCAACTGTGGATTACAAGACTGGACTGTCAGAGTTCTTTGGCTCTCACTGTTAACATGGACTGAGAATTATGAAAGACATCGAGATTTTGGACAAAATCACAACTTTCAACAACTTCGTCAGACAGACAGCAAATGGAGGGTTGCTCAGCCGGGCGACCTTTCACTTTTCACTTTCACTGTTTCAACTCATTTGATCAGGTTTTTACAGATATTTTCAGAATTATATTTTCACATTACCAGCAAAGTAACAATTTTTAATCATTATTATCCAATCATTGAAATCACAATTATAATTGAGTTGTAAGCTTTGCCCTGCTTAATTCAGCAATAAAAATACTAACTATAATTAAAGTCTAAATTGTGGACATTGGCCTTATCAATTCTTAAGGACTGTGGTCTTAAAGGTACAGTGTGTTTAACATCTTTGATAGTTCCTATAGGTTACTCTAGCCAATAAAATTAATAGACCCTTGGGATTTACTGTCCAAATCACTAAAATCTATCCTAGGGAGGCTGATTCCAGTGACTCCTGCATTGAGTGCTGTTGACAAAACCACCTGCAGCTTAACACTGACAAGACAAAGGAGTTGGTAGTGGGTGTCAGCTGGTGGAAAACACCGCCTGCATCCCTTTCCATCCAGGGTTGGATGTGGAAATGGTATAGGACTACAAGTACCTGGGAGTACACCCGAACAACAAACTGGACTGGGTTAAGTGTCTGTGAAGGTTCTCAGTCATCCAGGTCATGGTATTCAAGTGCAGGTCTGCCCACTATGAGAAGGTGGCGCATCCTCGTTGTGTCTCAGCTCCTGCCATCAGAGTTGACAAAAGAGTTTGTTCGTTGGCTATTGCACCATTTGCACCATGTCCAAATAGTGCAAAATTACGGTTTTACTAGTATAACACTGCACTGCATTACACATGTACTGTATATATGTACAGAAAAAAATCTCCCACTTACTTTATTTTGTCGGTTTTTGCTTTTATGGCAGTTACAATGGTCACTGTGACAGATTATGCAATAATATAGTCTGAAATTCTTGCCTTGTCTTGGCCAAGAGACATGATAGACTACAAGTTGCTCCCCAACCAATCATTGCTTGCCCTCTTTCAACATGTGTCATGTCACCGGGAAGGAGGTGCTTGGTACCAACTTCCAGTAACAACAATGCAAACAAAAAATGCTTGTGTATATGATACTGGTTGTCTCGTGTTCAGAAAAGCCTAAAAAAAAGAAAAGCAATGGTGACCTTTCTGCTGTTTTACAGTTCCCCCTTGCAGCTTCAACAAGACTATTCTCTTTTTTGGTTCACCATGTTTACAATGGTGCATGGAAGAGTATTC
This sequence comes from Holacanthus passer, assembly GCA_025331565.1. Lineage (NCBI taxonomy): Eukaryota > Metazoa > Chordata > Actinopteri > Pomacanthidae > Holacanthus > Holacanthus passer. Next base: position 2,590,270 of record JAFREQ010000041.1, on the reverse strand, counting down.
TGTGCTCCTATAGGTCAATGTTTAAAACACATCATGGAAGGCAAAAAAATCTAATATGCTAGGTCAGGACATTGTGTGCCATCCCAGATACAGCAGCATTTGTCATTCACTATGACACACTCCAAAAAGTGATTGATCGTCATTCCCAACATCCATGTTTTGGCCTACTCTCTAGAACCACACATGAAGATATTTGTTTGCAGCAACTAGATATGATTTGTAAGATCTTGACTGTCATTATATAACATGTGTTGGCTGCTTCATATAATTTATGCTGCACAGGACATTGCCCTGCCTTGTATCGTATTAAATCTTGACCTGGAAAAGGCCTTTGACAGGCTAGAGTGGGATTTCCTATGGGAAGCCCTGAAATGCTAACTAGGTTCCTTAGTCACTGCAAGTCAGGATTGATGTTTTACCATATATACATTTCTTCTTCTCCATGATTCTCTACGCTTCAAACAGATTATTGGACCAAAATACATTCCCTGATATCTAAATTAGCTACCCACTCTCCAAGCTATGCTATTAATTAACTGAGCCAGGTATTTGACATGCATATCTTGGCAGCCCAACTGGTAACTGACTTAGCCTATAGCCTAACCAGCTAAAAAGCTCAATAATGCAGAATTGGGTAATACTCTGTGTCTTAGTTTCAGTAACTAATGGCTGCAGGGAAGTGTAAGGAAACTATGGCCATGTTTATTAATCTTTGGCTTTCATCAGTGAAATCAATCCATCTCGCAGATAACTACAGTGTACTACTGTAGTGTGATTTATCTATTTAATTGTACATGTGCTGTAGCCAAAACTGCAGTTAAACAAACAAATCCTTAACAAGCATGTTTCAAAATATATACTGTATATAATAGTTAAACAGTTAAAATATTTCTTTTTATAAATAACAAAATTGTCATCACAAAGTCATACAGTGAAAAATTTAGACAAAATTATTTTGGCTCTTACACAGTATACTCTATGTCAGACGTACTTATAAGGCACATGTTTTCTATAGCTCTTCATTCCTCTGATTTTTGCCAATCCTGGGCCAGACCAGCATTTAGTGTCTTTTGTCCTTCGATCCAGAAAAGCCTGTCAGAGGGGCTGGGGACATCAGCATCTGATGACAGCCAAACCCATCTTTAGACATATCTTTTCATGACATTTGCACAAGTAGTGTGAGTGTGAGAGTTTTTTTTTCTTTTTTCTGAGAGTAACAGACCAATGAAAACTTAGCCAACTGACTCTTTTCATCCACTAAAGGTTTAATTGACTATTAGGGGGCAGCCTCTGGAGGAAGTTATACCCAATAGCAGAAAATGTGCTCAGGTCTTATGGGGTCATCAGTGTGCTGTTTACCAGCATCGCCATTGAAGAGGTAAGCAGTCAGAAGTTCCAAACCTTCAATACCATTCTTAAGGTCTCTACTGGTCCACCCTAAAGGAGAGAACCCTCCTTGAGAGGGAGAAACAGGTATCATCTACTGTCTGTGAACACCATCATCAAAACCACTCACAGAGTCCACAGGGAAGAGGTCAAAGGTCATCAACAAGACGTTTCAGATATATGTTCAGCACTGACACCTGAGCTATCACTTGAGCTATTTCACTGTAGAGGACTAAGAGATAATCTGAAAGCTCCAGTGTAAACTGACCTTTAAGCCTAGATTATTGAAGCAGTTTTTATTTCTTTGTAAAGCACATTACTCTGTAAATATTTCCCATTGTGCTATTGTATTTATAGAAGTTACATTTTTCTGTATGTGGGTTAAGATCGAGAGGAGAATGCTGCAGTCTTCCTCTGGATGGCAGCAAAACGCGTGTCTGCGTCTATACTACCTGAATTAGTGTTAGACGAAGAAGTCAGGGTGCGCGTCATCCATCTTCTGGGATCCATCAGCTTGTGATCTAACGTTACACTAGAAAGGGATAAACACCATCCATTATGGGAGCCGTGTTGGGACTGTGCTCCATGGCGAGCTGGGTAAGTAACACACACCTTTATGTCGACAGTGAATGCAGTTTGTGTGTTATTGCCGCTATTAGCTGCTTCGACAGACACAATGCTATCATGACTGCGCAATAACACAAAGCAGCAGCAGGCCGCCGAGGTGATGAGCTGTGGCGCAGGCAGACGTTTGTAAACACAAGATAGCTAGTTAGCATTCACTTACTGTCCATGTCTAATCATACAACACAGGCTACAGTTAATCAGTAATCAGTAAATGTGATAATAGATAAGTGTCTTGTGTATTTACAGAAGCAAACTGTACGACTACATGACAGCAGCGTTTGTTGGGAAGCCAGCTGACCTAAATAACTAAATAACATGTAGAGCCTCGCTTCGGTTCTGTTGTTGATGACGTAGTCTAGCGAAATCTGCATGTATGGTCCAGCACTTTGAAGTGGATTTGCTGCTTCAGTGTTTATGAACACGCAGCTGTCGATGTCAACAAAGCAGCCAGGGGTCTGACCTTAGCTGTTGCGACACTGCAGCCATGTAAACAGAGTCACACATCAGCTGCAGTCAGCAGGCTGAGTTGCGACATGTTAAAGCCAGACTGGCAGGCATACAGCAAGAGATCCACCCAGACGGAGCGTAAACAGCAAGTGCGCCCCCCGTAATGCAGATGACTTAATCCATCCTCCTTGCCAAGAAAGTTGGTAAAATAAAGAACCCACCATTTCATTTTTCTTTTTTAACAATTGCTTTCCAGTGATTTGCATTTGTGTTTGTTTTTTTTGACTTTTCAGTTTGTTTTACTCTTTTCGTGTTTCATTATGTGTTAATAGTAATAGTAATAATAGTAATAGTGTAAATATTTTTTTGACTATTTGTTTTATTCTCGTGTTTTAAATGTGTTTTGTCTTATTGTAAAGCACTTGTAAAGCAAATGTAAAGCACATACACACACACACACACACACACACACACACATATGCAGTGCAGTGAGACAGAAAAACACAATATGGACACAAACCCTAAGGCTGCTGGTTCAAAATATACAGTTATAAGAATGTAGCACAAGCAGAGCACAAAACACCTTTGAATGTATACCCAATTCTCTGTCAAAATCTCCACTGTCCATGGCTCTGAAACAACCGTGGCCTTGACCAGCTTGAAGATGTATCCTCTAGGAGGGCACGTTGGAATTATCTAACATCACTTCACTCCAAAGATAATACAAACGTGATCACTCTAATACTGCTAGGGACAATTCTTTGATATTGGTAGGGACATGGCCCTACCGACAAGTCAACATATGCAGGCCTGCATAATGAGGTATTATGGACATACAAGTAGGTGTGTGTGTGTGTGTGTGGTCTGTCTGTCTACATAACTCTCCTTGATTGATTTCTAGACTGTTTATGTTCTATCTATCTATCTATCTATCTATCTATCTATCTATCTAGTAATAAGAGGAATGATTACGTAATTAATACTTATACTGATTTGTGTATGCAGATCCCGTGCCTGTGTGGCAGTGCCCCCTGCCTGCTGTGTCGATGCTGCCCCAGTGGAAATAACTCCACTGTAACGCGCCTCATCTATGCCTTCTTCCTGTTGCTGGGAGTGGGTGTTGCCTGTATTATGTTGATGCCTGGCATGGAGGGGCAGCTTAAGAAGGTATGCAGGGTTCCACTTATAACTTACATGCAATATAGCAAATTGTGAGTGAATTATTACAGTAAAGGAGAGAACAACATAAACTTGTGACTTCTCACATTTTTGATACTGCTATTAGAGCTGAGAACCACCAGTGCTGGAACCCTATTCTATTTGCATTTGCTAAATGTGTTGGTTTGTAATTGCTTTTATTGTGAAGGAGCATTTTTTGTGGGTAAGCTGAAAAAAAATGGAAGAGACATTAATTTATTTTTTATATATACGTTCATTTATAAACCTGTGTTCATGTAGCTTTGTCTTAGAGGTTCAGGGTATGTCTGTAAAGTGCAAAACTGGTCACATACTCGTAAATGACTTCAAAAAGTAAATCACCTCTATCTTAACTGAACAGTATAATAAAGGCAAATATGTTTTGTTTTTTTTAGAACTCCCTAACAATGCATTGCACATTAAAAAACCATTGCATATTGCACATGCATATTGTCCTCTTGTGCTGGTGTTCCTGATATAGGACACATTTGTTGCCCACAGGGGCTCTCTGCCACAATGTTGATTATAACATGCCATAATTACAGCAATAACCATTACTCTTCTGTGATGGTACATTTGGTGAGAAAAGCTTCTGCACAGAAGCTCTCATAGTGGGTGAAGGACACTCTGTCCTATGCTGCATGTCAGCTCTCTGATTTAAAGATGATTTTGCTTAACAGAATTTCTTACTGCAGCGTTATAGTCTCTGTTCTGTTTGCTGCCGTAGATTCCAGGTTTCTGTGAAGGAGGGATAGGTTCATCTATTCCTGGTGTGGAGGGTCATGTGAACTGTGATGTGCTGGTTGGCTACAAGGCTGTGTATCGCGTTTGCTTCGGCATGGCCATGTTCTTCCTTCTCTTCTCTCTGCTAATGATCAAAGTCAAGAGCAGCCAGGATCCCCGAGCTGCACTTCACAATGGGTGGGTCAGAATCGATTCACAACCTTCTCTTGTCTGCTAGGACACAAACTCAGGCTTGGTTGACACTTTATGGACTTATCACCTGCATTATAGAAACTGATGATGCCTCCTTTATTTTGTTTTAACCCTTTTATGCAGTCCACATGACAAACATGAGTATCAGTATTTATATTTATCATATTTTATTTGGAAAAGTCAGCAAATTTGATCTGATGTTATATTTATGTCTATGCAACTGTGTGCACTCAACTACGCAACTTCTGAACCCAGAGGTTTATCATTGATCACGCCTTTTCTACCACCATCCAATGGACACGTAGGGAGTGGAAGGTCACCTCCACTTCGAAACATCTGATCTATGTCTGTAACTGTGATTATTTTTGATTTTCAATTATTTTCATTGATTAATCTGACAAGTTATTCTTTTGAATAATCAATTGTCAGTCTATAAAATTTGAAAAAATCTTAAAGTGCCAATCACCAAGTTGACATCTTTTGAAGTACCTTGAATTGAATCTAGCACACACATAATAATATTAATTTAAAAAATGTGTTAATTAAATGTAATAAAATTCTTATGTCTCTGTTCCAGGTTTTGGTTCTTTAAGTTTGCTGCAGCTGCTGCAATAACAATTGGATCATTTTTCATTTCAGAAGGTCCCTTTACTACTGGTAACTATTCTTGTCCATTCTTGTCCATTGTCCATTGTTGTCTTTCACAGGATGTTCTCTTTTCCAAAAGAAATGCAATGTAGCTGGGAAGTATCTGTACTTTTGTGACAGTAGATCAAAACTGTGTAAACCAAGTCTTACAGGAATTAGCCTGCATATGACATCAGATTTTATAATGCCCCACACGTACCTTTGAAGAAAACAAGATATGCAATCCACAAATATAAAGATGGACTGCATTTATATCCACTTTTCTAGTCTACGGACTACATGGTTGTTGCTGGAAATTGTTGATGTGTATATCTGACATATACTGTACATATAAATTTTTGTCCTCATTATGGTTTTTAATTCAGTTTAAGGTGGCAGTAAGAAGGTCCTTAAATGTTTTAGATTCTGGTTGTATAAAAAAAAAGATGTGACAGTGAAGTAAAAATCCTTCTGTATGTCTTCCACAGTGTGGTTCTATGTTGGAATGGCTGGAGCTTTCTGCTTCATTCTCATCCAGCTGGTTTTACTGATTGACTTTGCCCATTCCTGGAATGAATCCTGGGTGGAGAAGATGGAAGAGGGCAATTCTCGTTGCTGGTATGCAGGTATGGTGACAGTATTATTATGAGGCTACACATATGGATCAAAACTTGACTAATGACAGCCTTAAAAGAGCTGTTTTATGGGACAGTGATGGATATAAACAATACCTAAATGTTTTGACAGCTCTCATGGAGACAACAAAGGGCTTGAAGTAAAAAAAAAAAAAGCGGGACTGTCTTAAAAGTGATTTCTGCTGTGTGACATCATGCAAAATGAGACATCACAAGAAAATCATATAGTTCGTATTTATTCAAGGCTATTTATTCTTGTCAGGAAGAGAACACCTCTATGACTTTCCATTAAAACCCATGCTAATAAAATTAAAGACAAAAATTGTAATATATTCATGCATACACATAACATATCAAATCAGAATGTTTCATAGTTATCAGGTAAAGGGCTTCCAATAAACAGCCTGTTTAATAGTGTTGAATTCTATCAGTAGGCCTATAAGCCTATCCTGTTATTTGGCAGGCATATGTGTAATGAAGTGGTGTTGTGTGTTCACAGCTCTGCTGTCGGTCACCACAGTGAACTACTTGCTGTCTCTGGTGTCTCTGGTCATGTTCTATGTCTACTACACCCACTCTGATGGTTGCACTGAGAACAAGGTCTTCATTAGTATCAACATGCTCCTCTGCATCGCTGCCTCCATCATGTCCATCCTGCCTCAGATCCAGGTTTACTCCAGTTTTGTTCTGTATTCATGTTTGAGCAGGGATGTCTGTGACTGAGCTCGAGACAGGGAAATATGCCTTGGGTTATCAGATGAGGATTATCAGTTAATGAATATTTATCAGCTGTACTCAACATAAGCATAATTTTGGTACGCAAGTGGTTCAAAATCAGATTGAGCTATTGGGCAGTGTGAGACAAATATTTTCATGTGCCAACAAGATGATTTAGAAATAATGTGCAGGAAGATTGACAGAATGCAGACACATATGATAACAGCATGCAGAATGCATCACAGAGAGGTATAACTGAAAGAAATGGGATCATCATGGATGAAACAGAAACTATAGAGAAGCTTAGTGCTTTTGTTTGCTAGATTTGGTCTTAGATTTATTTTCCACCAATGCCTTCTCTGTGTGAAGGAGTCCCAGCCCAGGTCTGGCCTGCTGCAGTCCTCCCTGGTTACCCTGTACACCATGTACCTGACTTGGTCTGCCATGACCAATGAGCCTGGTAAGATAACGTTCACACTATATATGCATATAGCTTATATGCATTCCCATTTTCCAATTGTATCAGCAGTCTGAGCTACCTACACCTAGCTTTGTTTGTAATAAGTTGATGTATCTCTTTACATTTATAGTTTTGCAAATGCACTAGTATGTTTTATTCTATGTGTACTGTCTGGCCCACATCAAAGACAAATTTCCATTTCCTTGCTGTCACAGCGATGCTGTCTGCAATCTTTGTCCTGTACATGCATACATGTAAAAAGCCGATTAGAAACATGGTCACCTGTATACATGACTAAGAAATGGCTTTCTCCTGGTTTCTGTTCTCCCCACGTCAGTTACAGAAACAGTCTTTTTTCTTATATGCAACATTTAAGAAGTTATATTACTGTAATAATAAGCTGAAACAATGGCCAGACGTCTGAAAATAAGACTTAGTTGTAACAAATTGGAATTATATTTTAAAAAGTTAAATGAAGTGAAGTGTAGTGACCACACAGCAACTGACTCTGATTATGATATATCATGACATAATATATGATTTTACAGGAAGATGCCTCATTTTTTGTCATGCTCCTAGCCATCTGTCATTATGTATGAGATTTCGTTCCACTGCTTGATTAATGATGCACCACCTGTAATGATAAATATACTGTTGGATGCAATATATGTGGCCTACAGGAAGCTCCCATCAATCATGAATTGAAACCAGCAGTAAGTTTAACTCTTTTCTTGTCTCTCACAGACAGGAAATGTAACCCAAGCCTTCTTGGTATTATTGGGCTGAACAGCACTAGTCCTGCAGGTCAGGACCATGTGGTTCAGTGGTGGGATGCCCAGGGGATTGTGGGATTGATACTTTTCCTCATGTGTGTCCTCTACTCCAGGTGAGGAAGTCTTTTTTAATTATCTCTGCAGTTATCAACTTGTAAAGAAACTCATAGTTGTGTAAAAAGATCAGTGACCAACCTGCAGGCTGAAAATTGCTCTTTGCCTCTTGTGTTGTTTGATAAGGCACTTGATAGCACCATGTTCAGTATGTTCTCTCTTTTCCATCAGTATTCGGAATTCGTCCAACGCCCAGGTGAACAAGCTGACTTTGACCAGTGACGAGTCAGCTCTTATCGAGGATGGGCCTCAGACTGACAGCTTTGAGGAAGGCAATGGTCTCAACAGAGCTGTGGACAATGAGAAGGACGGCGTCACTTACTCCTACTCTTTCTTCCACTTCATGCTGTTCTTGGCATCACTTTACATCATGATGACACTCACCAACTGGTACAGGTATGCTTCACGCTGCAGAGGAGCTGCTGTGGTTCCATCACTACAATGTTGCAAACAACTGTTTCTAAAATTGTAAATTTCCCCTTTGTGGGACTAATAAAGGAATATTTTGAAATTGATTTGTAATTTATAAACCTTATTGCTTTTAGCCCTAATTTCCACAACAAGACCCAGTCCAGAATCTTGGCTATGTATTTCATAGCCCTGTCCCACACAGTGCGGGCTCCTGTCTCCTGACCCCAAACCCCCCATGCTTATTCACTCCCGCCCCCTAAATTCATTCTCTGTCCCTCATTTCTGTCGAGCTTTTACTGCCTCAAACACATTTTTAATATGAGTGAACACAATGGCCTCTCCGTAGAGCAGTGGTTCCTAAACATTTTCTGCTGGGGCCCCCCTTAGGACGATAAAAATATTTTTGGGCCCCCTACCTACATGCACCCGCATGAACACACTCTCAGACACGACCTTTGCTCTCAAACTCCTTTAGAATTTTTTTGAAACATTTTCTGTAATAATTAATACAGAACTGCAACTTTAGTTTCTGACATCTCACTGAAAAAAATTAGAACACGTCACTTTTAAGAGTGGAAGTATTCAAAGTGACAAATAGATTCTCTCAAAATTGCCTCTCTGCACAGAAATAGCAAGTTACCAACTCTTTGGGAATAAACAAATAGATATGCATATTTTCTTGTTGATACAAAATGCTGCTGCCAGGTTTTTAACATGCTCTAAGAGAAATGACCAAATTACACCAATCCTTGCTTCCTTGAGTTTTAGAATTTATTTTCAAATTTTACTACTCCTTTTTAAGGCCTACATTCTCCCTATGAGCCACATCACTACTTGAGATCCTCTGACAGGGCCCTACTCATGGTTCCAAAATCTCAGTCACCACAGACCTTTGTTGTCTGGGCCCTTGGAGATCTCAGTCAGGCGAACTAAATCTGTCAGCTGATGTGTTCCACCATTGTCTGTTCTCTCTGCAGCCCTGACTCCAACTATGAGGCCATGACCAGCAAATGGCCGTCAGTGTGGGTGAAGATCTCCTCCAGTTGGATCTGCATCGCCCTGTACGTGTGGACACTGGTGGCTCCGCTGGTCCTGGTGAACAGAGACTTTGACTGAAACACATATTGTCCCACAGCTCATAGACACATTAATGCTCTGCCTCACCTATGTTATGTTTCAGCAAACTAAGTAAAATAGTGGGTAGCTAACCCTAAGTCAGTTACTGCTGGAGGAGCCGGGGCTGTGCTCGGATTGGCTGGAATGTTTCAGGACTGTTTTGTTTGGTGGCTGTGGCTTGTCTGTGTAGTTTGTTGGAGCTTCCTTGCTTCAGGGGTTGTGAAGAGAGAGCCAACAAGACTGTTCAAATGTGTCATGTCCCAGCTCTGACTGCAGCCCAGTCTCTTCTTGCGTAATGTCATTGTGAATCCTCAGCAGCCTGTTGTAGTGGTTCCCCATGCTGTTGCCATTGTAAATATCCTGTGTATTTCATGTAGATGGTTTTGTTTTCTTTCTATAAAGACAGAGCTGCATGCTTTTCCTTTAAAACTTGATGTGACATTAACAGTAGCTGTATCTTGAGCTTTTATGCAGATGATGATGGCTTTGATCAGTTCCCCTGTGGGCGGCAGCAGTTCTCTCTGACTGTAGTATTACATATGGAAATGCTGTTACATGTAAAATAATGGAAAAACTGGTTTGATTCTGCTGTTTTCAATTGAATTTGAGTTGTATATGAGCAGGACTCCCACTGTGGCACTGAGAGATGAGAGCAGGAGCGTGACTCATTGTTGTTCACTATCTAGTACCATCACCAGGCATGAGCAGTGCTGTGTAGCGTTGTGCATGTGGTATTATAGTTAATTGCTATCATGTGTTAAAGCTCTACTAGCTGTGTGTTTACTCACTTGCACACTCCTGAGCATACACAACGAAGGCATTCCTGTTTTTGTTGCTTCTAAATTTGTGTTGAATTTTGACTTTAAATGTAAAATTGAAATTGTTTGAAAACCTCTAGATAAGTTATTTGGTAGTGTTTAGCATTAGCATGTAGTTTCTCACAGACTTAGCAGACATTGTGGCTAGGCATTTGCTTGATTGTCTCACCTGTGCTTTTATTCTAATATGATTTTTCTCTTGACATGTAAAAGTATATTGTAACTCGTTTAATAAAACTGAAGAAAGCCAACCTGTTTTGTTTCTTGCCTCTTTTCTTGCTGGGCCATGTACTGTAGCTGTGAGGCCTATAGTTTCTTAGTGGTATGTTCTGGCGGAAGGACCAGTGACTGTACAGCTGATATTATGACCCTTGCCACAGTTTAACAGTTTCTGTTGAAGTACAGTTCACCAGTGAGATCCATCAGGTTCCAGATAACTTAATTCCCTCAGCAAAAGTTTTAATGAGAAATCTTTGCCTTGTGTCCTGTGGATTATTGTCATTGATTATGCCTAATGTATTTAATGTGTTCTATTCACCTGTACTGCATAAAAAATGAAAATAATCAGTAATACTGAAACTACAAAAGGAAATCAGAGCTCAATTTCACTTATTTCATAATTTCAGATCTTGTAATATTTTTTATTCTCAGAATTTCTATGCTGGGATTTACCTATGAAATCTGGGTTGGTAGGTTTAGTCATTTTACAATTGGTGTGATTACAGGACTACAGGACTGTTTAAGTGTACAAACTGTCACATGTTATGAGATGCAGACACCCAGGAGAAACACATCAATCTTTAGAAATACATCATCAGTGACATCATACAACAGCAAATGTGGTGATGTGGTGATCACAAAGACAATAAAATCATTCCCCAACCAGAAAGCCTGAATGAATGGAGAGGTGAAGGCCCTATCCAGAGTCAAAAAAGCTGCCTTTTGGTCAAACAGACCCCAGACAGGTCGGATTGGTAGTCACACCTTCTCCTCTCTGATTCCTGTGAATCAGCATCACAGAGAACTTGCCATGGAAAGCTCAGAAACAGTCATAATTCTAAACAATATTTAAGAATGAAAAATTTCAATGCCAAGTACTTCTAAGAAGTTTCTTCTAAACTTTTACAGAGGAGCAATAGAAAGCATTCTGACTAGAAACATGACGGGTTGGCATGCACAGCGCAGTCCAGGACAGGAGGTCTGTGCAGAGGGGGATTACAACTGCCCGGATCATTATTGGTACCCATGTGCCAAGCGTCAGTGATAGCGTTGAGTGTGATCGGTGCCTTCACAGAGCCCAAAGGATATTCAAAAACCCAGCCCAGCAATAGCTGCTGCAGTCTGGCGAGACAGAAGAATCTGCTGCCGTACAACCAGACTACAAGGCAGCTTATTTCCACAGTTTCCTTTTCCTGGTGTAGCATGATATGTGGTGTCAAATGTAAAAATACAGCTACAGTTTTCTAGCCAATATATTTTCAGAACCCAGAACAGAGTAGTTTCAAGAGGGAAGCCACAACATCTGCTTTGTCATCACTGGGTTCTTCCAGCATATAAAGAAGGATCCTAATGCAAGGGTTTTCTTTCAGTAGTGGAAGAACCTATGAAAACATCCACAAAAACTCATAGACCAAGCTACAATTTGAAATAATAGTCCATGTAAGCTTTTCAAAACGTGTAATTGAAGGAATAATACATTTGTTCCATCAATACTTTAAGTTAATATGCACATTATGCTACACTACTTTCACTCTGCAGGGGTTAAGTGTCTTGCTTAAGGGCGCACGGATAGGACTTGGCATCCTATCATTGATGTAGCAGCCCTCTGGTTACCAATTCCAACCATGCTGGTTCCCACCCATGTCCTGCTCGGGATGGCCACCTTTTGGCTGCTAGAGAAGTGTTTGATTGTGCCATGCAATGACAATACAATTTGAATTCATTTGGTTTAAAAATGACTCCACTAACCTAGGGTTTCTACTGATCCTGTACAAATTTTGGGTAAACAACATAAAATAATTATTTTAAACAATTTCGACAATTTGACTTGGTAATTTTATTTTATAAAAATAGTTTAAGGAAAACCAGGGGATTGAGGGCTTCACAGGGTAAGGTATGCATTTCCCTTTTCCAGACCCGAGGCCTATACTATGAAGCACATTTAACCTACTCAGATTTAACGCTTGTTTAACTCGTTACCAAGGAAAGTCAGGGTTGACAAACTGTGATTGCCTCAGCTGGTGTTACTACAGCTGTGATTAAGATGTTGTTTTGTTGAGTCTGTGTTAACTCAATTTGGAGTTTGTGCACGTTCGCATAAAAGGGGTGTTCGGCAGCGCAGGCAGAGTTTTTACATGATGGCTCGTCCTCCTTTTTTTCCCCCCGGAAGAATGCACATTGAGTTTTTGAAGTTTAAAGAAACCCTTACGACTAAATGAACACCGTGGCGGGCAACAAAACCAGGGAGGCTTGTTGGCAGCGCACTGCTGACAGTAAATTCATTAGTACAGTGTTCTGGTCGTATGTTCTCTATTTTGTCTAATGGACTCTTTTTTTATTTGTAATATGATTGAGATGTAAGGACACATAAACAGTCTATCTAAATATGTGAAAACAATGAGGACAATTCAGTTATAGCCTACACATGGCTCCATCTGTGAAACTGAGCTGTTACTCACTGTTAATGGATTAAGATCTGCTCCTAAAGCTCCTCGGCTGTAGACCGACCTGTATGAATGTAAAGCTGCTGTGTTAAGAACTTTATTCTAACGATCATTTCAGCTGCAACCCCACCTGACCAAGTCAGGGCGAAATATTAAAAATATTCTATCAAGCAGTGTGTATTAATAGTTCTTGTCATTAACACTGAGTTCAGATGTGTTGTGTAGCCTATACTTATACACTGTCTGTTCAACAGTGGGGCCTTACTCTGGCCACTGGCTGCGGAGACGTGTGGCCCTAGAAGCCGGCAAAGATACTGAAATTGATATCCCATTTTGGCTTCTTTGCACTGGCTCCCTGTCAAATTGAGAATTGAAAAATCCTTCTGCTAACCTATAAAGCTCTTAATGGCCAAGCACCATCATATCTTCAAGAGCTCATTGTACCCTATTATCCTAATAGAGCACTACGCTCCCAGAATGCAGGGTTTCTTTTGGTTCCCAGAGTCTCCAAAGTGGATTTGGAGCCAGAGCCTTCAGTTATCAAGCTCCCATTCTGGCTTTCCACATTTAAGAGTAGGCTTAAAACCTTCCTCTTCGACAAGGTTTATAGTTAGGGTAGGCCCAGGTGAGCCCTGAGCCATCCCTTAGTTATGCTGCTATAGGCCTAGATTGCTGGGGGACCTCTGCAGAGTCTGTACCCATGTTTACAAGCCTCACACTGCCCACGTCTCTGTTTAACACTGCTATCATCACATTTGTGGATTGTAGTATTGCATGTTCTGTTCCTCGCTCCCCCTGCCCCATCCCTTTCTCTCAACCCAACCGGTTAACAGATGGCTGTCCACCTTGAGCCTGGTTCTGTTCCAAGGTTTCTGTCTTTTAAAAGGAAGTTTTTCCTTGCCGTTGTCTCCAAGTGCTTGCTCATGATGGGAACTGTTGGGTCTCTATAAGTAATATTATAAAGAGTATGGTCTAGACCTGCTCTGTATGTTAAGTGCCTTGAGATAACTTGTGTTGTAAATAAAATTGAATTGAATTGAAAATGTATTGCAGGACTGTTGTATTAGACTAGTTTTGTCTAGGTATACCTACTGGACACTGAGTGTATATAAGGCTGCAGATACACACACAAAACGTGGTAGTAGGATGAGTTGGATTGGCGTTGCACATGGCAAATACAAAGAAATTGTTTCAGTCTTCTGAGTGTGTTAAGAAGCAATCAAACGCCTAATGAATGACAAATGAGCACATTTGCTTTATTGTAACTGCAAGGTTTGCAACAATGATGGCAGCATGTGGGATGGGAGCAGGGCACAGAGAAGTCATTTGTCTGGGTAATCGTGCACAGCAGACTATAAACAGCATCTGAGGTCTAAAGTATGGCTCTACCAGAGGAAATGGAGAAAGGATGCAGGCACTTCTATATCAGAGAAGATAGACAGGAGAGGAGTTTCCCTTTATCAACACATGAACATACTGAGGCTACATAACACCACAAGCTCTACATTAAGAAACAGTGAAATCCTGATTCTGCAGCAATCCCCAATCTCAGTTTTCTCTCATTACTCTGTTGTTTCCAACAAGTGTCAAATAGTGCTGACTTACTGAACAGGCAGCTTGGAGGAGACATGGGGATTTAAGGAACTGGATATTGTAACAAAATCAGGGAGCGTTTGTTGATGTTTTGAGCTGCTTTTCTTTTTCATTCTTGACAACTGGGACAACAGGTCTTGTTCCTGTTCAAGTACGTTGCCATGCATGTCCAATTATATGACTAATTGTTGACACTGCTAATTAATTACTGTATAACCCCCATGATGTATCACATCAGATGAACTATAAATTCTTCAGGTGCAAGCTAAAATGACATTGAAGCTGAAGCATGTTTTTCCTGTTCCCCCATTTTTGCTTTAAGTGTGACTCTTGATTAAATGTGAACAAGATTTCTCAAAGATGCCTAAATTCCACTCACTCCTTGCAACTTGCAGTCGCAGAGCTGGACAGCAGCATCACCTGCCAGACTCATACAGCAAGTACAGTAATGATTTAATGACATTTTACTCCCCGAGAGAGACCAGAGCTTTTAAACAGCACTTAGTAGTTTTCCAAAGGGGAAGTTTGTTCAGTTATCCTGGAGAGGGCACTGTTTTCATGACATGAACTTTGGTTCACGATAAAGCTTTTCATGAGCTTTAAACTGTGAGATTTAGTTGCATTGTATGTGTGTGTGTGTGTATATATATATATGTATATTAAATCAAACTACTGTTTCCAAGGTGAACTTCGCGAACTCAGATATGATGCGGTTTTGTGTTCTCAGATGGGCACAGAACACATTATTTATATTTCAACAACCCCAAGCCAGTTCCACCAGATATGTTACATTTGTATCTAAACATCCAATACACACACATGCAGACACATTTTCAGGTGACTGTCTACTGCACAACCTACTCTAATATCTATTTCATCACCTGCCCTGCCACACCACTCTGTGTGAAGTGAAGCCTGTGAGATTGGTTTACCAGGCTAAACAAACCAACACTGATGTGGAAAATTGTGGACTTATGACTGATGCTTGTTTAACAGGTTAATGTACAATCTTAAGTTAAGATCGTGTTTTGTCCCAGTTCTCTAGAATGTTGCCTTCGTTAAGTGAATAACAAAATTCACAGTCCCAAGTCTGAACTCAAAGATGCCCCAGGTGAAAACAATATTATCTGCAGGAATGTTGTCTAATGAAGAGTCTCAGCTCTGTAGACAGAAACGTAGCAAAGGATACACAAAAATCAGAATAAATAGATTTTCAGAAGTACATACAAGGGTTCAGTCTGTCTCAATACAGGTCAGGTGGGGAAACCTCCGCACTGATGTTACAAGACCAGATGTGACGCAATGCTTTACTGATGGTGGAAATACTGAAGAGCAGATGAGACCAAAGGCTTCTGTCTTAAGACCCAACGGCAGAAACAAAGCTGTGCTAATGGTGAAGCTATGTGGTGGAAACCAAGGTCCTGGTGTCCTGTGCTTACACTAGCCACAATTTGTGCCTCTCATGTCATTTTTACATTTGAGACCCTTGCATTGAAGAAAACATTCAAATCCTAAAAACAAAAATGATGATACTCTTATCATCAAAAAAAGTTTCACTTTCAGACACATGGCAGTAAAATGTGTTTACTATATTGCACCCGCAACCTTTTCTGCAGCCTCTTCTTCTATTTAAAGGCTTATGGCAGAGTCCATATGTCTTAGCTATTTAAAATTATTCTCAAAATAAGTCAGGCTACTCAAAAATATCATTAATCATTAAAGTCAATGATAGTATACGTTACCTTACCATACCTTTTGCCTGTATGTCCATAGGTTTTAAGCACACAGCACATATGTATATATGAGTAGGTAGTGGAGAGGTGTCAGTGTTCCAGGGAGAAGAATCATGTTAATAGCACATTTTGAGCCTTAGTAATGCAAAAAACCCCCTACTATGTAGAACAAACACAAAACTATTTTTCATGGTTTCATGGGTACCACAATTTCCATCTTGATTTGGTACTAATAGGAATTTGAAAAAGGAACTATACGTACAGACAACAATCACCTGGATTACTGTTAGATACGGAGGAAAAGTTCAATCTGATGGTTATGAGGAAAGATCTGCCTGGAGCATTAGTTTCTATGATTTCTCAGAGGTTTATGGATGTGTATTCTTAATGCACATTTACAGATATAGTGCATGTATATGTGTAAGATGTGTGTGCTCTTTGTTTAGAATTACAACTTTAAGAAAAGGTGGTGCAATTATTAGGTTTGAAAGGTTAATAGGTTACCAGTGTTTGTTTAAACTATTCTTATAATTATTGTTAATTATTGGAAAAAAAGTGGCTTATTTCTGTAACTCAAATGTCAAATCTTCAATGCAAAAGTCTCACATGTAAAAAATGAGTATGTGGTACAAACTGCAGCTATGCCACCAGCCTGGTGCTTTCTTCAGTTCTGTCTGTGGTGAAACAACACTGTGAGAGGCATCACTGTCACACCAGTTCCGTTCCTGCTCACACTCTGTCCAGCTGAGTGGAGTTGGCCTCCAGTCCAGCAGGACTTAGTTCACACAGGTAGAAAAGCGTCTCTTCGCTGGCCTCCGCCTCTGTCAGAGGTTCCAGGCGTATCAGGGAGCTGCGAGCTGGCTGCTTCAACTCCAGACTGGTGTCAAGCAGCTCTGAGGGCAGCTCAGCTTCCACAGAAGGACTAGAGCTGGAAGAGGGCTGGAGGTGGGTGTTGGATGAGCCAGTACTGCTGGTACTGATGCCCAGATCCACCTCTGGAGGAGGGGTGCAGCCATCAAGGAAGGCCAGCAGGGGGCAGGAAGTGTACTGGATCAACTGCTTATCTGAACACATGACACAGAGGGAGTCCAGTAAAAAATCAACAACCCACACAATAACCACAAAAATCACTATCTTATTGAATGTAATAATGTCCTTAAAATGTGCACTATTCATCATTTGTTATTTGAAGAACAGCTATAAACAGTACTATCCACCACCATCATCAAAACACCAAAGATTTTCCATATATATATGTTCTGGAAGAATGCTGGTTATCCCTAGGTTATCCCACTCGAGTGGCACACATTCATAGAATCTATGACAATAGAATCCTTACAGTTTGGTGATAATCTACTGTGCTGACTGCCTGACATTTGCAGACTTAATATTAGCCAACTATTAATAACAACTATTAATAATCTAAATCATTTCAGGTATGGGGAAAGTGGTAAGCATCTGTGCTCAATGGACACAGTCATGTCTATTATTTATTTGTCTATTATTATTATTTATTATCATGTCTAACTATTTTTGAATTTTTCCCTGCCATCTGTTGCCACCTTTTCCTGTAATTTTGTTTCTGTTTAGATAACATTGTATTAGGGCTGCAACTAACAATTACCTAACCCATTAACCAGTGATGACTTTTCCAAGTGATCCATCAGTCTATAGTGTAAATAGTGAAAATTGCCCGTCCCAGTTTCACAGAGCTAAAGGTGATCTATGTCCTGTCACGTGTGATGAAAACTCAAAGAGCAAACAAATCTTTACATTGCAGATGCAGGAACAAGAGGATACTTGAAATAATTGCTTGAGAAATAACTTCAATTTATCAAAATGCTTAAATTCATGTTTATCAACTAATTGCTTAATCAAGTAATCATTTCAGCACTCCATCATAATGATGTTATTTAGGATTTGCTCTGTTAATTAAAAACTGCCTACTTGTCTAAACAGGATTTAATGAAGTACATCACAGCATGTGGCAAAAATGGTCTCGGTACAGTTCAGGTGAGTGTAGGCAGTAATGTAAGTGTGTGAGCATCCTCCACTCACCTGTGTTGTCTTCCTCTGTCCTGCCTCTATTTAACTGCACAGTGTTCTCTTTGGAGGACACACTCTCCTGAAAACACATGGAGATGAAAAGATGCATACAAAAAATTAGCTGTAGTCTTACAAACAATATTGACAAATCCATAGTTATTGATCACTGTAATCAATCCATATTGACTGTAGAGAGATACCATGATTCAAATGTAACAGAGTGAGGAATCTACAGTCCTTGGTCTGTGTAAAAAGTTCAGCTGAGACGGATATGAGGCTTTAGTCTAAGTTACACAAATCAAGTGGGTGTCCGGCAAAGTTACTATCTTTTTACAACAAAATCACCCATACACATATATGACCTACAGTATGCTGTATACTCATACACTGCTCTATTTCTTTTTTTTTATCCTGTGTGCTTTATTCCATTTAATCTTGCCATATTGTACTTTTCCTTTACAACTGCTTTAACACTGTAATAGCACTGTATGGATGAATGAGGTCAGGCTACCTTAGGCTAATTTCTATGTGTAAGCAGAGTAGGCATGCTATCCTATCTCAACAGTGTTGTGCTTTGATTACTCTACTGTAGCTGTATGAACTGCTCTGTCTGTCTGTGCTCTAAAATCATGCTTCTAGAAAAACATTCACCGTCTGTGATTCTGAGGAACTGACAGGTATTGATATTAACACTTCATATTTCCCACTGTCAAAATACTATCTGCTACCAAACTACCATTACAGCAGTGTGAAAACTATCATATTGTCAATAGCGGGTTTTTCAGCTTATTCACAGTGAGGAAATCAAATCGATTAGACGTGTACATTTTGGCTAAGTGTGTATGTGATAGCATTTTACCTCTAGCGCATCAAAATCAATACCAAATTGTTTTCCATAAAGCATGGCCTGGAAGTCCTCCAGACTGCAGTCAATACTGTCCAGATAGTCCATCAGCTCCACCCTGACAAGAAACACACACACAGACATACTGCTGTAAAAATTCAATTCAATTTATTTATATAGCTCCAAATCAAAACAGAAGTCATCTCAAGGCACTTTTCATATAGAGCAGGTCTAGACCGGACTCTTTATAATATTTAGAGACCCAACAATACCCATCATGGGCAAGCACTTGGCGACAGTGGCGAGGAAAAACTTCCTTAATAATAACAAGTAACTTTTCTTCTTGTTATTATAAACACTTTTATTTAAAATATTTAAGCATCAAAAAAGCATCCCACACATGAAAGGTCTGACTGACTTGTTTCCTTTGCTCCAGAATAACTAATGGAAGTGCTACTACGACAGTTGTCAGCTGGAGAGACCATCAGATCACATGTATACAGCCACAATATAACCAGCTGTAAGAGTTGAGCTAATCCTAACCAGCTGCTGAAAAATATTGTTAGATTTGCACAGACCATTCTGCCATTAAACATGAATCTTTAAATATGTATTTTATATATATATATATATATAGAACATTATAATTAAGGTTTGCACTTACTTGCCCAGCAGGTTGATGTTCTGTGATATTGCTCCATTCTCATTTAGTATGGAGTCCATCATCTTGACAGGGTCCTCCAAACTCAGGCCTGAGGATTTATTGAGCTGCAATGCGCTGCTGGTTGGTCCACTGCTGTCTAATGTTTTGTGGCTTTTCTGGCTGTCATCTGCTGCTGCTGGTGCTGACATACCAGCCTCCGTCTGTTTGATGTCAGCTGTGCAGGTGGTGCTCACCTCCGTCTCAGCTGGCAGCACTGCACAACTGTCCAGTTCTACTTCCACGATTTCAACATCACTAAGGGAGGACATTTTTAAATAGCATGTCATTAAAAAAGACACTGCTGCCAAGTTAATATACTGGCAGTTCCCAATGACAGCTCATTCAAGTTATGTTGTAAAGGAGATTCCATCACACTGTCCTTGCATTTTAGAAACCTACTGAACCAGTACATCCAACAAACCTGTCTCTGCAGAAGTTCTTCTACTTCTTTGTCTCATTCTCTGATGCCAAATTGTAGGTTATATGCACTGATTCAATAAATATGTCGAATGCACAGAACAGAAGGAATATACTGAGGTCATAGGATCTGCATAAGAAATACTGGATGTGCAAGTCCTTTTCCCAGTGTATTCAAATATAAATGCAATGCATATGTAAAATTTAGAATTCAGATTTATTCTAAAAGAGGACCAACTAGGAGTTAAACTGAATTGACAGTCACATAGTGAAAACCATTATCTGCAAATGTAGTGATTCTGAAGTGTATTTTTTCTGATAAACTGAAAGATTAAGCATTCCTTAATGGGCTGAGAAAATTCCACTACTTCTTAAGATAAAGTATTTTAAAACACCTCTTGGATCAGCTGGAAAATGCATTGTCACAAAGCTATAAACAGGGTTGGTTTTCTGAACATTTTTATGTGATCTAACAGAAAATGTTATCATACAGAATATAATGCATTGCTGTAGATTAAACTACCTAATACTGTAAAAAGTAGTTAAAATTAGTTAAACCATAAACAGATATAGGAGTAAAAATCACATGAATGCAGAAGTAATATTAGTCCAACACCTGTTTCAATCTCTATATCTACAGAACATGACATGCAAAAAGTCAGGTGAAGGACTTTAGTTTTGCAGTGGCCTTTCTCTCTCTCTCTCTCTCTCTCTCTGAACAAGGGTAAACAAAAATCATGTCATCAGTAGCAGGTCAGCAAGGTGGCAGCCATGCACATCTTATCTTAGAGGTAGGCAGTGTATCCCAGCCAAAGGTAAATGGTCTTACCCCTGGTCGTAGGCTCTGGGTGAACCCTCTGTGATCTCAGCTGTCACTTCAGTATCATTCTCAGTCAGATCACAGATGATAACGTCATCTGATATATCTGAGCCCTTCACACCATTCAGACTGTTGACAGATGACTACACAGTATACACACAGCCAGAATCAGAACTATTCCCATTCAACACATCACATATTCAACATTATCTCTTTAAAAACAAAAAGGGAATACACTGAATCATAAGTGTTTGTTAATACTTCTCATGTTTATGTCACTAGGTACTGCTTTTTACTGACCTGCTCCACACACACTTTCTCATCATAGATCTGATGAATGTATTTGGGCTTCTTTCCATTGCTGTTCATAAGAACTGGCCTGTCATAAAGATGGAAACACGTCAACATTTACATTTCATACAGGCCAGAGTTCACATTTTGAGAATGCTGTAACAATTAGACGACTTACTATGTAGTTTTTCCAAGACAAAAATAAGACAATGACAATTAAAATAACTGATTAATCATGTAAGTCCTTCAAAAATGTGTAATGCTTGCTGGTTACAGCTTTAACCATGAAAATTTTATTTCTTTTGTTCATCTTATTCTAAATCAATTATCAACCATTTAATCAAAAACATAATACACTAATCAATAACAGACTGATAAGTGATAAAGAAAATTATTAGTTGCAGCTTCATTATTTACACAGCAATGTATAAAATCATGAAATATCATGAAAAAAGTTACATTGTGAGACACCTAAAATAGTTAGTGCATTTCAATGGAAATGTAGCTATAACATGTTAATATGAAACAGGCTGTTATTCGTCCACATCATATGGGCTGCAAAACTTATACCACAATGTCAGACATTACATATAAATCTACACATAAATAAAAGCTGTCTTATGTTGATAACTTTTGTTGTGATTTGGCACGATACAAATCAAACTGAATTGAATTTTTCAATTGTCAATATGACAGGAAATTTGGAGTGAAATACTGTAATTTTTATTGTTTTTTGTGTTTATTGGGGCGAGTAATTTAGTAACAGTTTATTGCAAATACTCACCGACTAATCATAATTAGGGACCACTCCACCAATGCCTCTCTGACAGGTGTAGGGACTGTGTGTTCAGAGGGTCAATCATTTAAAAGGACCAAAAGTCCCACTCTAATCCCAGTTGAAAGATGTAGCCCAGGGTCAACTCACCTTTTGCGTTTTAAATTCAGGATGCGGTTGTTCTGTACCAATGTGACGATGAAATGTATCAGCTGAAAAAAGAACAGTGTCTGAGATTCAACAGAAAATGCAACTGGATTTGCAGCGCAGATGCCAATGACAAACATAACACCTGTTGGCTGTGGTTAAATTAAGTAATAAGTAATAAGTTCAAGTCCAGAAAAATGTTTATATGGCCACTAAATAAAATGACCTGTCCTGTTTCTATTTCTAATATGCACAGTCCACCTCAAACAAACTTTTGATGACGATGTTATGTTGACTGCTCACTGTGGTTGGCTCGCTCCTGCTTATACCAAAACACTGGATTCAGAATATACTAGTTCAGAAAAGAAAGCTCTCATTCTGTTTATCCCCCTAAAAATAATATCACATATTCTAAGATGGATGCAGCACTCCCAAAAATGGTTGTAAGTGCTTATGATAAATCAAGCAGGCATGTGCAGAGTATAAATAAAAGTAAAAGACATTTTACATAACAAATGTTCTTCTACTATATGAATTGTTGAAAAGATTTTAACTACCCATATGAATTGCAATCAAATTTCTTTCAGAAAAAAAATGAAAAAAATGCAGGTTATTGGATGGAATGGAAGTGTTTACAGGAGGTGTGCATGCAAATACATTTCCAGATACTGTAAAGCAATGGGTCCAGTGAAGTGCTCACCTTTTTGATGAGCTGTTGTTGGTGGGCATGTTTCTGTCTCAGATCCGAGATCTCCCTCCACAGAGCTTCATTCTCCCTAAACAAGAAAACAAGCGAGATTACAGTTGAACTGAAGTTCCAACCGTGTCTCCTATGAGTTTCTGTAGCTTCGTTCAGATTATTTTTTCAGCAACAATGTTTAGTGCTAAAGAATTTAGTTTCTGACATGTAATCAGTAAGGTACTTTTCGACTCCATGGCAGTAATGCAGCTGTAGTATTGGTGGTGGCCTTGTATTCTTTTGCGTTATATTGACAGAAGTTTCTCCCGCTCTGTCCGTCTTATGCAAGGGGACAAAACTTTAGAAGGTCCTCTGAATATAAACATAGCTAACAATATAGGTAGTCAGTGTTACGTGCCTGCTACCAACGCTAGTAAGTAAATAAAGCTTCATATATATACTGTTCAGTATAGATGCCAGATGAAACCAACCAATTAGCTAAACTTCAGGCATGCCTCAACGAAGTAAAAACCTGGATGACCTGCAATTTCTTACTGTTAAACTCAGACAAAACTGAAGTTATTGTACTGACCCCAAGCACCTCTGATGCACATTTTCTAAAGATATCAGTACTTGCGATGGCATTGCATTGGCCTCCAGCACTACTGTAAGGAATCTAGGAGTTATCTTGGATGAGGATGTGTCCTTTAACGCACATATAAAGCAAATTTCTCGGACTGCCTTTTTTCACCTCCAGAAGATAGCAAAAATCAGGCATATCCTGTCCCAAAAAGATGCAGAAAAACTAGTCCATGCATTTATTACTTCTAGGCTTGACTACTGCAATTCTCTATTATCAGGCTGCACCAACAAGTCGTTAAAGACTCTCCAGTTGATCCAGAATGCTGCTGCACATGTATTGACAAGAACAAGGAAAAGAGATCATATTTCACCCATTTTGGCTTCTTTGCACTGGCTCCCCGTCAAATCAAGAATTGAATTTAAAATCCTTCTACTAACCTATAAAGCTCTTAATGGTCAAGCACCATCATATCTTCAAGAGCTCATTGTACCCTATTTACCCAATAGAGCACTACGCTCCCAGAATGCAGGGTTTCTTTTGGTTCCCAGAGTCTCCAAAAGTAGATTTGGACCCAGAGCCTTCAGTTATCAAGCTCCTCTCCTGTGGAATCGGATCCCAGTCTGGGTTCGGGAGGCAGACATCCTTTCCATAAAACCTTCCTCTTTGACAAAGCTTATAGTTAGTTGGTCCAGGTGAGCCCTGTGTCATCCCTTAGTTATGCTGCTATAGGCCTAGACTGCCAGGGGACTTCCCATGATGCACTGAGCTTCTCTCTCCTCCTCTTATATCCATTCATAGCCCATCAATGCATCTTACTAATGCAAGTTCTTCCCTCTCTCGTAGTTTTGTGCTCTTCTCTCCTGTCGCTCTCTGCAGGTACGTATGTCACTGGAGCTGCAGAGTCTGGGCCCGTGTTTACAAGCCTCTGACTGCACACGTGTCTCCGTTTAATACTGTTATTATCATTATCGTCACACCCGTGGATTGTAGTATTAGTAGCTTGTGTCCCCCCCGTCTCTCTGTCTCTCTCTCAACCCAACCGGTCGCGGCAGATGGCTGTCTATCACTGAGCTTGGTTCTGTCCGAGGTTTCTGCCTGTTAAAAGGAAGTTTTTCCTCACCACTGTGCCATCAAGTGCTGCTCATGATGGAAACTGTTGGGTGTCTATAAGTAATATTATAAAGAGTATGGTCTAGACCTGCTCTGTATGTTAAGTGCCTTGAGATAACTTTTGTTGTGATTTGGCGCTATACAAATAAAATTGAATTGAATTGAATATAGGACTTTCCAAAACCAAGGATACTAATTGTTTCACATTTACAAAAAGAAGATTTCATTTGAATAAATAATTACAACAAACACAAGCAAAAATGTTTGCTGATCTGACTTGCAGGGCAGACTGTTTAATAATCTAGGAGCCTGGACAGAAATTCAGTCACTATAAGTCTTGAAGACATGAGGAGACAAGACAATGGATGATTTGTTCAAGCTGTTAGAAAGACAAGAGGAGATACAGCAGTGACAGGTTTGTTGTGGGGGAATAATTACCAGAAACAGTTCATGGTTCCAGCTTCACTAATGTGAGCATATGCTGCTTTTCCTTTTCCTCCCATTTGTTTCTCTGTTTCCATGCCAGATACTGCACAAGTCCTACCTACCAGGTCCTAGATTGGCAGTTTTTGTGCTTTTATATTCAATTGATTATTTATTTACATAAAGCACTTGAGTGAATTTTGCCTAGGGTGAAACCCAGACCCAGTTTTCAACACCTGGAATCTGTTCTTAAGTTTGATGGTCCCAGGGGGAGTGGGATGAGATACACCATGATTCCATCTTGAGGGATCCGGTTTCCTCCTGTGACAAGATGCCAGGTCTTCAACATACAGTGGTGTAGAACAGGTCAGGTTCTTAATCTTGGCACCAAACTGCAGCCACGTATCAAAATCATCATTATTTTCAGTAACCAGGGCAGTTGCTGGAGGATCATTTACCACCTTACCATCTTGTGGATCCAAACCACAGGACTGTGCACTGATCTTCTGCTGGTGGGACGGACAAATTTGCAGTGGCACAAAAGTCAAGAAGTCTCTCATCTTTGTTCACTGGTTGAGAATTCATGATTCCCCTCAGTTCAGCAGTGTAAGGCTGAGGCTAAGGCTTATTAAACATGACGGCGATATTTCCATAATCTTAACCAAACCTCTTTACTTGCCTAACTTTAACCACAACTTAACCAAACATATTTTCGAAATCAAACTTTTTTTTTTTTTTAACCTGTTCTGTACAGCAACTTGGGCAAATAGTGTGATGTTCTAGATGCCCAGTCGTGCCACACAGATTTGCTCTGCTAGGGAGAGGTCTGAGATACTTCTCCCATAGTGTGATTTATATTTTATTTTTAGTTTGTGCGACGATCAGACCAGAACAGGAGGGAAAAGGACAGAGATAAAGAGAGGGGGATGTGGGGACAAGAGACAAGAGACAAGAGAGAACATAACAACAACAACCACAACAACAATGACAAGAGTATGGTGAACTTTGACGAAGTAAAAGGTTGTGGAACAAACCGATATAATATATAATATATAATTAAAGTAACAAAAGTTTAAGAGAAAAAACTAAAACAAACAAGCAAATATAAGAAAAGACAGAATTACAAGATCACTAAAGCCAATCGTGCCAAGGGTGTGTATGTGCGTGCGTGTGTGTGTGTGTGTGTGTGTGTGTGTGTGTGTGTGTGTGTGTGTGTGCGTGCGTGTGTGTGCGTGCGTTTTGTGTTTGTCCCTAGAGCTTCAAAATCAAACTCAAGGGGTGTACATCTTTTCACACCTGCACTTTATGTTTGTCCTTTGATGAAAATGTCTATATTTCCAGGATTTCCTAATTTTGGTCATTGTTTTCCATATCTGGGATGACCTGTACTGAGTGTTCACACTCACCTCTTGAGTGTTGCTAGCCTGGCATCAATGTTCTCCTGTTTGCTGTGAACATTCTGAACACTCGCCAAGATCTTGGTCAGGTCTTCCTGTCGAATCTTACTGTCCTCTGGTCGAGCGTTAGAAACCTGAAAGACAGTAATGACAATCAAATCTTGAGTTCACAGTATCTGAATACTGTAAGCATAAAGTAAAGTAAAGCTGCGATCTAAGAATATTTATTGGTTTTGTACAAGACATTGGCCAGCAAATGGAAAAAGGAACAGATAGAGGAGTCAAAGGTCTTGATGCAGAGAGAATATTTAGGAACAAGCTTTAATTTGTCTTGACAAGCACATTGTCCAAGTTGACTTATTGTGTCTGAATACTATTTCATAGCAGTATTAGTATTACATAGTATATAATACTATTTCAACACAATCACAATCTCTGTCTCTGTCTTAACTTTGTCTGTATAGATACAAACACCCTACATCTACCCTACATCATTATAAGAATTTCCCCCCGTGGGACAAATAAAGGTTTACCTTATCTTACATCTGATTCTTAAACCACCAGACCACTGGGCTGGCAGAGTGTCAGTGTCTCGGCATTTCCAATAAAGCTTTGATAGGTGTGTTCCCCTGCATCCAGCCTTTGTGCTAAACAAGGCTTAACAAGTCTGTACTTGGATGTAAACAGATGAAATGAGTATGGGTCATCTTGTCTCACTCTGGGTTCAATGTCAAAACATTTGTTTCCCAAAATGTCACAATGAATTTCTCAAAGAAACTTCTGAAAGAACAGTTGGATGATGCTTTTGGCAAGTGGATGACACATCACTCCGTGTTCAGCAATGTTGGATCTCAGTTGGATGCAGTAGACACATAAATGATTTTGAATGTTTTTTGAGTCATCCATACAAGGTTTTGTACTTTGGTAGTGATGGTTACCTATGCTTGCCATGCACGGCTGGATTCCCTTTGAGTCACAAGGTCTTTGGCTACATTTTTGAAATATTATTTCTGTTGCCAATTGCAAAGAGATAGATAACAGAGACATGACTGCACCTTCCTCTTGATGTTCTCCAGCAGGTCATCCTGCCCATGTTTGAAGTAGGGGTGCTGAAACTCCACTGGACCATCCTTCTCCTGTTTCACAATGCCGGTGTCAATGTGCATCACTTTACGAAATCCATCTGAACAAATACACACATACACACACATATACACACACAGACAGACAGACAGACAGTAAACTCATTAATTTGTGCATGTTAAGTGTACATGCAAATGCAAACACAGAAACAGAAATATGCATATTCTTTTTAAGGGTACCTAGATAGGTAGTCACATGGTCAGAAACATCATAATGTAGAGCTATCCTTATATTATCCTTATATTGCTATAGTAGTAAAGTACAGCAGTAAAGAGGGTTTACAATAAACTTTCTTTATTTTGTTTTATACATTCTATGGTACACAAGGATCTGAGATGGTGGTGATGTACTACTGTTTTATGGTATTTTATTATTTAGTTTAAAAAGTAGTTTCGTTTAGTTATTTATTAATATTAATACTTAGGATTTTTACATCAGTGTGATTAAAAACTTTAATTTGTCAGGTAATTTATTAACTGGATTATCTAAAAACAGATCTTGTCTGGTTATTTCATCCATTAACAAATAATATATAGAGAACAGAGGACTTTATCTATATTGCCCGCTCCTTAGAGGAATTACATGTGAGTTTGGTCTCATGCAATTTATCAGCCATGGAACATACATGATGTTGGAAATCATCATGCATATTGCCAAGCCCTACTACTTATTGTCATTTTTCAGTCAAAGTTTACTAACCAAATAAATAAATAAATACAAAAAAAAAATCAGTGCATCCTACCATACAGAATACCATAATTAATGCCATACCTAACGCCAAACAAGAGATTCATCACTCAACTGGGTGTGTTTCCTGCTGAAAACAAGCAACTCTGGCCAACAGCTGATAAAATCTTCATGTCTGCCTTGTGGTTACCTATTGACCACTAACACCGAATAAACCCTGGTTGTAGAGTTACAATGATTAGTCAATTAATTAATCAAGAAAAATTGGCATCTATTTTGATAAATTGGACTGTTGGCCAAAGAAAACAAGCTATCCATTTTTCTCCATCTTCAAAATGAACACTTGCTTAATCAAAAAAAATAATGTGCAGAGTAACTGATAATGAAAATAATCATTAGTTGCAGCCAACAGGTTCTGACCCTGCTTCTTGGCTAGGTGGAGAGGGGGGGTAAGTACTAGGACAATCACCGGGCTGGGCTAGTTATCTGCTCGTCAGCCTGCCATTGAAACAAATTCAGTATATGTTTACAGGGTTATGTCTCACTACTTACCAGCCATCTGGATTATCCAAGTGTGTCTGCAGACTAACCCAATGAAGCCAGAATCAAACAGCAAATGCCTCATAGTCACTCAAACAACTTTAAAGCACTGACTAAGGGCAGAATAAGTGCGCTCTGACAGGTACTAAGGAAGATGTGGTGATGAATGTGGTCTTACACATATTGAGCTGCCTGATGAAACTGGCCATGTTGTTGTGCTTGAAGAACTTCGGGAGGATCTCCTTGGCAAAGCGCTGCTCGTCCAACACCAGGAAGCTGTTACCCTCCTGAAAACAATGAACACCACCACGACAGTCATAGCAGCTTCTCCTCAGAGGGCTACCCAATGTATTTTAGTGTGTCATTTAAATTAATGACGGTCAGTTGTGCACACATACATCTTCAGTGACTCTGTGCCCAAAACTCAAAAATGAATTGACGTTGGCATGAAGACACGTGTTGCGCCGTGAAAAGCACCCTACGACTCTGATTGGCTTACCCTGATATTCTTACCCTAACCTTAACCAATGTCTCCTCGTGCCTGCCCCAACCTACGTCTTGTGGTTAATATCTGTAAGGGGGTGCTTTTCACGGTATTACACCGATTTGGCTAAACAGTTAGCTAACGTCAACTTGCTAACGTCCACAATGACGAAAAATTACTGGCCAGCTAACAGTTGATGTTTAGCTTCAGCTAACGCTTGTCTTTCACTCTGCATGCTGAAACGAACAGGGAGCGTGAAATGCACGGCTGTTGAACCCTTACTGTTCACTGTTATTTTCGTGATATGCTGCACTTTCTACGTTAACTTAAGGCTAACTCAATCGTTGTCTCTGCTTTGCGTCAGCTTTTACAACTGCATGCTAACAGTATACAGTTTTAGCGTTACCTGACTCCAGCAGATAAATTCATTGGTGTCCGCGTCTTCTACCAGTGTCCACAGCTTGGTGAGGAAAGCCGGGACGTTCGAGTTGTGTTTCATCTCGCAAATTCAAGGACAAGTACAATTTTATTGAAAATGCGTAATGTTTGCGCTGGTTTTGGTCTGTAATAAAATCTTCTTCTCCTTCTTCTTCTCCTCCTACTCCTCCTTCTTCTTCTGGGTTTCCGGTAGGCTGAAGGCCATGTGGCACATTGCTGCCTCCCACAGGTCAGGATTAGATTGCAGTTCGGAGTGATTCTATTTCCATAGGCGTACTCCTCTCGCAGCGATGAATTTGGGGACTACTTTCACAATCCTTGACTGACTCTTGTAGGATTCAGCAAACTATTTGTTTTAACTATCTCTGCGCCCAGGTGTGATACTCAGTAACAAGCAGTCAGAGTTTGCAGGGTATGCACTGCCTGCCTGAGGCTGTTAGCAAACTGAAATAATTTAGTAACTTTAGGTTTATTTTTTGTTTTCAGATAACGTATGAATGTGCTTCGCTGTCTTGTGGCCACAGAGAGGCCACTCAGCCTTGCTATTGCAGCTTTAATGTTCTCCAACAGAGATGTGCCAAAAACAGTACAGTTCATCGAATGGCCATTTGAGGCAGGCTCCAAAAGTGAGTCAATGCCTTTTGGCCCCCATATTAAAATGCTCAACTTTACAGCAGAAAAAAAAATCAGTTTACAGTCCAGTACAA
This sequence comes from Holacanthus passer, assembly GCA_025331565.1. Taxonomy (NCBI): domain Eukaryota; kingdom Metazoa; phylum Chordata; class Actinopteri; family Pomacanthidae; genus Holacanthus; species Holacanthus passer. The sequence continues at coordinate 2,559,783 of JAFREQ010000041.1, read as the reverse complement.
AAAAAGGGTTTGGTCTCTTTTTAGCTAATTTTAACTACACAGGGGCTGATTTTTTTTTTTTATAATTCACTTGTTTCAATTATTTCAAGGCTTCAAATAATGCATAATTAAGGACGTGGCCACTTTGAGGGACAGCTGTCTACTGGCTTTCTTCTCCAAAGACGGAGCTCATTTGTGCCACTAAATTTCGGCGATGTTTGAGGTGTTTGTGCCTTCTGGTTAATTTTTCATGCAAATACCAGATAAATTACATGGCTTGCTGTGTGGTTAATTGTACTAACAAGCTGTCCAAAACATATGTGCTCCAGTTTTTTCTTTAACTGGCTAATTAGCCAGCTAATGAATTGGCCTTGGCCTAAAGCCCCTGAGCAAGATGTATGAGGCTGTATGAGGTTAGCACAGGCATCCGTGTGAGGTTGGAAAATAAAGATCAACCATGTTAGTTAGCTAACATGTGTTATGGTTTGGGTTCTCTGCTTATTTTTGCGTTTTTTGTATGTTATCTTCTGTGCATTTTTAGTTTTATCTCCAGTGTTTTTGGTTTAAGATTGTGTCTTTGTCTTTTTGTTCAGGCATTGCTTCAGTGGCTGGGGGTGTGGTCTCAGGTGCTTGGGCCTTCTCTCTCACACCGGCATCCAATTCCACCTCGTCACTTCTGCTTCAAAACTCCTCATTCAGCTCTCAAGCTGCCAGATCGTTCCATGACTTTGTCCCTGTTTATCAGTGTTTCCCTGTTCTCTAGTGCTTTATGTTTTTCTATATTCCTAGTGTCTCCAGTTTGTTCAGTGTTCCCCGAATCTCCAGTCTTTCCCTGGCTTTTTCTCTACTGTCTTCATCCCAACCTGCTCCACCTGCATGTCTCCCGCCATCCCGCCTCAGCACCTACCACCCAACGCCCAGCCTCCAACCACTGAGCAAATATTTCACCTGTGCCACATCTTTTTGTTTTCTGTAAGTCCTGGAGTTTTGTGGGGTTTTTTGTAATAAATCCCATTCACCTTCCCCGACATCTGTGTCTCACTCCTGGGCCCAGTAACCTAAACCTCAACAACATTATTGTTTGAGCTGGAGTTATTGAGGCAATACAGTAACGAAAAATTTAATGGCCCACAAACTTAAACGTAATTATTTTTAATAATAATCACAATCTGATGGCACATGTACGAATGACCACCTGAAGCTGAACATCTGCAATCCTCCTCTCTGCAACTGGCTCCAGGTTGTCCAATTCCAGTCCACAGAGCTGGCCTTCCAGCTTGTTCAGTCTGTTGGCCCCACCAGCCCTGATGCCCCCACCCCAGCACCCCATGGCAAAAAACAGAGCATAGGCTAGTTTTATTCATCAAAATTGTAAATAGCAAAGTACAAAATAGTAAAAAATTAACAAACTCAAGCTCATTTGTCCTCACAGGAAAAATGTGTTTCCAGTGCATATTCTAAGGACAGGGTGTATTATTCTATACATGGTAAAAATGTGAATCCAAACTGAAGAAAATCCAGACTGAAGAATGTGAGACGATGCATAGGTGTTGAGAAGATCAGAGAGGTATAGGGATGAGTGTCAAGTGCTTCTCACTTTTGTGAGTTCTAAACTGCAGCCCCCACTTGAAGAGGCAGCTTGCTTCAGAAGATTGGACTGGAAATTCGCTCAATGACCAAGATTCAGCTTTCTTTCTTTTCTTTCCTTTATTTTGAAAGTCTTCTAAGGTCAATACAGGTGAAAAACCTTAAACACAAGCACAAAGAAGTTCAAGTAAATGTAACCCAAGAAATCATAACCAATAAACATAATATGAAATCAAATACTAAATTCTTAAACTACTAGAAATTAACCCGGAAAAGAAGTAGAAAATACCCATATTTAAAGCACCCAAAATAAATCATATACTTTTTAAAGCACTGCGCAATGATGATTTTATCTTTACAACTTTAGCAGCTTTTAACTTCCATAAATACACAAAATCACATTTATCAAATTACTATTTGCTTTAAAAATACACCACATTTTTCCTGCACTTTTATCCACATGATATTAAATAGAGGACATTTTAACCGGCCTTTTAATCACATGACTTTTTAAATACATTACATTTTAACCTGAATTTAAACACATAATTAGCCCATAGCTCACAACAACTCCAAAGCAAGCCGCAAAGACACAGAAAGAACTGGACGGTCACCGGCTCCTTCTTTGAAACAAGCCTTAATCTCGCAGTCTCCTTTCCTGGTCCACACTCTCCAACTATTGTCCCACCTGCCCACTTCTCGCTGTCCTTTGTGTGAGTGCCTCCAAACCTCCTGATTACCAGATCACCTCCACCTGGTGCACTTAATCAGCTGCCAGTAGCTGGGAGCCCCACCCAGGCCTGATGCACTCAGGCACAGAGGGCACGGCCTGCAGCCCAGCTCCACACCTCCCACTCGATCTTCCCACGGAAACCGCTGGAAAGATCGCACACTGTGAACTTGTGATCAGAGATCCCCTCCTGGGCTTCGTGCCTGTTCCCTCCAATGGCAGCAGGATCACTAACCGTCGGACTACTCGGTGAAGAATTGTGAACTGAAGGTCCCTCTGGACACTGGAGACAGGATGTTTAGATGCAGGTTGCTTAGAGGCAGGATGCTTTGGATGCTGATGTTGCAGGTCTCACCTCAGGGATACAGGAGCCTGCCACAACCCTGACATTCACATCCTGTACAATGCCTCTGGGATCTGGGTTGACACCAACAACTCTCCCAAGCTTAAAGTGGCCCCTCAATGCATTCTGGTCACACAACCAAACGATATCGCCAACTTCAACATTCCTCTGTGTGGTGTGCCATTTACTCCTCACAAAGAGATTACGACCGGCAAGTTGGCTCCAGGACCTCCAGAACTTGTTGACCTGTTGCTGCATTTCCTGAAGTCTCTTATAGGGATAGCTTGTAAAGTCAAATGTTTTCCCATCACCACTTGATGATGCTCGTCCCAGCAGGAGTGTGTTGGGTGTGATGTACTGCACAGTGTCTTCATGGCTCTGCCCCCTTGCATCAATAGGGCGTTCATTAGAAAGATTAGTGGCGAGCTGAAGTGTCGTCTGAAATTAACTGTAACTAAGCCCCGATTCTCTCCCGAGACTCTGGAACGCCTTCTTCACGATGCGGACAGCTGCTTCAGCAGCACCGTTTCGATGAGGTGAATCAGCCGGCTGGATTTTCCATTGCCAGTCGGTTCCATTTTGAGCTGAAGTCTCCTCCACAGCAGACCTGTCCAGGCCATCCAGAAACTGATACAACTCCTCCAGGACAGGTTTGGCACCAACAAAATTGGTCCCTGGATCAGACCAAATCTTCTTAGGATGCCCTCGAATTGCTGTAAACCTCTGATAAGCCATCAGAAAGCTTTCAGTTGACATGGTGTTGGCCAGCTCTGTGTGAATTGCTCTGCTGGCCATACAGCAGAATACAACCCCCCAAACCTTCATCGTGACTCTCTTCCTCACGTCATCTTTGACCTGATACGGTCCAAACAGGTCAACTGCAGTGAACTCAAATGGGGCTGCTGGCCTAGTTCTCTCTTGAGGCAGATCACCCATCACTTGCTGACATCTCCTAGCTCTGGTTTTCTTGCAAATCACACAGTTTTCAATGACTTTTTGAGCAATTCTTCGTCCCTTGATGACCCATGCTCTCTTTCTCACCTTCAGTAGAGTTGCAGCCACTCCCTCGTGACCCTTGCTGTGAGCTTCCCGAACCAACAATGTTGAAACCCAGGCACTATAAGGTAAGAGGGGAACACCAACTCTATCTTCATTAAAAGCCTGGACTCTCCCAGCGCAAACCAGTAGTCCAGTTTCTTCCTCTTTGTAGACTACTAGCCGGTCTAACGTGGTGGTTGGAAAGGTCACGCCCTCCTGTGCAGCAAGAAAAAGGTCTCTTAAAGCTTCTTGACGCTCTGTTACAGTGATGATGGCAGCTGATGAAACTTTCTCCCACTTTGGAGTTCCCAAGATCCCATTTTGACCTGCAAAGCATTTTTCTGCCTTCCAGACCAGAGCGACCGTCTTAACCAGGCAAGTCAGGTTGCTGAGCCATCCTTCATCCACCAGGTTTTTGGCAGCAGCACCAGCAGGTGGCCTCCGAAGCTCCAGATCGGGTGGCTCTGTCTTTACCTGAGCTCTTGTGAGTGCAGCAGCAAATGATTTCTTCTGCATCTCTCCAACGCTCTCTGGCAATTGCTGATACCTCCTTTGCAGACTTAATCGGCCACTCATCAGCTGGTAGACTCAGGAACTTTGGTCCTAGCTGCCATGGTGAATTTTCATCAAAGTCTTTTGTGTGATGATGTCAGCGATGTTCAGTGGTCCAGGGATCCACCACCAATCCTGAAATTGTGTGCTGCTTTGGATTTCCCCAATCCAGTTGGTGAAAAAGGTCTGGAAGCCATAGCTCTCACGCTGAATTGCACCAAGGACTGTTTGGCTGTCAACAAAATGGTACCACCGCTTGACTTGAATTCGGCCATGTTGCTCAAAGTACTTCTTCAAGCGGGTGGCAAACACTGCTCCCCACAGCTCAGCTTTGACTGCTTCCCCCTTGTGGTCTAGGGGAGTCAGTTTAGCTTTAGACTCCACCAGCCTCACTGTAGAACCTTGGTCACAGGCCCACCGCAGATACAAGACAGCACCATAAGCATCCTCGCTGCCATCAGAGAAGGTGATTGCATCAGGTTCAGCCGGCGGGCCCGCTGGTGTCAGGGCTCTGTGAAACTTGATCTTGCTCAGCTGAGCGTATTCTTCAAAGAGGCTGATGGCATCCTCTCTGAGCTTTCCTGACAGCGCAAGGACCCAATGGTGCTACACTTGGGTTTGGCCTCCTCGTGTCAGTGGGTCTGGCGTTTGAGCTCTCACCTGCTCCAGTTGAAGGTCCTGGCCGAGTCTCATTTTCCTCTTCCTTTTTGTGAAGTTTATCCCAACCATGACATGAAGCTTGTCATCCTCCACGGTGTAGCCGAGGCCAAGAGCTTTGTTGTCCTCCTCTTTGAGCTGATTCGGCAGGATCACAGTCTTTGGGGTAGCCACCTGTTCCTGTTTTCCGACTGACTCCCTCTTTCTTTGACCAGAGAAGACCCACGGCTTCAACTCGAATCCTCCTGCATTCAGCAAATGCAAATTCATGCAAATTTCCCCACTGTGGGATGAATAAAGGTTTATCTTATCTTCAGGATCTGCTCCACATTTTCTGCGATAACTTTAAGCTGATCCAAGTTGTCATGAGAGGTCAAGAGGTCATCGACATAGCTGTCTTCCTGTAGCACTTGACACTCTTCCTCAAGATGGCTGAACTGGGGAAGGTTAGCTGTCTCTCTCATGGCGAGTGGGGCGATACAACCTGCTGGCTTGTCTCCGATGTTAACTTTTGTGACTGCATATTCACCCAGCTCCTCCTCTTCAGAGTCACACCACAGAAATCTATGCAAATGCACCTCTTGTTCTTCAAGCCACACTATATTGTACATTTTCTTTATGTCTCCCAAAGCAGCAAAACCTCCCCTCCGGAATTTGAGAAGCACAGCACGAATGGAATTGAGGACATCAGGGCCCTTCAGCAGGAGATCATTGAGACTCACCCCTCTGTACTTTTGACTACTGTTCCAGACCTCCAGAGTGTGGGTTGGGTGCGATAAGGTGGCTGATGTACCACACTGGACCAGTCCATGCATAAAGGACGTCTTCAGACAACTTCATTGCGGCCCTGCACTCGACCATTTCGTGAACTTGAGCAGCATAGATGGCCTTCCACTCTGGCTCCCTTGACAGCTGCCTCTCTGTCCTCAGAAATGTGGCCTCAACTGCACTACTGTTGCTTGGTAATGTGGCTGGATCTTCTACCCAGGGGTACTTGGCATGCCAGTGAGACTTTTCACCGTGGTCATCAGCACCTACATATGTGAGGCCACTCTTTACCACCTCCAGCTCCCTTTCCTCAACGAGGGTCATTTCTTTGCTGCCTGGCTGACAGTTGCCACAGCGACAGCCCCTACATCTCGGGACACAGCCAGCACCAATACTGTCCCACTTCCACCACTCGAGGAAGTTGGATGCAGTAGCTGCACAAGTGGATTGCTGAGGTTGGACGGCCATTGGGGCTTGCTGGCTTTGTGGAGGATGAATGGGGACTACACAGGTGCGTTCTTCGTACTTCACAGCAGCAGTTCTCATAGACCTTGCGAAGTGCGTTCTCGATGTGTGGGCTGATACAGTGACCTCCTCATTCAGGATGGGTGCCAGCAACTGTCTTTCCCATTGGTCCATCCCACAACACAAGGTCCCCCACAATGCAGATTTTCTGCGGAGCCAGCTGACCCTCCTTGTGGCTTACAAGGAGGTGGATCTCTCTTGGTCTTGTCAGGTCACAGAGCGGGACACCTGGGGAGAACTCTTGCAGTTTTTTGGCCGACACATGTCTGTGGATGTCTGCAATGCTGTCTCGGCCATAGCAAACCAGCTGGTGGGACCTGAGGGTGCCTCTTGAGGTGCTGACACAGATTTTCAGAAGGTATTGCTTTGTTTTGACAAAGACTTTCATGCCTCCTACACCATGTACCACAAGTGTGATGTCCTCACTTCTGAGATTGAGCCGACCTGCCACCTCATGAGTGATATAATTGGTGTCAGAAGCTAGGTCAATCAGGGTCCCAATCTTTTGTCCGGCATTAGCTGTTACTTCCAAAAGCATCATGATGACAGGCCACTCCACTAGGCCGCTCTTTGCGACATGGGAGGTGCTGGTTGCTATATTGCATAAGGTGTCCCGCCATTGTTGGGCTAAGTCAGGTGAGAGCTTCCTGAAGAATTCTTCCTGGTGTGGCGACACGAGGAGTGAGGTGGAGTGAATTGTCTTACACCTTCAATAGGATTCATGAAGTCAAAACACTCGGGTTGCCAGACAACGCCACCCTGGGAATTTCACCCAGGGAACTTGTATTATAATTTGTAAGGGCACTCAGGTTCGCTATATAAATGTGGCGAGAGACGTGTTTCCATGTAAAACAAACATTTTTATTCACAGTAAACACCATTCATTCAGGGGAAGTTGAGGGGAAAGGGGAACCTTATCAGGGCTGGGGCTTACCAGTGGGGAAGAAGGGCCGATGAGAGGTGAGGGAAATCCCAAGAAGGCACCCCACACACACACGTGCCAGTCACTCAAGGGAAAAACTCAAAAAGCTGGGGTACGGCACAGCACACACACAAAATAAAGGGGGAAACCACCACCAGTGACACCAGGACCACCACCTTGGGCACCCAGCACCTGAAAAGACAGGGGACAAAGTTAGTGGGGTTCACGCAATCGGGGGCCAAAGCACAACTAAACCAATAGAAATGAACCAATACAAAAAAATGGGTGGCAGCTACCCAGCTATAAATCAGAATTTAAACAAAAAAAAATAATGTAAGCTGCCAAACTAATTGATACACAACTCAAGAGAACAGTTATCGAAATCAAAACATGCCACAAATGAACAGAAAATCAGAACTAATAAGAAGAAACCAAAATTAATCAATACAAATATCAAAATAAGTATAACAAAATATCAAACAAAAATATATCAAAATACCAAAGCAAAACCTAATCAGTCTCAGGACAAGAAAATAAAGTTATATAAACAAAACTAAACAATCTACCCAAAATAAAGCAACCAAAATAATAATAAAATAAACAATAAAAAATAATAAAAATAATCTGAATTAACTTAACATAAACAATAATCAAAAGGGGAGGATTTTAACCCCACACTCACACACACATTAAAAAGTAGACCCAGACCAAAAGGCGGATCGGGATAGTAAAACTGGGAAGCCGCTCCAGACACCGGAGCGCCGTGCGTCCAGCAACCCAGAAGGATACAAATGGTTCAAGCGACGCTAAGCTAGGCTAAAACAAGGCAAGGCAAGGTAAAACACTGCAAGCCGCACGGCTAGGCGAGGCACGGGTAAAATACGGCCAAGCAGGGCAGCTCAGTAAAGCGAAGTGGGCGAAGCAAAGCAGCAGGCGAAGCAAAGCAGCAGGCGAAGCAAAGCAGCAGGGGTCCTCCACGTTGTTGGCCCCGTGCAGCTTGTTCCTGGGGCCAGCAACTGACTATGTGTCCCTATCACACATGCATAAAATACTGATTGATTATATTACATAAAAATAGGGCATGCTGGTAGCATGGAAGAAGGTCGCCATGCGGCGTACATACTGGTTGAAAAGTTGCATACACCTGAGAGGGAGGGGAGCTTCACGCTCCTCTCTCCATACGTCACAGCAGCCAGGTAGGAGCCATTCGCCGCAACAAGCTTTGGAGGTCCACACCGCAAGTATCTACTAATAGGACAGCAAGTTATAGGACAACAATGCGGGCGACTAAAACAACGCGGCTACCGCAGACCTACCTGCACGAAGGCAGCCGGAGGAACGAGAGCGAGGCGATCAGAAAGTGGGCGGGCCTGTGAGCCGGAGCAAGAGGAAGCTGAATTAGCAGCTCCCCCTACTTATAGTATGCCCAATTGCCGCGATAGGCTGATGATTGCCAGGTGACATGCTGAGAATGGGCAGGAACAGTCTCATCCTGCTACACTGGGCTTCGGTGTAATTCCTCTTGTTGCCACCTCCCACTGTGCTGCCTTTGCTCCTCCTAGGGGGCATGTTGCCTCTGGATGCTTCAGCATTGGGACACAGATAGTAGTGGTGGTCTGTGGCTCTCTTGTCCTCACACTCAGAATTCTTGCACAGGAATGAAGTTTTGCAGTGATTATCATCATCATGGACCTCCAGACATTTCCAGCAGGCTCCCAGTTTTCATACTACATCCTTCTTCTCTGTGAGCTTGAGCACACGGAACTTGCAGAAAAACTGCAGAAGTACAGCTTTTTCTTGTGCTTGATGTCCCCACAGACGACACACCCTGAGAGATAGCTACTAGACTGGTTTGAGGCTCTGGTTCTGGCTTGCCTTTGCTCAGGTCGGATTTCTTTCCTTGGCAGCTCTTCATCCCTCAATTGGTCCAGCTGCTCATAGATGCTCTCTTGACTCTTGAGAAAGGCCAGAAGACTGTCAAAGCGCTTCTCTTGTCCAACACCGATCCTCTCAGCTGCATAGAGAAGCCACTCTTTCTTCAATGCATCAGGAAGCTTGCTTTCAATTGACTTTGTCACCAGAGGGTTCTTTAAAGCACCAGTGTCACCAAGGTCACTCAGGTCTTCAAGGGCTTTCTCAACAGCTTGGATGAGCTCAACAATTCTCCTGGGCTGGTGACTTTTGAGAGCTGGAAGTCCCTGGAGCCCCTCAACTATCTCAATGGCAATTGCAGTTTGGATTCCAAACCTGTTCTCCAGGACACGGTCTCTTTCGGCATCTTCTTTAGCTTTTGTTTCAATGAACTCTGCTTTTCTGGACATTAACTTGGGAATTATCTGCTCAAGCCCTCTTACACGTAGCTGGAAGTCTTCTTGCTCTGCAGGAGGGGCCCAACACTTCCACCGTGTGTGCAGCTCTTTTGCACTCTTAACCAATCTTTCCATGTAGTCGAACATGAAGTCAAAGGCCTCTTTATTTCCGCCAGGTTTAAAGGATGTCGCACTCTCTACTTTCTCTTCTGCAGCCTTGACCGCCATTGTCAGTTCTTCTTCTCCAAAGTTGGCCCAGAGTGTCTTCTGGACGAGGTCCTTCAGCTCTTTCAGTTTCATCTCACACTCACTTGCAGTTTTCCCAATATCGGCCTTCTGCTACTCGCTCAACGTGGAAACTGCTTCAGGATCCGCATCCGACTCCGCAAGGTACTGGGCCTCCACATCATCATTTGCTTCTATGACTTTGTTGGCCTCAATTATAAGCTTTTTGAAACTGTCTCTGAGCTCCTCTTCTGGCATCATGGTGTGCATCCGGACAATGCTGTTGCCCAGCTGGGAGAATTGCTGCTTCGCAGCTGTCCTATTGGCTTTAAGCTGCTCCAATGACTTTGAATCAGCCATTTTCTTTTTCAGCAGGATTGGGCAAGGTGATGTGCAGTGTGTTACCAGGCCTGAACTTCCAGGCACCATCACCAGCCTTCAGCAACTGAAAAGGAAAAACAAACAAATTGCTGGGAGAAAACAATCACTTAATACAACAGAATATATTACAAAACAGAATATACAAAGAGGGCGGGTTTGGATTAACTATATAAATCATACAAAATGTTAAATGCCCCAAAATAGAACAAAATACATAACAAGAAGAGAACAATAATAAACCATACCAATAAACAAAATAATCCAAATCAAAACAATATAAATTCTTCAGTCATACAATTAAAAACTAAACTCCGTCATTGGGGGTGCATGCGGTCGATAGGAGTTGTCATGCGCCATGCAATGCACCGTCCACCAACGCAATGGAGCGGCAGCAGACAAGCAGCCGGAGACAAGCAGCCAGAGACAAAACAGCCGGAGACAAAACAGCAGCAGCCCCAGTAGCTGGCTGCGACATCAGCAGTAGCAGTTACGGCCACCCGGGCCAACCTCGCCTGCTGTTAATGGCAGGGAACACGCACACACACGAGGAGAGAGGAAGGGAGCCCACACAGCTCGGCACTTTCCCACAAGCAGCCAGGAGTAGGGAATGCACACACGCAAACTAGCAGCGCACGGCGGGGACACCAGTCGCTTCTGCTGCAGGTGAACCTGCACACGGATGTGATGCAGACAGCAGTGCAGAGGGAGAGATGGGGGAAGTGCCGCAGCTTAAATACCCAGTCCCACTCACTAATTGACCAGCTGCACAGCGCTAAGAGGCATAATATATATGCTGCTACAATTACATTATAACCTGAATTTAAACACATAATTAGTCCATAGCTCACAACAACTCCAAAGCAAGCCGCAAAGACACAGAAAGAACTGGACGCTCACCGGCTCCTTCTTCCTTCTTTGAAACAAGCCTTAATCTCGCAGTCTCCTTTCCTGGTCCAGACTCCCCAACTATTGTCCCACCTGCTCACTTCTCGCTGTCCTTTGTGTGAGTGCCTCCAAACCTCCTGATTACCAGATCACCTCCACCCAGTGCACTTAATCAGCTGCCAGTAGCTGGGAGCCCCACCCAGACCTGATGCACTCAGGCACAGAAGGCGTGGCCTGCAGCCCAACTCCACAATGAGCTTATGAAGATGGAGATGGAGATGGAGAGAAGGTCACCTTTAAAAGTCACACAAAACTTGATAGGGAGCCAGTCGATATGTTGTTGGATGGGGGTGATGTGCTGCCAGGGTGCGTGTGAGAACCATGGCAGCAGAGTTGTGGACATATTGGAGTCCGTCCAGGGCTTTATTGGGCAGTACAATTCCATTATAGTAATCACGGTGAGTTGTAACAAACGCACGGATGAGGATCTGTGGCGAGAAAGAAAGGAGAAAGCAGACTTGGTGATTGATTTTACATATAGGGCAATTTAAAGGTTGGATTCAAAGACAATGCTCAGGTTGCAGCCATATATAAACAGCACCAAATCACACAGTCTTAGATGGCAGAACCATGTGACCATTGAGACCAAATCAATTGTTTTGTTTGTGTTAAGTTAAAAGTGTCGAATGCCATCTAGCAGTTTTTGTAATGAAGGCATTTGATGAGGGACAGAGGAGGAGATTTTGAAATTCTCTGAAACTCCACCGTCTACTGTTAGTAAAACCTTCTGGTCATGAGACTACTGTAAGTTTTTGTTCTACTGTCATCTACAGAAACAGCTGTAAAATCTGACATATATTCAAACTGCTTTTCACCCATTGACCTTCACCAACTAACAATGTTTTCTTCATCTAAACCGTAAACCTGTCTATTAGATGCCATCACAACCTGGCTGCTTCAAGGCATTTTTTCCCTTAGTACTTCTTCACTCGATATGAGCAATCTGTCTTTATTAACAGGCCATGTACCCCTGTCCTTTAAAGTAGCTGTAATAAAACCTCTTTAAAAAACTACTCCTGATCCAGAGGTTTTAGGGAACTATAGACCTATATCTAACCTTTCCTTTGTCGCTAAGATCTTTGAGAAATCCAATGTTGTGTGACTTTCTACATAACAATAATCTATTTGAGGATTTTCAATCAGGATTTAGAGTTCATCATAGCACAGAGACAGCACTACTAAAAGTTACAAATGACCTTCTTATTGCATCAGACAGAGGACTTGTTTCTGTACTTTCTTGTTAGATCTTAGTGCTGCATTTGACACCGTTGATCATCACAACCTGCAACAGAGCCTGGAATATTTAACTGGCATTAAAAGAAGCACACTAAGCTGCTTTAAGTCCTATTTATCAGATTTACCCTGTTACAACCCAGCTCTCAGGGGAAAGGGAAGCAACACAAAACCCAAGGTGGTAAAAGGACAAAGTAGTTTATTGTAACTTAAATTAGAGGATAGTGATTCACAACTCAAACATACCAAGGAAGAGGGCCGGTGGGTGCTGTTTAAATCAAAAACAAAATATAACCAAAAGAGGACTCTTTAAGAGCTACTACATTTCTTAACTAACCAAAATAAAAGTAAACAAATTCTAAATACCTGAGCCAGCTAAAAACCAAACAACAACAGAATCACCACCCCTCCACCTAGTGATTCTAATACAAGGATCGAAGCCTGCGTGAGAAAGAAGGTTAGCAGAATCAGTCAGTTTCTAAGCTCTGAAGCCTGGCCACACTTCAGGGTTTTAATGGAGCAGAATCTTACTGGGGGAAAAAAAGGGTCCACAAAGCACAAGGCAAAACCACAACTTGGCTTTCTAACAATTTTATGGAATTGTCCGACACAGAGGCGAGCTGCCACCAACAGTCAGCTGCCAGGGCTGACAGGCTGGCAGAGCTTTTGTAGGGCTGGACTTAATTGAACAGCTGGGATTGGTCCGCTGCTCCGGTGCCGCACCAATCAGGACAAAGGAGGTGGAGCAACTGGATCCTGGGGCTGTGCAGGCAGCTTTGCAGATAGAGGAGATATTGCTAGGAGTGCATACACACAAAGTAAAAGGTGAAAAAGAGTAGCGGCCGTAACATACCCCAGTTTGTACATGTTAACAATGAATCCTTTATGCATGGCAAAGTTAGTCACGGTGTTCCACAAGGTCCTGTGCTTGGATAAATTCTGTTCCCCTTATATATATTTCCTTTAGGCAATATTATTTGGAAACACTCCATGACTTTCATTGTTACACTGGTTGTACTTCAAACATGCCTTAGGGACATAAAAACCTGCTGTTAAATTCAGCCAAAACGGAAGTTATTGTACTTGGCCCCAAGCACCTCCAAAACACATTATCTATAGATATAATTACTCTAGATGGAATTGCCATCCGGCACTCAGAGGAATCTTGGGGTTATCTTTGATCTGGTTAAGTCCTTTAAGTCTTCCTTTAACACATTAAGCAAACTTCAAGGACTGCCTTATTATCTGGCTGCACAAATAAGTCTCTAAGGACTCTCCAGCTAATACAGAATGCTGATGCACATGTATTGACAAGAACAAGGAAAAGAGATCATAGGTGAGCCCTGAGCCATCCCTTAGTTATGCTACTATGCTAGACTGCTGGGGATTTCCCATGATGCACTGAGCTTCTCTCTCCTCCTCTCTCTCTCTCCATCTGTATCTGTATCCATTCTTATCCCATCAATGCATGTTACTGACTCAGCCTCTTCCCTATCTCAAAATTTTGTGCTCTCTGGTCTCTCTCCTCTCTCCTCCTGTTGCCTTCTGCAGGTATCTTCCTCTGGAGCTGTAGAGTCTGGATCTGAGATTGCAGGCCACCTACTGCACCCTATGTTCCTGATCAACACCCACTGCTACTGTTATCATTATTATTGTCAGAATTATCATTATTATTACTGTTGCAAAGTGCTTTCCCATGATAGGAATTGTTGGGTCTGTACCTGTATGCTGTCAGTACAACTACAACCTGTCTCTTGTCAGTACTCCTGAATTTCAAGAAGGGTGTACGTTGTGTATTAACAAGGTTATTTCATGATTCTTATTTTTAAGATGGCTGTTTTTTAGTTAATAGTAGGTGAGAATTTCCAAGTGTAAGAGGTTTTTAATTTTCTTAAAAACATTACTGAAAATGTATGTCATCAGTGGCCACTAGATGGAATGCTTGTTTCATTGCAAAACGAGACTGCTGTCGACTGAATCAGTGTGCTGCCAGTAGTGCTGAATGCAGTCTACCTACTTTATTTACTTTTTTTTTTTACAGTCTGTAAGTACAACTGAGCTTATGTGCCTTTACTGCTGCTTAGTATTACTAAACCTTTCAGCTTGCACTAACTTCATGATGACCACTAATCTAAATATTAAACATTCAAGCAGAGTTATTTTCATGATTACTTTTTTAATGATGGATCCTCTGGTTGGTACATCATAGGTGGGTATATTGGAGTTTAAGAAGATTAAGAGAAAATATTAAATTTGCATAATTTAAGATGTGTTTGTGTCTTATAGTAACACCACTTGTTCAGCAAGACCTTTGCTGTTTCTTTGAAAACAGAGGAATTAGTTTGATTCTTAGGGTCCTTCCTGTTGCCTAGTCTGTTTCCATTTATGTTGTTTGCTGTTGATAAAACTTGACACTTCCTTTCATGATAAAAGTTTCGTAGCCGTTCAGAAAGCACAATTATTATAATCATTGTATAATTTTTTTCTATACATTTTATTTTTTGACGGACTTTATTTGGTACCTAACAGTATGCAGAATTTCCCTGAGGGTAGAAGTATTTGTGGTTCAGCTCTCACACGAAGGCTCACTGACCTGCCCCCCAAAATGGGGCAAAACAGCATTAAAAGCAAGCCCTTGATGAAAGTTATTCAAAATATTGCCATTTAGTACCTGATAAATCACAAAAGATAAAATACACAGAGTCATGCTCTCCTTAGTAAAAGCTGGACAGTAATTGATAACAGCCTTTTCTACAAAACCTCATTCACACCTCAATAAAAGGGTTAGACTGGTGTACATACTCAATAGAGGCATGCCATTTGAAAGAACCTAAGTGGACGGGCCTAACTTTCAGGCTAGTAGCCATGACTGCTGAGTGAGGTTGACAAGTGTTGGGCTAATTGGATTGGAGGGTAATATTACATCAAAAGACGTCACCTGCTCTTTTAAAATGGCTGTAATTAGGACATTCTTTAACTTGGACACAGAGGAGATTATGGAGAAGCAGGAATCAGAGTGCATTACAACCACCCCAGTGACACATGGTGATGCAAGTTTTAGGGAAAGCTTAAACAGAAAAAGTTTGTTTGAAAATAGATGTTCATGCTTGCATGGGTACTTCATCAGAAACTACAGTTAACAATTCTTGAAAAGAACATTCAGCCTTTTATTTTTTGTCGATCTTCACTGCAAAAATTTCCATCCTTCTGATTGGTTCTTAAAACATTTGACTTTGTAGACACAAGACAACCCAATCAACTATGAATTACATCCATATGACACTGTAAATTGCAAAAAATCTAATGGCATAGCAATGACAAAGATAATCACTATGGCAATAACATTTTGTGATAAACATAACACAACACAAGACTTGCCAGAACTTTGCTCAACAGTGATTGCAGTTAGTGGCTGTATGTGGTTGTAGGTTGTAAGTATGTGGTTGGGGTTATCAGAGTTTTTTTCCCCCTATTACTGACTGTCTGGATTCTCATGTTTTCTCTCAAGCCAGCATTTGAAATAAGTTAAGATAAACCTTTATTTGTTCCACAATGGGGAAATTCACAATACAATAACAACAATAATTATTATTTAAAGCCACAATGTGTAGAATTTGAACATTTCTGTCTTTGGTGCACACCCAGTAGGTCATCCCTCACGCCAACAAGTCCCCAAACTAAACCAGAGGTCAATCCTAAATTATCTTTGAAAATTACCAATATTAGTGTTTTCTGCACTTACTGTTTGTCAGTGCCTTTCAAAACTGTTACAACAATCATTAAAAATGATTGTTTAAAGTGTTTCCTAATCTGACACATACTGTATATGGTTAGGATTTGGCTAGGTTAAGGTAAATAACACTTTGTGGTCAATGTTATGGAAAGATTGTGGTCACAGTTAAAATAAACCAACATTGACTGGAAAGAAATGTGATGCAAACAGAGTGTCAAAGTCACGCATGTGATTCGCCATCTATCTATGTATCTATCTATCTATCTATCTATCTATCTATCTATCTAGCTAAAGCACTTGCTATGAAGCAAGAACAAAGTAAATGCACCACCATCTAGTCTAATCATCTACTGCATTATGAAACTGCTTGTGCAGTTATGTGTGTGTACTTGTGTGACCTGTGCAGGGCGGCAGAGCTCTGGAGACAACCCATATCATCTCACTTTGGGAAACAGTGAGAGTAGCATGAGAACGTGACTGTTTCATTATTGACTCTGGAAAAGCAGAGGCAGTTTGCTCAGTTGTCATGGAGATGGCTCTGCTGCCGTCATGTGACTCAAGTATGTGACCACCAGAAGGATCCCAGTGGGGCTCCGCTACATGGCTGAACTGTCAGAACATCTAGCCAGAGTCTTCAGTCCACAAGAAGTCAGCCCTTACCACCAACTATTCAACACCTTAAGATCTCTGCTGGGAGAGAGGATGACTGGACTGCTGTATGACATCTTATGACATCACATGTGGGGAACACGACATAACAGTAACAGCAAGGATCCTGAACAAGTGAAACAGATAACATTAGTCTGTGAAAACATCTGTGAACACTACACCAACACCACTCACAGCAACCCCTGGAAAGAAGTCAAGGTCATTGACAAGAAATCAGTGGATAAGCGCAGAAAGATCCAGGTGGACATTCACTACCACCCCCAGAGACCATCTCTCTGAAGCTCCATTCTCTGAAGAAGAGAGTGGAATGCACTTAAAAGCACAGCACAGGAAAAAGATAGTAAGTGGGAAATGAATTATGATTATTTTCTCCAATACGCTGATAAATTTAAATAAAAATAAATAAATAATAATAATAATTTTACTGAACCAGAGTCAATACTCCTTTCATATGCCTATTGTTAAAAACAAGCATCACATATCAGCTCATCTCAGATCAATGCTACTGACATTGTCATGGCATCGCCAAACAGCATCACAATGGATATGCCTGGACTGGGATCTGAACAAGAATTATTTCCTTCTTTAGCAAACAGTTACAACTGAACAATAACACAGAAAGAGGTATAAAAGATGACAAACTGTTCTAAAGTGGTCGCTTAGAACTTAAATGACATGTAAAACAGTTACTATAACAGTGGAATTGATCTGTTTTAATATGTGCACAACCAAAGCATTCCTGACTATTACCCAAACCTGTGTGTGTGTGTGGTTTTCAGAGCAGGTAAGAGGCTGCATACTGAACTGTGCTGTGGAGCTGGAACACAGAGTGGTTGGAAAGAACAGACATTTTCCATTGGATAGAGTACTTGGACACTGGTTTTATAGTTGTTGTTCTCTCTCATTACTTGATTAATATTGAAGTCTAGCAGGACAAAAAAGACCCTAAAGAAAAAAAAGTGGCATTACTGCTGACCTCAGCAGATTTATTTTTTAGCCTAATGAATAAATATCTGTAGGAGTAGGCCAAGCAGGTATTAAACATCCTAGACTGCCAAAGCATGAATTTTACTGCACTTTCAAACAATGTTTGATTAAGTGTAACTCAATAGGTATGCCTCTTTATATTAACTGGTGCTGTATTTCAATACTCCCTCCCTCCAGACACACAATTCTAAATAAATGATCTCACCAAAAAGTGGTTATTTTTAAGTCCTTTGTATTGTGGTGGAACAATAAAACACACCTCCCCAGTTTGCACTTTGTCTCTTCTGTTCTCTTCTCCCTTTCAGGATGTTCTTTCCCAAAACATTATAAAACCCATTTCTCTTTGTCTTTATTTCCCTCTACTCACAGGATTTTTTTTCAAAAGGACAGGGAGATGTGCAAGTGTGTGCATGTGTGCATGTTTTTACAGTATTTTTCTTTGTCCATGTGTCTCTACTACCTAGAAGGCACAGCAAACACACTAAACAATCACATCATAGCTATCAATTTAATTGTTTTGCAGCTCAGCTTCAAAAACAGGTGATTTTTTTTTGGTTGCCACAACAATGCAAATTTCTGCTGCTCTGGCTCTGGAGCCTGAGGACGGAGATGCCACTGTCCGACACAGTGGTCCCGAGCAGAGACCAGACTAATTGCCATAAAATTTGATGCAGATGTTCATTGTCACTAAATGACATAGGACTAACTGATAATCCCTAGATCTCTCCTCTAGATTCTCTAAAAACTAGGTCACAGATTACATTTGAAATTATTGAATGCCTCCATGCATTCCAGAACATAAGCTGTTTCAATTTTGGAGACAGGGTGTCCAAATTTTCATAATCTAGTGGTTATAGGCTATCATAAAATTTGCTGAGAACATTAATGCTTCATTGCAAATAAACAAGGCAAACTTAAGATAAGATAAGATAAACCTTTATTCGTCCCTCAGTGTGGAAATTTGCAAACTTTTATTTACATTTTAGCCGCAACTACTGGTAAGGCTCTAAAAAGAAGTTGTTGGACAGTCCGACAAACAGTTCTGACAGAGTTCTCTGGCGCCTTACCACTTCTTCCATTCAGTGTTGTTGAAAATGAGTAATTAGCTAGTTACTAGTTACTTCTGTCAAAAGTAACCAAATTACTTTGCCAATTACTGCATATAAAAGTAATTAGTTACAAGGGAAAGTAACTTATGTGTTACTTGTGTCTGCTTCAGTTATCTATTATGATTAAACTAAGTTAGTTTATTTTTGTACCAATGAGATGCTGTAGTGATAGGAATTATTAATACTCCTGCCCACCAGAGGGCAGCAATGACTAGTCTTCCTACCTGTAAACTGAACTTGAATCTGATTGGGGATCCACACGATGCCGGAAGTACATGACTGAGCTTTGCTAAAGTAGTCAATAAATAATTATATTTAATAAATAAATAAAGTTTCTTCACGATGGTCAGGTGACGAAAGATTGGAAAATCAATGGGAATAGGCTATGTTTGTCTGCTGTCCTCTGCAGTTGTCCACTTTTTCCACATAAGACAAAAGTGAGTAATGAGTCCATTTGAATTTCAGTATTCAAAAAATACAGAAATCTTTTTTATTTAAAAAACTAATTAATTGCATTTCTCGTTACTGCCCAAAGTAGTGGAATTACGATACTCCCAGAACTGCTTCCATTAATTGTTAACTCATTTCCCAAGTTGTAATTGCTACCTAATCCAAAAAGAACTGGTAGCCAGAAATGTCATATGCATTTGCTTAATTTGTTAATTAGTTAGATTAGGGAATACAGCTGAAATGTGAGAAATGAGTTAAAAAGATGTTGCTGTGTACACTGATTCCGCCCTGGTGATACTGAGATATACAACAGGCTTGGATGTACCTGGACATAGATATTTGTCTGTAGTCTGGACTCCTGTGTGTAACTTGGTATACGTTGTCACTTTGAGGCATCGTTTGTCCACTTTGGTCCGTATCAAACTTTGATATCCACAGTACAATCTCAAACACACGGACCCATAACCCTCTGACCCTGCACCACAGTATGTTACTATGATTATTCGGTACGTAGCACTTCAAGCAATACATAAGCAATACATATAAGTTCATGTACTTGTGTGATTCTTGCAATTCTTGGATTGGTGGTCTGGGAGAAATCACCTGCACCTGAATGTGGTCAAGACCAAGGAGATAGTAATCGATTTCAGGAGGAAGAGGACACCGACACAGCCCCTGTGTATCCTGGGAGAGGAAGCGGACACGATGGAGGACTACAAGTACCTTGGCGTCTTCATTGACAACAAGCTGGACTGGAAGACCAACACCGAAGCTGTATAGATAGATTTACTTTATTTGTCCCAAAGTGGGAAATTCCGCTGAGCGGCTGCCTGTTGTGGCGCCACATGCAGAACCTTGATATATAAGAAGGGGATGAGCAGACTCTTTTTCCTGAGGAAGCTGAGATCCTTCAATGTGTGCAGCAGAATGTTGGAAATATTCTACCAGTCAGTCATGGCTAGTGCCTTGTACTTTGCTGTCGTCTGCTGGGGAAGCAGCATCTGAGCTGGAAACACTAACAGGCTAAACAAAAAAAAAAGGCTGGTTCAGTTATTGGCTGCAAACCTGACACTTTTGAGGCTGTGTTGGAGAGGAGGACACTGGACAAACTGTTATCCATCTGGATAACCCTGACCACCTCTCCACCAGCTGCTGGACAGACAGCGGAGCTCGTTCCCCAACAGACTGATTCAGCTCCGCTGTCACAAGGACAGATACAGGAAATCTTTCCTGCCACAAGCAATAAGACTGTTTAACTCTGCAGCTCAGTCTGACAAAGAACACTCTGGACTCACAATGCTGTAGTTTATTGATAGTTTCTGATCTGCTTGCACTGAATCTGGTCACATTTTGCATGATCTTGCACATCATCCCTACTTCTACTACTGCATTTTTACTCATAGGATCAGTGGTTTTTAGGTACTTGTTTGTTGCACTGCATGTTGTTTTGTTGCACTGTATGTTGTTTTATGTCATGGCGTAACTTTGTTGTTTAATGTGTTATGTGTTGTGTAGTGTTGTTTTGTTTCACTGTAGCTGCTACAACAAAAGAATTTCACAGCTTGGGACAATAAAGTACATCTATCTATCTATCTATCTATCTATCTATCTATCTATTGTATCCACATGTTTGAACGCACTGAGTGTAAGTTGTGTCAGCTCAATAAATGTAATGCAAAGGAAAAGATGTGCAGGACAAGACAACACAATGTGATGACAATGATTTACTGGCATTACATTGACAAACCAATCACGCAGCACTCATAGCATGATTATTTTGCACTGATCTGACATTCAGAAGGAAGTTTTGAGACATCTTACTTCATGGCGTCCAAAGAAATAATAGTGCCAGAAGCAGGTTTGAATTGATCAGTGCAATAATTTGGCCATTAATACTCACACAGCACAGCCAAGTACAACATAATAACAACAGACTTTGAACATGTGTTCACCGGTAATTGCTGACATAAAGGTTTTCTATGTATGTCCTGTAACTCATTCTGCTCCCTTGACTAATAGTTAATCTATGTCCCAATATTGTCGCCCCTTGTCCTCCCTTTTAATTTTGAACTGTAGCAGGTCCATGTTGGGTCATGTGAAACTGTGAGACTCCTTACCAGATCCAACCATCCTTGTAAACTTGTTATAGTGTTTGCACACAATACAAAAAGTCATAGCCATAAAATGTTAATGTGATTGCTTTAAAAACTGCGTGCCAGCTGCCTCGCACTTTTTATCGTATGCATATTCATTTTGTTTTTACTAATGCTTTCTGCAATACACCCCGGGAGACAGAGACACAGTGCACAGTCGCTTTCATTTAACAACCGCAGGTGGTCAATGAGTAAAAGAGGTACATTTTTAGACATATAGCTCATCCACCGGACATTGGTCGTATTTGTGGGACGCAGAGGTGTTAAGGTTATGTAATAGCTTATAATTTTGTCGTGTGGTAGTGGATGCATGTATCTCTCATCGTGTGTATGTACATATGTGTGTGTGTTGGTTTTGTGGGCCAAGAGGGTGGGATGCATGTGAGGGTGAAAGTAGCAGAGCAAAACCATATGGAAGCAGCCAAAAGTACCATTCTCTCATCTGCCAATTGAAAGTAAGCTTGTTCAGGTGGGGAACTACAAAGGCAGGATATCATTAGTGAGGGCTGAAGTCACAGCTATGGCATCAACACTGCTTGAAATGAGGTCACTCCTGTAAGCAGATGGTGGGAGAGAAGTTAATAATTAAATACAAATACGAACCAGAAAAAAATAACCATCAAAGAATGGTTTTTGCAATCTGTCCAACCCACTCACTAGAGTAAACTTTGATACTGGACCACTCTGCAAACTCCAGTTTATGTTCATTGACGACATTTAAATGCTCAGTGCTAATGTTTTTTCATTTATTGTTCTTACAATACCTGTACATGGCAACTAGAGTATAGTTCATGGAATAATTAAATATTTTTGGCCGTTTTATAATCTCAGTCATCGTGAGAGATGTGACAGATTTGCAGATAGAACGCAAACAAACCACAGTGTTAGTAAAACTATCTAACAATCTACATGAACAATTTGTTAAATTTGTTAAATGAAAAAAAATGTTATTGTTATTAGATTTTGTCTCAGATTACTGGGAAACCATGGATACGGTGGTCTGAAGTTTGTGTGAAATGCACACATTTTCACTTCACATTCTGTTCTTGTAAATACCAGGTCATGAATGGGAAAAGGTGTATACATGGTTTTTGTGTGTATGCATCTGGCCCCTGGTGTTTACGTTGCATGTTGAATGTTTCAGCTGACATACAATGATATGACCACTGTCTGACAGAAGTAGAGACAGAGTAGATGAAGACAGTTAACTGCCTGTGTTTATGCTATTACAGATGTTGTTTATACTATTAAGGATGTAGTTTTCAGATCTTCTTTAAGCCGACAGAAACCATAGCTCAGTAAATAGTGTTTGATATTTCTCAATTTGTAAATGTCTGTGTAAGCATTAAATTTGTATTTTCAGTAATGATCTGAATGTCTTGGAGAAAGCAGAATCAAAATGGGCAGAGGCATTGGTTTGTTTGTGTACGCATGTGTCAGTAGAATTATCACCCTTTATCACACACATTCATGCACAGTGTATGCAACAGAGATAGACCTGACAGTGAAGCTTTTCATAATTTGACCTTCAGCTCCCTGTTTGTGTCATTAGCAGGAACTGGGAGTTGCTCATTATAATCATATCTCATGTTTGCTTATCCTGAGGCCCTGACTGACCTGAACCAGGTTTTACGTGCACAATATCATATAGGCTTCCTTCTGCTTGGGTCCAACTTTACTTGTTATGGGTCCAGTCTCTAAACACAAGTGTAAGTTGTTTTTATTGAAAATTATTATGGACAATTTTAACCTCTTCTGGAATTGTCCATTCTATCCATTCTATCTGAGGGATGGTATCCATCCTAGCAGGCTGGGTGCACAGGTTTTGATGCACAACTTGTTTATATAGTAAAATGTAACACTCTTACAGTTTAACAATCCCCTGCTACACGTCCAGATAGCCAAGAACGGTTGACACAGGTCACTTCTGGTGTCCCAGTACAAGCCAGCTTCTTTGCTGCATTGCTGTCCATCCAGACATAGACTCACTAGCTCTTCCTTGTGCCCAGGTGTTTTAAATGCCCATAATCCAAATATTCATAAATAATCAGATATCACAGCATAGGACAAGATTATGTAGACTGAATAGTCTCAGAAATCCAAATACTATTTCTGCTGTACCTTGCTATACCACCCAACTTCAATTTCTTTCACTCAGCTAGGCAGAAAAAAATGGAGTGGAATTGCTACTATTTTCACAAACAAATTTCAGTTGTGCCAGGGAAAGTTTCTACATTTGAGTATGTTGTATTAATTTTAAAGGCTGAATCAGTGTTATATTTTTAATTATCCTGTAGATAAAATGGCACATGCCTTTAACAGCAAATTGGCTGACATGCTCTATAAAGTAGCTCCTATGAAAACTACAAAAAGGTCAAACTTAAAGCTGAAAGAATGTGTAGGAAAACTAACTATAGGTAAACTGTAGCATTCTGAAAGAAAAAATGGCCGTATAATAAAAATGTTCACACTGAGAGATCTTTTTCCGAGATCATAAATAAGAACAGTGGAAACTTTAGAGTCATAATCCCTTTCAGTTCGAGCAGAAATGCGAGCTGTTTGCTGTCTTTTTTAAAGATCAGTTTCCTCGTTTAGATCAGGCATTAGTAGAACAGCTAATAAGCTTGGTGACACACTCCACCATGGTCCCCGACTTTTTAATGTTTTACCAGTATTTTGCATACCCACCTCTGCAAGATTGTGGCTCAAATCTCCGTCTCCACTTGTGCTTTTCATGCAGTCCCTAGCAGTTTCCTCAAGAGTGTATATGCCCGCTTGTCTCCCCCTGTCCTAAAGATAATTAACACTTCACTAGAAACAGGTATCTTCCCTACTGCCTTTAAGACTGCAGAAGTGAAGCATCTATTAAAAAAGCCAAGATGAAGCCTAGATGAAAAAAATCTCAGTAATTACAGGCCTATATCCAACTTACCCTTTATGAGAAAGCGGTTTTTAATCCACTTTATATCTTTCTCAATGAGAACTGTATTTTAGAGAAGTTCAAATCTGGTTTTAGATCCACCCACAGTAGAGAAACGGCCTTAGTCAACATAGTAAATGATCTCAGACATGCCACTGACTTGAATCAAGTGCAAATCCTCATCCTTTTAGATCTTCACTCAGCATTTGACACCATTTACCATACCATTTTAATTAAATGTCTTGAAAGGTGGGTTGGGGTCAGTCTCTCTGGTAGTGTGTGAAACTGGTTTCAAGCATACATAACTGGTAGAAAATTCTATGTTTCTATTCTATGTAGTCTGGGTGATCATGTATCTGTGAAGCATGATATCATGTCGTTTTGCATTGCAAGGAAGCTGTCTTGGTTCTCCACTATTTTCCTTATATATACCTCCATTAGCTTACATCATCAAAAAGTTCATTACAAATTTCCATAGTCACACAGATAGTGTACAATTATACATTTCTGTTGGGCCAAATAACGCAAATGGCCTATCGTCAAACGATGGATGAGTGACAATCTTTTAAAATGTAACAAAGGTAAAACAGAGATACTACTGCTAGAACCTAAATGCAAGAGAGACACTTTTTAAAAGGCTTGGGAACCTGGCTCACCAGATCAAATCACAAGTTAAAAGTGTTACTTGATTTAACCTTTGAAGCACATATTTAGCAAAGTGACCAAGACAGCATTCTTTCATCTGTGAAATGTAGCCAAAATAATTCAAAGCAGGATACAAAGAACTGATTCATGGTTTCATCACTAGGAGGTTGTACTATTGTAATGTCCTCTCTAAGGACCTACCAAAAAAGTTGATAGGAAAACTTCTACTAGTTCAGAACTCAGAACTTCAGACTTTTAAAGAAAGCACATTACTCCTGTTTTAGCTACCCTGCACTGGCTCCCCATTTCTTTTTGAAGTGACTTTAAGGTCCTTTTACTCACATAGAAAGCCCTTAATCATATAGCACCTTCTTACATTTTGAACTTTTCACTCCTTATCAACCAACAACTATGTGCTCTGATGCTGGTATTTTACTCTTCCTAAAGTAGCCCACAAAACAAGTGGGGCAACTGCTTTTAGCTAGTACACTCCAAGACTGTGGAACACCCTGCTCAGTAACATTAGATATGCAAGCTCTGTTGACATTTTTAAAAATGAACTGAGGACATACTTATTCAGGCATTTAGTTAATGAGGTCTTAATGTAGATGTAATAATAATGTAATGTTATCCCAGTGTGTAGTCGGCTGAATAGTCACCAGCTCTTGCTGAGAGTCCAATCCAAGACTAACTTACCGACATCATGGATTTTTTTACACAGAGTGACTAAAAGTACCATCAAATTATTAGTTTGATTAATCAACATTTCGGCCCATTTTGCCCTCAGGCACTTTACTAGAATAGGTTTATCTTCAGTTCTTAAAAATTCTATTAAACACTGCAGTCAGCAGGATCCTTCCACTCCTGGCCCCACCCCACCCAACTGAGTGCACTTCAGGAGGCCAGATTCCCTCTTTGTAATGGTTTTGCTCTGGCCTTTTCATAGGGTAACCCCTATTGTGAAGTTACTTAGACATTCTGGATACATCCTCCACCCACACACAAGCTCTTATAACACACACACACACACACACACACACACACACACAGTCTTTACTTATGTCACTTTTGGGGAATTTACATAGACCTACATTCATTTCCTGGAGACTAACCTGAAGGACTACCTGATCTTAACCTAACCCTAACCTTAACCTAACAACAACCTTAACCTAACCCTAACCTTAACCTAACAATAACCTTAACCTAACCCTAACCTTAACCTAACAATAACCTTAACCTAACCCTAACCTTAACCTAACAACAACCTTAACCTAACCCTAACCTTAACCTAACAATAACCTTAACTGTTGACCTAAAAATCACAGTTTTCCAAATTGAGGACACCACTTTTTGTCCCCAATTGCACTGCTGTCCCAAATCAACTGGTCTTGAGTCTAGTGTATATCCTCAATTTGGACATAAGCGAACCCACACACACACACACACTTAACCCAGGAGACGATAACCTTTGTGAATTAATCACTGCATTTCACTGCGTTCAACTTTTACAGCCAGACTAACAGGACTGAAGCATGATGGGATAGTGGAAGCTGCTGCAGGGCCTCAGATTAGGAAGAATCAAACAATGGACTCTTCTACTGTGGCCCTGTGAAAGGCCTCTCCAGCAGATGTGTGTGATTTGTGATTGTGTAATGAAGCAGATTGAGTTATTGAGGCTATAAATACTCAGATTGTCTCTCAACTAACATTTGCCGAGTTGTTAAGGGAGGGTCTATTCACTGTTGTGTGAGTGTGTGTGTGGGTGTGTGTGGGTGGGGGGTGGTGGGACCTCTTAATTAGTACTGTTTGTGCAAATTGAGTTGTTGCAGTCCTAAAGTGGTTCTGTGCTTTACAAATTTTTTTGTCAGTTGGATACTGGACTTCTTAAATCTGGTGTCTGTGATGACATTTCCACACTGGTGCACTGGTAGTTATGTGTTTTATGTCAACCAGTAATAATTGGCTGAAGGTGGGGAGCAACAGCAGTACGAAGTAGGCTAGAGCAACTAGCAGTGTCACAACTAGGAGTGTCTATGGTGTCATAAGCACATCACCAGTGTTTGTATAATTACTCTCATTGCCAAAAGGGGGAGACAAAAGCTCCATACTGTAGGTTTAAGGTGTTGAATGGCTGTGGTAAGTGCTGACTCCCTGTGTCTTGAAAAATAGATGCTTGTACAGTCCAGCCATGTAAGGGAGCCCTGCTGGAATGAGTTCCACACGTATGTACTCCTACATACCAATGTGTTGTGGTGAAAAATGAACTAATTCCATGACTGTTCTCCATTTTAGGATGTAGACCACAAGATGTGATTGTAAGCCTGTAAGCCTGGAGCTAGTAAGTGGACCTTTTTTTTTAAACTACTCCAACCAAGGTACAGTGAATGAATTTTCAAGCTCAAGGTTTCACTTCATTCACTTCATTATTTCACTTAATGATTTGTTTGGCCGTAACGTCAGCATAATGAAACTAGTTTTTAGCCGTACTATTGGCATGGCTTTATTAATGACAATGACGGTCAGTCTGTCAGGCGACCCACCACTTTGGACCAGATATATCTCAACATCAACCAGATGGATTAGCACAGATTTCTGTACAGACATTCATGGTTTCCAGTCGATAAATCCGATTGTCTTTAGTGATGAGCCCTTGAGAATAACCATAAAAACAAAAACCATGCTTTAGTTGCCAGAAGCCAATGATATAGGAAAACTAATACAATATATTTTTGAGTGAATATATTGCTGGCATGTTCAGCAGAAACATTCTGTGAATATGTTCATTAAAATCCTTTCCATCAATAAAAACCTGTTACTTTCAAAATGTGATTGCTAATCCAAATTAATAGCATATTAACATAATAAGCTTGACTGCAATATATTCCCCACTTGTTCACAAAGATATTAAACAGTGGTGGACAGATTTTCATGATTCATGTTCCCCAGAGGATGAACATTTTCCATTTTTGACACTCCATGAACTTTCCTCTGTCACCAGCAGGCCAAAATTCTCATTTGTACAGAATACATAACAAGTGTGCTCAATCTTTTGCTTAAATTGCAAAATTTTACTGCTGAACAGTTGCTGTTTGGACACGTTTGCATCAATTTGCACAATCTAGGGTGAATTGGTGTCCGCTTGTGTCTTTGCTTTGACATTATCTGCAACTGACCTGCCTTTATAGTTTAGTGTGAACACCCCCTTACACTAAAATATCAACTTTTGTCAAATACTCAAAACTAGAAACACTCTTTCTGAGGACCAGAGCATTTCTCAGAAAAGATCTTTCTGTCACTCCCTTCTTAGAACTGTGAGAACAACAGCTTGCAGATACTGGCATGAATCACTATTACATTATAATTATCGGTGATGAAGTGAATTTAACATTTAAACTGTGAGGTAACTCTTAAACATCTTAGTACAGCATTCCATTTACTTTTGTTGTACAAATGTTCCATTCTCTGCAGCAATGATCAGAAGACTGATGGAAATAAATTAGGATTTACAGGCTTGGCAGCCACATTCCAAACTCAGAATACACATGTAATGTGGCTAAATCTGCATCAATAAATGAAGCAAGAACTTCATGGGGACTAGTTAAAGGAATCATGGTTTTGTTTCACATCATTTGTGTTTCTATGTTTAAGTGAACTGAAGAAAAATTCCCCCAATTTAGCTCCCTGTTAATTGGCAGCATATGTGTTGAGGTGTTAATCCAATTAGAGCAGCAAATACCACTGAGAATGTCACATTGGGATCTAGTTTGGGGCTCAGCACTAATAGTATAAAGTGATTGCATATTATTGCTGATCTGGTTTGGCAAGTGGCTGGTTTCTGCTGCATGCCAGTAATCTGATGTTATCCCCTCTGCTTCCTCTCTCCTTGTTAGTACTGATCTAACATGATTGTTAAAACCAAAGTATAGAGGCTCCACAAAATTATCATGTATCCAGTAGAATTGCTATGTCACATCTTCATCATCAATGTCAACTATAGTCTTTCTGAAAATGACTCCAGATATAGATAATCAATGTGGTGCCCGTGTATTTTCAGTTACTGAAGTGCTACTGACTGCTACTTTGGATTGGGGTGCATTTATAAATCTTTTCCCTTTGCCTCCCTTTTTTCAGTTTTTTTTTACAACTTCACTCAACTCTCTTCATCACCTTCATGTTTTCTAGTCTGAGATGTATATACCCCCCACCCAAAATGTGTTTATGACATTCTGAAGAAAAATTTAAGGAGCTTTAAAACTTTAAAAACCCACTTTGTCATTCAGGTTTTCAGTGCTAGCTTGTTTTCTTACATGACTGATTTATGTTTTTGTTTTTGTCTGTGCTCTTTCGAGTACTGTGAAGTGGGAGGGCTCCGTTGGATGGAGGTTGGATGAAGTAAAGCAATATGCTTCATTATCCTGCCAAAATGTTGGCCATGATGAGGCTAACAACATATGAAAAAGTATTTTACTTAATTTGCAGTGATAATTGTTCATAGTATCGTCATATAAAAAAGTACCTGGAAATAATAAAAGTATTTCAATAATAATACAATTGTTAACACTAACAGGCACTCAGTATTGTCTAACTATTAACCAAACTGCAGCAGAGAGTCTTGTGGAAGTGTGGAAGGGAGCAATATACACTCAAAAAAACCAACATGGGTGTCTGTTACATTAGCTTCTATTATATAAAATCATGCTTTGTGGTTGAACACTTTTGAATCATGTAGTTTTAGCATGACATGCAACAACTTAAAATTTATGAGACTCATTTATGTTAACATGTTAACCTAATTCTAATGGGTTAAGATTGCAAATCACCTCTGCTTACAACTCCAGAGCAGAGGGTGGCAGTAATGTGCAAATTCCTAATTAGGAATGCCCCTCATTGTTTTCTATCAATCAAAGACCAAGGTCAAAGGTGAGGAACCGTCATCTTGAGAGGGAATAACACGTGTGGGGAGAAGCTATGTTTAATCCTTTATCATCCATCGAACAGAAAACAGTACTGGTACGGAAATGTTATCAACAGTTAGTTATTGTCATCTTTTGCATTTTGGATGGTTTTGTCGAGTGTTTTATTAGAGTGCATTAAGCTAGCTAGCTAGCACGCTAGTGTTGACAACTTAGCGGAGTGTCTCAGCTCTGGTAGCATTAGCATTAGCTACTTGAGCTGGACCACAGTGCTCGTGGTGCAGCCATGGTTCCTATGAGAGCGTGAACACAACAGTTTGCTACCATAAGTGTAAGCACTGTTAGCGCGTGTGGATTAGCACGTAGCTCGGCGTAGACACCTCCTAGCTTGTCCCACTCAGGTGATTTACTGCCGCTCCTGTGGTAACGCCTCAGCGGTGGAGCTCCAGGTGCAGCCACGGTCTGTCCTGGCCCTTCAGGGTGTAGAAACCCAAGCTCGCCCGGCACACTAAACAGGTGTTTGTCTTAACAAGAAACTTTGCTATGGAGGATGTTCAACAGTATCTGTCAGTCGCACCGCGGCACATTCACACACTTTGCAGTCATGCTAGTCATTCCACAAACACACGAAACCACTGAATTCCATGTATTTGTCTGCCGACAACAATACAAACATCAGATATACACTGTATTAACTATTGATTTTACATTTGTAACTCCCTTGCTAAGATTGTGTGAAGTCATTACATAACACAGAATTGATTTCTCCCTCATTCTGTCTCTCTTTTCTCTCTCTCAATTTATCACAGAAATTTGTGACTCTAAAAGTGTCCTGTCATCTTACAACAGGTGTCTGCGGTTTAAGATCACCTCCATTTGCCATCCTCTGGTGAAAGTGGCCTCTTCTACGCAAACTGCAGCAGAGAGTCTTGTGGAAGTGTGGAAGGGAGCAAGTATACACTCAAAAAAACCAACATGGGTGTCTGTTACATTAGCTTCTATTATATAAAATCATGCTTTGTGGTTGATTTTACTTTTTTGTGTTACTGATATGTGGAGGTACAAGGAGTGCAGTGTCTCTTTTTCTAGTAGATATGATCTCCTTAAACATTTAAGACTACAGCACCGCAATAGACAACGTCACTCATGCCCATATCTAAACTGTCCATGCAATTTTAAGACACTAAATGCTTTGCACATACATTTAAGTAGAGTTCATCCCGAGCAAACTTGTCAGGAGCTCCTGGAATTGAAAACATTTAGTTGTCCTTTGTGCAATTGTAGCAATCTGTCTACTGAAAGGGATTTTTTCATACATATTGGCATTCATTTTAAGAGTCATGAAACTGTTACCTGTATGTTTGGGGATTGTACTTTCAAAACAAATATCTATGGAACTTTTCACTCCCACAAGAACAGGAAACACAACCCCCAGTCATTAAGTGATTTTAAACCAGGTATAATGACAACAACCAGAATTTCACAAAAATCATCTGACAGTGCAGAGGAAGATGCACTTAACCCAGATGACTCTGCAGTGGAATTAAACAGTGTATCTCCAAGTAATAATATGGATATAAGCAAGACCCTGCTTGACATAATTGAGTAAAACTTTGCCGCAGCTTTGCTCAAACTAGAACATTTTGCACATGTGCCAGGCATAAAACTTGATGAGTTTTTGGAGGAACTGGTATTTGTTATGCTCAGCCACATGTCCTCTCTGTAAACATTATTGAAGCTGTGTTTCAGAAACATGGTTCCATACCTGACAAGTCACTGATAAAAGAAGTAGCCACAGCCCTCTCCACGTCTCACCCCTTGCTAAAAGCTATAGAGAAGGGTGGCTCTTTGAGCACATCATATCTCTGAAACAAGAGAGATATGATGTGATATGATTTGAGCACATTATATCTCTGAAACAAGTTTTACAGAGAGATCTTTAATGTCATTGAGCCCATTGAGTACACGCTCGATCAAAGGAAAAAGAAAAGCTTTCAGTATGTGCCTTACTGAAGAGCTTGCCACAGCTCTTCAATAGGAAAGATGTTATGGATAAAGTTGTTGAAAACCACAGAGCACATCAGAGTCATGGGATAACTGGAGAACAGCATACTTATAAATCATTTCAGGATGGCTCACGCTTTAAGGGAAATGGTTTTCTTTCAGGGGGTGAGTTGAGAATCTTGCTAACGTTGTACATAGATGATTTTGAGGTATGCAATCCTCTTGGTACTTCACGCAGGAAACACAAGCTCTGTGGTATCTACTGGACTCTGAGTAATTTGCCTCCAGGCTCACATTCAGCACTTTCCTCGATTTACCTGGCAATCTTGTGTAAATCTGATGACGTGAAGAAGTACGGTTGTGCATCCTCTTCTTCAAGATGTAAAACCACTTGAGCAGGATGGAATTTTCGTTCCGTTGCTTGGTAAATGTGTTAAAGGCACAATTCAAGTTATTGTGGCAGATAACCTCGGTGCTCACAGTATAGCAGGTTTTAATGAAAGCTTTACTGGTGGAAACATCTGCCGATTCTGCACAGCCACATGAGCAACGAGAGACGTGAGCTGGTATCAGCAGCATCTCAGTCGAGTCAAATCGAGTCGAGGTTTGTAGTACTGTAGTACTACGTGAATCACTCTTTCATTACCTACACTGTTTAGAGCAAGCTAAACTTTGCCACACATTACTTGAGTGAGTTTGTAACACTATTTAAAGCTGTAATACTTCCAGTTATATGGCTGGTAGTTAGCCTGGTAACATATAAAAGTCGAGAAGGTGAGAGACATTGTTGGACTAGAGATTGCAACTATATGGCTATTTCCTGGAGGCAGTATGTTCCAGTGGAGACCTGGTATCTTTTGATTTTTCAGCCTAATGATGGTTTGCTTCACTGATAGTGGCAGCTCTTTGGACTTCATATTGAGAGTTGACCTCACCAGATTCCAAATGCAAATACCACACTTGAAATGAACTCCAGACCTTTAATCTGCTCCTTGTAAATGGCATAATGAGGGAATAACACACACCTGGCCATGGAACAGCTGAGCAGCCAATTGTCCAATTACATATGGTCCCTTAAAAAGGTGGAGGGAACATATAAAATGAGTTATAATTCCTACACAATTCACCTTATTTTGATGTAAATACCAAATTAAAGCTGAAAGTCTGCACTTAGAGCACATCTTGATTGTTTCACTTCAAATCCACTGTGGTGGTGTACAGTCAGAATAGGAAAATGGAGTCAGAATACTGAAAATTGTGTCAATGTCGAAATATTTATGGACCTGACTGTATTGACCTCGCAATAGGATCAGTAGAAAAGAACTGTTTGCTAATTTTGAACAGCAGAGAGTGACCAATCTGACATCAACAAACACTTATAATTTCTTCTGTAAAACATACAAGTTTGACATAATCCTAGTTTGATGGCATCCTCTCTGGTTCTGATTGCAAACTGGTGATGGTCTGGGCTGGCTGGGATGTTCTCTTTGATTTGCTGGACAATTAATTTCTCAAAGTACTTCATCAGAATAGGGGTGAGTGCTACAGGGTGGTAGTAGTTTAGGTACAGAGACATTGGTAGCTGTCTTGAAACATGTGGGAACAGTCTCCTATGACAGTGATATGTAATGTCAGTAACAACATCATCTAGCTAATTGGCAAATGTTCTTAGTACATGGCCTGGGATTTTATCAGGCCCAGCAGCTTTGTTCATATTCCCCCGAAGCTGGATTCATCTCACATCTGCTGTGGAAGGTGACAGTGTCTGGTCTGCTGGACGCACAGTTAACTTTACAGCTGACTCTTTGTTGAGGAGATCAAAGACCAAGACCAAGGACAATGCATTAAGTTTGAGCAGTTCTCACCATGTTTTGTGTTTGATACAGTACATGGTAGTTTCTCGTAGCTTGAGGACAGAACAGTTGCCAATGACCAAGGCTTCCAGTATTTGTCTTTAAAGCACATTTAAAGCACAATGGAGAGGTGGTAGTCTTAATCTAAATATCCCCAGTTCCCTCTCCCACCAGGCCCCAGTTCCAGAATACCAACAAAGGGGATAGCCCCTTAACATGTTGTATAGGGCTGACTGATGTGTGCCTCTTGATATAATCTGGATAAATCTGAAAGTACAGACAGAGGTTCTTTCTGAATTTATAATCTTTCTGTGGTATCTCAGAATCCCATTCTGAAAAGAGGCCACAGAAAGAAGAAATACCCTTTTAGGCCCAATGTATGGAGCCAGGATTTAAGATACCTGGCAAAAGATCACAGTAACTCATGACTGGAGTAAAGTTGTGTCTACAAAGGAGGTTTTTTTCTTGGTATGTTTTTCAGTGATTTGTCTTGTGTGTCTGACAGAAGAGGTAGTTTCTGTTTTAATCAATACAGCTGTCTACGCTGACTGTATGGTTTACTTGCACTCTACAAAAAAATCACTGTCTCCCTCCCTGAACTTCCTAAAGTTCACATGCTTATGGTCTCTGTCTGATGCAATCTCCGCAACCTTGTGCGTGCTAACTTCTCCATACTAGTCACTTCCACCCTACCACAATCATATTCTCCTTACAAATGGCAAGTGATGTTACATACAGTATACACTCTGCTCCACACTAACCTCTTGTCTGGACACTCTCTGCCCTCTGTCCATTAGTCCTGCTTGGGTCATTCCATCCCAGTCATGCATATCCAATGTCTTTATGTTACTTTATGCACCTGCAAGACCTGTGGTGAGGCACTTACTCTCCTTAATCTGCTGTGACTTGGATTCTACCTCATTTATACATTGCTTTGGACAAAACCATCTACCAAATGAATAAATGTGAATGTAAATGTATATTTTCTACTACTATCTCAGTCTGCCTTCAATATGTTGCATTGTTCCTGTCTGACTTATTAACTTGGTTTTAAGAGCCTTCTATTGCTTGTTACTCTTTACCCTAGACTTTAACTAAGTTGTAAGCAGCTCCACAGTCACCAGAGCAAACCCGTCAGGAATGTTAATGTCCCAATGTATATCCACCCTCATGGCGTCTCCTCTGCCACATGTGACACAACCTGCGGTCGTACAGAAGAACCGAAAGGAAGAAAAAAAGAGAGAATGTGTAAAAAAGGAAGTAGGAGCATCTGAGAACGAGGTGTAATTACATGTTTGCTTGGCAGCGGCAGAGCTACATGCTTCTTTAGTGGTGGAAGGGTTTGAATGTGTGGGTATCTCTGTGTGTCTACACAGACTGTGCCCTGTGAGTGTGTCTGTATGTTGTGTATGCATGTGTGTGGGCAGGGAAGCAGTTGGTTTGTTTTATATCAAACCAGCGGATATGCACAATGACCCTGTAACATGTATGCACTTATCAAACTGTAAACCTTAGCAAGGGATGGTTGTGTATCCTGAGCAGTGTGGGAAAGTGCAGTGCAGAGTGCTTGACTGGGTTCTGTATATTTACGTGGGCTTTAAATGCTAAACAGCTCAACACTCCATCCGGCATCTCGCAACTGGGTTGCACACACCAGTTGTGATACTGAACCACAACACTAAACAAGGTCACTTTCCCTTTCTACTTTTGCTCAGATGTTTTTTTCAGGATTAGTGGATATCATACAGGAGAGTACTTAACTTAAAGGCTTTTAAAGCAAAGATTCTTTCCCTGAGGATTCCTTTCCCCTTAAAGAGAGGATTTGTTCCCTCTCTGACAGCGCCAGAGTAATGAGTAGCTCCCACAGAAAGCCACTGTGTTGAATAATTGACTGTAAACACTCAGGGAATGTTAATTAAGCCTCTCACACAACCAACAGATTCAGTGGGTAATTTTGCGCACTGGGGACAGGGAAACCTCAAGCAGCTCAGGCAGTATGTGTATAGCTACAAGTTCAACTAAAATTTGTTGAAAGCAAACTTGGCCTTTATGCTTCCATCAATGTGGACCGCATAGTGATCTGTCATGCATTCACAGGCTGAATAATGGCAGCAGCATTTTAGCAAAGAGTGATGCATTCAGTTGAGAATAAAGCTAGGGCAGAGGCAGATCACTGTCAGTAGCAGAAGCAAAATACATTTGCTTGTTGATATTCTGGACAGCTCAAGTAAAATGAGTAAAAGTATAATGCAATGATTGTGGCCCCTAGAGGCTGCAGTGTTCATTACGCCCCACAATATTTAAGGAAAGGAATGAACAAAATACTGATTTTGCATTTCATAAGGGATGTAAAGTCCATTTCAGAGACAATGCAAAAAGTGTCTGCATGAGTTGAAAATGTTTCCACTTGAATGAAAGAATCACTCTTATCCCACAGGGCTTTATAAGTCTTCATAAATGTATAAAGACATGAAGAAAAAGGACAGAAATAGAAAGTAACAGAAATAACTGAGGTCCTGGTGAGTTCTGAAAATATGCCTGAGTCTGAACTATCATACAAACAGACAAAGAGTCTCACTTCACAGACATGGGCAATGTGTACATTGCTATCAAGCTATAGTTAGAGACTGTGGTATGTTTGAACTGAACTTGTGCATACAACATGTCCATGTCTGCAGGCAAAGGAAATTACAACTGTTCTTAACTGACAAATTTAGGCATGGTGTCATTCAGAGGGAGACTTGATAATCATGCATCTGCATCTGCATATATATAAAAGAATAGAAAAATGAAAAATTTTTTTTTTTTTAAAAGAGGTCAGAGGTGGTCACTAGACCATAATTGTGGTTATTGTTACATCAGCTCTCCAAGTTGTAATTACTGACATATAGGGAAATTCTAATAGCAACAAGCCACATGAGTCAGCTACTTGTTATGTTTAGCCAGCTGAAGCTTTGATTTGAATGTAGCCTAGGAAAATCATTTGTGATCTGGCAAAAGGATGAGCATGTACACTATGTATAAATGAAAGTGGATTAAATTTGAACGTTATCTGGATATGAGACACTTGACATGACAAGTAAAAATGGGGCCTAAGAATCTATACTAGTGCAACAGTGTTTTGAGTTAAATGCTAAATGCAAATTTAAATTTTGATTTTAGAATGATGCTAGATGAAATGTCAGGGGATCACAAAAATTATTACAATCCATCCTGTGGGGAACGTCAATGTCTGTACAAAACATCATGGGAATCCTATAGTCTCTCCTATATTTCAGTTTAGACCAAAGTGGTGAACCAACTAATTGGCATTGCCTTTATAGAGACCAGCTCTAGCATGGCTGAAAATGCCCTGGAGGAGACCAAAACATGTTCGACACATCTACTCCTAATTTTACACGTGAACATATTTTCTGCTTTTACTCTCTACAGGCAGGTCCAAGATCGGCAGGAAACTTGTTGGGCTTTAAATGCGTTGAGAAGGCTACATCTCACAATCTCATATTTTTTACTTCTGATCCAGCAAACTGTCCTTTTGAACTTCACCTATCTACAGTAACTGTAGTCTAATTAGACTAGATTAGATAAAAATGAGATTAGATTTACAAGAGCAGGTTAACCTGAGGTGTAGGAATTAAAATACATAGTTATCATTAGTAGTAGAAAGTAGGTGCTGCATTAAAAAAAAGGTTTTAGAAAAACAGATGATGCATCACTGAACCAAGAACAGTGAGCATGAATGACTCAGCTGATCATCATCAGCTGAGTCATTCATGCTGTGAGTGCCACTTCAGTACTCTGCCAGAATTAATGCAGAGCTCCATTCACTTCTGTTATTTCCCCAGTTGCTTTCCTTTGTGTCTTATATCTGTATGTTAATAAAGTAACAAAACCTCAGGATAAACATGAATTTTACATGTTTTTAACTCCTGCAAATTCATGTACACCTCCATCTACATAGCAAAGAACTAATATGCAGCTGTTCACCTCTAATTGTGTATTGACTAAAATTTTGTTAGTGCTCAGTCTGAATGTACTTTTTAGCATATTACTGAACAAAGGTACTGTACTCATTGCTGACCAAAGGCATGAACAAACGGTAAACTTCTCAGGGCCCCTGTTGCTCTGGGCAAGAATTAGTTTTGCTAACATTATTGCACATCTTTCATTTCCATTCCATTGTTTTCATTTGACTGAAAACATGCCTGTGTGCACAGGTAGCAAGACTCCACATTCCAGACAAAGTCTTTGAACTTTGAACAGTACTCCTCTCAGAAATACTGCCTTTATAACACTGCTTTAATTTCCTGATGCCTTACAGCAGCAGAGTTACCAGACAACTTCAATAAAAAGCAACAAATCCCATGTAGATTTGACTCGAAGCATTTTACCCCTGAGAGGAAACCAACACACACACACACACACACACACACACACACACACACACACACACACACACTTAGGCTAAGTGTTCCAAAACAACAATTGCAAATCTCTCCTCTCTCTCTCTCTCTATATATATATATATACATACATAATTATAAACTACATATATAAACTATATAGTACTAACTCATTTTCTGTCAGTTATGGGGCTATAACAGCATTTCTTCCTTACAATATGCTGCAGCTACATGCATGCCCATTTCCTCCTTTCAAAAATAGTGAGAGTGAAGTTGGTGTCAAAACATTCTATGGAATGCCATAATTTGGATTCTGTATTTTCTGAAAGCCACATGGCTTCAGACACTGGAGCTCACAATTTGTACTGAGCTTTAGTTCAGCCAGGTGAAAGACAGGCCCTTCATGTGGGCTTACAAATTCTATTGCAGGTTTGAGTTGCTGGCATGAAGTTCTTGACTTTTATACTCAACTGAGAACTGTATCTTGATCAGATTTAGCCCCCAACGACACTATAGAGCAGCTTCACCAAGTTTACCCCAACAAGAAACCAGATCAAAAGTATGTTTGTGCTGAACACTGTAAAAATATCAGTACCCCAAGTATCAACACACAAATCCTCTCAACAACCCCAAAAATGTCAAAATAAGCTCTGCATTGCCCTCTGTACCAGTGAGAGAGGGACAAGTTGTTCAACATTACATGTGCACTCCAATAGCTGTAGGAGTAAAACATGAGTAGATAACAAATACATGTCACCTCCCTAACTAAACTGCTTACAAGTACTCTTTGTTCTGTATTCAGTTCTGGTTGAAATTCGTGCTGAATACAAATTTCCTTTTCTTTTATCTTTTATTGGAATAAGGTGTTTGAAAATTGTATGGTGAAAAATCTGCCAAATGTATGTTTCAGCTCTAATAGTTTGCACTGTCCAACACTTCGTAGAAGTCAAGAAATGACCTCTTGTCAAAACTAATGAGGCTAGTGACAGTCAATCACCCATCAAAGGAGACACCTAGTTGGAGCAGTGTTTCCTCTACAGTGAAACAAAGCCAAAAGAGTCTAAAATCCAGCATTTGAAAAAGGAAATAGACCTTTATAGATAGATAAAAGACCATGGTTTTCCTGCTATAACAAGTGAAGATGTCTGCTGGTCTAAAGCTGTTGGTGACATTTCAAAAAAATAAGACCACATTCATAATTAGCACCTATTAAGCTAAAATCACGATTTTTAGTTTTCTGTACCTGTAACATATGCATTTTACCCTTTAGGGTTTAAGTCTTTTGTAGAGAACAGGATCTAAACTAGGAGACTCTTGCGGATGGGCATTGCAGCCTGCCTAAACATACATGCCAACCTATGGCCATAGGATAGTAACTGAAGGAGTCATGAATATAAGCAGTAGCACATCTGGGCTCATTCTTAAGCACATAGATCTAGCATCCACAAGGAACTCAGAGTAAATATGCTCCTCACTTTGTGTTGAAAGGATTCAGTTGAGATGAATCAGGCATTAGATCAGGATGCCCCCCTGTGAGGTAATTCCAAGTTCAACTGGGAGGAGCCCTGGGCCAGACCCAGAAGATGCTGAAGGGATTATATAACCATTGAATAAACTGCAGAAAATGGGTGCTGATTGTCTGAGTGGCCTTTTTTTCCACTAAAAGGTCAGTAATACCAGAATACTGTAGCATTTCCAAATTATTGTAAGACAGTGGTCTTTTGTGAAAAAACCTGAAGTATGTCTCAATTTTTTTTAACCATTATTGAAATGAATGGACAGCACTTGCTTAGATGCATGAAAAATTTTTGTTTTATTGTTTGAGAAGGATCAAAACTGATGACTGATGACCCTTGTAGGGATCAATCTCCAAAAACACTGGATCTTATCGTTCTTTTAATGAATATTGTGTTTTTCAAGAGACCCTTCCTGTCTGGTAAATTACCATGTCTTTCAAACTCCATACCTCCTGTTTGTAACATGATGGGGTGGGATGAGATGTGGTTTTCCTTGGAAAATCAATTGCTCGAGATTGCTTTTCTCTGACTCCTGCTGCAAAAGATATTCAGCGCTATTAAAGGGCTAATCTTTCATCTTGATAGCTGGTGTTATGTAACACCCCCTTGTGTCCTCAGATGTCTTCAACTCCTAGTGTTCCCGCATGTTTTATACATGAAAAGCCTATCATTGAGGGTATGGATAAAGTGTGTGTGTATTCCTTGTGCATTTGTGCATGTGTGTGTTTGTGCTGTTTGAATTTGTCCAACAGGACAGAGACAAAGCTGTTGCTAAGCTGGATCTTTCGCTGCAGAAGAAATGCAGTGTTTGTGCTTGGTTGTTTGGGTACCACCTCCCTGGTGATGCCCTGGGCACTGGCACCCTGACCAGGCTTCTCATTGCTGGGTGCTGCCTGGATCTTGTACCTAAGTCGTTTTTTTTGCAGGTTCACTCCTCAGACTTGGGTTAAGATTAAAATATTAGTTATATTAGGATCCATCTTAGTTTGGGACTGGCCTTAGGTATGAGTTCACGCTAGAATCTATAAATGAATAGGTATGTGTGTGTATGTGTGTGTGAGTTTATGTGTGTGTGTGTGTCCAGAGCATAATGGCAG
Organism: Holacanthus passer; assembly: GCA_025331565.1. Taxonomy (NCBI): domain Eukaryota; kingdom Metazoa; phylum Chordata; class Actinopteri; family Pomacanthidae; genus Holacanthus; species Holacanthus passer. Next base: position 2,519,136 of record JAFREQ010000041.1, on the reverse strand, counting down.
TCAGGCTCATAATGAGACTTGGAGGCCCTCTGACCAGGCTTTTGAAACATTGGGCAGACACTTGGCACCCTCAGGATACTACATCATTTGGACAAAGGGTTATTCATGGGCACATACAGTATATGCAGAGCCACAGACTCACATCAATACCCGTGTGCATGCACGCGTGCATGTGCGCACGCGCAAACACACACACACACACACACACACACACACGTGTTAATGAGCTTCGCATATTGTTCACACTCTGTGCATTTATTTCCAGTGATTTAAGTACAGAAACACAAGACTTGCAAGTCCTCTGAACAAGTTAATGAATTCTACTAAAGATAGTGGTAACAGTAAAATATGTCTCTATCATCTGTAATCTGCAAGCACTGGGCAGCACCTGCTATTGTTGTCATCCAAAGTGCAATAGACTGCAGTTAAGTTCCAACCTTCTGGCCCTAATGGGTCCTTTTGGGTCCTATTGAATCCATATGGGACAAGTTAAACTGAAACTTGCCTAGAACTGATGCTGATAGTTCATGCTTCACCATGGAAACAGCAGTTGACATTAAAATCTTATATCAGATCTAGTAGCTGATCTGAAGCTCTTGACAATATCACATGGTAACATTGCTCAGTTGATATGGAAATGTAGAAAAGGCCCCAGACAGCACCCTGATGATGGCAAGATAGCAAAAAATTTGCCCACCTTAAGCTGCATGATGCTGTGCGTACGTTCTCAAAGTTACAATGGAAATGTAGATTTTCACAGTTGCCATGATTATGAACACATTCCCATATGGGATTGTTTGCATGTTTGGACTCCATTATCTGTTTTTGACCCTTGCATTGCTGACCATCCTTTAAGTCTGTTGATGTTTTGTGTGAATTCAAATTTAATTGAAATGCATGCTCCTGGTGGCAGTATTATATTGAGTCTCCTCTTCATCCTGTTCCTCTTGAGACTGTCACCTAAGCCTCCTCTGCACCTAATCCTCAGACCCTAAGGTTCCCAGCTGTCAGCCCAGACCTCAGCCCAAGGTTTCCAGTTGTCAGCCTCACTTCGGCCTTGTAGCATCCAGCCCTCTAGCTTTCAGTCTGCACCTTAGTCTGCTATCCTTCTGCCAGTTCCAGCTCCTAAGACAGCTAACCTCCAGCCTCCATCCCAGTCGGCTAGTCTACAGCCTGTTAGCCTCCAGTCTGCTCCTGTTCCTGAGCCGGTTAGCATCCTGTCTGCACCTAAAAAGAAGCAAGGGTCTGGGAGATGCTGATCCACTAAGCTTCCCAGTGACCATGAGCCTCAACTGCCAAGCACCTTGACGGTTCTGCTGCCCATCTCGCTGGCTGATGACTCCTGAGCCCTTGGGTTGGCCGATGTCTTGTTCCCAGCTGACGGCTGCTCCTGAGCTGCAGGGGTCTTCAGTGCCTGTACCGCAGCTGTCTTCTGTTCCTGCTCAGCTGTAGTAATGATCTACTGAACCTCTCTCTGTTGGAGCTATCTCTATTTCCTGAGTGGCAACAGTCTCCATGTCCCGAGCTGCAGCAGTCCCCTGTTCCTGAGCTTCAGCAGTTTCCTGTGGTTGTGTTGCACCAGCGTCCTGTTTCTCTGCCTCAGCCTCGTCCCTGGCCTCCAGAGCAGCCAAGCCTATGTTGTTGACCTTATGCCTGATCCCCAGAGGGGTTCCGCCTTTGATGCTGGCATGTTGCTTGTTCTCCAGAGAGGTTCCGTCTTCATCACAGACCAGCTGTCCTTCCTCCAGAGTGGCTCTGCATGTCTGGTCATCCTCCTGGTCACCCACCAGACCTGCTCCACCCATCTGCCCTTCCCTAGCCACGCGCTGGAGGTTTCCTGCCTGGCCTCTGCCCTGCCCCTGGGCCATTCACCTGACATCTCATGCATCTCCCCTCTCCAGACCTCACACTGTCCACCCGAGATTTCTGGCTCTTTTGCCTGGCTTTGTCTCACCTCCAGAAACCCCCCCACCCAGCCAGCTTGACTGGGAATTTTTTGGACTTGGACTTTGAAGAGATGTCCCTTCAAGGGTGGGTAATGCTATGTTTTTTGGGTTTACTTATTTCCTGTTTTACTCTGAAGGAGTATGTCCTCAGGTTGTGTCCAGTTGCCTTTACTTCCTGCTTTTGTGTTTTCCCCACCTTTAGGATTGTTGATTGGTCTCACCTGTTATCCCTCCTGTTAGTGGACTTTAGATTCTTGCCTGTTCTTATCTGGGTTTGTTTACCTGTTTGGTACTGCCTTAACAATTTTTGATCCTTGCCTGGCTGCCATCCTGTAAGTCTAATGTTTTTTGTGTTTGTTAAGTTTCATTTAACTACACCAGGTCTGCCTCTGGCTGCATTTTGCATCCAATCCGCTATATTCCCATTCCTTGTACAAACTGCAACATATCACTAACTTTGCCTGTTGAACTGATTTCCTGGTTTTGATCTGTGCCTTCCTGAACTTAAGAGAACAAAACTTTCTCAAGATCTAAATGATTATCTGATCATTTCTGTGTAATGCTTTTGGGTTAAGCGCTCCCTCTCATCATTGCACTTGGACTTGACAAATTAGCATTAGTCGACCTGGTCAGAAATGCAAGAAAAGGCTATCTAACCATATGGATCATAAAAACTCTAAACTTTAAACCAAATTATAATTTAATGAAGCACATTGTAAATAGTGTCTGATGTTCATCTTGTTGTTGTTGTCTTGACTCTGAGGGAACAGCACCACATTTAATTATTTTATTTTTGACAGCACAGAAATCATTGTTTTGATGGTTACTCTGTGTTCATGTTAGTATCCCATGAAGAGGACTAAGAGCGTGACTCTGACACTGAGAGGCAGTATATCGTCCAAATATGTGTAACTACTGAGGCGGAACAACACTGTGCCTGCATCAAAACAGGCCTCTCTCCAGTCACCAGTAAGCAACTATGAAGTATGAACAGCAGCATCCAACAGGTGCAGCCAATAACTGTTGAAATGAGGATGCAGATATTTTTGTCATTGGTAAGAAAGGCTTTCTCTAGTCTGTAATCAAAAATACATATCACACAGGCTCACAAATAACTTCTTGCTTGTTAAGACAAAAACACATCATACTGTCTTCCTGTGACAGTAATGAGTGCATGTGGCCTCTCCGTGTGAAGGAGGCTCTACATAATGGGTCATTCACTAACTTAAATAGCTACTGGAAGGTTGACATATTATTATAATGTTTTGTCAGAAATTCCATAATGAGTAAAAAACAACACCGTTTTCCACCTCAGCCGAATATGTTTTTAGCACCAGGACCACCAGGGTGGCTGTGTACCTAAAACTGCCAATGGGTAAAATTTAACCCTGAGTACTGTGCTTCTATTGTAAATGTACTCTGTCCTTGTATTAGGGCACTATCTTCACAAAAGAATGTGTCAAGTCATTAAATAAGTTTGTTTCATCATCACCTGTGTTATAATCTAAGTATCTATGTCCATCAGTATTAAGGAATATAAAATAACACACACACATATACATACTGTATATACATACACTTGTGAAAGACATATTCCACAGGTTGACACACAAAATGTAGACCAGACATTAGCATTAAAGCAATAAAACTACTCAGATAATAATAATAATAATAATAATAATTTTGATACTTGGTCGAGAAGCCTTTGTTTGCAATGACAACTTAAAGAGTTTTTTGATCTACGAAGAAACTAATCAATATTCAGTTGGGATTTTGGTATGCTTATAATACCACCTAACTTCAGAGTACTGGCTACCTCCTTTACTTTCTTAGGCTCTACCCAGGCTAGGAAGAACTTGGAGCAGGCAGCTGAAGCTCGTAAAAGGTACACAGGGCCACCTGTGGGTGAAAATGCTTTACCACCAGGCCAACTGATGTATGTTAGTAATTGTCAGTGTTCTGGGAGGCATAAGGTTCTGGATCTGTGGCTTCCCACCCCACAAAGAGTTATAGTGCAGCTGGATGGTAATCTGCCTGTGTATTCTGTATTTCTTATCCAACCAGGGATCTGCTGTATAGCTGCCCACTGCCTTGGCATTTCTTCTTCTTATTTTCTTTTTCGTTGTTGATTTTGACTTAACTGTTTGCTTTAGTGCCCAACTAAGCTCTAAGCTTGAACCCTGTTGGCAACGTTGAGCACCCTGAATAGTGGATAGGTTGTAACCTCCTCCTTTGTGCTTAATCTATTTTTATCCAACAAAATTATTTTTTGCACAATAAAGATTGTTATTTTTAATATAGTTCTGCATCCTAGTTGTACATGTCTTACCAATGTCTGAACCCGCTGACTGTAGCTAGAGGGAGACAGGGTGGTTCTTGGTGGGTGGAGGTGTCAGGGCTGGTACAATGGTGTACCAGGTCCTGTCCAACCCTCTATTGGTCTCTATTCTCACATACACAGACTGGTAGAAATTCACAGGATGTCAAATTCACTGATACTTAAGCACTATTTCTGAACAGGGGCACAGGAGATGTAAATACTGGGTTCAAAGTCATGTGACACACAGCAAATCTCTGGTTTCCATGTTACGTGACATGCATCTCTCTCTCTCTCTCTCTCTCTCTCTCTCTCTCTCTGTATTTAACTCAGAAAAACGTACTTCCCCACCCCTCACTGTATCATGAAGGATGATTCATCTGACTGACTACATTTTATTTCTATTCTCAAATTTGATTTCATTTTTGTAATGAGTAGTTTGTGCATTGCAACTGTACCCTAAATTCCTTCTATGAAAGCACAGAAAACAAGTATAATTGTTACGGTGGGTTTTGGGTTTGGACCAATTAAGGCAGAAGACAGAAACGAGCTGGTGGTTGGAAAATGTCTTTAATGAAAAACAAGAAGCAAAAACTCAGGTGGAGGCAGGCTGGCTGGTGGACGGCGGAGATGGTGGACTGGTGATGGCTATAGCTGGAACTCAGGAAACTAGAGACACAGAGGCACTGGAGGAAGGCCGGACAGTGAGGCACACACACAGTGAGGGAACTCACTGGAAAAAGACACGCGGCAAAAAACTTATTTTCCAAAGATAACATCAAATAGGTAATCGCTGGAGAAACATAAGGCACTAGACTCTACCGTATAAGACAGAATAAGCTGGTGCAGGAGTGGAGTCAGGGCCAGGTTTATGTAGAAGGTGGGTTAATGACAAATGGGAACAGGTGTGCCTCATCTGCCAGGACTCAGAGGGGGAAGTGAGAGTCACACCAGACACTGACAAAGAAAGGAGGAAAAAACCCAAACAACAGAAACCCAAACACAAAAACCCAAACAATAATATTATAACTGTTATTTTAATTGTGGTGAAAGCTGGTGAAAAATCCACCCCACAGCATAACCAAGTAGTAGTGAATGTTGTAAACTGGGCCATTTTAATATTTTACAGATATCAAGACTCTGGCTTGAAAGTGGGACAATCCCAGGCAATCCAGGGTGTCTGGATATGGAGTTGATTAGGATGAGCAGTCAGCAGTAGGCTAGGTTAGGTGGGAGCTTGACAGACGGGAAACATGGAGAGAGAGAGCGGGGAATGACATGCAACAAAGCCCACCAGCTGGAATTAATGCTGGAGTGTTTTGGTGTTTGGTCAGCCTGAATGAAACATGCAGTGGGTGTTTTCATAGCACCTGTTGGCGTGTTCTCAACAAACAGCATGTGTTATAAACTCAGATGATTTGAGATGAGTTTTGATGTTTTGCTGTACATGAAGATTCAACATAAATGCAAATGCAGTCAAGATGCTGCTCTGAGGAGGGAGTTCAGTCACAGAATTGAAAATAGCTCCAGGTTTATAGAATTATGATGAAGAGAAATGATGCAAGCAAAAAACATCTGCTGTCCAATGAAAGCTCATTGTAGTAAATCTGTGTGTGTGACTAAGAATACACTCTATGATACACTAAATCTGAGCACAACTGGAGGATGTTGAGAACCACAATGATTGGATTAACATCACCCTAAGTGATACATGTGTGCTTACTCATACACATACACAAACATACGCACACACACACACACACACACAGTCTTTACTTATGTCACTTTTGGGGAATTTACATAGACTTACATTCATTACCTGGAGACTAACCTGAAGGACTACGTGACCTTAACCTAACAATAACCTTAACCTAACAATAACCTTTCACAGTTTTCCAAATTGAAGACACCACTTTTTGTCCCCAATTGCACCGCTGCCCCGAATCAACTGGTCTTGAGTCTAGTGTGTATCCCCAATTTGGACATAAGCGAACCCACACACACATACACACACACACACACACACACATATCACTGTAGTTGAGATGTGTATTAGTACATTGGATGTCTTCCATTGGGATTGACTGAAGATCAAATGTGTTGTCTAAAGTGCAGCTGGCCTGCTCCACAGTCCTCATATAGTGTAGAGGGAGAGAAGTCTAGACTGGCAAGGTGAGCACACACACACACACACACACATACACACATACACTGTATGTGTCTATTCGAAACATTTCTATCATTTCTCTTGCCATTTTAATCTGATAGATAATGAAAATGTTATACTTTGTAAGCTAGCTTCATTGAAAGTGAAACGCGTGTCAACGGTCATTGAATAAGATGAAGTGTTTTGTATGACCAATCAGGCAACCCATTTAAAATAATTTTTAAAAAGCAATGCATTCACATGCACATTTTACTGTGCCACCCTATGTTGTAAAATGAAAATGTATATGAAAATATATGTTGCACTGTCACCAAACATATACAGTTCAGTAGGCTGTAAGCAAATTAGTAGCTGAATGCTCTAAAATGGCCTCCAATTAAATGAGGACAAAACTGAAGTCATTCTTTTTGGGGCCAATAAAGAAAGACAAAGTCTGTGCTCACCTTAATATTCTGTCCTTGAAGAGTAAAAATCAAGCTAGAAACCTTGGTGTATCCTTCATTCATTAACAAAATCAGCCTGCCATCTTGAAAATATTGTAAGGGTCAGAGACTTGTTAAAAAAACATGACAGAAACATGCAACATACATCACTGAATGGTTTTGGTCCTAGATACCAATCAGATCTCCTGACCTGTACAAACCTTGCAGACCCCTCAGGCCAGCTGGTACAGGATTATTGACTGTTCCCACAGTTAGAAACTAAACATGGTAAAGTTTCCTTTAGGTTCCATGCTGCTCAAATGTGGAACAAAATGCAAAAAGAGCCAATGCTGACTACTTCCAAATCCAAGCTAAAGACCTACCAGTTTGTCGTTGTTTTTGTTCTTTAAAATCAAATGTATTTTGTTGTTTGTTTGTTTGTTTTTATTCTGCTTGCTTTTGAATGTTTGTTTTCCTTTTTATTGTTTTCACTCTGTGCTTTTGCATGTTTGCTTTTATTGTTTTTATCCTATGTGCCTTTGTTTGCTTACTTTGCTTTTGTTGTCTTTATCGATTCTTTCTTGTGTTTTTGCCATCCCTGCCTTGCCTTGTTGTTGGGGTCTTAAAGAGGAGGGTATGGGTCGGGCTACATTTGTCATGTTTTGAGCCTGTGAAGATTTCTCTGCCTTGATATTGATAGTTTTGTTCAGAATTAGTTAAAACACAATGTTTGTGAGAAGATTAACAACGTTTATCTTAAAAATCTGTCTTATCCTGTTCAGAATTCTTGTTAGGACGGGAAGGGCTCACCAGCTAAGCATTTAGTTGAGCTGTAACCAAGATTCTCTAACCTTGTTTCTTCCCAGTAGAAAAATAAGTGTCCTGTTTCTGATTTTCAGCCTATGGGAGAATGTGCCCACAAATGTACAAAACCAGCATGTTTGGCCTTTAATGAAAATGTAAAACTGCAATGAATGGTCCAATAAAAATAACCAGGTATTCTCAGCCCAATCTGAGTACCGCTCTGTAATTAATCCCTGAATCAATTTTATTACACCCAACAGTTTTATGAAGCAGTTCACCGGTATGTGCAATGAAAGAACAGCAAAGCAACTCTTGTCTTACGTGGTGTTTAAAAATGGCTGGAGATTTTGTTACAGGATAGTTCACACCATCAGTGCCAGATACAAATGGTCTCAGAAATTTGGTGAAATAATAAGCCTTCTGGACAGCAGATGTGTGTAGGTTGAACCAATGAGTCATCATTGGCTGGAATGAAATAAGCAAGCCTATCCAAGTTAATTTATTTAAGAAACTGGAAAAGAAAAGTGTCCGTCAGTCCTTAATTTAACTGTCAGCTTAAACATGAGCATGAGTGTGTTTCTGTGTCAGTGGAAAATGCCAGTACATGGTTGGAGCCATGCAGTTTGAGTGAAGCACTAAATATAGTACAAGTATGAGTAGACCCATTTGTTGTGTGGAAAAGAATATATCTCTTATTCATGTGTGATATTGTCTCTCTACTTCCACTTGTGAAGGCTTACTGACATTACCAGCAGCTACAGTTTCTGTTCAACTTACTTCCAAGAATATGTTTTGGAAAATTAGTCTTATTTTGTCATTAGCTTAACTGACCTTTCAGCTTCAGTCAGACACATGCATGCTAGTTTTGAGCATAAAATCTGTGTGAGGTAGTAGGCAGAATATAATTAACAGATACATGCACACTTGTCCTGACCCTGTGTCTGATAAATGACTTCACTTATTTAATCATCCTGTATTGACACAGTTTGTATGACTAAAACTTTATATATTACAGGCACCTAATATTGTGAGCACCTGATTAGGTGCCAAATGTCTGGGTTTTTTCTTTTTGTGGGAAAGTAAAGGAATGTTATATAGACTAGTGGTACTCCAGGGGTGGGGTGGTGTTGGGGGTTCTTAATCCAAGCTGGACAGTCTGGTCATGGTCTGCGACAGTGGAATCGGGTCATTTCCCACCACTTGAACTAACTTGTAGTTTGAATTAGCATTATTACTGCCAACTGAAATTCTGTGTTTCGTGTTAGCTAGCTAGAGCTGTCTACCATCATGTGATTTGAAAAAAAAAAGTTGAAAGTAGAGGAGTGTCCTATACAAATTTACTTTCTTAAAAAAAACAATGTCTCTGTTTTCTAGCAAATTGTGTTACCTCATGTCTAAATAGAGAAAAAGAGTTCTGTGCCAGTAAAAGGTAATGGTAGGAGTGTAGGATGTAGGCTAGAGAAGAAAGAAAAGAAGAAAGAGGGCAGCTATTAACCACTCAAACACAGCGTCAACCAGAGAAGCCACTTAGCACAAGGCCTTCTGTTTCCAGGGGAGAAGTTTAACCCATAAGAACCCATGGTGACATGGGTGTAACAAACACTTGAAATGCCCCAGACTCTTCCTTATACAGCTTTATGCTTGACCTTAACTCATGAAGTCCCTAAGTGACATATACTAAACATCCTGGTGAGGTGGTGGCGTGACATGACTTCCCCAAGAATGGTGGTGTGACCTGTAGCAAAAGTAAAGCAAGCAGCTAATTTCAAATTTTTTGATACTAAAGGTAATTTTAAACCCATTTAACAGTTCCAATGCTTTAATAATGTGTCCTGTATTACCTGCTATGACCATATCTCTTGAACTAATTAATATACAACAGCAAATATAAATATAATTAGTTATATTGATAATATATTGTGAATTACAATATACATAAATATTTTAAAAGAAACATCAGAAATGTGTTCTATGTGGTCCACTTGGTCTGTGGTGTATCCCCCATAATTCTCCAGAAGGTTATGAAATGGGTCTGGGTTCTTTATGGGTTAATAACCCAAGACAGACACCTGTGTGAGGCTTATGAAAGCAGGAAGCTGTCTTTGGAGAAATTGAAAATGCCCTCATTCAATGTAAAAAGATTGAAGCCTCTTTTTCGAGGCCACATTGCAGGGATGATTGCTATGTTCAGTGCATACGGCCACAGCTGTATAGAGTAGGGGCACAGTCACAGCTGTTAGAAATGACTCCCTATTTACAAAATAGTGCACTACACAGTATTTATTCATCATACATTTTATTTGAGTGTCTGAATTCTGACTGTGTAAATTTGTCCACTATAAAGTGTGCTCAAAATTCCATAGTGGAACAATCCGCTAAAAATCCCACAATGCAATGTGCTGCGTTTTATAGATGTGAAAATTCATGAAATCTTGGAAGCTGCTTCAGTGATTCACCAGAGCAGAGATCAGTGTGGCAACAGACCCTACCACCATGATTCAGTTATCATGGCCTGGACAACCCAGCATCTCCGCTGAGACAGCAGCGGAGTTTCACCTCGAAGTTTCACCTCGAGGCCAGCCCAAGGCCCATATGGCAACTTAGTCACTTTGTCCTGCTCCAAGTGGTGGTGACCCTTGTGGTGGCAGGCGGTGTTGCAGGGACAGCTGATGCAAATAATCTGAAAATTAGACTCTATCAATGGTTGATTAATCGTTCACTCAATTTTTATTCATAATAGAAATCCTGGCTTGTCTCCAATATTTGCATTAGGACAGCTGAGTCAGTCAGTAACTTTATGACACAATTAACAGACAAACACAAATGCACACAGGACTATAGGTGGCTTTCAGTAAAAGTTATAGGAGGGAAATGAAAAACTCATATGATAGAACCACCCCGGTGGCTTGGGGGTTTGGTTGCTGACCATGAACCGCAATGTCTTTAGTTTGAGTCTTACTCGGGTCCTTAATTATAACTGTAACTGTCTGGATGAAGGCACGCAAATGCACAAAAGAATACCTCACACTGGCGCTGGGTTACATTATTTTTTATTACAAATAAGAATCATACTGTCTAGAAACCTTAAAAGGATTCTTTCTCCATGCACTGCAATTAAGGTTTTAAATTGTGAATGACAGGGAGAACAATATCAATTTATAAAATAACAACAAAAGAAGTTGGAGGGATGCAGGGCCATTGTCATCTTTAAATTTATCTCTTACTTATGCAAGATCACAAAACCACAAGACCACAAAAGAAATTGACTGCAGCATGTATTAGCATCCTATCCTATACTGCCCACACTTACAATGTTTGTTCTTAATTGTTCCTTTTTTGACCATATTTAATTGAATCCTTTTTTAATCTTGTATAATAATGTGCTGCAGTGGTCCAATTAGTAAGGAAATAAGAAACAAGCTGCAGCCCAACACAGTCCTTAAATGTTAATTAAATTGTCCATTTCTTCTTCTGATGGAGTCACATGCCTTCTTTATGTTGTGTGTGTGAGTGTGCTTATCTTGTGTGTGAGGATGGGGGCTGGTGGGGTAAGCAGGATCACATGGTTTGTAAAAGAAATGAAGGCTAAATGGATTTTTTTTAGAATGTGAAGCCAGTGATCTTAACTTACCCCTCTGTGTTTGGACAAGTCCACTTGTGTGTGTATGTGTGTGTGTGTGTGCGTGTGTGTGTGAGAACAATGCCGCTGTGTTCCCATTGTGCACCAAACGTTAAAATGGTCAGTATTGCAGGAAGTCAACACAACTCGTATGCTTACATGCTGGGGGTCTTTTTTAGCTCAGTTGCAGATGGCTGTAACCACCTTCAGATTCTGGTGCAACTGAAAAGGGACTGTTATCCTGTGCTGCAACAATTTGACACTACCTGAGCCGAACAGTGCTAAGGGCTTCACTGGTAGCCTCAAAAAGCAGTCCAAAACCATGCTGGAGCTACATGTAGTATAGCCACAGTCTGTTCCCCTATGACGAAGGAGGGGTATGAGAAAGCTAGATGAAACTCATCTGCAATGCTGGAACTTCTGGAATAACTCTGTGCCTGAAGGAACAGATGACATTGGCTCACTGGCATATGACGAGGGTCTCTCTTAGCCTCTTGGACGCCAAGGGAAAGCAGAAAACAGAGGAAGGAAGGAAGGAATTGACTTTTCTTATGTTTTGCTCCACAGACTGTTTTGTCAGAAACACTATAGTTGCATTTGCTGGCATTTAGCAGTAAACAGAATTTGTCATCACATGACCTAAGTATGCAGCTTAAGTCACGTGTTAACAGGTGGTTGAACATTGAGGGAGATGGTAACTGTTGTCCTCCTCAACGATGGTCTCCTTGATTTGTTTCTTTGACCTGCTCTCTTCTGGTCTTGATTTAAGGCAAGTTTCTCTTCATCATCCCTCTACTTGTTGACTTGGAGTGTCCTCCAGACATGCTGGACTGCCATCTCTCTATCCCTCTCTTCAGTAATGATATAGGGTGTCACTTTCAAGCATTAATATCTTATCTTAGGTATATCGTGAATTTCCCCACTATTTACATTGTCATTCTAACAAAGCTCATGCAAAAAGGCCTCAGTATATTGGTTTGGTGGTCTATTAAATAAATAGTCTTGAAGACTAGGCTAAAACGTCTCCTGTACTACTACATTTAAGTTGAAGTGAGCATTTATAATAATTTATCAAATGAAAAAGTGTAATTGAAGAGGTGTCACTCATAATGATGTACAGTACAGAGAATTATCATTGTTGCAAAGGCAGTGCCCCAGGTCTTGCTACAATATTTGAACAAGCTACACAGGTTTTCAGTTCCGTCAAGTCATGTCTCCTGAAGTCACTTTCTAACTCAATGAAGGAAATTGACATGAACAATTAGCATACTTTGTTTTATTCTAGCCTTTGTAATTTTAATGTGATTTCAATTTATTGTTGATTTTAGATTGAAAATTTGCAGAACAGCAAGCCTTGTTTAAACTTCTGATCCATATGGAAGCACATGAGGCCATCACCAAGGTGTAAAAAGCAAATATATGAAGATGTTTCCTGGCACACCACCTCAGAGAGTATAACGTTACACACTTCCATTTTCTGCACACATTTGTAACGAGATGTGGATTGGTGGTGAGGGGACTTTCTGTTTGGTAAAGGTCGGGCATGTGTACAAAGATGTGGTCTATGCTGGTGTTTCCTATCACAGATTTCAGTCTTTTTCATTCTTCTTTTCATGGGGTGTCCTCAAGTTGCTTTGCTATTAAAGCTGTGTCCTGCAGCCTCACCAGATCACCAGGTTTCAGTAGTGTTACTATCGCCATTGCCTACCACTTAATCTAAACCATTAGCATGTCACCAATCACCTCCTTCATACAGCTTCATATGAAACAACAACATACCTGACATTAGTGTATGATAACAGGGACTTGGCCAGAAGATAATCATTAGCAACTCTGAACATTGAGGCATTGTCTGAATAGTTGTGCTTGGCCTGTTAATGGCAGCCTGGAGCATTGGCCCTGACAGGCAGGCAGGCTGGCGTCGAGGTTGGGAGAGAGACAGAGAGAGAAAGAGGGAAAACGCGAGAGAGCAAGAGAAAAGTTGGCATGTAAAGAGAGGATCTGAACTGCTGCCAAGTTTTGCTGCTTAAATGGAGAACCAACAGCAGAGAGGGGCTCAGTTGTCCAGACCATTAAAACAGCACAACACTGTTTTCTGTGTGGTGTGTGGGTATGTGTGTCTGTGTGATCAAAACACTTTTATTTCCCTTTTACATCCAGTTCAATAAATGTCCCCCATTTGTTAAACTGCACAGAGAGAATCAGGGCAATGTTGCAGCAGCTCTTTCCTGCTGGAACTTTGTGGCTCTGAATACAGATCTGCTCAGACATAACAACATAAAACTCTTCCAGTCAGGACCTTTACAAAATCAGATCTGTTGCACATATTGTAACTTTCAAGACACATTTTCCATCATGGTGAGACAACTGCATATAGATACCAAGGACATATACCATCACTAAGACCCAAACCAACAAAGAATTGATTTTACAAACGTTTTTTTTGCCTGTGTATCCCAAGCTTGTTATATAGTATTCCTCTGTGCCATAGACCTCTTTGCTATCATTTGCTGTCTAATAATTTAGCACATTTTTTTTTAATTTAACAACCCCAGCATCGTACTAAGATAAGATAAACCTTTATTCGTCCCACAGTGGGGAAATTTACAAGGTGGCATGATCTCTAGTTAAACCTGAAAAACAAATCTTTGAAGAACTGGGTACCATATTCATTCATTCACCAGATTCAGAGCTAAAGCATGTTGTCAGGGTCTGTGGTTTGATCCTTAAGGCAATGTCTTGTTTGCTTCCCAATTGCTCCTGAGTAGTTGCTTGCATGGTAGCTCGCTGCCATTGGTGTGAGTGAGAATGGGTGAATGAGATGCAAGTTCTTTTTGAATGTGGTTCATTGTCCAAATAGATTTTTATCAATGACACAAAGAAGATGTCATCACAATACCTGTAGCAAAGTTAGCATGCACAGTTAATACTTAGACTCATCCTTTGAAATCCAAATACTATAAATCTTTATCTTGATGCATTTTGCAAGATTGATGTTCAACAAACTGTTTTGTTCAGTAATATAACTATCCTTGTAAATACAGTTGAACACTGTAAATGTTGATTACTTTGAGGAACAAATTAATAATAGCAAGCTACTGTACAATATCTGTACAGACTTGAGTTTGACTGTGTTGTTTGAGTGTGCCCATAATTTATCTGAGCAAAATCATGTTCAATCAAGTTCCACCACCTCATTTACTGACTTATGCAGCGCCAAGAGCAAGGATATCTAGTGTCTTCTCTTATTAAATATTCACAAATTCAAGATAATTACATGCCCCTTCAGACAATGTGACAAAAATGAGACAGTGGAGCAGAAAAACATCTACTAACAGGAAGGTATTCACGTTGGTGAAAAGGCACAAGTGATACATGTCATGAAAACATTCTGTCTTCAGCATAACCAAATCAAATCAATCAGACTCCATCTTATCTTTTTACCCCAAAGGGTATCAACTGTCACTTTGAGTTACTAACTGACATTAGCATGTTGTGTGCCTTGGATCTTTCCATTCATGAATGTGGACAAGGAAGAGAGAAATATTTAAAGACAAAAGCAAAGAACAAAGAAGTACAGTTTGTTGTGTCCCAGGTTGAAAATGGGGAATTTACTCTTCACAAACGTCAGCTAGATGCTGATGGCCTACTTCAATAAGAGAAGAGAGGGAGTGATACTCGTTGCTGATGTAAATTTAGAATTTTTTTTTTTAGGTCTACTATGATTACACACACAATTTCATTCTTAATTCGCATTGTCCATGTTCTACAGATGTCTGCCACTGCAACCAATTCTGAGAACACCCTGACCCTCCCAGCCAGATACTGCTGGTTAAGTATCACAGAAACAAGGTATGAATCATAAACATAATTCCGTCTATTTGTCTATCTAATTCCTGCTTTTCCTTATCTGTATCTTATGTAACTTATGTTTTGTTGTGCTCTTCCATGGAAGTTGTTTTTGCCATCCCAGGTGGTGGAAACTAATGATTCGCAGCAGTATATCCTCTGAAACGCCATGTAAATAGAGTAAAAAATGCAACATATATTGCTCAGAGTTTCATCTGATGTGTTGCAGTCAATCCCACTTCCTTAAAAATGGCTGGATATTTGATACCGATTTAGGACATTAACTATAATTGTTGTCTGCATTAGTAGACAAAATCACAATTGGATATTGGATGATCAGTATTGAATGACATGTGATCTGTGAAAGGTAAATCCTCTCTAGTCTTGAAAATGATTTTGATATTGTATTTGATATTTTGCCATTCTTTCCAGCTGTATTCAGGAATGTTGAATTGGCTTTTACTATAAGCTGTGCCTTAAATCATTGGTTCTCTTATTCTCTCTCATGTGCATTTAAGTGTAATGCTGAGTTAAGACCAAATGTATTATCAAACTACATGTTTTTGAATAGAGCGAGAGTAATTCATGGAAGTACCTCAAAGCACATTTAAGAGATGGGACTGTTCAGACTGGCCTGCTCTGTATGAGTCATCCGCCCCCTCCAACTGCTCTCCTGAAGTTTCATTTCTCTTGATTTTCTTTCATATTTTGACAAAATCTCACAATGTCCTGTCAGCTGTATTTTTTTTAAGAAATAGCATCACCACCACTACAAAGTTCAACACATTAGAAAATGCAGTCTGCATGGTTAACTTATTCGCAGTTCTCTTCTTCCTAGCCTCCACCCACCATAATAAAATGCAATCTAATAATACAATTATTATATTATAGTATTATTTAAATATATATATACAGAGTGTTATTAGGTTGCTCTCACATCTGCCATGTTTACCAATAAGGTTATTTTAAATTTGAACTTGATGTTAAAAGATATATAGAAGGGGATAGAGACAGAGAGAAACATCTGAGAGTGAGAGGGATAGAGAAGGGCTTCTCTGTGCTTGCATGTGCATTCTGAACCCAGGATCATGTATGCATATCTGAAGCTTTACCTTTCTTTTTGGTCTTTCTATTGGCTTTAGGCATTTTCTTCATCTCTAAATACAAAACACAGGGCAATCAAATGCTCATGCTATTCAAAAGTAACAAGTGTCAGAATTGTGTTCTGTTCAGTATAGTTCAGTGAGGTTGTCTAATCTGTCAGGTTTGTTCTTTCACTGGCTTTCTACTGCACATGATCACAACTCATGAAGGATGAATACTGAAGGCAGGGTACATTAAGTATGCTATACAAGTTTCATACAGATTGTTGAGAACCTGTTTGACATGATTAATTGTTCCTATGGATTGTATTATACAAGAATTTCATTATTTTAAATTTGCTAGTTACTGAATGTGCTTTATGCAGCAGCCTTAATAAAAGCCTAATGTTGTAATGTTGAAAGGCATCTCTTGTCTGAACCATTTCTATGCTAGCAATCAGAGCTTTCAGGAGTTTTCATTCTAAAATGCAAATTTTTCATCATTAGCGTTGTAAATATCACATTCTTCAGTATAGAGTACATTATAAAATAAACTGTTTATGGAGATTAAAGTAGGATCACTAAAATAACATTTAAAATAACAATGCCAACCAAACAGCTGTCAGTATTATGTTGTAAAGCTTATATTCTATACAACACAGTACTGTAATATTTTTTCCAGTAATTAACAGTTGTTTATAGATTACAGTAGGCACACTGTATAATAGCAGTTTCATGCTGGCAAATGCAGCTCCCAGTAGTTTAACATACTTCAACAAGGAATTTTGTGAGTGTTGTCATCCAAATGAAAACCAATGATAGTCTTACTTTATGTTCAGCATTTAAAGTAATATCTGTAATTGCATAAGTACATTTGCATTTTTTGCATTCTTGTTACCTTACTTTTTTCTCTCTTCTTCATGCTGCATAACTGTAGAAAGCAGCCGAGCAACTCACACATCCGCCAGCAGAATGTTTGAGAGGGTAAACATATTCTGACTGCAGAAACTTCAGGTTTTCTGCCTTTTTTTGTACTGATACTAGGTGTTTCCAAAGTCAGACATTTTACATGACTTAGTCAGTGAGTCTGTTTTTTTCCACAGCTTTTTTTTTGAGATTGTTTATTAATATCAGCTTGAGCCCCTTAATTGAGACCATCTGCTCTTGGTATTGCAATGTCCTGTGTTTCAGTAGTTAACTACAGCATGAATTTAATTGTGAGAACTGTGTCTGTATTGTCTGAAAACAAGTACAGCACTTTCTCTGTGGGTGTTGTCCTAGGCCATGGTTGTGCTTTGTCACCAATTTTATTTGTAATGTTCAGAGAGAGTTTCTTGAGACACAGGTGAGAGTTGGACACTGTTGTGCTCGGTTCTGTCAGGCGTGCATCTCTGCTTTTCGCTGATGATGTAGTTCTGTTGGTTTCCTTAGTGTGTGACTTTCAGTTAACACTGGGACAGTTTGCAGTTGAGCAAGGATGGGGTTGGGATGAGGAGCTCTGCAATGCTCTTCACAGACTATTGCAAGATTTAGTTATTTTCTCTCCTGAAGAGCAGATATGTCAGTGGTCAGCTGGCTGTCAGCTGTAGCCGCTGTTGTCTAAGGAATGTTAGCTTGGTGTGTCACTGAATCATTATCCTTCTCTGCAACATTTAATGTTCTACATGGTATTAGCCATGTTTACACACACACACACACACACACACACACACGCACGCTCTGACCTCTGGTTCACACAGTGTCTGACCACATTCTGAAGCCTTAGACAGTATGACCCTCACTATCACAGTCAAAAACAAGAGCACACTGATCATGCAAACATGCACATGCTACAGTGACGCTGAGAAGCAAAGTTCTGTGAAGGCTAACCACTCTGGTTGTGTTTTGAGCAGTCAGATATGTAAATGTTTGGGTCTATGAGTCTGGTGTTAACAACACTCAGACGAAGCCAGAAGGAGGTCATTTTTTGCAACACAAACAACACTTTTTGATGACTAAGCTCTGATGTTGAGCCAAAAGCGTCCAGCACTGGTTTCAGCTGAAACAATATTAATATTTATCATTCTGTTCGGTTAAAAAGACATTGCTGCAGACGTTGGTACCTGTGTTGACTGGCTGTTGTTGAAAAGGTGCGAGTAAAGAAGAAGAGGGGGAAATAAAATGCAGGGTGATAATAATGACACGAAAAATACATTCTTTCTGAACTTGCTGCATATATGTAGGGTTGGTTGTTGCTCTGTCATATTTTGATCCTGTCACTGAGGCCAAATTGTCAGCAGACACTGCATGAAACGACTGAATCAGCCTGTCCACATCCTCATGTCTGTTTTCACTTGCATTTAGAGTTACTTATGTTTTGTTCTGCCCCTTAACTCTTCTTCTTTTCTTTTCTGGCTTACTGGCCACACCTTTTCCTCAGGAACATTGTATTATGGTTCAGATCTGAAATGTGAGAGATCATACATGATGAGCAAAGATTGATGGCCACTTGGTAGTGGCCAATAGTTTTAAATTTGACAAGATCTTTAAACACAACGTATCATTGTCACTGTGTCTGTCAGTCTGTCATGGGATGAATAATATTTTACCACACCAGTGGGAAAAACCCCAATTTGAAGTTAGTGCCAAATAACATTAGTGCACATGCCAGCCACATCCAACCAAAATCATTCTCTACGTTAACCCTTTCAGTTCCAGGCAAAACTGCCTTGAAAGTCTCTGATTACATATGCCAAATTTAGGTAAGTGGATTGATGGGTAATGCATGAATACAAGTGAAGGAGAGAGAGAAGTGCATCATGGGAGATCCCCCAGCAATCTAGGCCTATAGCAGCATAACTAAGGGATGGCATAGGGCTAACCTGGACCAACCCTAAGAATAAGCTTTGTCAAAGAGGAAGGTTTTAAGCCTTAAATGTGGAAAGGGTGTCTGCCTCCCAAATCCTGACTGGGATCTGATTCCACAGGAGAGGAGCTTGATAACTGAAGGCTCTGGCTCCAAATCTACTTTTGGAGACTGAAGGAACCAAAAGAAACCCTGCATTCTGGGAGCGTAGTGCTTTATTGGGAAAATAGGGTACGATGAGCTCTTGAAGGTATGATGGTGCTTGACCATTAAGAGCTTTGTAGGTTGGGAGAAGGATTTTAAGTTCAGTTCTTGATTTGACAGGGAGCCAGTGCAGAGAAGTCAGAATAACTCCTTTATTACTTACAGTAGTGCTGGAGGTCAATGAATGCAATCGAGAGTACTGATATCTTGTGAATTTCCGCACTGTGGGACGAATCTCATCTTATCTTTAGAAAATGCACATCAGAGGTGCGTAGAAAAAGTAGAAAATTGGAGGTCATCCAGGTTTTTATGTCGTTAAGGCATGCCTGAAATTTAGCTAATTGGTTGTTTTCATCTGGCTTAATTGACAGACATAATTGTGTGTTTTCCTAGACATGAAAGTGCTTCCTAATAATATTCCCTAAGAGAAGCATGTACAAACTGAGATCAGTCTGATGAATAGGACCTAAACCAGCATAGCATGGTTCCTTTAATGCCACTCAAATGTTCCAGTCTCTGTAATAGGATGTGATGATTAACGGCATCGAATGCAGCACTAAAATCTAATGAGACGAGTACAGAGACGAGTCCTCTGTCTAACGCAATTAGAAGGTCATTTCACAATTTCCATTTCACCAGAGCTGTTTTTGAGCTATGATGATGTGAAATGCAATAAGGCCAATAAAAATACAGAACTACATATAAAATGAGACTTATGTTCATTTAATCCATTGGCCTAGTACATGCTGGGAAACTGTCCCCACATGCCTGCTCTCAGGATGCTACAGTTCTGAACTTCATTGTCTGTAATGCTTTTCGCACTTACCTTTCTCGTTTTCAATTTTTGCCTAAAGCAGGTAACTTTGTATTATAGATACTAGGACTTTCAGAGAGATGTGGTTTCCCATATTTGACATTCTGAGGTTTGTGTTATGTTATGTTTGCTAATGAGTCTGTTTGTAATGACAGCACAAACACATATGTTGTTTCTCAATCCAGGTTGCAAGCTACTACCAAATTGTTGTGTAATAGAAAATATGAATACACTTTGAATTTAATATGTTTTATCACTTTAAAGTGTATCAAACTCAAACTGACTGACTCATCTCAAGCAGGATAAACTTCTGCGACACTCTATTTGCAGGATTATTGAAACAATCAGTGGCATGGCTCCAGCTCATTTAAAATGCATCCAGAGTCCTTATACACACAAGAATTTTTTAAAAGTATTACTCAATCAATTAATTGGCTCCCAGTACAGAGTCACCTTCAAAATCCTGCTAATAGTCCATAAAGCACTTAATGGCTTTGTCCCTGAGTACATCTTTGACTTGCTCACTGATCTTAGTCACACTTGACATTTCAGCCTCAAGTCATTTTCTTGACTCAGACATGAGTACTGCTTTTGTAAACCTGTATGACTTATGACAGGCTGATTGATAAAAGAATGGTCAAAACTGATATAGCTGAGGCTGAGATATTCTACTGTACTTTAAATCCCTAATATGGGTCAAGCTCCATAGACACTGGGTTCTACAATTCCAATATTGCAAGGTGATAGCATCTTTTTGTTAGATCTCCCTCTGCCTGATAAATGCCCTTCAGGCTTTCTGTTACAGATTTGCTGTCTCTAAGCTGAAGCTGAGCATTACTGATGACACCATCAGAGTTATTTTCTCAAATTTGATAAAGCTGCTCCAGGACCATAGCAGACATGCAACTGTTTTTCACAGTTAGAGAAGAGCAGAATTTGATGTGTAAAACCAGTGGAGCGCCCCTTTAATGGCAAATTGGATTATTGGTAAACATGTCTGTCACATAACCTGTATGTCTGAATTCAAATAAAAACTTTCATGTATTTTTTTCTGCAAGTTTTCCAAAGATTGAAATTAAGCCACAATGAATACCTACTAGACAGTAGTGTAAATTATACTTTATATCTAGTTACTGTATATGCAGCCCTTCCTCACCAGGGAGAAAGCTTCTGTGGTACTCTGCTACAGTTCGACCACCAAATGATATTCACGGTATTACCCAAATGTAGGAATGTTGTGAACACTTTACTCATCAAAGTCAAAGTCAAACATGTGGCTACAGAAAACTTACATGGTGGTGACTGTTGCTCCGCCAGTTATTAGTTGTCTACACAGCAAAAATTGGAGTATTGAAATTTCAGGGTTAAACATATCAGAGTTGATTTTCGCTCCTAGAGTGTAATTTTAACACACTGTGATTTAAATGGTGTTCATTGTTGGAGTTATTTGACAGAGTTGATCACATCAATGTTATTCCAACTCTGCAGAGATGTTGAGCTCTGCCCTTGCATTTCACTTCTTTGGTTGGAGACAAGGAAGCAAGGAAGCAAGTCAGCGCCATTTTACATGCAGTTCTACAAGGTAAATGCAATTAAGTCAAACTTATTAAAACAATTATAAATTGATGTTGTAAACCGCAGTATGAAACATACACAGAGAATATGTTTTACAAAGCTCTGTTTGTCACCAAGACTTAACAGCAAATTTGTCCAGGTGATTAGCTAACAGTTAGCTAGCAGTCTATGGTAGCTAGCTAACAGTCAGTTACTGAAACTGTCTCCAACTTTATTAAAGATAACTTAACACCAATTCACATGCAAGCTGAACATGATGTAAAACAAATCTTTACGTTTTTTACTGTATGAAATTATGTTTGAGGCTGGAGCTAACAGTTGCAAGGTTTTTTTTTGCCTTCACCTTGTTGAACATGGGGCTTCAAAAACGCGTTTCTTGTGTTTTGTTTTTTATTAGTTGATTGAAGTTGTGCTAATAGGCAGGTTCGGTGGTGAAGAAGGACTACAGGAGTACCAAAGAACAGAAACCCTAACAGATACCACAAGAAGACAAATGGTTAACATATTGGTGGCTCACATGATTGATCATCATGGGTATGTGTTTTGTTTGTTTTTTTAACCAAATAACTCCCGTGGTCATTGCATACATTTAGATTACTTATTTAATGTCTCCTCTCAGGCACCTCCCAACTAAAGCAGTCAGAGAGGCCTATGCTCTTGGGATAGTGACACTGTTCCCCTCCGTCAAGGATCCATATACCAAGAAAGGATATGTAATATTCATTATTATTGTTTGCATGACACTTTTCATGTAGTACTTGCATAATGTGGCACAAAGAGGTGTGCAATAACACTCACACTCACACTAACGCTGACATTTGAATCTGAGATTTTATATGGACTGAGCACATTTAATTTTTGAACAATTCAGGAACACTTCTATGATGCTGCAAGCAGCACGGGATACATCTCTTGGCATCTGAAAACAGTCCAAAGGAAGATTTGTTGAGGTTCTTCACTGCCACCAAATAGCTCCACTGACTTCCCTCTAGGAGGTCTGTATGTCCAAAGGACTGTTAATGTTGGAAGGCAGCTTGAAGGAGATGCTTCCTAGGAGGCCATGTCTTTGCTTCTCCTGATTCTCCAGAAGATGAGAGAGACCTTTCAGCACCGTCAGAAACTTGTTCATGATCCAGGCAGAAGTGCTGATATCCTCTCCACCTTCCCAAGATTCCTGGATACAAAAGGATCGGTAAGTTTGGAAAGAGATGTTTAAAATGGCTCTATATTTTAAAATATTTCTGGTAGTAGTAGTTTATTATCTTCATTCTTAAAGGTGGAACAAGACTTTCACTCTCCTATTTGATGACGAGTCCTCCAGACTGCTTCAGAAATGGGATGTGCTCTTCAAGCCAAACATCATAAAAAAGGCTAAGCGTCTCTCTTCAACACCAGAGTTGCGTCACTTGGTGCAGTCAGCAGAAAGTCCACCAGAAAGTGATCATGATGAGGCAACAAGTGAGTTGTATTTGTTTTGCTCATTTTAAAGCATTTGCTATAATTGCAGTTATCATTGTCTTATTCATTATTTTTGTGACTGTATGATTAAAAATAGGAAATGAGAGCACTTGTGAGATATTTACTAAATTTAATTTGTTTGTTTATTCTGTGTATCTCTGAAAGTTAATCTGATTTGGGGGGTGAAATTTGAAGAGTTCGCAGTTAATTCCCACTTTTTGTCCACAGCCTATGACCAAGAAATGGCATCTCTGTTGTTGCTGGTACATCTCCTTCCACCACCACCAGGGGATCCAAAGCCTCCAAAAATCAGCGCATGTGATGCAGTTGAGAGACTTGTTGTCTTTCATAAGGTAATTATGTTAAGTTGATTATAATAATTTGTCCCGTCACCATTTTAGACACGTGTAAATAGGGGTTGTTAAAAAAAGCTTCACAGACTGCTGAGGACCTGGAATGCTGCCTTCAGAACCAGCAACGCAGCTGCACTGAGATCAGCCAGAGCCATCCTGACCTGTGGCATCAGGAAAGCCAAATGGTAGGGGATACAGACCCTCGCTGTCTACAGACCCCCACCACAGGCCTGTGACAATATCTCTCTGCTGAACCGCAAGGTTGCAGGTCCCGACAATATCCCTGGTCGAGTGCTGAAGGACTGTACAGAGAAGCTGCAGGATGTCCTCTCGGACATCTTTAACATCTCCTTGAGTCAGGCTGTCATCCCCACATGTTTCAAAACCACCACCGTCATACCTGTGACGAAGAACCTGTCCCCCTCCTGTTTCAATGACTACCGCCCCATCGCACTGACTAGTCATGCAGCACATCAAGTCCATTCTCCCTTCCACCCTGGACCCCTTCCAGAGTGCATATCGGGCCAACCAGTCCACTGAGTACTTCACTCTGTACTTCACTCTGCAACTGGATGCTGGGCTTCCTCACTGCAAGGCAGCAGTCAGTCAGGGTTGGCAACAAAACATCGAGCACCATCACACTGAGCACGGGCACCCCCCTGGGGTGTGTGCTCGGCCCACTGCTCTTCACATTGCTGACCCATGACTTCACACCAACTCACAGCTCCAACCACATCGTTAAATTTGCAGATGATACAACTGTGGTGGGTCTCATTGGCAATAATGACAAATCCAGCTACAGGAGTGAAGTGAACCAACTGGCCATGTGGTGCAAAGACAACAAGCTTTCCCTAAATGTGGGGAAAACAAAGGAAGTTGTCATCGACTTCAGGAAGGTCCGCACCCAACACCTCCCTCTGACCATCAACAGCACAGAAGTGGAACGAGTGTGCAGCACCAAATTCCTTGGGGTGCACATCTCTGAGGACCTCTCCTTGAACAACAACACAGCGTCACTGGCCAGCAAAGGCCAGCAGCGCCTCTACTTCCTCTGTAAGCTGAGGAAAGCAAGAGCCCCCGTGAACATCATGAGGACTTTCTACCACGGCACCATTGAGAACATCCTGACCAGTTGCATCACTGTGTGGTTTGGGAGTTGCACTTCTGCCAACCACAGGACCCTGCAGCGCATAGTGAGAACAGCCGAGAGGATCATTGGTGCCATCAGTCTACTGCCTTCTGGGAAAAGATACTAGAGCCTCCGGGCTGGCTCCACCAGACTGTACAACAGCTATATACACCAGGCTGTCAGGAAGCTGAACTCTCTCCCCTATGCCTCCAAACAACATGGACTGTAACCCCTGCCATCAACCCCCCACACCCCAAACTGCAATCCAGCCAAACTGGTTTTAAAACCACAGCACAAGACACTTTCCCTTTTTACAGCCAACACATCTGCTGGCTCTACTACTCTATGGATGAAAACAACCAGACTGGACTGTCTTATCACTGCATAGTTTGCACCTATCACAATATTGTGCACCAATTATGATACATTGCACTGCTTTTTACATCTGTAAATATACTGTACTGTCATCTGTAAATACCTATCTACTTGCACACCAGCCAGGCAGTATTTTTTACTACACTTTGCATACACTGGCATCTATTACATTGCATTGCATCTTAGTGCCTTTGTCTTGTTGTTTTTTGTTTTTTTTCTACTGTGCCTTGCGTGTTTACACTGGAGTCTGAGAGAAACGGCATTTCAATGTCGTCTATGTCCTGTACATATGGCAGAATTGACAATAAAGTTGACTTTGACTTGACTTTGACTGATCCCTTAACATTAGACGATTTTAGTGTTTATCTGTTGCACTTTTTAACCAGTTCTCCTGAAAGAAAAAAAACTTTGAGACAGCTCATTCAAATACTAGCTATTAACTAGAACCAAGAGGAGAAAGAGCACATTAGTCACATTTAGCTGCCTTGCACTGGCTTCCTGTAACATTTGGAATTAATATAAAGGTCCCCCTCCTTATTTACAAAGCTATTAATGGATTAGGACCAAACTACTGCGAAGACCTTTGTTCACTATTCTTCAAGAGCACCGCCATCATCTGCTGCTGGTTTATTGAAGGTTCCCAGAAAAAGCTGAAAGAAAATCAGGGATGCTGTCGTTATCAGTTACATCCCAAAGCTATAGAACATACATAGATATCAGGGAAGACAGCTTGCTCAATATTTTTTAAATGAAGATAAAAACTTTTCTTTCATGATTTTATCTATTGTATGTACTTTGTTTATATTTAACTTTTTATATTTTACTATGTTATTTATTATTATTATTGTTGTTGTTGTACATACATACAATGTATAAGTTCAATTTATAGTAAACTCACATATGTGCAACATCCTGTAGTTTTATCTTCGATCAGCAGAGGGTGTTTGTATCTTTTGAAGCTCAGGAAGAATGTGACATGTGGTTTCTGCTTCCCTGCCTGCAACAACCAGAGCGTGTGCAGAAAGCTCCAACACTCAGGCAAACATCCTGCTACGAAGGAAACAAAAAAAAAAACTGTGAGGAGACTGACGACAGAAAAACATGGCTGAGCGACATCTGTGTCACACTGTGGGATGACAGGAACTTCTTACCATGGGAACTGTGTGAGGGGAACACAGGGTTCCGGCAAGAGTCAGAGAGAGCTGAACACACACACACACACACACACACACACACACACACACACACACACACACACACACAGTTCTGTTTGTATATAAACATGCCTCATATCCTCCATTCTGTGGTGGAAACATGCAAATCATCCACAATTATACTTCAGGGAGTATGGGAGCTGTTAGTAACTCTGTGCAGTTCCTCCATGTAGACATTAACTGTGATCTCCAGTGAAATGCTTTATTGTTTGCAGAAATAAGGAAAAACAGTAATTATCCTTTTCAGGAAATCTAAGAAAACTTTTGTACTGTATACATAGTTTTTACAATCTAGGTCTTATTTCACAGCTTTGGCCATTGCTCCTGTCTGATATGAAAGCATTTTATGCATTGCTGATAACTGGGTGACACAGCAGTCCCACCAGACCTGTACCAAATAACCAGCAGGCAAATGTAATCATTTCTATGATATCTTGAAAGAACCCACAGTCCTGTCAGAGACATTTATGTCAAGAAGCTAACTATATAGCAAAGTTAGATTTGGTGAAAAAGACTGCTGTTTGAGGGAGCTTTCAAAGAATCTGTGCAACAATGAGAGAGCTAATCCCATTTAATAAACCCTTACATTGTTGTATACATTGTACATGAACATTACATTTCAGTTAAAGCACTACCAGAAGCTTTTCAAATAAGGGTTGGGGTTGAGTAGTCTGTGCTGAATGTCAGATTATAAAAGCTGCCATGCTCACCTGTACTGAAATGATTGGACGTTACTAGTCAGCTTGTACTCAAGCAGATGATGAATGAGCATGTAGTAGTGCAGTGTAGCATGCAGCAGATGTAGTGTGTCATGAATGAAGCAGCTGATGCAAGTCAGGATGTCTGTACAGGAAGAAAAGGCAGGATTCTAACCGGCCAGAAGGTTTGTGAAGATCAGAAGAGTTTTTTATTTGGGGGGAGAGGGGCTTGGGGGTGTGAGAAAACTTTAGGTAGCATACGATGATTACACATACTGGTACTGGATTGTGCTTTTGGCTTGCTGCCCTATTTCTGTTGCTTCTGCAAATTTCCCCACTGAGGGAAGAATAAAGGTTTATCTTATCTTCACAGACTACATCATGATGTTGAGTAGTTGTCAAACCAGCCCAGAAAGATAGCAGTTGCAGTGTGTGAAATTAAAGAATAACAATAAGTAGTAATAAAAGAGAGAAACGTCTTGCTTGCTACTTCAAACTAAATATGAATGAATGGCATCAAAAAGAACAGAAGGACAGCTTGATCTTTGTTTTTTGTTTTTTTAAAGAAAAAAACAAGACAGATGAGAAATAAGCTTTGGTTTGAGTCCTGTCTAGACAATTAAATATGCTTGAAAATTGGCTTGCGTTTACTAGTGGGCCCCACTCATGGTCTCACTTTGTCGGCAAATTGCATTGATAGGACAGTTGGCTTCCAAAAATAAAATTTTCTTCCACTCTTCACCAGAAAAGCATCAGCCAATTCTGCTACTTGTTTTGAGTTCTTTGGGTTCCACTCTTTAATCTAGGAGTAAAGCGGAGACTTTAGGACTTTAAGAAACTGTGCCTTGATGATGGTCTAAATTTTGGAAATATTCTGCCAGAAAATCTCTCCAAACTGGAATGCAGTCCTCCAATCAGCCATCTGCAATGGATCAGCTGCAAGCCTCACTTGGATTGCTTGGATGTGAGGTGGCTTGGCTACAAGTGCTAAGGAGGGGCGGATGTGGCTGCTGAACCATCTATCAGCTGCTGACCGTCCTAGCGTTCCTGTTGTACCTCATGTTGGAGCAGGGCAAACTGGTGCTGGATTCGCTTCCCCTGCTCCTCCCATTGCTTATGCTCGTGCTCTGTCCTGACATTGTGGTCACTACTATACGTTCCCGCATCACGCAATAGATCAGCCATACTTTCTTGCTCCTGGAGCTGACCACCTGCTGCCCCTTGCTGGTCACAGACATTTTGAGACACATCTGACCTACATTCAGTTGCTTGAGGTTTCTACTGTCTGGTTGCCATTTTCTTCACTACCTCCTACAGGCCTCCACTACCCACCAAATGTGGTGAAGCCAGACCAGAGTGGCTAGGCAGGTGGTAGGAGGCAGACACAAGGAACTTGTATAACAAAGGTATTTTATTTAAAAAAAATAGCCTTGTGTGTTTTTCACATCTCAAGTACCTCACTGATGACATAAGCCCTCTGAATATTATAGCATTCTCTCTTAGAGTTTCCAGACCAGTGGTGTCACAGCTCTCCAGAAATGGACTACAGTCATTGCCAATGACATAACAAGCTGCATGGATAGAAATGTTGCACTGCATCATTACACTGACCAAGGGCTGTGAGTTCCAGATGTAGTCAGTCATCAACTAGTCAGCATTTGGCTGGACTACACATTTGCCACAATCCTCCTAATGGCAAACATGGAAGAGCTTTAACCGCTCTTGGATGGACATGATGGTCTCTCTATCTTGAGAGATATTTAGTTCCTCATTGGCCATATCACTCATACTCTTATTGTCATCGCTGATGCTTTCAAAGTCACCTATTTTTAACTTTTGATCATACTCAGTATTTGAGCCCCCCCTCCATAGAGCTGCCTTCCATAGACACCTCCCATTCTTTAGCAGTTAAACATGCGACAGCTTGTGGTGATGAAGGCCTGCATGCCTGAACTGGTTTGCCATAAGAGTGATCTTGTGTAAGGACTTTTTGTTATCATCTATCATAGTGCCTTTATTGCTGTACTGGTTAGCTGACACTGTCTTTTCCGGCTTATATTTATCTGTCTGGGTACTCACACTGACATTGCTGCTCCTCAATACCGACTTCCCTCTTTGTCATAGTGTTGCTGCTGCTGCTGTCTAACTGATGCATGTTTGTCTGACCTACAAAAATAGAGAAAACATCTCTAATACAATGGAACCCTTTCTGTCCCATCCCATTTCCTTATCCTCCCTTCTTATCTCTCTCCATTCCAGCTGGACATGTCTTTGGCTCAGTGAAGTTGGCTCTCAATTTAATCAAAACATAATAAAAATTACAATGTTAATTTCCCCAGTAAGTGCTGTCTTTGTATGGTCGTTCTTAAAGCTAATACCACTAATAATTTGCTTTTGTAAGATGGGGCATCCAAAGATGCAATAATTTGGTGCTAGTTATTCAGATAAGTGTCTATTAAAGATATATTGTATATATACTATAAAACAGATCTGGAGCTGACTTTTGGACACAGTTGGAAAATCAATTTCACTAATTCACTTATCTTACATGCTTCAATCAAATTGTCAAAGATGGTATTGCCTTTGACAATATGTTGGGTGGATTTACACAAAACTGTTTACAGAAAAGAAAGATACCTGAGGTATAGTGCACCTTTTTCAAGCAAATGGTTGAAGGCCACGGAGATGTGGCCACTCAGAGACCACAGAGACCACACTAGCACATATGTGACAGTGGCACAAACTGGGGCTGCAGCTTGCCACTGTTCTGCCAAATCTTAAATGGTTTCTGTCTTATTTTTAGGGAATAGAATGTATATCTCAATGTTATTAATAAAAGAAATGATATACCAGGATTATCACTAGAAACAGTAGGCCTATTTGGATATTAAGTCATAACCTTCTGTCAAGTTGTGCCATGTGTGATGTTCAGACATGTTTAATCATATTCAGACTAAATTCAACATTAACTGAATACAACACTGCAACTTCTTAATGTCTGCTGATTATTGTCTGTGGTAAAATGAGCTTGCAGCTGCTTTATCACCAATAGCTTTGCTGGTTTCCCTGTAGACCATGATGAACTGGGGAACACACTGAACCACTTTAAAGTGGTTTTAGGATAAATGTGATCAAATGTTGTCATTTTTCAGATGCTGACACACTTAGACATTGTTTCTAAGCCATGTATGAACCTGGACACATTAGTTTCTTGAAAGACATGATTCAGTTGTAAAGGAAACAGTTATGTTCAGTGGTAGTCTATGGGCCAACATGGTTATACCATTTGGATGTTGGTGCAGTAGTTATCAGACATGGAAATATGTGGACAGTAAATAGACTGAGCATGCAGTTAGTTGCTAGCTTGTAAGGCCCTTTGGAAGACATCTGTTAGCAATCAGGAGATGTTCTTTATAGATAGTGTTTGGAGTCTGCCTCAAAGCAGAGCAGTCTCAGATTAGCTCTCAAATTTACTCTGGGCTTTATAACTGACCCAAAAGCAAGCCATGTTAAAATATATGGCCATGCCTACAAATACACAATAATATACTTAAAATATTGAAAACTCAGCTTGGAGGTTATTTTAAATGTATAAGAAAAAAACACAGATTTAAATTAGAATAGAATAGAATAGAATAGAATAGAAAAAACTTTATTGTCAATGCACTGAGACACTGAAATGCAGTTCAGCTTCTAACTAAATGTACAAAAAGCAGTAAAGTGCAGAGTAATGTGCATATGTAAAGTGGTAATATAAATAATAAATAACAGTGGTGCAGAGTTCAGCAAGGTGACACCTGAGGGGAAGAAACTATTCCTGAGTCTGCTGGTCCTGGAAGGGATAGTCCTGGAGGAGAGCAAATATTCCGTGGTAAGAGGTGTTCATGATGATGCTATGCACCTTCTGCAGCATCTTGTGCAAGACACTGAAGCCAAGGTTGTTCCTAATGGACAGGCGAGCACTGTCACTGTGTATGTGAATGGGTGAATGAGGCCAATTGCAAAGTGCTTTGTTCATTAAGACAGAAAAGCATTATATAAGTGCAGTGGATTTACCATTAACCATGTAGTGTCATTCTGGACACCAGTGAAACACCATGTAAGGGAAATTTCCTCATTACTTTCAATCATCCTGCAAGCTAATGAATGCTTACAAAAAACTTGCAAAGGTTTAGCTCTAGTTTGGTCATCGACTCCTGACAGAGCTAGATTTTTTGCTGCTAAATGCTCCACTATGTTAACCAGCTTGTCACTAACTGTAGCCTTTTTTCACAGAGATCCCACAATAACGCCATAAACAAGACTCATCCTTCTGCTGATTTTGCCTTTTTACACTGAACCAAACAATGCAAGCATAATGCTACCCAGTGTATGACATAAAAGAGGCCTGATTCTGGGTTCAGAGCGCTGCAAAATGTTGACCCTCATGCAAGCAATAACCTGACTGTTCGTGGCAGAAGCACATTTCTCTGTCACATGTCACACTTCAATCACACTGAGCTGAAAAACCTCATGATTTTATGACATAAAGCTTTTTTTGTGTTCCTGGATAAGCAGGGGTGTCACTTCTTCCATTTAAAGATTAAAGGCCCATTGCCTTTTGTGATGATATGCAGGGAGGGGCTTCTCTCCTGCCTGCGTGTGTGGGTACCAGCTGGTCTCTGTTGCTCTGTGTTCAGGCACAACTGACAAATACATGGAATAAGTACATAATCTGAAGAAACACACAGTCACAAACACCAGTAAACCGATTCAGCTCTGTCAGTGTGCCTACTGCGAACATAAAAGTGGACCAATAATGCCCTCCCATTCTCTGTTCGTACCTTTTATACATCATGGCGAGGTCGAAAAAAAGAGCAAGATGACTGGCTTGAACAGGGGCTTATGTCTGTCTACTGTTTGGTGTGAGTAGGTAGTGAACAGTTGGTTTATCAGAACACCTTGGCACTTGACAAGCTCCAATAAAACAAACAAAAAAAAGTATATATAAAATAAAAAATTGTATTGTTGTCTAATTGTATGTTGTAATGTATTCCCTCCTCACTGCCTGTAGCCATAGGCCCTGTCTAACTTGAACTTTGTTTTATGGCACTTATCCCGGTTGTATTCTCCTGACTAGATCCTTGCTTGTGTTGTATTCACTCTCAGATGTACATCGCTTTGGACAAAAGCGTCTGCTAAATGAAATTGTAGAACTGTTGTTGAATCAGAGCATTTTTAATTTGATTGATTTTAAGCTGCCTGCTGCCGCTGGAAACAAGGATGATGAGAGCAGAGTTTGTGGACCAGAAAACAAGGAGCAAAAGTAGCATGAACAGCTCTGTAGACTGGGTTGGTGATGTTTCTCAGTGGGTTCATCGCTACGAGCGGCACCTTTCCATCCAACTATTGTTAATATGACAGTGTTGATCAGCTTTGCTGTGTGATTCACTGAAACTAAAATTGTCTTCCAGAGGGACCAGCTACTGGTGCACTTTCTGTGATATGCGTTTAACTATGAATATTTTTAAAGGACTGATGTGTTGTTTTCAATGGTTTAAGCAAAAGGCTGATATAACAAAGCTCATCAATGCTGTGTCTTTCTGAGGCAGCCTTTCATGGGTACTCCAAACTATGTACAAGGTGAGATAGTCATCTGGGCAATTTATGGTTTTCTGGGTTTTTCAAGCTGTTATGTTGTATTACAGCTACATGTAATGGGCAGTTCCAGCAAATTTGACAGACCATACCCAGCCAGTCTAAACTTGCACAGGTTCCGCTCTGTGTCTATGTGCTGTAGATGGATTTTTACTCATAAGTAAACAACTGTGCAGTTGCTGCTTTCCCAGAGGAGCAGTTTGAGAATTTCCTCAGTGCACATTTATTTCCTGTGGGGAACAACTCAGTCAGCATACATCAAGTCTTCCGAAATAGAAAGTGTTACATTCCATACATTTCTAAATGGTGCCAATAAATGTTGGTTAGCAGGTGCTGCCAGACTGCTTCATGAAGTGCTTTTGAACGTGCCAGAGCTGTAGTGAAGAGCTTTCACATAGTTACGGTGAATTAGACTTTGTAATGATAAATGCACACAATAGTAAAAGTAAAAAGCATTAATTGATTTGTTTGTTTTTCAAAATTGAGCATTCATAAGCAAAAAAGTAAAATGAGCTTATTGTGAGTGATTTGATTACCGGCAGCTTTCTCACTCATTGCTCATTAAAGTTACTGTGTGTCTCAAAGTTTTCTTCATTGTCTGGCACTAATATAGAAACACAAACATGCAAACAGCCATGCAATTAGAAATCCAGAACACATTAATACAGTCGTGACACAATCAGTGAGTTGAGCCTAGACTTTGCTTTATATATTTGTCTATGTAAAGAGCAGAAAACCAGGAGCTACAAAGATCTGACCTCAAGAAAAGCCAGCCAACCAGGAGAAGGATTCAGCCAGCTGAAGTCTCAAAGGACTATTGATAGCTAATGTACCATGCTGTCAAGTTTTTGACGTCAGCTGAAATAAATAAACTGAGTATAGACTTCATTGATCTGGTATTTTTTCCCTGTTGCAGGAGGAAATTTTCCAAAGGAAATCATGGGTGAATGAAGCCAACTACTTTCTGCCACAATGGCCAGAGGCTGCTTTACTGAAAGGGAGAATTACTGTTCAAGCATGACTTAAGGTTGCATAAATGCTTTTTATTAAGGCAGGGTGCAGCCAGGTTTTTCAGTGTGGAGGAGAGTTTGATGTGGACCAACATTAAATTTGGTGCTTACTTTTTGCACTTCATTTGCACTGACACATCATGGCACCATCAGTCCTGCTTATCTTCCATGACATTAAGGCCTATTATGTAATTTTATCAGATTTGAAAAAAATGAAATAAAAAAGCAATTACCACCAAAGGTTCTGCCACAGCAGCCGTTATTATTTTGTTTGTCTTGGAAAAATTCAAAATGTTTTCCCTTTTCTTCCATGTCTGTTGACTGTAGGTTCAGTGAGTCAGAGTAATGTTGGAACAGCTCTGCAAAATATCCTGGTCACCAGAACCACTGCTGTGTCATTTACTGTAACGTGCAGCTGCCCACACCAGAGCTACCAATTGAAAGAATCAAATAAAGATTATATGGATCATGTGGAGCAGCTGCTACTGTTTCACATCAATAGATAACACAAAAGTGAAGATCAGAACTGTTAGTTGACAGTCAAAAAGGGACACTAGCATGGTGGGATATTAATGACTCAGACTACCAGTGTTTTCATTCCAGCCACCCTATCTTCCACAGCATGGCTATTGCCTGCCACCTTCAGTGCATAGGGTGGGTGCCTTGGTTTTTGTGTGAAGTTGTACTTAAAAGACCCAGTGTCACACATACTGGCGCTCCCGCTGCAGAGATGTCGACAACACAGTCCATCCAAAACTAACAGCCCACAGTGAAACTTACAGCACTGACCCCATCTCAGCCAGGCTCT
Organism: Holacanthus passer; assembly: GCA_025331565.1. Lineage (NCBI taxonomy): Eukaryota > Metazoa > Chordata > Actinopteri > Pomacanthidae > Holacanthus > Holacanthus passer. Next base: position 2,484,810 of record JAFREQ010000041.1, on the reverse strand, counting down.
GATGACATACTGTAAATACTACTGTGGGCTTTACCAATCTGCTTCTCGCTTCCCAGCTGAACATTAGGAATATAGCAAAATATCTTCCTCATGCCTCTCTTTCTGTCAGCAAACAACAAAACAATGCATGTCTGCTAACGTGCTGAGGACTGGGACAGACACAGACCAATTACTCTGCCAAGTCTCAGCTGGTTAAACCTCTGTTCACCCATACAGTACTTTAATATAGTCTAAGTCAAAATTTATTATGTTCTGTTCACATTTTTTTCAGTTTCTGTGAGACAACAGAACTTGTATAAAATAGTGATCACTCATAAATACTACAGCACAGAAACTCTATGGTCACTAGAGGCCTTAAAACAAAAGGCTCTGGAATGACTTCTGTGTAAGATGCTTGGATGAAAACACCACATTCGTGAACAACAAAAACATAACAACACCAGTGTCTTGAGACCAACACTTTTACACTTGCTGTAAACAGTAATTATCTGGGGAAAAGACAGTGGCCGTTGTCTGAACGTGATCTTTAAAATTCTTTGCGATCTCTTTAAAATATGTAAGAAGTAGTAGCATAATCAGTGATGTCTGATGTCTCCTTCTTTCTCATACTTTTATGTCTTGCAGGATTGACTACTGGAATGTGAATTTCCTTATTGTGGTATGAATAACGGAACATCTTATCTCTCAATGGTCTTTTGAAAGGGCTCCCCATAAAGCTTCAGGTTATTCAAAAGACAGTTGACAGAGTTCTTACAGGGACCAAAATGTCAGACCATATCACATCATATCAAATTACTAAAAATTAGCAAAATTAGCACCAGCACCAAATTAAAAAAAGAAAAAATCATTTCAATTGTAGACTGGAAAAGATGAACCTAAAAGAAAAATGAAGAGCATGGTGGAAGTTTGCATTGTATTTTATGCAGTTTTATGGTGGACTGAAATATATTTTTGCTGGTTCCTTTTTGTTGAGTTATTTGAGTTCTTTATGGAAAAAAAATCAATAATAAAAAAGTAATTATTAATTCCATCTCTTGATTGATGTGTTCTCTTTGGCTGTTAGACTGAGGATGAAAGCCGGAGGACAGACTGACAGAGGCCCAGAGTTGAGCACAGAACTCCGGCCAAAAGACAGCCGTCCCCAATTAGAGACCAAGTCTACTGGGAGACCATAGAGTTGAAAGACATGGAGCAGGTTTCAAGTATGAGCTGAATCAAAGGCAACTGGACTTGGTGTGATTGGGATTGTGATTGTAGACAGGGATTGTTCACTCTAGTGGCTAACTCAATCATCCCGTCTAGTGTGGACAGGAGATTGTATGCAACCAGTTAATCGTTACTGTAATTGGCGAGACCGTGGGGGAAAGCGTCACACAGGACACAGGAGTTCCTGCTCTGCCAGGCTTGTGTGCAAAAATCAATGGAATAATCCACCACCTTCTGATCTTCTTTTCACAGATTCATCAGACTTCTAGCAGTCTGCCCCAATAGCTCCCATGCTGAAGACTTTGTGTCACTCCGAGGTGAAGGCTTGAAACGAAGCACAGTCTGGGGTCCGTCTTTCCCACTCACCGGTTCTCTCCTCTATCATGAAGGCTACTTTGACTTCTTCTGACGGGAAAGTGTGGGGCTGCAAAACGAGCAATATGGAGCAGTCGATGAGAAAAGGATTGCATCCATTTGGTTCTGTGCTGTATTTCTCCAGCATTCGGGACAGGACAGGTGAGGGGATGTGGTAACCGAGGGTGCTGTGGGAGGCACCGGTGTGGCAAGTGATGTGAAAGCCACCGCTACCTGCTTGAACATGCATGGATAATGTTGATAGTGCCTGCTCTTGAATGGCCATAGTCTGTCAGACCTTGGCCTTGCTTGCTGTCATCCTAACCTCTTGCTGCTGGAGGATGCCCTCAATCCTCTCGAGGTGATTAAGTGTTAGAGAATTGTGTGCTAAGTCTTTATCTTGGCCAGATTGTACTGTAATGTTCATAATAGGCCTCACTTGCAGCACATATAGACACTGAAGAAGTTGGAGATAATTTTAATTACAGCTCCAATAGACAGCAAAGTGTTGCAACAGAGTCTTTAATGTGTTCACACAGCAGGTGAGCCGGGTTACCACCTGGGTAGAACGAGCAGACAGGAGACGTAGTCGGGGAAGCAAACAGTCCAAAAACCAGGTAACTCTCAATCACAGCACGCAAACTAGAAGGGGATAGACAGCAGAAATCAGAGAGCCGAGAGGATAAGTCAGGTAGTAAACTTATGCTGCTGACAGATGCCAACAACCACAATGGCAGGCAGACAAAACCAGGTGATGAGGTGGGAGTGGCCAGCAGGTAGGGTGAGGCAGAGGTGGGGTGAGTGGAAATGCACTGGAGGATGAATGAATGACTGTAGGACTGTGTCAAATACATCTGAAAATAAGAAGTCTCAACAACAAATTAAAACAGCAGAAATGACAAAATATTAATTTGTGAAAGTAGGTCTAATAGGTGGTAATTTCTCATAATCAAACCAGAAAAAAACACCTTTTACATAAGTCTCATATGTGTGTGTGCTTGCTGTGTGGCTTGCTGGTTTAGCACCCATTTTCATTCCACTTCTACTAAATTTGCCAAAATGTGTTATCATTACATTTCATACAATAAGGCCATGGAGTGGTTTATCAAAATCTCTCTTTCTTTCTTTTAAAAAAATAAAAAATTTTTTTTAGCTGTATGAGTATTGCAGTGTCACTCTGACACATGCTACTTTATAGCAGTGAAAAACAAATACATGTACCAATGATCCAGCCTTTATTAATTTCTGTCTCCATACCACATGGAGCCAGACTTTATAGGTACATGGTGAGGCAGAGAACACACTGTCTATATTTTCAATAGCTACACTGGGTATAAAGGACAAGTTTACTGTGCAGCTAACAATGCCATTTGAAACTTGGCCTACGACACTCATGTAGTGTATGTGGTATGTGAGTTGATCGAGGGAGAAGGTTTGATACTGTGTGTGCCAGTGTCTATGTGAGGCAGCTGAAAAGGCAGGAAGCAGGGGAACAGCACTGTTTTCAATTAGCATGCCAGTCTGAAAGTCATGTTTGGGTGGGAGGACTTTACAAGCAGCCACACTACATTCTCTGAATTAGAGGAGAGGGCGAAAGACGTACGCTACCTCTGTGTGGGAGACAGAGCAGCGCTTACTCATTTGTACACTACCTTCTGCCACTATGTAGCATATCGTAAAAGTTTTTCCTGTGTGTATGTGTGTGTGTGCTTGGTCTGTGTGAAACCTTTTCATTTTCAAAGGGCTGGGGCATGTGCAGACAGACACTACCAAACAGTCTATCTATTCTATTTTATTTTGTTAACTCTCTCCAATAATCATGTTACACTCTAAATACATGATTACTTACAATCCATCAGCCTATTTCTGTGGTAGTACTTGTTGAGGCTGAGTAACATATTTATTAAATGTAGTAGTGCAAGTCTTGCTAAAAGTGAGATATGACACAAATTGCCTGTAGTCATGGATAAATTCCTCCTGTACTTTATTGGCCTCCTATGTGCAAAAAAAATCAGCTCAATTGAAACTGTGTTTTGGGTGACTGGATTAGACAGAGCACAAACACACAGTACACAATACACAATATCGGTGTAGATAAAACCAAAAAGATGATCCAATGGATGAAAGATGCTATGACCACCCAAATGTTCTTACTGAGTAGCCAAAATAAAGGACCAACCACTCAATTTCTTCACCGCATAAACTACAGGAAGATTATAAGCCAGTTTTAGTCATGTTTTACAATAAGTACTGAGGTGAAGTAAGCAATAACAAACCATTAACCTTTGCGTGTCACTTAATATCCAACCACTCCTTCTTCTCATTAGATGGCACAGCTCTAGTGGCAGCCTGTTACAGCAGCTCTCGCTCACTGTTGAGCTTTTTCCTTTCTAGTTTTGTCTTTATTATTCTTTTGACATTCTTTTACACATGGTTATGCTTCTGAATGCCCAGTTCAACATGTCCACCAAAGTGACTGTATGTGCGCTGGCATTTTTTACAACATTTTACATTATATATTATATTATGTATATAACATACATTTTTACATTTTTACTTACAATTTCAACATTGTTTACGTCTGTTTATGTCTGGGGACCTTGTGCACAGCCATGGCCCTATTGTTTACAGTAGGGATCAGCTGTTGGTGCTCCGTAACACAGCGATGCTGCCCCACGAGAGGCCTGAAGTTCCCCACGAGGTAAAGAGAAGATGGGGGAGCCATGCCGGAGCCCTGTGCCGTGACAAGAGGAGAAGACTCTGACCCGTCCTCCTGTCCATCATCAGGGAATGTGAGATCCCTCCCCAATAAGATTTTAGTTAGTTAGCGGGGCTGACCCGACACCAGAGGCAGTGCCGGGAGTGCAGCATCATGGTATTTACGGAAACATGGCTGACTCCAGACACGACCACTACACTTTACGGATTTAAGCTGCTGCAGGCAGACAGGACAAAGGGGAGCGGTAAGAGGCAAGTAGGAGCGCGGACAGTGTTTGCGAACGAGAGATGGTGTAAGGACATTGAACTGTTAGCCGTTAGCATGAGGCCATACTATCTGCCTTGGGAGTTCTCGCACGTTATCGTGATAGCGGTGTATATTCCCCCATCTGTTAATGCTGATGTGGCCTGTGATATCCTCCACTCTGTCACAGGCCAGCTACAGACACAGCATCCACAGGTCCTCCTTCGTCTATCTGGGGACTTCAACTATGCCTCTCCATCCTCCATCCCCCCACTCCTCCCACCTTCAGACAGTATGTCACATGCTGCACCAGAGACAATAATATACTGGACCTGTGTTATGCCAACAGCAAGGTTGCATTGAGAGGTTCTCTTTGGCAGGGTGCTCTCATGTTTTGAGTGGTTAGTGATGGGCACCTTAACATAGGGCCGATGGGTGTTAATGATTTCCAGAAGGCCTTCTCCTACACTCAGCTCTCCTAAAGCAGCAGTTTCCTCTGCAGGTTCGTATAGGACAAGGGGATCAGAGGCGTCAAAGTTTGGTGGTACCTTGCACCACACATGTACTGTTCTGCCAGGTGGAATGACAGCATTATCTTTGCCCACTCTTACTGTGACTGGATCACAATACATCTTCGATGGAGCCTGGATGAAATTGACCATGGCCTCCACTTGTTTTTCTTTTATGCCCAAGGCGCTGTGTAGGAGGCTGATAACCGTGGCAACTGCATCACCAGAGGATTCCTTGCTTTTTATAATCTCCCCCAGTACATTGGCTCCTACCAAGGGCTGGGGAAGTGGGAGCTGGCTGACAAGGCAAGGGGCCTGTATGGTGAGATTGGGGTTGTCATTCCCTGCAAGATTGACGGTGAGTGTAACCCACCCATTGTAGGGTATGGAATGGCCAGTGATCTTCCTCTAGCAGCTCATGAAGAGGTCTCACCGTGTAATTGGGAATGTGAGTGTCAGCCCATTCCTGGTCGATTATGCTCACTTGCGAGCCATAGTCAAATAGGACTGTTGCTGGGTGACTGATCAAGCATTTAAGCAGGCTTTTCGTCCCAACTAGGGGTGCTTTGCAGGTTGTGGTTCCCTGACCTGTGGGTATGTGTGGCTTTCGTTGTTTATTATGCTTTGTTTGTTTTGGTAGCTGCTCAGAGATGGGACTTAAAGACTCTACACCGGTCTCTGGTTGTCCCTTGGCAGAGACCAGCCTTCATTTCCCTGAAACTTGGTCTGATTCAAGCATCCCACTGCCCGTTGTCCTGCTCCCCCACACACAAAGCAGTGGTTACACTCCTGCAGATCCTGTTCCGTACATTTTGGACAACAAGCTGTCCTTCCCCTTACTTGGATGGAGGATTGGCCCCGCTGAGGTGGACCAAATTTGTTGGGAGGTGGCTGAGAGAGGGGACGTGGCTGGCTGTGAGACTGTGCTCTGGCTGATGGAGCCAGTGGATGAGCCACCTGGACGCTTGCTGCCTGTTGATTAAGCAGGGAGGCCACCATGTGTGTCAGGTTCTCTACCTGGGCACTGAGTTGTTGTATGGTCTGGGAGTTCTTATTGTCTGCAGCTTTGTCTGGTGGTTTGTCATTACCCTGCCAGTCTCCTGTCTCCACCTTGGCACTATGTGCATGTGTTGTCTTTCAATGGGGGAGTTGGGGAGTCTGCGTTGATGTTCATTCTCATCACTTATTATTTTCATGACCTGGCTGAGAATTTCCTCATCAGTGACTTGGCTATTTGAGATGAGGGGTCTGAGTCTTTGTCGGAGGTCAGCATGTTTTGTCCCCAAGCCCTGGTAAATAGTGTGGAGAAAAACCCCTTGGATAGTCTTTGGATCATAAGAAATGTCTGTGTTGGCCTGCTTTGATTGCAAAGGAGTTTCTGTTTGAGTCCAGTCATGTGATACAGAAACTGTTGGGGTGCCTCTTGTTCAGTTTGCCTGGCACACATCAACTCTTGAAACATCTCAGTAGTTGCCTTCTCACCAAGGTGGGACCTGAGGAAGCCTTTGAGTTCAGGTACAGTCATTTCCTCTTTGTTTATGAACATATCCTTAAAGGTGCCTGATTTGATGATCCTCAACACCCCCCGGACGACCTCTGCCTCTGCAAAGCCCTCTTTGACTCCTTCATCTATTTGTTTACTGATGTTGTTATAAGTTATGTCAGAACTCTGATCCCCAATTTGGCCACTATGTACTTTAAATTCTCTGCGCTGGAGATAGGAGATATCTTTCAAAGTGACCAGTCTCTCTGAGGTTGCGCATAATACTGACTCACCTTGGTGGTTGTATGTTGTGGCTGGTGGGGTCACTGTAGACTTACATTTTCTGAGTTTCTCACCCAGCTCTTCATACACTTTTCTCAATTCTTCCGCCAACTGTATGTTTGTGTTGATATGTATATTAGAGTGGGAAGGTGGCTGCATAGCTGTGCTGTTGGAGTGAGGATGTGGTTGTGATGCGTGGTTTGGGATAGTAGTGGATGGGCTGTGACTGGGTGTGACATGTGTCCTAACATCACTCAATGCATCAACTGACAATTCAACAGCAGCACAGGTTTCAATAACTTTAGATAGCAAATCATTCAACATCATTAATTGTCCCATACCTTCATCCTCAAGTTCTAACAAGGTATCAGACTGCACATAGGAGATGAACTTTCCTCGTCATTCAGGCGTTGACTGTTGGATGCAATGTCCCTTGCAACCTGGTAAATGTCAGTGCATGAAAGTCTGAACAACTTCTTTTTAATGCACCACACCAGCTCTTTGCATACCGTTGACATGGTGTGTGTGGTTCCAATGGCACTGCAGTGTCACTTTGTGGTATGTTGGTTAATGAATCAGCAGTGTGGCTACCTGGCAAGTGGCGTGTGTTGACCTCTGGATCAGAAGTTTGACTCATTGGTGGCTGGTGCATGTCCACCTCTGGATCAGCAGTACTGCTCTCTGATGATTGGTGTGCGATGACCTTTGGGTCAGCTGTGCGGCTCACTGATGACTAGCGTGCGTTGACCTCTCGGATCAACAGTGCGGCTCCTAAGCGAAGTGAAGGCCCTCTTGCTCCTACATCTTCCTACTCAGACAACCACGGTTGACTCCTGAGGGCTGTACTACGAAGCGAGGTAACTGGCTTATCGGGGTAAGTTCAAGAGTAACTTCGTGACGTCGGGGGTAACTTCCTGATTAACCCGTACTACGAAGGTGGATAGATTTTACTCGAGGTGTGTTCTCATGGCAATTTACGCTGCATCTCTAAACTGATCGGAGCAGTTTATGTTCAGGGTTAACTCGAGGTTACTCTGTGTAAGCCCCGCCCCTCAGCTACAATTGGTTGAGAAAAATGATTTGACATTTGGAAGAGCCAGTCGATATCGGCGCGCGGATTATGAGCGTCTCAGTCCGCAGGTCGACAGTGTTTAGAGACCGGAGCTCACCCCGATGATGTTCTCTATGAAAGATATGGATTTCAGTATCTCTGCCGGCTTCTGGGTCCAGACGTCTCCACAGCCAGTGGCCGGAGTAAAGCCTCACTGTTGGACACACAGTGTATAAGTGTAGGCTACACAACACATCTGTCCTCGGTGTTAATGATCAGTTGCAGCTGAAACGACTGTTAGAATGAAGTTATTGTTAACAGCAGCTTTACATTCATGTAGGTCAGTCTACAGCCGAGGAGCTTTAGGAGCAGATCTTCATTCATCAACACAGAGACAGTTTCACAGATCTGAAGGCTGTGGAGGCTGTAACTGAATTATCCTCATTGGTTTCACATATTTACATTATTTAGATTTAGTCTATTTTACATGTCCTTACATCTCAATTATATTAGAAATAAAATGAGTCCATAAAACAAATAGACACAAGAACACTGAACTAATGAATTTACTGTGTCTGCAGTCAACAAGCCTCCCTGACTCTGTTTCTTTACATTTCTTTAAACTCTTCATATCCTGACATGATCAAAGTGCTTTCTTCCAGTGAAAATCACGGAGCACAAACAGAAACTGTGTCTGTGCTGCTGAACACGCCTCTTTTACACGGACGTGCACAGACTCAGATTGAGGTAACATGGACTCAACAAACCAACATCCTAATCACCGTCGTAGTAGCGATTAACTCCAGCTGAGACGACCAGAGTTTGTCAACCCCGACTTGCCTTGGTAACCCCGAGTTAAATCGGACTAGGTTAAACTCGCTTCGTAGTACAGCCCACTGGTCTGCAGCAACGTCTTGTCACCTCGGTCTCCTGGTTCTGCTTATCACTGGATCCTCAGGTGATTGTGACGAGGCTAGAGATCCTGGATGAGCCCCCACAGTTTGTTACTGGTCTTGAGGTGAGTTACCACGGTAACAAATGATTTTGGGTTCAAAGCCCTCAACTCTGTAAACATAATAAATATGTCAGACGAGTGAAGACATGAACCACCTGCTTCTCTTCCCAATTTTCGTGTCTTTATGTGACCGGTCTTGTCTGACTCTGCGTTGTGTTTGAGGAAGACGCTCAGACGTGCGTATCTTTGGAGGCAGTCTCCGTTTAATTTTTACAGCTCCTGACGAAAGCAGCATAAATACAACAAAATCCTCCGGCCAGTGAGTTACGGTAAAACATGCCCCTCTTCCATGGAGATCAGGAACAAAAGGGAAGAGGTAAAGGCGCGAAAACACTAGTTATAGAGGGCAGTGTCACACTTAAACATGAACATAGGGGTACAAACTCAAATTAAGGTTCCACATACTGACTCAGAGGCCAAACCTGTCAGGTATTAACTGAAATAATTATAAATAAATTAAACACAGGTTACACAGGTTTTGTGTAATTATAACAGTAACTAATGTATAACATATGTTGCATAGCATAACATAGCATAGCATAATTGACCCTGTTACATTTATTACAAACTTTTAAAACATAAAACACATATTTAAACTTTCCCTAGCGTAATAATATCCTTCTTTAAATGTCCATTTTCTGTCCACTGTCCCTATTTTGGTTTTTAATAAAACACATCAGTGTGGTTGTCCTTTTTCACATATCAATTTCATCACACTTACACCAAAATAAACATTTGTTACTAAGTATTTTTCCTCAGTACCAATGCTGGTTACATGGCTATCTGATTTATAAAGCTTTACAAGCTATTAACCCAAAATGTTCCATAAAATAAATGAAAAACATAAATTAGCTTTCTTCAGCTAAACTAGCAGGTTAAGCTAGTAGTAGTACTTTAAATGCAAAAACATAAAACACATCACACATTGGGAATGCTACCGAACTCACAAAAAGCTTAAGTCAAAATCACCAGATTTACCCTTTAAACATTAACCCAACATATTTATTCACGCATTTTATGAACGTCACATAACCAGAAATAACCATCTTCTTCAAAATACATCGTGCACCTCATCAGTATCTTTAAGCATCTTTTAACTAAATAACAAGATATTTATCAGGTGTTCAGGGCCGTAAACACTACAAAAACTACTGTAAACTGTGCACAATCACGCCAAACACTTATGTGACTACACACACACACACATACTAATGGGATACTTTGTGCCGCAAACCACAGACGCCATTTCCTAAAAGTCCTGCCGTCGCTCTAAAAACGTCTTTCTGTACTCGCTTTTTAAACATGCAAATCTATCAACAGACTCATCACAGTCACGTTACATCATACTAAACTTTAGGAGGTAGTTATTTCGTTTAATTTCGCTGACCTGTAAACACAATAAATGTCAGACAAGTGAAGACATGAATCACCTGCTTCTCTTCCCAATTTTCATCTGAGGGAAGAGGGAGGGGTCCCCCAACTGAGGAGCTGCGGGCAACGACACCTGGGCTCGTTGGTTCCGCTCTACAGTTTCCTCCTAAATTAATTCTTAACCCCACAATAAAATGTGTAAATAGTTACTTTGAATTTAAGACTCAGTGTGGAAAATATGCTAGATTCAAATAGCTTAAATTAAATAAGCAAAATACCCAAAATAATAATACTTGGAGGGGGGAGTACACATAAGAGTGACCATACTTTTTTTTTTTTTTTTTTTTTTTTTAGGGTACCACACATACACCTCATCACCCCTTCCTGCCCTGGGAAGATCAGACCACAACCTGGTTCATCTCCAGCCTGTGTGGAGATGAACCACAGTGTGCACAGTGAAGAGATAGTCCGATGAGGCTGACGAGGCTCTCAAGGACTGTTTCAATACAACAGTGTGGGAGGAACTCTGCTGTTCTCATGGGAATGACATCAACAGTCTCACTGACTGCATCACGGACTATATCAACTTTTGGGTGGATAACACTGTACCCACCAGGACTGTATGGTGTTTGTACAAGCAGAAGAAGAGGGTCTTTAAGTCAGGAGACAAGGAGAAGCTGAAGGCTATGCAGAGGGAGCTGAGGAGAAAGATCAGAGAGGGAAAGAACAGCTACAGGAGGAAGATGGAGGAACAGCCGCAGCAGAACAACATCAGTGGAGTCTGGAGAGGCCTTAAAACCATCTCTGGCCACAAGGGGCCGGACTCCCAGGCTGCGGGGGACCAGATGTGGGCGAATGAGCTGAACTTATTCTTCAATAGATTCAGTCATCTGTCCATCCTCCGGCCCAGCCCTGCCTGCTGCAACCCCCCTCATCGGCACCTCGAGTGGACTGCTCCACCCCCACCTCCCCTCCTGCAACTCTCTGCTCACAGCCACCTCCCACTGCCCCCCCCCACCAACACCCACCAGCACGCAGCCCCCCTGCTCCAACCTGATCCTCACAACAACCCAGATGAGAAATCAGCTATGGAAGACCAAGGCGAGGAAGGCTACAGGTCCGGGATCAGCTCCAGGCTCCTGAAGTCCTGCACAGACCAGCTATGCAGGGTTGTTGAGCACATCTTCAACCTGAGCCTGAAGCTGGGGAAGGTGCCACAGCTGTGGAAGACATCCTGTGTGGTACCTGTCCCCAAGACGCCACACCCCAAGGACCTCAGCAGCTACAGGCCGGTGGCATTGACATCCCACCTGATGAAGACCCTGGCGGCTGGCCTTTGCTCATCTCTACCCCCAGGTGGGTCCATCAATGGACCAACTTCAGTTTGCCTGTCAACCTGGCATCGGGGTGGATGACGCCGTCATCTTCCTCCAGCACAGAGCCCTCTCTCACCTGGAGAAACCTGTGAGCACTGTGAGAATCATGTTCTTTGATTTCTCCAGTGCATTCAACACCATCCAGCCAGCACTTCTGAGGGACAAGCTGGAGAACACAGGGGTGGATCTGCACCTCACATCCTGGCCAACACCAACACCAGTGAACATCCAGGGAATGGACAGTGAGATGGTGACATCTTATAAGTACCTGGGTGTTCACCTCAACAACAAACTGGACTGGATTCATAACGCCAGTGCAATATACAGGAAAGGTCAGAGCAGACTCTATCTGCTCAGGAGACTGAGGTCTTTTGGAGTGCAAGGGGCGCTCCTGAAGACCTTTAATATTTCATATTTAATTCACTATGCAATATCTCATTTCTTATCTCAATTCAATGTCCTGTCCATAGTGTATATACTGGTCACATATTTCATATATTCTCATGTAAATTTGTTCTTGTGTTAATTTGTAATTATTTTTTTAACCTGTTTTAAGTGTTAATCATTTTTATATTTCTTTTAGTACAATTGTTAATACTTTTAATGGTAGCTAAATTGTTAATAGTTTTTAAACCTCTCTTGTTTATATTGTTGATTACTATTTAACTACTCTATCCTCTTTGCTGCTGTACAATGTGATTTTCCCCACTGTGAATAAAGGAATATCTTATCTTCTGCCTCACCCAGACGTTTGGATTTAGATCATCATGCCCTAAGAGATTCAGTCTCTCCTGTCTGTGTAAACGCTGTGCTGCCTCTTCTGTGTTTGTATGCCCTGCACTCCCTCCAGGTCTCCATGTTTAAGAGGAGGCCATATGGCTTAGGTCCAACTTGGCGACACCTGAAGTTGTTCAATTGTCACGCTGGGGCCACATTCTTCACATGTATTTTATAGTGTGCATGCATCAGAAACTTTGTCATCATTATCTGTTTATACTGTGATTTGGTCTTGTCTATTTTTTTAGGGGAGTTTCTCCTTATCCAAATCAGGGTCTCAGGACAGAGCGGGTTTTTGTACATTGTATAGATTGCAAAGCCCTCTGAAGCAAATTGTGATTTTGGGCTATACAAATAAAGTCTGGCTTGACTTGACTTGAGTGGCCCTCTCTATTTCCCTTTTGCCTTTGTCAGCAACAAGGAGCAGCAGCTTGCCACTTGACTGACCTCAGTCTGTGGTTCTCGGTCATGGACTTGTAGGAAATGGTGTTCTTCTGTCAGGCCCTCTTTATCCACTCAAAAACACATTCAAAATGTTTTTTGCAGCTTTATATTTTAAGTGGCTGTAATCAATATTTTTTAACAATGTATATCAAATGACTGTGAAAACAATGTGACAATGTGAAAGGGGTCACTGGATAAACCTACAGAGAATTATCACTTGAATCTGCAGTTCCCCTCTGGTTACACACCTTTAAAATGAGCTTCAGTACATTGTTTAGATTTCAGCACGCTCACCACTTTCATGATGTTGTTTTCAGCCGCAGCAGGAAGCTGTTTTCAGTGAAAAGACTCTAAAAACCCACTATATACTACCTGCTCAGCACCAAAAGGCAGACAAACATAATTCCAAATGTATGATAATCTTGCTCTGCAAAAAAGTATTTGGGGGTTTCATCATTTCATCTTCTACAGTCCATAATATTGTTAAAAGATTCAGAGAATCTGGAGAAAAGGGGAAAAGGGACAAGGCCGAAAACCAATGCTGGATGGCAGCAAAAAAACAGACATGACTTTGTAGTGGAAATCACTGCATGGATGGTATTGGTATTTGATGGTATCAAATATAAAATGAGCATATATTTTTAAGAAAACAATATATTTTTCAGTTCCAACATTTGATATGTTGCCTTTGTACTATTTTCAATTAAATATAGGGTTTACATGAAATGAAATGTTTAAATGATGCAAAGCAATTTTTATTAACATTCAACACAGTGTCCCAACTTTTTGGGAATTGGGGTTGTATTTAAAAGGTTAATACTGTATTCACAACTTGTATCTGTTGCCCTCAAGGAACCAATCCATTTTTGCAGGTTATTGACTTTTACTTGTTTTATGACAATTGCCTACAAACATGATTTGGAACTGATGACATGTTTCATAAGGATTTTCATCATCATTCATTTAATCATCTCCTCATCTGTGATTGATGTTGGCAGTATTTTTTATACAGCTTCAGCATTTCTGTTATTGGAGTTTTATAACACTTTGTTCATAAGAGAGGTAACACAGAGTTCCCTCTAATTGACCCCAAACATATGAAACATCACCTTCATCAATCATTGTCAAAACTCAGTTAAAGAAAAAAGGTATTGATTTTGAAATTAATATTGTTACAATTTTTACAAATACAGTGGTGGGACCCCATACAATGAGTAGTAGTAGTAGAGCCAATTTCAACAAAACACAAAAATGTTGTAAAATGCAGCTAAAAACTGAAATATTTAATAAACAATGCTATTATATTTGAGTATGTAATATCAGTTCATTCTTGACTTTTGGAAACCTTGTACAAAATAATCTAAACTACATCAGTTTTGTTTCCTGTGTTCCTTTAGTCTCTTGTACAAGGTCCTTGACATATTACATTGCTATTCCTCTCTTGACAATTTGACTGAACTGAAGATGTTGTTGAGTAAGATTATGTTGGATTTGTGTAGTTTGTGTTATTACAAATGTCATTGTTATGCTGAAAGTTTCACTTTGGCTCTGAGACTGGTAGAAAGCTGAATGGTTGTTTTGTTTTGAATTTTGGCAGTTGTGCTTTTAATTTGGCAATGCATTGTAATCAGGTCTATTTACTTGTTAATTTTGTACTTATCTTTGGCACCAAGAACTTATCGTTGTGTTGCTTTGGAACACCATTGTCAGAAGCAGAAGAAGAAATAAAAGCCACTCAGTCATTCAGTCACTTCACTCACTTGAAACAAGAGCAAAGAAACTATCACAGTGTCTGTGCTGGAATGTCAGTTTGATGCTATGCTAGGTAGGAGGAAGAACCCAGCATTACATTATTATATTGTCTCCAGTGGTTACACTCATGGATGCCCCAAGTATTCATGAAACAGGGCAAGCGAAAGATATTATTTCTGAGAGTGGGCATTTGCCAGATACCAAATCCACCAATGGATATGTGGATGGATATATGTTTTGAACCTTTACTGCTGTAACATTATTGCTCTCAGCAGCCTAAATAAATAAAAGCATTACATCTTAAGACAAACATGCTCATGCAGTGTTCAAAGCATATTGCCTTTTCATAAAACAGATCTCTGGGATTGAGAGGAGACCTTGGAGGGGTTTCCGGGTACTTTGCTGTTCAGAGGAAGAGGCAAAATGAGCTTTTCATTCCAACTTTGGCACAGTCTCTCAAAGTGGGGCTTAAAAAGAGGCAGTATGGAGGTTGGGCTTCTCAGTGTGCTTTTCACGTTTTCCCAGGCACATCCAAAATAAAAGTCCCACGGTGCTTTTGTTGCTGATGGTTGCACAACTTCAGCAGGACTACCCGGTGTTTTTTCATGGACCTGCACAGCTGAAGTGTTAACTCTTAGATGGCATAGATACATTACAGAAGGTTTCTTTAGTGAATTAATAGTCTTCATTCATGGCTGTGAACAAAAGGCCCAATGACATGAAGCAAATCAAATTCATTCAATTCATCAAGTGCAACTGCATGCATGCTTTGTTGCAGCTCTTGTTGTAGTTCTTCCAATGAACCCTTAGGCCTATGTTTTATATGTTTTATATATATATAAAGTGGCTGATAGTGTATCCAGTTGAGTGTGTGTTTTTTTCAGTCCTGTTTACTACATACAAAAAATATTAGAAAAGGCTGCCAATGTGATACATTCCAATATGACATAATCACTAACTAGACCCTTAAAAATGACCATGAAGATGACACACACATTTACAAATGTAGGATTTGTAGTCCATGTGCTTTGGAAACTGATTAACATCAGCCTGCTCCTAAACAAGTATGGGGATATGGGAAATGCACTCGAGCTGACATTTATTTATCCATCTCCGCACAATCAGGTAAAGAAACACACAAAGCCCCAAACTTAACTTCAACAAAATGATGCATTGATCACCGCTATTTGTCTGCTGTTATCTGGAGATATCCATCTGTGTCCTTCCCCTTCCATATTAAACCAGACAATGAAGCCAACATCAAAGTGGTAGCAACACACAATCCAACTGTCATAAAGGATCACATTTTTTATAGTGACAAGTTATGTTGAGACTAGTTTGTCAGGACTACCAAGGGTTCTCCCAGACTGGGGCATCGGAGATGAGCCTGGATTCTGACATGATGCTCAGAAATGCTCAGTTATTCAAGAAGAATTTAGGATCCGTTAAAACTAAAACTGTCCAAGTCCATCTTTTATTGTACTCTAATTTACATTTCCTTTGTTTTTTGGAGACGTGGCCTTAATGAAAATGCCTGATTATATGGGTTCAAAGGGAGGCAAAGTTCTGATTTATGTGAAAGATAGTAAATGCATTGGTCCGAATGTCATTCTCTCACCACAAATAATTTCTAGGAGAAATTATTAAAATAATGTAATTGAGAGATGATCAATTGACAGGACAAGTCATCAAGTCATCAAGGAAGAATCTCAAGCAGACAACTGATAAATCGGACCTCAGGCAGCTCATCAGTGGGCCCACAAGGCTATTCCACAAGGACTTACACTAACTTAATATTTTGTAACACACTCTTATGTTTACTGGTCTCTCTGACCATAATCTGACCTTGGTGACCAGAAAACTAACGAGCTAATGAGTCTTTGCAATTAAAACTGAATTGAGCTATGACACCATTTTATTATGATGAAGGAATAAGGTGGTAAAGAAGACGAAGGCAGTTTTTTTTCTTTCTTTTCTTATGAAAGGCAAGACATAATTCTAAAATGTATAATGTTACATTAAACCAGATTAAATTCTAACCAGTGTTTTGCAATACGACCATTTCTTTCCCTTCTTGCTCATATTCAACATTATATATTACCATAGCTCTGGGTGACAAAGCAGTGAGGGTGGTGAATTGTTGAGAGATGAGAGAGAGATTTTAATCTATATACTTTTGTCACCTCCAGATCCTTTTTTCTTCTGCTACTGTCATTGCACAACATACACGATTGAGGAAAATGTCGCTATTTCTCCAAGGTATCTAGATGGTGACACAAGCAATCGATCTCGAGTCTAGCAGATCAAGACCACTTTGCAGATCACTATAAACTCGTTTACATCATGAATAATATGGATATAATAGTAAGAATACAATGAAAAACCAGGACAAGAATACAACAAAAACAAAATGAACTCTAACCCTTTTTAAACATATTAGAGATTTTTACTGTTTTAAACACATTCTTTTGGTTTTAGCCAGCCCTCATAAATTGTTACTTGGATGTGAATGACGTTTAACCTTATTACAGACCATACATTTTCTATTTTTTTTTAACTTATCACAGAGTGTATTATCTTTGAACAACACAAATGTTTGTCTTATTTACATGATTATACATGCTTGCATCATCTTCAACTCCACTGATATGCACCACTCGTGACTGCATATTGGTTTAAAAGAGGTACAGCAATAAGAGTTGTCCCATTATGAAAAAAGTGCTTTAAGTCAGTCTTGCTAAAGCTGTGCAAGAGTGGAGCTCTGTCCCAGCATATGTTAAACTGATCACACACTGTTTATTTAGATCTCATTGAAAGAAATGGTTAATTAGAGGTCAGATCTGTCAGCCCTAAAAATGAATTGCTCCTTGCTGTCCACAGTCTGTGCTGTAATCTTGCTTTACTGTTGGCTGTCACCCAACACTAACTTGCTATTGTTAGTCAGTCCTGATGTATTTGCATGGATGTCATTATAGCCTTACTTCTAGTGCAAGAGTAATTTATGTGTTTTTGTACTGTATGTGTAGCTACCTGCTTCTGCTTTGCATGTTTCAATTAGCCAGTAATTAATGCCGCATTATATCGTCTTATTTAATATATATTTCTGTTCACATCTAAATTCCCCATTTCACTGTGTTGCATGTCTTGTATTATGTGTTTTTGAGTTGCATGTTTTAATTAGTACCTAAGAAAAGTAGTCTAATGTTTTCATCCATGATGGGTTTTTTTTTTTTTAACTAATATCAATATCCTACTCTCTTTTTATTATTGCTATGCATGCTTATAAATGATTTTAGTTTGTAATTTTAATCTTACATTCTTAAATCCTTTTTTAGACTTTTTGACTGTCCAGTGAAAGAAAATAGTCATTTGCTAATTCTAGTGCATTTAGAGTAATGTTTGTTAATGTGCACTGTCCTTAAATAAATGCTAAAAGCTATAAAAATAGCATGACATATTATCACCTTATCACCAACATTGTTAGGGTGAACATGTTATCCAACAATAACCTACTTAAATCATCCATGTACTGATGAAGCTGGTTGCACTGCTGTTAATTTGTCCAAGAGGCCAGTCACGGTGCATTGGGCTATGATTAAATTACTGTACTATACTATGCTATATTAATATACTTGCTCATTTGCCTGACAGAAGCAAAGAGTGTAGACTGTGAGTTTGACTATGATAAAACATTATTGATCGTGGAAAACAGAGGGTGGTAGACTGTAAAAAGGACATTTTCATACATGAAAAACTTTATAGATTTAGCTGGTTTTGCAGCCATTATCTGCAAGGGGCAATTCCTTGAGCTGGTGATATTTTAAAGGGGCTGTACAGAACGATATGGTTGCTTATTGCATTCATGTTTGATTGAATTGCAGTTTTTACCATCAGCCAGAGAATCAATTGATGTGGCAGCATAGCAGCCTAAGTGCACTGAGCCTAGTGTTACCCTCAGTATTCAAGCAGTATAGAATTAGTATAATTGTAGTTCAAGAGGCAGATGGCTAGAAGTATAGAACACAATTTAACCTCAGGTAGTTATACCGCGTAGAATCAACAGTATGACATACATTTGTTAATAGTCATATACTAGATGTTTTACTTAATATGCTAGATATGCTGCTTAAGATGGACCATTTTTTAATGGATTTTCATGCAAGAAAATGATGTCATGGCCTAAAGGAAGCAGTGTACTTTGTCGAAGTCTTTAAAGTCCCATAAGAGGAGAAGATAACAGAGGAAGACTGATATCATCACCACATCTCTCAGGCTTGTGTCTGGCACCTGTAGACTGACTTTACTGTCATTTTCAACCATATACAGCTAATACACAGAAAGAAAGAAGTGATGTTGCTGCAGGACCACGGTGCTACATATAATGACACAAGAGTCTACATAACAAGAGATAACATATATCCCCACAAGACTACGTGAAGTGCATGTGGGCAACCATGTATAAAACACTGATAGTGCAGATAGTGCAGAATTTCTAAGACAGTGCAAAAAAATTACTGAGAGTGCATAGTTGAAAACTTGAACAGTAGTTAAGAACATTTTAAATAATTAAAAACTTGTAAATGGAAACATGAGCTGCTGTTGGTGTAAATGTAACTGCTGTGCAAACTGCTGTTGAAGACACCTCTATCTTGATGACCCTGTGTGCATTGTAATCAGAGAGCACAATTTTTCAGATTATGAAAAAATGCACCATTCTCCCATTGATGTAGTCAAGTTCTAATTACTTTCCAGTATCAGCTCCAAGAATCCACCAAAGGAAGCTGTCCTCATTTTCTATTCATCAGACCTGAATGAGCCTTGATAAGGTAAGCTATTCCTTTATTAGTCCCACAAGGGGGAAATTTACATTTACAGAAATTTAGACCATTTGGTCTAGTCTTATCCTGTTTCCTTTGAACCTTAACATTATGCTCTTTCTTTCATCTCCAAATGAACAGTTGAAGGAAAATACTGCAGTCACGATCATACAGCAGAGGAACTGTCCACAGTATAGCCTGTTATGCCCTCTGACTGGCCATATCAGTAGTAGTAGTAGCATTTTCTCAAAATATTATATATATTATTATATTATATATATTATCAAAATATTTGCAGGAACATGTGAAAAATTCAGTGACTTGCACGTTTACATTACGGTGCTTTAAATGTAGCTACTGCTAATGAAGTACTATAGCTACTGCCACACAGGTCCATCCATCAAGAAAATTTGGCAGTAGCAGTTTAATCTCTGTATCATACACATATGTGTTTAAAACCCTCAGCAACCGCTATATAAACCCAAACATAGGTATAGATTGACAAAGACACCAAACATCTGAAAATGTTGTATTAACTTCTCATCTATTGTCTGTCATACGGAACATTTTCTCATGCTTTTTCTTCAGGCCTGCTGATGGGTACTGCGATGCCCAATCTTACATTCTTGGGTGTTTTTAGAGCTTTGATGAAACAGTAGGGGAGAGAGGCCGGCGGTCTGGGCTGAATTGTTGGGGAAGGTAATTAGTGCAGAAATCCCACAGAAATATCTCTTATTAAACACCAGTCAGACCGCCGTCCCAGCTTCCATCTGGAGGCCTTTCCCTCACTTTCTTTTATTGACAAATGTTGGAGCTTTTATGACCACCACAAACCCATCTGGCTATATTAATTCAAACATACATTTCCAAAATGCCTGAGATTCCCAGTGTAGAGACCCTGGACATATATGATACCGTTAGGGTTTGGACCTTTGCCTCTCTCTCTCCTTGTGTTTCCTGTTTTTTCCCCTCCTACTGTGTCATGTTTGTCTGTCTGTCTCCGTGTGGCTGGGCGTGGACTTCTGGCTTCCTCCTCCTACCTGCTCATCTGACTCTCTACAGCTGCTGTCTCACCTCACCTGCACCTAATCTCCTCATCAAGCCCCAGCAGTATATCACCCCGGCTCAAACATCCAGACTCCGCCAGATTGTTCAGTCACTACTGCAGTAACCAGACATCTAGGCTACTTCTCCAGAGAATACCTGTTTGTTCGTACTTTTTGTGTCTGTTCCTGATCTCCAGTTAACCTTCTGCTCCGCACCACAGATCCTCTACGCCTGTTCCACCACCACTCCAGCTTCAACCCGCCTCGCCTCGGTCTCAGCAGTCTGTTTGGTCTCCACCTTCATCCCCTCTGCCTGCCACGCTCCACTGGACCCGTCCACCCCAGCCAGACCACCCCCAGCCAAGCCTCCAGCCTGGTTTTTCTCCTGCAACTAAAATAAATTGTCAACACCACTCAGTCTCCTTGTTGTGTCTGTTTTTGGGTCCAACTATTGAACTGCCTTAACAGATACTTGTCAGTATCCAAATAACAACTAACTAACTAACTATATATATATATATATATATATATATATATATATATAAATGTTCTGTCCTTAATATATGTGCAATATATATCAAGAGAGACAGCTAAACTCTTTCTGAACACCAAGACTCTTAAGACCTAGTCTCCTTGTCCACAGGTTTATTGATGCGTAAGAAAGTGTGGAACTAAAAGACACAAAATCAAAATCAGCTGTATGCTGCCATGATATGTGAACATGTACAAAATGTAAATATTCACAGTTGTAACATAGATTAAAATAGTTTTTAGCTGTTAATGAAATGTGACATCTATCTAAACTGATTTATTCCAATTTTTTTGTTAGCTTGTGAACTATGTGCTAACAACAAAGCGATCACAGCCCCAAACTGCATGAAACAAAACATAGACTTAAAAATAACCTTCTGCAAATAAAGGTAATAATTATTTAAACAATACATACCCACGATGCAATGTTTATGCAAAGGGAATAAACAGAAATGCAGATGCAACTGGATTGGATCTGGGATTGATCTGCCACAACATGCTGCTACAATGCTCTTACTTCCTGAACTGGTCACATGGCATCACTACATCTGTGAAGGTTCTCAGTCATCCAGGTCATGGTATACAAGTGCAAGTTGATTCGAATTGCACTTGGCACATATGATGGTATGGCATCACTACCTGTGACTCACCTGTGGCTCTTAAAGTGACATTACCTTAATACAAAAACACATTGAAATTGCATTTAAAACTAGAAACATATGTGTGTGTGCGTGTGTGTGTGTGTATATACTGTTCTCTCTGTGTTCTATACTGTGTTTTACTTCCCAAGTGTTAACAGCCAGCCAAACTCCTTTTCAAGAGCCAGGAAGTGAGCATGCTTGCTCCTTTATTGACTTCACACATGGCAGGTAAGTCAAAGTGACAACATTGAATTGGAGTGAAACAAGAAAATACAAAATAGACTTAATGGACGGCTATGTGAGCAACAGGTAAATATAAATGGCCTAAAATAATATACCACTTGGTATGTAACCGGTAAGTATGAAAACTGACATTAACATTATGCAAAACTAAGTGAGTCGCAGGTAAGTATACGACAGTATTGCAAACTTATAGGCTGCAACACATTAAGCAATTATGTTTGTACAAACTTGATGGATGAACATAAAACTCATCACTGTCAATAATTGAGCATATAAAGAACATCTAACACTTACACTTGTCCATCAGGTCGACATCACCAACTTTTAAGGAGATTGAGGAAGGTGTAGTCGGAGAACACTGCATGCTGCTTTGTATCAGTCTAAGTAAGGGGATGGGAATTGCCTTACAGATGCCTTTTCCTTGTTTACCATTACTTCCTACTTCCCACTTTCTGCTTCCCCTATCATTACAGGTGTCAAAATAAAAGCTCCACACTTGTTTATGCATATGAAAATAAAAAACTATTTCACTAGTCAACTTAATGTCTGTTTAACATATAAAACATATTCAAGGCAGAACATATATATATATATACACACACACACTTTTCCTTGTGTAGCATATTTTTAATTTTAATGAATCAAAGGTTTTAGTATTACAGATCAATAAAAAGAAAGTGCAAAAATACATCAGTAAGTGTAACCTGTGTCACTACAGTCATGACTCCTAAAAGGCAAGTGACCTTTGTTCTGGGAATTTGTTTATTTGGAGTAGAATTCACAGAGCGCTTTATAGCTTTGTGTCCTTTGCATTTCAAGATATTACAAAATGTTGTGGACAACATGTTGCTGGTAGTAATTGGGAAGACAGACATCCAGTCCTAAGGCTGTTTATCAATATTGGTTTGGATCTATAAATTTTAAATCTATAAATCATTGTTAAGCCACTAGTTCATGATGAATTATCCAGTAGTCTATGTAGTGATACAGCAATATCCCAATTACCAACTTGTGTATTACAAGTAATAAAGAAATTGTTTGAGTAAATGTTTCCATCATTTCCACGCTTCCATCAGCTGTTGCATGTATCTGTAGTCTTTTCACTCACAGTTTTTCATAAAGCTGGTGATGTCATTGTCCATCTTCAGCAAGTACTGGTAGTAGTACTGCATCTCACGGTGTTTGTCTTGAAGATCAGTGAAGGTCTATTGTATGAAGAGCTCATCGAAGTAAGACCTCTCTGTACCATCATTTTCTGGCACATGTTTTGGCAGGGTGTCAGCAACATTGTTTGGCTTTCCACTTCCATTCTGTGCCCTGGTGTGGCAACAGTCTTGGGGATTCTGTTGTCATTGTGTAATCTGGAATGAACTTCAGATAGTAGTTTGTCATCCCAAGGAAAATTTTAAGCTCTTTCACAAACTATGGTGCTGGCACCTTCTCGATGGCTATCACACTGGACTGGCATGGCTTCGCTCCATTAGTGCATTGTAGCCAAGAAACTTGATTGTATCAGTGCATTTCTTCCTGTTCAACGTCATGTTGTACTTTGCAAGGCATGCAAACAATTCCCTCAGTCTTTCATCATATTCTTTTTGATCCTGCAGTGAGGTGACAAGACCATTTCCAGGGGCACTAAGTTACGCTCCCCTTTTCCCATTCTCATCTGCCTGCTTTTCTGTGTTGGTACGTGAGGTGCTTGGTTTGTGTGAGACACTTAAAGGTGGAGAGAAGAGAAACTATTTAGGGATTTTGCTTGTTAAAATGATGTCATGTAGAATCGTAGCAGAGAGAAAGAGAAAGCTCATGTGGATGAACGAGATAGAGGGAGTATGCATACATGGACAGAGGTGTTGAAGCATTGCCCTTCTTGCATTGCTTCAACCTCCTGTCATGGTAGTTGCAGCTTGAGTGGGACTTTACTTTGACAAGTTGACCAACCTCATGGGGTTGCATGATAATGTCTTAGTAGCCATAAAAGTCATAGTCATAAAGTCATAGTAGCTTTTGTTAATTGTGACTGTGATTAAGTGAGGTTCTTGCGTAATCATGCTATGAGGTCAATTGGGGTCTCCAGCTCACAATCATGGATCAAAGAAAGACTGAATCCTGTGCTCTCCTGGGGGGCAGTCCACAGTGCAAAGCAGATCAGGGGGAGAGCAGCTCACTCTGAAATGAGGAAGGTTGACCTGCAGTGGGGTGGTCATGACAATAGTTCAGTGAAGTCTGATGTGGGGGAGGGAAAGTTGGATCTTAGTAGTAAAGCAGACTTGTTTTCATCTGTTTGCCCCGTGGGTCCATGTCAAGACCTCTGAGGAGCTGGCCTGTGACTGGATGACTTTGTAGAGCTCCTTGCTCTCAGGCCAGAGCATGGAGATCCACACAGCCTGAGACTGTATTCTGCCAGGAGATCAGTGTGGATGTTACTGGACAGCCATAGGGGTTTTAGGTTAGGATGTCTGGGATTTTGTTGTGCATACTAGGCTGAGGTTAGAAGCATCAGTGTGAATGAATAAATTGTGAGTCAAATCAGGAAACCTAAATTTGTAAATGTCCCCACTGTGGGACGAATAAAGGTATATCTAATCTTACAGACAGCTGCTAATGGTGGTATAACTGAATTTTACCACAGCTTTGACTTTGTCAGGTGTAATGCTGTAACTGAGAAAGGTGAGTTGTTGAGCTTTTGAGATAGATTAGCTGCCTTGAGTCTGTTGAGTACTTCCTCTAGATCAGCCAAATGTTGCTCGAAGGTGTGGGAGGACCAGACCATAATGTGATATGACACTTTTTTTGGTCTGGACTCCTCAACAGCTACTGCTTGCCAATGTCCTAAAGCCAGGTTCAATGTAGTGATGAAATGCCTTCTGACAAGAAAGTGAAGTGGCTCATCAACTTTTTGCATGTCCTGGTTCAAACCTCTAGTTCACACAGAACCTTGGGTCAGCACAATCACAACTGAAGCAGGCTGTCTTGTATCATCTGGTCTTTGATCAGATGGGTCATTCAGCTGACACTTATCATCAATGTGGGAAGAAGGAAACTGAGTATTCATAGGCTATAAAATAATTATATTTCTCCAGATACTGTTTGAGTATCAGTTCAATTTGTTTCTGCTCTGGTCGTGGACCGTTTAGTTTGTTAAATTTATATGTGAGCCCTAAATGTGGGGTGCTTTGACACCGTCAGGACACGTTCCTGGTGGTCAGATGGCAGAAAAACAGTCCTGAAAAACTGGCAGAGTGTGCATGGGGTGGTTTAAGACACATTCTAGCCAGATGTTCAATAGCCAGATTCTATCCGGATGTTGAAATGGTGTAAATCCATCCATCTGTACAAGACCTATATGTTATTATTACTCCTGCCATAGTGTAAGAAGAAGTGTAGTGTGGAAACAGGAACACCTCTCCCTGTGATAACAGCAGTTATTGAGTTACACCAAAATAACACTACTTAGTCATTGTTCTCTGTCTTACTAAAGTATCAAAATGAAAATGACTCCAGTGATTTCTACACATACAGTCAAATAAAAAGCACATCGAGCTGGTGTGGTGTTTTTCTGATCCCTGATCATTTCAACCACGGAATCATATGTGTGGATGAGAGAGCGTTGACCTGCAGGGGTGAGGAAGCACTGTGAGTTAGAGCTGTGATGGCAATACATTTTTTGTCTTGTATTGGTTCATAAATACAAATGTGTTTGTTGTGGAAATATACACTCTGTATATCTAATTTTCTTGCACAGATAAACAACAAATGTGTGTGTGAGAACAGGGATGGGTCCAACCATGTCCAGAATTTTTGCACCGGGCAGCAGTATGTAATTGGATTAGATGGAGTTGGCTTTAGGGATCGTTTCCATGGCTTGCCTGGAAAGACAAGGGCACTTGCTCTCTGGGGAAGACACTGAGCTGTGTTTGCCACTGGAGTCATTTATTATGTTCCCAGGGGGTAGCAGCTCAGATTTGATGGTACAGATCTCAGACAGACAAACTTAGGTAAGGAAACTAAGGTTTGAAACTTGGGTTTCAGTGGTTTGACTGGATCTTACAAGCGCTAATTAAAGATGCATACAAAACAACAAAACTCGATTAATATCACATTGAAAATAGAATTAAAATGAAAAAAAAAGCTAAAATAATCCAGGTGATTTTAAGGGAGATAGAGATGCTGCCATGTTGTACATCCAGTTAATCCAGAGCGTATGTACTCTTATATTCAGCTCCAGTTGAACACCCCGTGTTAAATGGCCAAATAGAAATATATATAAGATAATAAATATATAAATAAAATCAATGACCCATTCAGATTGACTGCCACACAAGTTTAATCCATGTCACTGTGTCAGTCTGAGAGGGGAATGATTTGATTTCCATTCCTAAATTTTGAAAGTTGGTAGGAGTTCTGTTCCACCCCTTCTCCCTCCTAGCTGTTTAGTTTGAGTCCCTCCTCATTTCATGCTCATTCAGTCTGAGCAGAGATGCTCTGTCTGACCATTATCAAGTTACTTGAATCTCTGGATGATATCCAAAAGGGCCTCAGGAGCACAATTATCCACCCCCCCAAAAAAACACATGCACATTTGTCAGCATCAGCCTTCCATACCATGAAAGTCTCAAGCAAAATTCCTGCTGTCTGCGGCCTCTTTGTTTTCTGCGTCATCTAACTTCTTAACAGGTGACTGAGTGACCCCTGCCTGGAGATTAACTAATTTCTTTAACAACTCCGAGCTACGTGTCACATTTACTACTGTCTCTATCTTCAGACATGACTGGAAAGCCAGGGAACTGAGTTTATACATACTGTGTGTGCATTCACGTGTGTGTGTGTGTGTGTGTGTATGTGTGCGCGCGCAATGGAAACCTGTGTTGTCATGTGTCTTTGATGGGCCACTATCAGCTAAAATCAGTGTAGGAGGGATTAATTTCAAAGGGCAGGTAAAATCACATTTAAGTCACATGATAAGTCAAGAAGGAGTCACGATAGAAAATAATACATCTATCTATCTATCTATCTATCTATCTATCTATCTATTATAGCATGTTGGTGTCCTCCACAGAATGAATTGTAATAACGTCTGACTTTTAATCTGTTGCCATCATCAGGACAAAATTATTATTTGTCCAATGTGTTCAATTGACTGCATGCTAACAAACTATGATGAAGATCATGGTAAACATTATGTCCGCTAAACATCAGTTCAATAAGGATAGATCAATTGGAAGTGTATAACAGTATTAATTGAGGGAAATAAAGTGTTTGTTTACTCTATAAACAGCCTACCTCTTTGAAGGGGTAATTATGGTGAGTTGGGTTGGGATGGATGGATGGGGATAATGGGTTGTGAGGAGTAACGCAAAAGATGCACATGTGAACATAGACAACAGAACAGGACCACAGTGTATCCTATGTTTCTGCCTTCTAATTAATATGTTTACACCATTTAAATTCCTCCCTCTTTGTCTCTCTCAGCTTATCTCATCTATCTTTATGCATGCCATTTTTCACCACCTGAAACCTGAAAAATCCTAATTTTGAGCCCCTGTCCATTAGTAACCACGACCAATTTCAAAATTGTCACATGCCGCCTCTTCGCCACATTATTCAAAATCATGTGTTTTTCCAGTTTTATGCCGATGACACTGAATTATACGTGTTGTTAAAACCTGCAGTTCCTAGCAGCCTAGTTAATTTTATAACCTGCCTCTCTGATATTATCCTGAATATATAATCCTGAATGTCCCAACATTTCCCAAATTTAATGATGATAAGTCTGAGGTCATTTTTGTTTGGTCCCTCAAATACCAAATTTTTGCTGATCTGTTGCTTGTAACAGATTCACACAACCACAGGAAGTTGCTTTTCAGAAAATGTAACCCTAGGTCATTTAAAATGACTGATAGTGAGTTTTATGGGTTTCTTTCTTTCTTTTTTTAATGAAGAGTCTTCCAGCAGTACTTGGTGATAAGAGCTCAACCAAAAATGGAAATTATTTCTTTTATTTATTGTATTGTATTTTAATTCTATGTCCTATAACCATTTATCATAAAGCATTGCTTGATATACAACAAAATCAAGTCAGGGCCAAATGGGAGCATGGAAATCTTCTTGTAACCAATGACTCACAAACCCTACAAATGTGTTGCTTCAAATAGAGTGAAAACTGGATTGACAGTGTAATAGAAGCAAAAACGTTGTTCTTAACAACACTGGCAATTTCACATACATTGGAGACTGTTTGCACTAGAGTTTAGATGCTGACTGGTTGTGATCATGATTGGCAAAGCAATGCAAAATAATGGCTTCCAAACATGGTACCTGCATTTCATGGTCTGACCAAATTTCTGTAGTCTGCCTGTCTGCACAGTAATTGCACAAGAAAGAAAAAAAGCTGCAGCATCTGATTCATACTGCCTGTGACTCATCGCTGTAAACTGGTAATTATGTCATTAGATTTTTCTTTTAGTGTCCACAGAGAGACAATTTCGTGACTGCTGATAAAATGTATAAAAGATTGCCTGAAAACTCTCACAGTGTAGTATAACAGATTATATATAGGTAATGATTTGTATCTGGAATAAACTTTATATTATGAACTGGATATAATCAGCATCGTGCGTGGTTGTGCACCACTTCTTTGTCTGGTTCACAGTAAATGCATGAAAGAAAAGATCCTTGGCACTTTTAGTTCATTTTAGATGGTGATGTAAATCTTTATAAGGAGAAGATTTGACAGAATATTGGACAGATTATCAGCAAACTCAGATATTAATGTGCAACACTACCAGACTCACACATGGAGACCAGTTTACTCATCTGCTCAACTGTGAAAAAAGGTGTCTTTTGTCAAGTCTAAGAAAATAAATGGTGATATCATAGTAATGATCAGTGTTGATGATGGGGCGGCTGTTGCTCTTCAGGTAGACGTGGTCGCCCATCAATCCTAATGGGACGACCAGTGCCTTGCCTGGCAATTCTCGCACCATCAGTGTCCAAGTGCGTACGTGAAATGAAAAAAAAGCTTGAAATCATTTGTCAAATTCTGCTGAAAAACATCTCCAAAACCCTGCAATCATTTAAAGGAGCTGTCATTGTTCTTTATACATATTATAGCTGAATGGGAATAGTTCTCTTTTATCTGGAAAGTCCGGATATTGTTACTGAAAGATGAATATGTATCAACAGAAGTACATTTCAATCAAGTAAGAGAAAATAATGTTAATTTCCTTGTGCATTACTTTTTTATCTGACATTCTTAATTGTTTCCAAAGGTCCAGCATTTAGTGGAAATGTCAGTTCTTTAAATTCAAATATTGTATTTGAACATATGTTCCTTTCAGGAGGAGAAACTCACACACAATTAGAGACATGGCAGGCACAGCATGATGCTAATTACGCCCGACTTCTTTACTGTGGCTTGGGAATAAATCTGGAACAAATTAAACCATCAAATGACATGTACCAATTACAAAGTTACAAAGTAAAAATCTGTTGACATAGTTATAATCCAGTGCCAATGATTTGGGTACTTGAAATGATGCTGGTTGACTCAATCAGTGATTGTTTTAATTAGAAGCATGTTTATGCTGTGTGTGTATGTGAGATGTGTGTGTGTGTGTGTGTGTGTGTGTGTGTGTGTGTGTGTGTGTGGTGTGTGTGTGGTGGGTGGGTGGTGTGGAGTGGGGGGGCTCTATAAATATATCAGAGGACTGTAAGAGTTAATTGGAGGGTAAGTGGGGAAAGGATAAGAGAGGGGAGGACTGAAGGTGGGAGGAGTGTGGTTTGCTGCAAAATCTATTTTGCACAGGAAGTGTATTTACAGTCTATGCTATCAGAACATGCTGTCATACTTACTAACATAGGAAGCACCATCAGAAGTCCATCAGAGTTCATTTCATAATGGTGCTGATTCCATAGGTGTTCTTTTTTTTTTTTTTTATTTATAAATTTTGTAAGGGATCGTATTATATTCTCAGTATTGTAAGTTGTACAGTACACACTCTACTCAATACATTAAAGTTCAGTCTAAGACAACAACTGAGCTTTAGGAAGTACATGAGTGTGTTTGTACACACTTATCCATTATGTGCATCCAAACTTTTGACCACTACTGTACTTCCAAGGTAATCTATAGAAAACTTTGGTCACTATTCTACCATGTTCATAAAAAATAAAAATAAAAATGAAAAAAGAATTTAAAAAAAAAATCCTTCCCAGACCCCCCTACAGAGGTCCAGGCTAAGCCCTAAATGTCCTAAAATCCTAGTCATGCCCCTAGTGGACAAAAGGCACTTCAAGTGGGCGGTGATGAAAGACTGCATGTGTTTGTACCACAATAAATTATGGATACTATGCAACTCAGCTGTTGATTCAACTTTGTATGATTCTTAGCTCTATAGTTTTTGAGTCTTTTTTCAGCCACATTAAATCATTTTTGCTTTGTCTGAATTGCTGACCAGTACTTCTGGAAGTGAACACTGTACACTGCAAATATACAAATGGGACATATCTTACCTTTCTGTTCATTTAACAGCCCTCTATAAACCCCACTGAGATATATGAAGGGATTAATTATACTGCATGTAATCTGGTCTCAGGTTCATTAGCAAGAAGGGCATCTTTCATTATATTCATATATTCGTTATTAAAAGTTAAAGAAAAAAATTACTTGGCAACAATTGTGAAATCACATGGTGTGGTGTCGTCTGTGTGATATGAGATGCTGTTTTATGAAGTGTTGCCGAGCCTATGTAACATCCTTTGTATAATCTTGTGCTTCACAAAGTGATGAACCTCATCCCATCCTTGCTTGTGAATGACTAAGCCTTTAGAGCAGGGGTGGGCAATTAATTTTCCCACAGGGCCACATGAGAAACAGTGACTGTTGTGGAGGGCCATACCAATAGGCTGAACTCAATTCTGCTCAATATTAATTTTATCTCTTTATAAAAAGTAGTAAATAGTATGGTTTTGATAAGCTATGATTGGTAAGAGTAAATGGTATGATTAGGCAATAAAAGGTGAAGCAGATTTAGTAAAAACGCTGACATATCACTATTTAATCAACATTCACACAAACAACTGTGAATAAAATGTGCATGTTTTCACATTTTAACTTAACTTTATACAAAGTGCTATTACTCTTTTGTTTGTAGTCCAATTACCTCATTTGCTGTTTTCTTTGTGGGAAATCAAAAAGCTGGTTTTGCCTGCTGCATCCCTGGATGTGCAAAGCTTGGTAAAAAGGCCTTGTTGCTTTTGCAGCTTAGCTAGCAAGGCTTCAGATGTCTGTGCCCGCTCTGCCCGATCAGTCAAGTTTTTGTATTTCGCTGCGTGTTAAGTCTCGTAATGGTCATTCAAATTGTAATCCTTAAACACGGCGATCTGTTCTCCACAAACAAAGCACACAGCTTTACCTTTGACTTCAGTAAATAATGTTTACAATGTTTTGTTAAAAACTCTGCACTCTGTACTAATCTTTCTTTTTTTAGCTGACATTTTTTAGGGCTACCAGCTCGCACATCTCTTGTAAGATTGCCAAAACATTGCAGTGAAGGTGCATGTGCTTGCACACATTCACAAATGCACATAAGTAAATTGAGAAATGGGCCAGTCAGGGACAGCCAAAGGGCCGGATGTGGCCCGGGGGCCGTACATTGCCCAGGTCTGCTTTTGAGGATGAAGTCAATTAAAGAAGGTTCAAGCTGTCACAAAACTTGATTAACAATTAATTTGATTAACAGCCTTTTTAAAAATTTCATTCATGCAGAATGTGTAGATGATATAAATGAATAAATCTAGCAAAATGGATTTAGATTGTATTAGACAAATATTGGGTGAGTATGCCACTCTTTTCATTAATGCCCTGTCCTGTGAATTAAGCTATAAGGAACGTTAATGTAAAATACACCTCTGTCTGAATGACCACTGAACTGACAGATGAAGTCGATCACATTGGCTCTGTGAACAAACGCTTGCAGCAATGTATGCACACATGAAAAAATTTGTTGTCCGTCTTCTTTTGAGAAGACAAAAGTTCAGTTTTTGAAAAACAGGAGGAAGCAAAAATGATGCTCTACATGCCAGTGAACAGCGACAGTGAACAAGAGCAGATCCAAGATAACTGACACTTCTGTGATATACTGCAAATCTCCACCACAAGATTCAGGTGTATTCACATTATCGGGGAAAAACAGCTTTGCTCATGCCTCCTCCAGTATTGTGTCTGACTTGCAGCAGCTCTGCGTGGATGTTGGTGGTAAGTCGAGTGTAGTGGGCATATGCTAAAAGTTCAAATTTGGTGAACATTGACACAATCACTGTTGACCATTATTTGAACTGAAATGTGGATGAAAAATTAATAATTGAATTTCTGAATCTCCAGACTTGTGCAGAGTATGCAGATGCAGCTTCCACATTTGTTACAATAAGTTTAAGTCTGTGAAACATAGCAATGTACTGCTAGCAAAATTAGCAGTGTTTGGCGAATACATTGCCAGCCAATGAGTATCACAAGAGCTCTTTTTTCCACTGTATTATAAATAAACTTTTACACTTGAACTGACAGCAACTTTTCAGTCCAAGGTCCAGCATCACTGTTCCCATTAGGTGTGATTAGAAGTGACTGTGCTGGACACTTGAATCTACACTAGGTATCATTATTTTTTTTACTATTTTCTCCTTGTAGCACCTGTCAACTTGGTCAACTTTCACTGATAAACTAAACAATCAGAGATGTTAATTTGTCTATTTTCTGTCTAATTTTCTACTGCCGTATTGTTGTCTGTGGCAGGTCAAAGTTAAATTTGCTTTGTATTTTATGTATTAGTAGTGTTAGTAATTAGTATTCTTGGTAGTAAGGTGCTGAAGTAGTTACTGTCATCATACAGATTGGGTGTGTTTGTGCCCAGGTCAGGTCTGAGCTGGTAGCTTGGGTATGCCAGTGGGCCTGACAGGCCTCCTCCACGCTCTCTCTAATAGGTGCTAATTGCATTCCATCCTTGCTGGTCAGTAGCCAGAGGGAATGTGGCTGTTATTATAGTGGAACCCTGGAACCATGGGCCATCAGCACATTCTTCTGGACTAAGTCAAAACACGCCTCCTACAACCACAGAGGTGTGAGGCAGGCTGCTCAGAGAGCAGCCCCAAGGCAAGGCTTTCTGATCAGTGAATGAGTGGAGATTGTTGGTGTGTTCAGAGTGATCTTAAATAAGAAGTGACACATACAAATGATAATACTAATGGCAGCACTAATTCCAATTTGCAAATGTGAGCACTCAATTGTGAGCACCCATGGCCTACTGTGAAGTGACCATAACGAATAATAATGAAAATAAATAACAGACAATCCCTAATACATTAGCT
Organism: Holacanthus passer; assembly: GCA_025331565.1. NCBI lineage: Eukaryota > Metazoa > Chordata > Actinopteri > Pomacanthidae > Holacanthus > Holacanthus passer. The sequence continues at coordinate 2,451,586 of JAFREQ010000041.1, read as the reverse complement.
TTGACCACTCATTGGTTTTGTCTTGTGAACTGTGCCAGAGATGCATGTTAAACAAGCACACAATAAGACCACGTTTCCTTACTTATCACAGTACAGATGCCAGGAAACTACACTTTTCAAAGGTCGAAGGTCAAAGTGTTTATTGTCATGTGCACAGTTAAAAGAAACAAGTTTCCCTGTACAATGAAATTCTTCCTTTGCCTTCTACTAAGAACATCGTTTTGAAAGAATAAAATAAAAATAGAAATTACAAAAAAAGAAGAGAGAGAGAATAAAAATCAGAAATAAAAAGTCATATAAGTCAGTTTAACAATGTAAACTTTGATTGATTTTCCTGCTGCTGGAGGCAGACATTACTCTTAAAATCATATTAAACCTAAAATACAGCATTGGGTTAGGGTTAGAAACAATAGAAACAATTCTCTAAGGGACTCGCTGATGGGTAATATCTGTCACTAGGAACTGAATTTTAATTATCTATATTTGAATTTTAATTGCTCAACTTAATAATTGTATTGAAAAACTTGATCTAAACAGCAGAATTTGAAATTGAATGTATTACTTTGAAAATTGAATTCTAATAAACTCCAAACAGAAATTTGACATTATGCAATTGAATTCATTTGTTCTGAAACTGTATTTGATCCTCACTGAAAATTCAGCTTTCTATGTACTCCCACATTCAGTTCTCGCAATTCAAATGGTCTTGCAATTCAATTTCAGTTTACTGAGACACGTGCAGTCGTTGAGGAAGCACAATTGAGTGCAGATTCTCACAACTCCTTTTCACGACTATCTTTGAGCTACATCAACGACCATTGGGAGCTAGATATTTTAAAAGCTTTTCGTGTTGTCTCTATTCTATGTATATGAATGTAGTTTTATGTCTTGCCATTTTGAAGAAAAATACTAACATGTCTGATCTGTTACCAGGATACCAGGATTTGGCCTGGGTGGGCTTCAGGATTAGAAAATAATAATGGCCATAGGAGAGTAGTTGCATTGTCATGTGAAAAGAACCAGTAGAGAACTGGGAAGGTGTATTGACGAGTGACCGGCTAACGATAGCTAGCACTGTGTTCACATTACAACATTGTGAAGTTTGCTAACACATATTTGGCTATAACAAAACTAGTAGTGGTTGTCTAGTACTGGCAGAAGTATTGATACTCATCCATAACAGAAACTAATGTGCGACTATGAGCTTGTATCAGTTGCATCTCGTACAGCATAATATATCTCTACACTACTGAAATGCTCAATATGGATACAATAAGCAATACAATTAGCTTAGTGGAGCTAATTAATAAAGTAGGCTACTTATTGATCCTGAGGGATCAGCAGGTATCTAAACCCACAAGACATTTACTTTACAACATAGGTATACTTGACCTTTTGTATTTAAAGTAGATTTTACTCATTTGATCTTACAAATTGTACAGCTGAGAAGTATTTATACGGAGATAAATAGTAACTTGGAGACAATACAATTGAACCCAACTAATCTTCTGTTTCATATTTATATGTACATATTCATATTTATCATATTTACATCTTTGCTAATTATCACATTTTTTGATGAGGTCAATAATAAGACTAACAAGTGTAACTAGTAGAGAGGGCATGCATCTGCATCTGTGTTTGACTAGAAGAGGCTCTGTTGTACAATGTCAATTTTTCTATCCAGTTTAGGCTGACGACTTAGCTCCCAGTCGCTCCACCGAATAGTGTTTTTCTTCCGTTATAAATATTATAACCGTCAGTCTGGTTGTTTTGGAGAGGAGGAGACCTCTGTGGATGGTTCAGCTCCTGGGCAATGACCACTGGGGGAATTTTAACTGAGAGAAGCTAACTACAGAAGTATGATCCAATAACCAGGTAAGACAAGGGACACACCGGGTGGTGGAGTTGGGCGTTTTTGCAGAATCTTCAGCCTCCATTCCTGGCTTCAATCTTTCTGCATTATTCACATAATTTGCTTTATTCACAATTTCAACTCATGGTATCACCCTTCTTTGTTTTCAAAGGACAGTCTTCATCCAAACAGGTTAGGCAGTAGCTTGCAGCTGGCCTTGGCCTTGTTTCCCTTGTCCTTGGTCGGTTTTGGCCTGCCTGATGCCTTTGGATACCACTGATCCAGATTCTGCAAAGCAGTTTAGAGTTCAGTGCACTGTCCACTTAGACGCCTTTAGATTTGACACTGAGAAAGTCTGTATTTGCTTAGAGTAACAATTGGACTTCCTACACTTTCACTTAGTTCTGTTGCCATGTTTGTCACTATCACAATGCTATTAAGTAAGCCATGATCAGTTGGAAACTTAAGGCACAGCCATATTTATTAAAGGTGATAACTGGCCACATGTTGAGTTACTTGAACAAGCCTCTGATGAGTACATCAAATCCACCTGAGAATTATCTAAACACATACTTAGGAATGCAACTCAACAAATCCTGACCTTTTGTACAAAGGAGTTCAGTTTGTTAATGCCAACTTGTGATTGCTGACCTAGAAATAGTCTAGCAGAATCTTAAATATTTCCTCTTCAATTTACATGCCTTAACATCTTCAAACCTTCAATCCTTAAACTTCCTGATTATTTTGAGGTTTATGTGAATATATTACAAATTTTCAATGTGGTCTCAGACTTTTGGATGAATTGTTTACAAGCTATTACCCATCACAGTATATCTATTCATGAGCATCACCTGTACACCCTATTCTTTCCTGTCCATAACCGGTACATTACTGCTACTGCACAACCTGCCTATATTACAAATTTATTCATTTCATCACTACTGTACACAAGTGCATCTCACTATATTTAGATTATATTTAATTTAATTTTTTGAATATATTTTGTATTTTATTGCTATATTTTAACTTCTGCACTATTTATGTCTTTTACTTAGATTCTCTTTTTCCTCAATTCTCATTTTACTTTTACGGTTGAAGGGAGCATGAGAACAAGAATTTCATTGCCAACAGCTGCTTCACTGTAATTATTGTACATATAATAAATAAAGAACTTAACAAAAGGAAGTAACCATCAAGTAAATTACTATTTATTTATTTTAAGCATTTATTCAAGAAGATTTCAACATCTAATAAAGGAATATGTATAAAGCGCCTCTGACAGGAGAGACCTAAACTGAAAAGGCCATCACTCTAAATCTAGTCTATATCTCTAAATAATAATTAAGAAATGAAAAATAGAGATATGACATAGTTTAGCAACATTTATACTGGCACCTCTGGTCATTGAACCTAAGTGTTGTTTCTTGCCCAAGACCAACTTTGAACAGATGGAGACAGGTCTACTGCCATATACTACCATATGTTATCATGTGAAAGTTCCATTAATCAGTCATGTGATAAATAGCATTTGTTTTCAAAACTACAACAAGAGTTTTTTTTTCTTTGTTACTGACTTCTGATTTTTAAGTCTAAGGTTAATCACAGAGCAAACAGTATGACAAAAGAAAGGGGAGAGGCGGAAGGGCAGGATCTTATGGAAAAACAGAAATCAGTTTGGTTATAGTCTGTATGAGGCTCTCTGTTAGCTTTTCGTTTTTAGCATTTTGTGAGAGCATACTGAGGACTGGAACCCTGCCAGGTGAAGACAGCAGATGATACAGTATAGTAAAGTAAGGCACCAGCTCCCACACAGTACGCATGAAGAATGATGCTCTTACTGAGTTAAGCGGTGTTAACACTGGTGGGAACTGCCCACCCATCTGATGAGTTATTTCATAACTGATCTATGGTAAGTGGGATGCTCGGAGGACCCCTCTCTCTTTCTGTGTGAGTATGTGACTAATTTGTGACAGAAATGTGGGCTGACCCTGGATCAGAAACACCCTGTGAAAACACTGAAGGGAAGCTGACTATGTTGGTGTGTGTCACCCTCAGTTTTTTCTCTCTCTTTGTCTCTTTAGCTCTCTGTCTTCCCACCAGGTCATTGTGAGCCAATGACCAGAAAGGAAGAAAATTAACTCTCTTATCCTTCCTGCCTTTCCTCAGCTCATTTATCTGCTTCCCAGTATTGTTTGCTGCCATAAAGCAAACACACAGACACACACCAAATCAGAGTGCATCCATTCTGCTGTGGAGCAGTGGACAGAACATTTCTTGAAGAATATATTAATTTGGAAAAGGGCTTGATTTTTTTATTGCAAGTGACTCTGAATGACTCAAGTTGGACTGCTGTTATGTCGCATCCTGCTTGCCTGTGAGGGGCTGAATTCTGAATTTTCACTTTTAATTGTATTAATTGTGATAGACTTTTAAAAAGACGTTTGAAAACATGACCTCTAGAACAATGTCCAACAATGGGATCTGACAGATTAAATTGCATTGGGCAATATCTCTTTCTCTTCATGCAATAGCTCGCAAAAACCTCTCCAGAAATTTACCTCAGCTCAGCCATCACATGTTCTGTCTACTCTGTGTTACTCGTTGGTGAATGATAATGGATAAAGTCTGGGAAGAACAATGCAATAAAACAGACAATAAAAACATTGGGAAGACCTGCCATTAAGAGGGTCCCCATTGGTGGTAAAGGTGACAAGTTTACAAATTGGAAGGTGGCTCTTATCCATTAACTCTGTGAAGGTTTGGAAAATATCTTATCCCCAAGTATTGCCTTACAGTTTTTAAAATGTATTTATTTTCTGTGCCTTAAGCTACTTTCTCCATGTGCTCCAGGACCATCAGCATCTACTCACTAGTCTGCCAGCCAGCCATTCCCTGCCTGCCATGCTCCCATTCATCTTCACTCATATCAGCTTCACTCCTGACCACCAGCATTCATTCTCCTTACCACCAGCCTGTTTCCATACCCTGTTGTCAGTAAATACCTTTTTCTGCTTTAACCAGCTCTGTGTCTTGCACTTGGGTCCACACAAGTGTTTAACATTAAAATATTTGAACAGCGAGTCAGAAGCCTCCAAAAATGCCTCCTTCACCATCTCCATCTTAAAATGGCTTTTTATGTTGGACAAAAACATGACTCACTTGATATTATGCTATGGTTGCTGCTTTGCCCAAGGCTTCGTGAAAATAGACTGCGTTGCCACTAGTTGAATATTCCTCTTGATGGTTTTGTGCATGGTTTTATTAATTAATTATTTGATACGGGAGGAATTGTGTAATTATATTTCAAAGCTGCTTGCACTCACTTTTGGCAGTCTGAGTCTCGTGAGTGAAACTCAAACTGAGAGCACAGCATCACCTATTCAGTTTGACATGGAAGTGAAGGCTCATCCTGTTAAACCCTTCCTTCTACTTGCAAGATAAAATCTGGTACAGTGGCATTGTTTTAACAGCCAGATGGAGACAAAGAGCAGCATTTTATGCCTGTATTATCTTAAAACTTAAAATACGTTGACAGTAAAAGACGATAATTAAATTGTTAAATGGTTGCCAAATGATCATTATGACAAACCAATTTTGAGAGTCAAATAATTTAAAGGCCCTGTCTAGAGCCAGTGTTTGGTTTGTCCATTCTGCGCCATCACAGAAAAACAGCACCACAACATGGTGGGCTCCATAACAACTTTTAGTTTCAGGTGATTATACACTAACGAAAACATAATTACAAATATTATATTCCATTTCTTCCGATAGAGTCCTCTAAATCCTGTACACTGGTCCTTTAAGTATTTTTTTTTCTTTACTGCATGTAAAATGGTACTGACCATGGAACATGGGCAAAAAAGCAAACACTTTCAGTATCTGGTGCACACGAGAGGCTATCTGGACGAAGCATTTCTGCCCACATGGACAGCTGTGTCTGGAATGTTGTCATGAAGCCACATTTCTGTGAGATGAAAAACACAGCTCATTTCCCTTTGTGTGTAGTAGTAGACCAATTTGTTTTTGAGAGATTGGGCATTGGGCAGTAGAGCTGAGGGCACAGCTGACCTGTTGGGGTTCGTCTTCAGCAGAACATGGATGTCAGCCCTCTTACTACATATCAGTTTCCTTGCACACCACTTCCTGTGCTTCCTTCCTTGGGCAGTTGCAGCAGATAATGGCAAGAGGGAGGGCACATCTATTTCAGTTTAGCTGTGAATAACAGTCTCTGATGTTATTCTCTTCCACATTCTCTTGAGCACCTGCTGGTTCGGTGGGGTGCAGCAGCTTGGAACCGGAGCTCAGTGGTGACTGCACTGTTATTCAAGTCAAAGTGAAAGGATTCACCTTACTGTTATTACTGTCCCCCTGAAAACTGTTAGGAGGGAGATAACAAAGCTCTCAGGCAGGGCAGATGGCTCTCTGTCTCTCAATAAACAATCTCTGATCTTTGTTGAACATGACTGTTTGAGCAGATGTGTCAAGGCAAATAAATAGAAGGGATAGTCCATTAAATCCAGATCTTCTCTGTAAGGGAGACTGCGGCAACAGATGCTGAACTGCAAAATAGTAAAACGTGTTTTTTGTAATGTTTTAATGGCGTTAACATCAGAGGTGGGAAGTACTTAACTAAAGTACTACATCAACTTAGTTGTGTTATAATAATATAGTAATTGCTAAAGTACCTGCTGAGATCTGGGACCACAGTGAAGTCTGACATGTCCAGAAACTCAATATGTCAAAAACAGGCCAACAGTTTATCCACATTATCTAAACCACTTTTTTTTTATATCAAACTGAAAGTCAGTGGTCCTGAAATGTTGCAAACATGCCCTCATTGCACAGGAAAGCTGTGTGCACACCTATAATAAGTACACTAGGTCAAAGTTGAAACAGGAAGTGGGTCTGTAAATTTATGATGGATGTTTACTATTCATGGTTTGGGTGATAATTTTACTGTGTACCATGGTTTTCTCTCTTACATATGTTTGTCTAACATGTCAGATTGTTTTTAGTGATCATAGTGTTTCCAGATCTTGGATGGATGGATCGAGGATGGAGCACACGTGTTAACTTTTCAGCCCTTCACTCTTCAGCAAGCTACATGTTCACAACTCATTTAGGAAACAAGTAAAACTGAGCTTGAAGGTTCAGACTTAGAAATTGCACTGAGGTAAAGCTTACTGATTTCTGCACTCTTACATGTATGCAGTGTTTCACTTTATTTAGAACTTTTAATCTATGAAACCATCATCATATACATGATTCAACAATGAACAGGCAGGTAAAATAAAACAGTCCTATTTTAATCATTGGCAGTATGCAGTATACCTGTGCACACCCTGATGGTAGAAACTTCACTCCTCTTGAGAACTGTGGTATTTAAGTACTGAATAGAGTACTGTGAGGTATATAAATGGAAGCCATACTTACTACATACTAAAAAATACAAGGGCTGGAGCACAGCTTTTTAAGAATGCTCCCCTCTTTGTCTAAAGAGCTGGTGCAGACCAAGATTCAGGCGGGTCCAAAACAGACTCTTTTAGGGGAAATCTTAATTTCACACATTAATACTAATAAATGCTTAATAGTTTCATTAAGGAGTGAACAAAAACAGATCAGCGTAGATCAACCTGCAAAATGCCAGAGAAAAAGACCTAGAGTCTGCATACAGCCAACCAATCAACTGACAAACCCCTAAAGCTTTGCCGCTGGCACAGCAAAAAGAACAATCCTTTTAGGTATGATTGCATACCTCTGAATCCTGTATAAAGGCTAATCTTCCTCTACAGTGACGACAGAACTGAGTTGGACTGTTTCAAGAGGAGATAAAATCTGTGTTGTGTGTATGACAAACGGAAGCAGCTGGCTGTGCTGTGAGCTTGCAGTGAACTGTGGTGTGCAGACATCCCTAATCAAGTTCAGAAAATGTTTCTAGATCTTACAGGAGGAGCCATGTGGTCACATATGTATGCACGCAAACGCATGCAAACGCAAACCACATCTCTCGGCCTGTCTACTTTTAGTTTGGTGTCCTGATACTTACTCACGCTAATAGACACAATCCCAGAAAGTGTGTGTGCATGTGGTTTTGTGTAGTCTGTTTAATGATTGCTTAAAGGAAACGGTATCTGCAAAACAGTGCAGAAACCACAGAAATTCAGGCAGAAGCTACAAAAGTAGGGAAAGCTGAACACGGAGAGACAGAAAAATAGGGCTTTCCCTTTGGTCTCCAGCACAGTTTGAGTTTAAAGGCTGAGGACACAGCTAGGGGGAGGAGACTGTCATGGGTTGACTGTGGTTGGCATTGCTACCAAGCCGGCTAGGCGCGGCTGTCCCCCTGCTGTGAAGCTGCGGTGGAATTGCATGTCATCCCAGTTTGCCACGGTATGGAATAAAAAAGACACAGATAAACTGTTAGGCTGTTTCCAACCTGTCTAATTGTCTGACTGCTTGTGTCAGATGGTAATGTCACAGACAGTGTAGATCTTAGGAACTTGGTGAGAACAGTGTTATCATAGCTAAAAGAAGAGATGGTCAAACTGCTATAATGAGGCCAGATATCAATACAGTTTACAATACAAGATGTCAAAAACTGGAGTTAGTAGGCTTAAAATAATTAACAACTTGACGCCTCTACACAATATCAGTTATGCTATTTCAAATGTTTTTAGATCACTCCTTTATCTCTTTCTAATGGCCAGTCTGCAGTATACAGAGTTGAATTCAAACAGGAAAGTCTCATTAGACATGGGTTAGGAATGTCACCTCCAAGTTTCTTTGCAGTTTGACTGAAACAGATGTGACTAATGTGTCTGAGCAGATGTGTTTGAAGCAGAAACTCATCAGAGGGCGTTGCTATTAAACTGAGAAAACAGTCCAGTGTTGGTATGATTTCATGTCCATCCCGGTATTATCGTCATTGTGGGGATGGAGGAAAGCTTGGGAACTGCTGACGAGCTTTGTTCTCTGTCATTGTTCGTCTTCAGGATGTCCTTCAGGAATGTTTCACAGGAGGTCAGAGGTGCAGCGCTGTATGTACTGTCTGGAGGGAAGCCAGCACGGCCCAACTCTTCTGATGTTCCTGGAAGTCTAACAACAAAACAGGCTACTTTTGTTCCACTGGGATACAAACTGTTCGTGTACTGTGCATGTGTATGTTGACCTTTGTAACGAGTTTCTGGTGCCTGTTGCTTTATTTATAATATATATTTTTACATTATAGTTACATACATTAGTTTTTGAGTGTCATCTTTACGTTAGCTTACTTTTCTCCCCAAAATGACCAACCATGGCCATGGTTTGGAATGCAGATCAACAAGAGCTTCACCTTCAGGCTCCCTCATCACCATGACCAACCATGGTAAACCTCGACATTACTGCTAAGACAACAATCCACCTACAGATCTTATGTTCTATCATACACTGAGATACTTGAACTCTACCACTTGGGGTAGCACCTCACTCCCCACCTGGAGTGAATGAATCCATTATTTTCCAGTGTCAGCATTGGAGACTTTCATCCACGCTGTTTCACACTTGGCCGTTGGATAATGCTAGCAGCACATAATGAATGAAAAATAAAGAGATGTAGAAATGGTCACACTACCTCTCTAATCAGTGGGGGAAATAGCCAGCTACTGGAAACTCTACAAGGTTTTTTAAATTGCTATGCTACTCCCACTGGGAAATGTAATTAATGTAGTAGCATTACCATATGTAGCAATGCTACCTGCAGCACTGATTCCATTACCATGTATGTAGTTGTCATATATTTACTACTGACATTTCCCAACTCTCTCTCAAGTCTTAAAAACTGTAACACAGTTGAGGTCAAAAGAATTTAGACTGTCCTGTTCACAGCATTAAAAAATTCAATTAAAAGATTCTACAGTAACATCTAGGTCCAGACACAATCTCATGAATCTGAAACACTCTGTGAGATTAGATCCCATTAAAAAAAAAAAATAAAAAAAAAATAGATTGTTCTGCAATTTGGGTGAACTGACTCTTTAAATGCTAAACCAGCCAGGGTCTTACTGCTACTGAGAGCAAGAGTGACAGAAAGAACGACAGCGTAAGACAGAGGGAAAGATGCTGCTGCATCTTTGGCTGTCAAACTAAATATGCAGTTTTTACTCAGAGGTCTTAATGACAATTTAACCGTCAAGAAGCTGTTGGACAGGTAATGAAAATATGCTACTGGTTCTCACACAAACATTTCATATGTGACCCACAGCTATTGCATTACAAGTCTGAAATGTATTTTCTCTAAATAAAAAAACAATCCAAAAAGCACAATGCATTACTGACTTGTCTAAAACCCCATTGGCAAGGTTCAAGGTTTGTCAAGTCTGTCACTCAAAGACCCTGCAGATGTTGATTTATTTCTAGCAATGAGTGTAATTAGAACACCAATTGTTGGATTTTTATGGCTTTCCTGAGTGGATTAACCTCTCAGACAATAGGCTCCCCCATAGAGTTCAAAATTACAACCATTGATGGTTGGAAACATCTGTCCTTAGTGTGGTTTCCTTTGCTCTCTGTTCCCTGGTAATGAAGCCTGTCTACACTGTTATTTGTACTCAGCAATGGTGGGGTCGCTGACGGAGCCAGGAGGGCACGATTTGATCATTTGGATTTGTGTGTGTGTGTGTGTTTGTGTGCTGAGGGAGTTGGGAAGGCAATTACACGAAGAAGCAACCCATGACGGCATTTACTGTTCTCATAAGCAAAGCATAGATGAGTACTGAATGTTACCGGGCAACCCCAATAATGTCAACACACACTTGTAGGCACGCAAGCTTCGTGAGCACACACAGTCCCATCAATTTATGTGTATGTAGTTGTGTGTCCAGGCTAGACGGTGTTCTTTCTCAACTATCTTTTTTTTTTTTGTCTGCAGTGAGACGGTGTGATCACCTCTGTGCTGTATCATCATCCAGCCTGACTACAGTAATTATCTCATGCGTGGATGTCAGTACAAACATCAAACCCTCTTTTAGTGCCTGGCTGGCTGCTGAGATCACACTGTAAATAATTATATTTCTCATTCGATATCCACGCTCACTTATGTTGTGGCCAGATCTCTATTTTTCAGCCCTAAGTGGCACTTAAATCATTGAGATAATTACTATCATCTTCTGCAGACTTTATACTGTATTTAAGAGCTGGGACTACAATAACAGCATTGTGGTAAAGCTGAGGTTCTGTTTTTCACGTCAAGCCTGAACCTGATTTAAAACAGTGGAGTGGTTGGAGGTTGTAAAGTACCACATTCTAAAATTTTTCATCAGTTTAAGATTTCATCATTTTATTCACAGTTATACGATATTAAAAGTTAGGATTTGATGATAAATGTTACATTAGATGTTAGATTTACAACATTTTGGTGCAGTCTATTTATCATTTACAGTTAAAACTATACCATGATTACAACCACAATATGGGATTGTAATTACTGTATTTTTCAGATAATAAGATAAGATAAGATGAACCTTTATTCGTCCCTCAGTGGGGAAATTTGCAATATCCTCATTGGCTTCTAAATGAATGCTCATCTTAAACAGCTGCTGGCTACAACTTAAGCTACTTGTTCCGAGGTTGACTGAAATGAATTTGTAAAATACTGAAGAATACTTAAAAGCTATGCGAAAGTTATAGAAGTGGTTATAACGTTTATGTTTTCATCCGAGTTCTGAATGAATCATAAAAACAAACAAAGCTAAAAGCCTCTTCTTTCTTTCTTCTTTCAACAGCATTTTTGCCATTTCAGGGAGAAAAAAATTAGGAGGTATTGTCCTTTGCAGCTGCATTGTCAGATTTATACATAGTCCCATAATATCCAGCAGGAAAGTTTCTTGCATCTCTTTGGCACATCTCCTTTGGGAAGCACTAAAACACAAGAAAGGAAAGTGAGTGAGGGAAGCAAGAAGCCATCTCAGTAGAACTTTTCTTAAAGGATAATTCCAGTTTATTACAACTTGGATCTTATTGTTGTAGTTTTTCTTATAAACATCATTTTTTTATCAGTAATAATAACACACACAAAAACTTAAAAACAAAGAAGAATGCAAAAAACTTTATCCATACTCTCATCCATCACAGTTTACAGACCTGTTTCTTGCTTCAACTTTGGCCTACTGTTCTTACTGTGGTTGTGTGCATACAGTTTCCCTGGACAATGAGCCATTTCAGGTGCACTCACTTTCATTTTGACTTCCAAATAAAATGGTTTAGATAATCTGGTTTAAGCTTGATGCTAGAGGCCTTTTAATTTGAAACCAATACAGGAAATGTTGAGTTGCTATTAACAGCTTAGTGCAGTAACAATACTTTAGCAGGACAAACAGGACCAGAACACAAATCAAGGAGGTTTGTACTAAAATATGACCAAATAGTTTGCCACTATTAAAAGCCTGCTTAAAACAAAGGCCTGGTACACTCTGTATGAGTTGAATGAAGGGACCTCCCTCCCTCATCTACAACAGCTACTACCACTCCTAGATGTGAGGACCAGAGAATGGTCTCCATATAGGCACGTATTCCCCGAATCTCTTATTATTATCTTATTACAACAATAATAGGAGGTGTTCAATACAAACAGTTGGAACAATGATATGCCACTGGCATATATTTTTTTTCCTCTGAGCTGCTCTCATGTTCCACAGTCATCTGACCTGGAATAACAGAGCTTGCACCAACACCATGATGTTGTCCCTACACACACGCACATGCACATACACACACACTCACTCACACACACACACACACACACACACACACACACACAGTCTTTACTTATGTCACTTTTGGAGAATTTACATAGACTTACATTCATTTCCTGGAGACTAACCTGAAGGACTACGTGACCTTAACCTAACCCTGACCTTAACCTAACCCTGACCTTAACCTTAACTAACCTTAACCTTAACTGTTGACCTAAAAATCACAGTTTCCAAGTTAAAGACACCACTTTTTGTCCCCAATTGCACCGCTGTCCTGAATCAACTGGTCTTGAGTCTAGTGTATATCCTCAATTTGGACATAAGCAAACCCACACACACACACACACACACACACACACATCGATCACTGGTTGACAACCTGACAGCTGCCTTAAGATCCACAGAGTGACTGTGTTATAAAGGACAACAGATGTCATTGTTAGCTGAGGATTAATCCACAATGTCTAGATATGTCTCCATGTTAAAAGAAGAAGGGGTCTTTGGATAACAAACTAATATCTAGCCAGGATGTTTCTCAAGATGTGAACTCCAGCAAATGAATGCATTGTGATAGTTGCTTTGATATGGACTGTATGAATGAGGACATGAAACTGTGTGTCTGACAGCTCCTTTGTGCTCAGCAGGGATGGAGGAGTAAGAGAGAGAAGTTTGTTGAAGAAAACTTAGCAAGCAAGTTAGGTTCACAGAGTATGTTACCACAGTTACTGACCCAGAGTTTAAGTTAGAACACACAGTTTCCCTCATCGCAGGGTTTACAAACAGGGCCCAGATGACTAAGTGAATCAGTCCAAGTCCATATCAGTTTTACAGGATAGTAAATAAATAAAGTGCCCTTTACTAGAGACTTTCAATTAGTAAGCACTAGCAAGATCCACTTGTATTGGGTTTTTAAAAAAATGACACGTTTGATTTTAATAAAGAAAATAAACATGGGATTGCTGTCCTCTGCCTATGGCAACATGAATCTTTATGACCTGCGGCACACAAAGAGGGGGAGTAACACAGAGGAAACTATAGTGACAAAAATGGTTTGATATACTGAAAACGACCCATTCCAGAGAAATACAAACCAAACAGATAAAGTCATTTCTGATGCCTTTATGCGGATCCTCTAAAATCTTTTTTGGCAGCCTGAGATGTGACCTAATGTTCAGACAATAATTAAATATCTTACAAATTACAAAAACAATATGTCATCTATTATATTTGCTTTTAACCTGTTAGCAGCTATGTGACAACACTGTGGTTTCTGATAATTGAATGAGAGGCCCACTGTTCCCCACACATGATGAACAAACCCATTTAGTGTGGCTGAAAAATGCTGTGATGTCATAAAAGTTTCATATTCAGTCCAAGCAGAAATGATCTATGATTGTATTTTAACCTTTTCTGATATAATCGTGTTGCAGAGCTGTTGTCCAGCAGTATGTTTGAGGGCGTGTGTGTGAGAATACATTATTTTTTCAACTGACCTTTGAAGGACACAGACAAAGCTGATATAGAGATTGTGGTTTCACCTCCTTCTACCTAAATACTTAAATTGTGTATTTGCACACACAACTTGTATTTAAAAAACAAAACAAAACAGTTTATTCTGCACTTTGTATTTATGATAAGATTTATGAAGTTGTGATGTGGTGGTTTTGTGGTTTGTAAAGCTTGCCACATACAGTCACATTATTGCATCTGACAGGCCACCCCGTCTTTGTGTTTTAGTTTAGCGTCTTTGACCACACGTCTGTATATCTAAATATGTCTATTAGTCAGTCTTGACTTGCAAGCAGTGGTATCTTTGGTCAAAGCAGTGCAGATAGATACGTCCACCCATGGTTTCTGGTTTGGAAATGGCTGTACAGTCACTGTCACTACTTTCATGAACAGAAAAAAACAGTTTAGGGTTGAATTGGATCCTGCAGCATTGTTCTTATAGGGCAGTTCAATTCCTGACCTCCCACATCATCACAGCTTCCTGTCAGGGCTGTAGTCGGGGGTAAACGGTCGCATACTCTATTTACATACGTTTTTAAATGCAAAATAGCATTTACTCACCTGTCATTGGGCACATTTTAAAACTCAAATATAACTTCATTATTTACTAAGCATTATATCTCAGTTCAGAGCACAACCTCACCTTGCCCCCTCCTCTAAAATGTTGTCACTTGCCCCCTTCTTTCTACCTCGTCTCCCCTCTCGCCCTCTCTTTTGCAGACAGCAGCCCCAGTGCTTGCAGGTTGATGGAGGTAAAGTGCTGCAACATTGGCGTGAACATCCATCAGAAGTCCTACAAAAAAACACGTCTATTGCTTGCAGAGATTAAATAGTGTCTGCTTGTTTATCAGTTAGTAAAATTAACACATACATATGGCCAGCAGTAGTTAATATTATCTAGTGTAAGGCTTGATGAACTCAATCAGGCTATCAATTTGCAAGATGCAATACCATTAGCTGCCTAACGTTATTAGACAGCTAATAGTAATAGTATATATATATACATTAGTGCTTTCAAACAATAAAATTTTTTAATCAGGTTAATCACAGGGTTGTTGTGGATTAATTTCGATTAATCACGATTAAATATCATTCATTTTTACTCTATATTAATCGTGTTTCATTTTGCACGAGCAAACAGACTCAAGAAAGAAGGGAATATATATGACACCTTTAACAGTTCATGTTAACAAAAAACTTCTCTTTTTCAAAACAAACATTTATCCACATTAATGTGGCCCTGTTACTCCTTTTTCAGCCAGTTACTAAGACAAACTAACTTGTTGACATTGTTAGTACCGGATCAACTGCCCATTTGAGCATGCGCAGCGGCATGCACGACGATATCTCTACTTGGACAAACTGCCCGAAATGTGTTGCCAGAGACGTTTCACGGATTTTGAGTCATTCTGTGCTGCAGATGGGTTAATTGCGTTAAAATTTTGAATCAGATTAATCATGATGATGGATTGATCCGCGTTAACGTGTCAATTTTGACAGTATATATATAGAGAGAGAGAGTGATACATGATTTGGTTTCAGTGGTTCTAGTCTCATACATGGGCAGCTGAAGTTTATAGTTTATCCACTTACTCATTCACTCATACATTTATCAGCAATTTTTTTTTAAATATTTAATTTCTTTATTAATTTTAATATTCAGACTTTAGACTGTCAATGTAAAGGCATTGCATTACATACTCTACATACCATACAACTCAAGAATTATGTTGCTCAGTTGCACTGCTCCACATAATTTGATATGTGTACTATATGGAGGCTCCTTGTTTATAGTTAGCCAAGCTTGCCACAGTATGGAAAAGTTACATCTCAGCTATCCATTGCAGCCACCTCACAATGTTAGTGTTGTATTATATTGTATTGTAGGACAGATGAGGTTAGGGTTATGCAAGGTTAGGTTAGGTTAGGTTAGGTTAGGGTTAGGGTAAGGATTCGGGTTCTGTCAGTAGTGGTTATGGTTAGGGTTGGATTATGTCTCCAGAAAATTAATGGAAGTCAATGAATTGTCCTCTGAAGTGGTGGAAACATGACTGTTGATGTCCACACTGCAGCCTGGAGAAGAACGTGTTTTTTCCTGTCTTGTTCAGTGCAGGGCTGTAGCTACCACTGGGGACAATGAGGTCATATCTTTGGTATTCTGTCTGGAAATGAAGAGGTTTTAGCAACATTCTGTAATCAACAACACTTTTTAAATTAGCTGGTGCCAGTATTTCTTAGACTCAATGTATTTAAATTTGACTACTTTTAGACCAACAAAAGATTAATTACTGGAAGACACCATTCCTCCACCATTACCTCTAATGTAGCTTTAAAATGAAATGTAAATGCTTTATATCATGTTGAGGTGAGGGAATTACACAAGCTCCAGCACTGTGACATCAAGTGTTGCTGTACACAGGCACCATATTGTTTTTGGATCTGGTTTGTTGGTTTGTCTATAACAAGAGATGGAAATGCAATTAAAACATTTGTTTTGGTGCCTCAGACTTAAATGAAAGTGACCAATGTTTTTTACAGCTTTTTCTCATCATAAAGTTTTTGAGCCACATCTAATTGCTTGTTTAGTGCTCCAGGGAACAAAAATAAAATGCCTGACACAGTGTCTGAGTGTGTGTGTGTGTGTGCTTTGTGTGTGTGTGTGTGTGTGAGTGTGTGTGTTTGTATTTTTCTTTATATTTCAGACAACATAACTTGATTAACATGCTTTTTGCAAGCAGACAAAATGAAGTGTAGAATTGTGAAGATAGGCTGTGTTGTGTTTCAGTCTGGACAGAAGTTAGAGCACTGGTTAAGATCAGGTTAACGCACCATACAATACAGGCCTGCACCATGAGACATGCGTATACCCATTAGTGGGTGAGCCAACTATCTTTGGGCTTAACTCAGGTTTTCTGTTGTCATGATGCTAGATCACTTTTAACTCGGGTAGATAGACAGCCCAACTACTGGAAAACTGGAGCTGTCGTTCAAACTGTTATGACCATCAAGTGGCAAGTGATAATGAACACAGAGCTTCTGTTTTATAGATCATTTCTGTTATTCCTTAAAGGATGCCTGACAGTGATTACATGTTATACATTTTCATCTGACAGATCCATTGACTTGCCAGTTCCTCTTTCTTGAATTCCTCATACTTCTTTTGTTGTTTCTATGACTGTTGATGGTAAAAGAAATGTACAATAGATAGAGAATTTTGACTATGACTGTAAGAACTACAACAATTCCCCCTGATTCTGCAGCTATAACCACAGCTCCTCTTGTTGACTGACTGTATGGCCTAACAGAAGGGAAAAAAACATCCTCTGACCAATGAGGCTGTGCAGAGCTAGTTCATCCTAATGACCCATCAACTCCCTGTGGCCTGTTCATTCCTTTAATAGTGAATGGTTCATGTCTACATGTCAGTGTGACATGGCAGTGATATCCTGTTACGCTCTAATGACAGTATCTGTCTAAATGCCTGCACTGATTGTCAGGTCATTCCACTGACACTCCTAAACAACAATCAAAGCTGGACCCAGAGTTCTTTTACATCCTACTTGATGCTGGCTCCTTGTTTTAAGACAACTGACATGCATCTTAAAACTTTTCCATTGTAGTTTTACCCTGGTGCATTTTATTTTTAGTCTAAAGTCTTTAAGTCTAAGGAATTCCTTAAAGATACAAACCTTGATAATTTATAGCTCCAAATTGCTCTCCAATGCGATATTTATTTTCCAGCTCACTTATGATATTTGGAAACAACACAAGTCATGGTTGACTTTGAAGATATCAGCAGTAAGTTGGGAGGAAATTTGGGTACTTAAGGGCACTATTAGGTGCAAAAAACAAATCTTGGAGTTTATCTTTGAACATGAACTCTGTGTTTCTGCAAAAGGAATGGCATTTAATTGATGAACAGAATAATAATGTGCTACAGAGAGTCGGCAAACTCAATGGATACCACAGTATATATATACACATATATATATATATATATTACTATGGCATCCTCCTGCTTCCTGTGGGACTGCAAGAAATCATTCAGCATAACAGGAATCTAGTGAAGATATTTCTGGGAAACTAAAACATATAGGGAAGGAAAAAAATGAATATCTGAAGAGAAATCTTCCAAATGAAAAGGTTCATACTCATATCACCTGATTATTTCCCCTCACTTTACATCACAAAAAAAGTCATCACCCCTCACCTCCTCTTAGTTCACTCAGTCCGGTGAGTCAGCAAGATGAAGTCTTTGCAGTGAAGACAGAGAGCTATTTTAATATGGGTGGGGAATGTGGATGTAATCACGTAGCAGAGGAAACATACATAAGTACTCAAAGACCTCAGCCCTAGTCTGCTGGAGTGTGGCCAGTGAACAACAGGAAGGACTCCCTCTGTGTTGTGGTAACGCAGCATGACCCAGACTGTTTATGGGTACTGTATACTCGTTTCTTGGTATTGGAAACTGGATTCATCTTTTCTGCAAGTTTGTTTAATTTGTTATTGACATTTGATGAATACAGAAGGACAAAAATGTTAATAACATGACTAGCTGAAGCCAGGAACACTGCCAGAAGTGTTGACCAGTGCTGAATTTCCATATCAACACTGAAACCATTTTTTCTTGCTGTGATTATTCCTCCTGCTCATACTGGCCATTAAGAGATCATTTTCTTATGTGATTCCAATGGATGTGATGGGGGACAAAATCCACAGTCCTTGTTCTGTGTAAAAAATACAGTATATTTAAAAGTTTATCTAAAGCCAATATGAGGCTTCAGCAGTCAGTGTTAAAAAAAAATCAATTGGAGGAATATATACAGCATTCAAAACCTGTTTAACCTGTTCATTCAGATTTGTCTGACAGTGTCCTCAGCAGAAAAATGATAGTGTTGCTTGTTTTTTCATCATGAAAAGCAACTATAGGCTATTTATATTTTCCTGACAAGTCATCTCTAGTGGACATGCAAATAAACATGCAGATTTCTTTTGGTGTAGCAAAGGTGAAAGCAGTGTGAAGTTGTTCTTGTGCCATTAAACCTCTTAGTGAGGAGGTTGGGGTGGATGGTTTGGCATATAAAGTGTCTGATTCTGACACGGGAAACCACAGTTCACATCCTGTCTCCTACCAACAGTCAACTTTGGTTTCTCTCCTTTCCCTAACTTTGACCAAAATCGTTTCACTTCCCTAAACCAAACCTTCACTATAGAGATGGTAGATTTTGCCACAGCCATATGGTTTGCTTTGGAAGGTACTGACAAATGTCTTATTTTTTCTTTTAGGCATGAGGTTTTTTTCCAACTTGAGATCTAAAAACCAAGATTCATATGACATCTGACAACTGATTCGATACCATCAGAATCTGCCCCTAAAACTATTTTTTCCATTTCAGGATCCAGGATCTTCAAAAACAGGAGGTTTTTTTTCAACAACTTTTTTTGCCATGTTTATTTGATCATTTGAACTACTGTTTTACTCCCCTACCTGACTATTAAAGGGATTTAACTCCACCTACATACTTCAGTATGACTTCACATTTATTCTAAACACCCAGCGTCTGGAAGTATTTCCAGGGAAAAAACAAAAGGCTCACAGTATCATTTCATAAACCATGTTAATGCAGCCAGAGCAGTGAGGGATTAGAAAGAAGCAGCCAGGCTGAGCACACATTACTGTCCTCCCAGCAATTAACTCTGAGTCTCACAAACGACAAAGTAAGCAACATTTTCTCTGTGTATTTACTTATGTGTGCACATGACTATTATATGTGTGAGTTGTATGATTTCCCCTTTCATTAAGCCGTATATGACATAGGATAATCAGGGTGGATGACACTGCTCAGGTTCAGACTGTTAGCTCTGCAGAATACGCTGCCTTTAAAACGCTGCCTTCTTTAGGTAAAATGTGTTTTTGTTCAAATCTTTTGAAGTGTTTTTGGCTGAATGGGTTGTCACTTCAAAAAAAATTGACTTGCTGTTCATTAAACTTTGTACTTCTTTAACCCCATGATATTGTTTCAGAAAGGCTGAAATAATGGCAAGGATAAATGTGATGGACACATGATGTAGAGTTTATTTACTATGTAAACATATATCTCATGGCCTTCGCAGCCTTGTTTGTGTATTCAGCTGAGTGTTGCTGAATGGAGAAATTCCCTTGACGCTCCACTGTGCTCTCTCTGTTTCAAACATTCCAGAGGTGAGTGGAGGTCATGCTGGTAGCAGAGTTCAGAGCTCCAACACATTACTCCAAATGGCAAGTGTACATTTCAGTGCTCATATAATGGTATATATTATCACCTCTTTTGTAAATTTCCCTGTTGTGGGACTAATAAAGGAATATCTTAACTCACACCCACCCTACCACAGTCCGCAGAGTGTTATGTTACAGCTGTGTTTAATCATCCTGTCAATCTTGCAATCAGAACGCTCCAACAGCCACTTTTGACTAACATTTTCTTCTTACTAGTTTCTCTTTAAGTATTTCCCCTGTCTCTCCTCTTTACCTAGCTAACTTACCACAGTACACATTCCCCGCAGTCCTTCAGACCAGTCTTGTCCAGCTCCTGGTAGTATTTTCTAATGCTGTGAAGGGGTTACATGTAATGAGTCTGAATGATGTAGTAACATATAATAGGCTATAATTTATAACATTGAATATTTCTAAATACACTGCCTGTGACCAGCCTGTTGGCTGAACTATTTTACAAATACCCTTTTGAATTTGTGGTCTTGGGAAAGTCAAAAAGATATAGTATAATTAGAATTATGAGTCAGTGATGTTTTAAATCAAATCCAAATGTTTTTATATTTTTTCCAGCAAAATATTTCTAACTTGAGTTTGACTCCACATGTCTAGTCACAACCAGCTGGAAGAAGCAGAAAGTGTATGTTAAATCTGCAGCCTCTAATTAGAGGGCTGTGATGTATATTTTGAAGATAGAATATTCTATAGATAGACAGAATCCTATAGATAGAAGATTCTCTCGACCAGGAAAACAACAACATTTCAGATGCTGAAAGTAACTCTTGTGAGTATGTAAATTCACTCAATTACTGCAGGCTACAAAAGTACACATTTTGGGTTACTTTGTGACCATTTGAGCATTTGTATATGCACCTTTATGCTTCTACTCTACTGCATTACAGTGGTAGAGTACTTACTTACTTACTCTGTGCTTTTGCTTTTATTCCAAGTGTCCAAACTGCCGCCTGTGGGCCATGTGTGGCTCGACACTTTCATTTTATGGCCCTTGAGTTGTTTTAAAATAGCTAGTCACTGTCAAAGAATGTAATGTAAGAAATCGAAGTTGTAGCCCTTTCATGGTAGACATATATAAAACAAATATACAGATATTTCAATTTAGAGGAGAAGAAAACACAACAAACCCATATATACACATATTGATATACATCCCTCTCTCTCTCTTTCTCTCTCTCTGCCCCCCCTTCTCTCTTTCAACCCAAAAGGCCAAGACAGATGGCCGCCCATCTAGAACCTGCTCTGTTCTGAGGTTTCTGCCTGTTAAAAGGAAGTTTCCCGTTGCCACTATCACCAAGTGCTTGCTTTTGATGGGAATTGTTGGGTCTCCATAAATAATAATATAAAGAGTATGATCTAGACCTGCTCTATATGAAAAGTGCCTTCAGATGACTTCTGTTGTGATTTGGTATGTGTGTTGACTATATCCACCTCCCCTTGTCTTAGCGGAGTCTTGTGTTCTGTTGGTGTGGAAGTCAGTCCAGTGGTCAAGTGCAATAGCTTGATCCAGGATGCTGTGATGGAGCTGGTCTCTGTAAAGATGTGGGCACAAAGTCTCTGAGTCTCATTTCATCCATTCTATTTTCCTGCGATTGGATATTAGTCAGGAGTGGGCTTGGTGGTGGAGCAGCCATAGCCATGCTGGCTGCCACATCTGCATGCACTGCCATCAGGCATCAACCAGGCTTCGCAGCAAGTGACAACCACTGGGGCTGAAAACCGAAGCCAACGCAGAAGTGCCAAAAACTGCAGTTCCTGGGATGGCCACATGAGGCTAGCTCCTAAAGCAAGTCAGTCCCCCTATATCCCCATATTAAAATGCCCAACTTTGAAGCAGAAATAAATATGTATACAGCCTTGTACAAAAACCAATTTGGTCTCCATAGCTTATTTCCCCTTCATGACAACTGCATGGGGGGTGAATTTTTATATAACTTATTTAAAACTCATTTAAAATAAATATAAACTGTTACGTCAACTGTGTTTCTCTCCGGTGCCCAGGATGGGTTTCTCCGGGAGAGAAAGTAGAGGTTGATCATCTAACGATGCTAACAGGAGCGTATGTTGTCACAGTTACTGAACGGGCTGCACTGAAGTCAGAATTAGATGATTTGTAAATCATTTAAACTCTATATTTAATTGAAATGAATAGTGCAAAGACAGCATTTCAAATGTCGAAACTGAAACATTTCTTGTTAATGATAATATACTTCATTATAAATTTAATACCAGCAACACAAAGAGTTGGGACAGAGACAACAAAAAACTAGAAAAGTTATGTAATGCTAAAAAAAAAACAAACAAAAAAAAACACCTGGAGGAGCATCTCCCAACTAATGAGGTTAATTAGCAACAGGTTAGTAACATGACTGGGTATAAACTGGGTCTCTCAGAATTAAAGATGGGAAGACGGTCAAAGGAGACATGGAACTGTTGAGCAGCTGAAATCCTATATTTAGGCAAGAATGGGACAAGTTTTACACTCAAACTCCAGAAAATGTTCTGCTCGGTTCCCAAATGTTTACAGAGTGTTGTTAAAAGAAGAGGTGATGCAACACAATGGTAAACACGTCCCTGTCCCAGCTTTTTTGAAACGTGTTACTGGCATCACATTTAAAAATGAGTATATGTTTGTCATAAAACAACACAATTTTTCAGTTTGATTTGATATGTTGTTTTTGCACTATTTTCAAATAAATATAGTGTTTAAATGACTTGCAAACCATCAAAATCTTTGTATCAACATTTTACACAGCATCACAACTTTTTTGGAATTGGGTTGTACATCAGTGTTTTTCAAAAGATCTGAGAAATATATTATTATTATTATTATTTATAATTTCCAAGTAAGACCTTTTCTTAAGCAGTGCTCATTTTCAAGAGGATGATTCTCCCTCTACCTCCTCTATCCCCAGCCATCAGTGACAGGCTTCCAGCACTACCAGTAGTTACAGAGAAGAATCAAGGCAGAGAGAGAGAGAGAGAGAGAGAGAGAGAGAGAAACTGGGCTGTGTGCATGACTGAGCCATTTATTGTGTAAGAACCATAAAGTGTAAAATTCACAACAAAAACTGCACCTCTGGAATGGCAACTCCAAAAGGTTTTGATAAAATAACATGGGATTAGCTTGGCTCAACACGGGGACAGGTCTGTGGCTGACCTCTGATCAGCTAGCTCCAGTAGTGAATTACAGCACAGAAAACCTCCCAACGCCACAGCCAGACTGATGCGGGTCTGGGTCAGGGCACATCAAACAAGCAAAAAGGATGAAGCCTCTGTTTATTTGGTCATCTAAATTGTTTTGTACTTTTTAAATTTACAGTTATTTGTTTTTTTTTTTTGTTTTTATTTTACAGTAATTTAGTATTGCACTTTTTTGTACTACTTCATAACTCAATAAACTAATGGAAAAGAAACTAAAAAAACGCAGGGGCTGAGATATCCAGTCTTTAAGTCCATAGTTTTGTGTAAGATCCAAGCACACTAGATCCCTCTGTAGGGAATCTGCTTATGGGCCGTTTGGCTATTGATAATGATTAATAATTATCAGAAATAGTTATTAATTATATTAAATAATAGGATCTGATATACATTGGATCGCCTCGGGGCACCACCCTTTAAAGTGAAAATGATAGCTGATTAATTGATTCAGTCTCATGAAATTTACTAAATGATCAATTTGGAACTCTAATTAATAATTGACTCAATAACTGTAACCAAAGTTTACATATTAACAGTTTTAACAGGTTGGCATTATTCACTTTTGTGCCAAATTAAAGACACAGAATGTATGTTCCCAAGCATTTATAGATAATAATAGATAATGAAAACAAGACAAATAACTAATCTAAGAACATGTACTTTTAGACGTGTGTGTGTGTGTGGTGTGGTCCCAACACCTCATTTCCCATAGGCTGTACATTTGTAGACTTCATCATCAACATCATCAAGATTATTTTCTCTGACTTGAGCTTCTGCAGTCTGAGAACACATTATACAACTGTTTTCACTAGGGTTGTCAAACGATCTACCTAAGTCTACTTTAGGCTCTACCTAAGATTAACGCGCGATTAATCGCCCGTTAATCTTTCATTAACGCGTTATTGTTTCCAGATTAATCGCATGCATTAACGCGTTAATTCCAACAGCCCCAGTTTTCACATGTTGCAGAGAGAACTAATTATAACAAGTATACTGACATCAAAGTGTGAAGAAAAGATATTAACATGTAATTATAGTTCATTTTTTATCATTAATTTACTTTAGAGGGAGAAATGGCTGAGGTGGTTTCTGAGCTTAAATGGTCATTTTTATGTTATTAAAGTCAGTTTTCTTGTCATGGTTAGTACGGAGAGTATGCTGGTGATTCTCTCAAGTTGCACTTTGGGAAATGTAGGACTAAAAGTCAGGATATTTCAGCCTTTTCTCCTTTGGATTCAATCTGATTGTTATAAATTCCTTAACTGAAATACAATTCCAACACAAAATCACTGGAATTCTCTTTTAATTTCCTTACATTACAGGTTGTCAAGTGGCATGTAATGCTACTAATGTCATCATTTATTCATTCTAACGAGAGCAATATACAGTAACATGGAAATCACACCTATACACAGAGATCTGACAGGGAATCTTGGCTGTGCTTAAGAGAACCAACAAGGACAAATGACAATCTGTTCTGTGCTTTCAAAGACACCTCATTTTAACAACATGTGCACTGGAAGAATGGCTTCTCCCTGAAAGCCCACACACTCTCAGAAGCAAAATCAAAGGGTGGGTAGACTTCAGATGTTTCACAGCACAAATTAGATGTTTCAGCTGCCTTTTGCACCAACAGGAAAAAGGTTTCAGGCCTATATGTTGCAGACAAAAAGCACAGGTGAGAGAAATGTTGGCTTCACTCTATGTACCTATGCAGACAGACAGGCAGATCATCTGTAGGTTAAACATATATATAAATTGAACTAGCCTGAGTAAGAGTTGTAGTGGTCAGTATTATTCCCCAGGCACAGCATCCATCCAGTCAAGCCAGTAAGTTTACTGCTATTGCGCCTCGCTGACTCAGTCTTGTTACGGAGAGTCAAGCCAGGCCACAAACGGAAAGAGCTGCAACTTTCTCATGTAAAACCACTGGATACTGTACACACTCTGTGTGTGTGTGTGTGTGTGTGTGTGTGTGTGTGTGTGTCCACATGGCATAGCTTTTCTGCAGAGTCAGTGCTGTGCTCGAGCATGCAATTGATTGTGCTGCGGCTTTGCCAGCCAAAAGCAGTTAAAAATACCCAGCCCAACCAAATGAGGTGCAATTTGTTTGTTTCTCTTCAAGCCTGTAAAGTGGAACCATGTGAAGCAAAGACATATCTCCTGAAGGCTGTTTTCTTTCTTGTCTTCTTTGAAAATAATTGGAAATCTCGATATTCTAGTTACCACATTTCAAACATAATTACAAGCTTTGGGCATTGTTTTCTTGTCTGATGTGGTCCCATGTCTTTTTTTCCTCTTGTATAAAAAGGCTAAACAAGCATGAATAGTTTCTTTTTTTCCTGTGTTTGTCCTAATTTGTTTCAAAACTGCCTTTTTATTAAAGTACTGTAGGCCAGGAAATGTTGAAGTAGGCTCCAAATTCAATTGAGTTTTAGAATGCAAACTTCAAAAGACTAGTACCAGAAAGAGACAGCACTTTTGCATTCCCATTCCCAACAACTGCAGTCGCAACAGAAAGTCATTTTAGTCTCATACCACATGCTCTTGTTCTCCAGAAAGGTGATGAAAGATAGTCCAGAGCAGGACCGATCCTGGCTGCTCTTTGGACAACGCCCACAGTCACTGAGTGGTGAGTTGGCTGAGATGAAGCCCTGCAGTAACTCGATTGAAAACTATAATCATCAAAAACTGTAATCACAGGCTGAGGTCTGGACCGAGGTATCTTCTCTCCTCTGTTGGCCTCAAAGCATTTTCACCGTGGGTAGAAGCTGGAGAGCTGGGTGGTATTTAGGGTGTGGTTCCATTTTCAACATTTACACAAAGGCTGAAGTACATGATAAAAGATTTTTATCATATTTGTTAAAACAGTCACACAAATACGTATGTTTGCAAACTTTCTCATTTGTCAAAGAATCAAATTTAGGAATCTTTGAGTTGCTTTTCATTAGTTATGAGTGTGGCGTGACTAAAAAAATCTTCAACAGGGAGAGACAGCACTGTATGAAAATATAAAGTGTCTGTTTGCATGTTGGCTGTTGTTGGTATTGTACTTTAGCCAGGATAATGCTTTTATTTACTCAATTAATATACAGCATATGAAGCATTGTACTGCAGCCAACAATCATTATAACTTCAACTGATTTTCAAGCTGTTTGGTTCTTTTGTTTTACCTTTCACATTGTTTAATATTTGGTTAAATTAACAATTCAGGTTTTCATAGCAAAATACTTTATGATATATACAACCTCAGTTGCTCAAGTTGGGATGCTGTGTAAAATGTAAATAAAAACAGAATGCAATCATTTACAAACTGTTTTACAAAGTGTTCCTCAGTTCATACAGTAATCTCCTTTATACAATCATGTGTTTGACAAAGTGAACCTCTCTCCATCCTCTCTTGTGAATGACTGAGTCTTTCCAGGATGAACCTTTCATAGCCAATCATGATACTATCACCTGTTACCAATGACCCTTCGGAATGTTCCAAACATGTTTTTAGAGCATTCCACAGCGTCTAGTCTTTTGTTTGAAATGCAAATAAAAGACTAGAAACCCCTGGCATCAGAAAACAAGCATATACTCTATTTACAAAAACCAAGGAAGTTCGTGAGGTAAAACAACGAATATATTATCTTTGGACAATTTTAATTGAGCATATGTCAAAAAGGATTAGCAAATTATCAGATTCTGCTTTATTTATGTTTTACACAGCGTCCCACTTTTTATGGAATCAAGGCTACTGTAGTTGTCCAAGCTCAACTCCATACTTGCCACCTGCTCGAGGAAAATCCCATTTCAAAGCAGTAAGTGACATTACTCTAGATTATTATACGTATGTGTGACAAAATAATCTCAACTCAAAGGTCCATCTCCTAGCTTTTTCTGAGCTTTTAACCGCATCATATAGTCTTTATCAAGAAATGAAGATGGCTCAGTTGTTATCACATGGCCTAGCTATGGAAGTTTGGTCACATGATAACAGGTGGTTGTCATATATTGGGGATTCTTGTAATCCCTGTCTCTGTCCAACAATGGTTTCTCAGATGTGATTGTCCACCTTGATACTGAGTCATGGTCGATGACCATCGACCTCCCACTGGTCTTGATCTGGTTCTGATCAGCATTCATGAAATGATACGCCATGGTGCTTCAGAGTAGAACTCTACATCATTCATAATAAAAATATGAATCATATCCTCACATATTCTTAAAACTATTGTGTGTATGAATTGTTCATATAGCACACATAAATCAATTTCTCACTGATGTGCTTTCATCAGTGTTTGTTCATGTGTATTGTGTATACAATATACAGTCTGTCAACCAGAACAGACCTGCAAACAGACATACATCCACACACCAAACTGTGGGAATGTGAATGAATGAATGTGGAAAAAATAACATACGCTAAACCAGGTTCACAGGGTCTTGTGAGTCTGCTTATCCCGCGTGTTGTTTGGGGTTTGGAGAAGGCCTATGACATAATGATGTTTTCTGAATAACTGTTGAGTGAGCTGCAGTAAAATAGGGCTGAGGCCATTGGTGAAAGCTATTTTGCCGCTACACATTCAGCAAATTCATAGATTTTATCAATATACACAATGCTTTGAATAGGAAGATTATTATTATTATTATTATTATTATTATTATTATTATTATTATTATATTATATGTTTCTTCTTTCTGCATATTATCAATATTTAAATGATTATGTAAACATATCAGAGACATTCAGACAGAATATGCATATATACTGACAAGACTGTGTTCAAATTGGACATTTTGCTTAGTAATTTGGACTGGTTATGGTTAGGCAACTAACTTGATGAAGGTTAGTTTAGGATTAGGATTCAGATTAGGTTAAGGATTAATTCTCCAGTGGAGTATTGTACAAAATATATTCCTTCAAATACTGGACTAATATAATTACTTCCATTTAATGACACTAAATATTTGAGAAGGAAAATCGTTTGTTAATCAATATATTCGTGGATGAGTAAATGGAAGTAATCAGTGATATTTTTTTGATAACTGACTGACCATTTAAGTAATGTTTTCTTGCAAAATGCCCAACATTTCATGGTCTCAGTTTCTCAAATGTAGTCATTGTCTTTTGGTACTAAATCCATTGCCCTGATGATACTTTTGTACTTTAACTTGATTTTACTTGTAATTGAATATTTTAACAGTGTTGATATTTTTACATATTTAGGTATTATGTTTTTTTAGTACAGGTACAGGATCTGAATACTCCATAAATGGAATTGTGATGCTCAACTTTTAAACCAATAGCGACATAGAACCCAAAGGTGCTCAGAATCACTGAAATTCAGAGCTGAACAGTGTAAGGGGACACACCCACATCAGGATTAACACACCCTGTCTGTGGACCAGTCCAGGAACACACTGCTTCACTATTATCAGCCCTTACTACCAGTTTACTGCCAGCCATTTCCCCAACTTCAAACTCTGCTCTATTCAGCTACATGGTGATTTATACTGTAGGGATAACAACAGCCTGTGATGTGTGGTACAGGCTGTCAGCAGGACTGGAAGAAGCCGGGAGCCTAAGTCAGTGTTGTTACGCCCTGCTGCCCCCCCTACAAAATGTCTGAAAGCACCTTAAGAGCAGTAGGCTAAATTTCAAGCAAGTAATTAGATTACCGCTTGAAGTTTAGATTAGATTAGAACAAATATTTTGGGTAATCATTTTAATGTTTGCCTCAGTTTTTGCCTCATAATCAGTGGTTTAGATAAGATGCTTAAATTGCTGAGACTGTGGACTTCTTTAGGACTTTGAACAAAAATGGGAAAGAGGGTAAGTGGGAGGCACAGAAAATGTGTGTGTGTGTGTGTGTGTGTGTGTGTGTGTGTGTGTGTGTGTGTGTGTGTGTGTGTGTGTGTGTGTGTGTGTGTGTGTGGGTTCGCTTATGTCCAAATTGGGGATATACACTAGACTCAAGACCAGTTGATTTGGGACAGCAGTGCAATTGGGGACAAAAAGTGGTGTCCTCAATTAGGAAAACTGTGATTTTTAGGTCAACAGTTAAGGTTATTGTTAGGTTAAGGTTAGGGTTAGGTTAAGGTTATTGTTAGGCTAAGGTCACGTAGTCCTTCAGGTTAGTCTCCAGGAAATGAATGTAAGTCCATGTAAATTCCCCAAAAGTGACATAAGTAAAGACTGTGTGCATGTGTGTGTGTTTCAAGGGGAGGGACACAGTCAACAGCCAAAAACACTTAGCTATAAAAGGGATAATTTCTTTGTTTCTGCTTCATGCTGACTGCACTGCCTGGAAACCCCAAAGAATTTCACAAGGCATTTAAGACCCAGGAACATGATAACTACAAAACCAAATAAATTGCCTCAGTTCCAAACAATCGCTTTTCAAGACTTTCAGGCTCTTTTTTAATGACGCCTCCTCTCAATCTTTTCAAAGCACACACATTTTGATTCGTGCATTTCATCTTTATTATTATCCTGCACACATTTTTGGCCTCTTACTATTGATATCACTGCTACTGTTTCTAGCTGTTGCCATTGTTAATGTGGAGAGAGCTTTTGAGCATCAAAGATTCATTTCAAAAGGACTACAAGGATCATGTAAATAGGGATAGACGTGTTTAAGCATGTTCACTCAAAGAAGTTGCAAAGAAGTTACGGTTGGCAACATCACAGCTGATCCTCTCCATTATGTTTCATACTTTGGTAACGAAGACACCGGTGGTGCATGACAACACGCAACCCTCTCATTCATTTCAATGGGACCACTTTGCCAATGCAGGGGGCTCTGGTAAGAAAAGTTTAACTTGCCGCAACACAATGCAGTGTCACTCTGCATGCAAATGTGAATAAGCACACAATCCTGGTAGGCTACTTTTTGATGTGACAACATATATTTCTACTGTTTAACTGGCAATTATAACAGTAGAATATAAAATGATCGCAATGCAATGGACTTTCCAGAATTCCTCACATTATTAAATGCTGTGGACTGTTATGAG
Source organism: Holacanthus passer (assembly GCA_025331565.1). Taxonomy (NCBI): domain Eukaryota; kingdom Metazoa; phylum Chordata; class Actinopteri; family Pomacanthidae; genus Holacanthus; species Holacanthus passer. The sequence goes on along the minus strand of JAFREQ010000041.1, from coordinate 2,421,024 downwards.
GAAGATTTTAGTTGTACACTCTTCTGTGCATGGTACCAGGTTTAGCTTTTATGAAAGCACATTATTTGTGAAAATGACCACTATAATGAAATATCTCTAATTTACAAAGTGTGCATTTAATACTAGCTGCCACATGATTAGATGTCCCTCTTGGAAACAATGAATGCTGGATGTCTGGACGTTTTGCAGAAATTGCCAGGGAAGGCTCAGGCATGCGAAACGATTCTTCTCTAGGTGTATAATATTACAAGACAGGTCATGTGGCCAAATGCAGAAGACAGAGTCGACTATCACAGTTGTATTTCTATATCTGCAGCTATGTTTTAGCCTTTTGAAGCTATTTTTTATACTGATCTCCTGTTCCATTTCCACTACTGATTTCCACTGGGAACAGAAAAACACTTTGATCTAGCTTCTCTTCTTGGCAGTTTGAAATACACACTTTATTATTAGATTAATTTGGGTACATGATGACAATGAAAAACATTGATACACTGCACATTGTATTGTATATATCAACAGTTTTAATCATGGAATTAGCATTTCCAAAGAAATACAGAAATTAAGTCAAATTTCTTTGAAAAGTCTCAACAAGGTTGCATTTGTGTCACCTCTTACCACCTTAAAATGTGGATTTTTAGGATATGTAGGGAGGTCACCAATGCTACTGAAGTGACTGGAAGAAATCTTTGAGAAAAGTTAAACACACATTAACATTGGTAGATTTCCAACAACATTCAGTCCCTCAGTTTGTGTTTCAGGGCACAAATGTCAATTGCTCAAGGGATAACAGCACTCATGGAGGGCTAGAGAAGTGTTCCTTCATAAGTGCTTTTGTCCCCTTCTCCTGCAAAGTGAGCTGGCAGCTGGCACTTCACCTCTCATGATCATTTCCTCTGCAGACAGAACTCAGGCAAGGACTGCAACGCAACCTGTGACAGCTAGTGTTCATATGGTATAAGCTTGTATAATGCTTGTATAATAGTACCCCTGGCCCCCGCCCAGCACTAAGACCGGTGACACACTGTCTCACATCAGAGCTTAGGGTAGTAGTAGTCAGTAGAGTATATTTGGTGTGTGTGTGTGTGTGTGTGTTTACGCATGTAGTCTCAACAGACTGCTGCTCAGATAGAATATTTTCCACCTGACATCTCCAGGGCTCTCAACATTCAGGGAGAACAGTCAATGTCAGTACAGTTTTTAACCTGAATAACTGAAATTAACCATCATGAATATAACTTCATATCCTATTTCCAAATCTTTTGTCAGTTTTCTTTTTCTTTGTTTCATTTTGCCATAAAATGTTAATTGGAGCATTGTAGCTTAACGTGCCACCTTCAACCAGGTTTTCCCTTTCATGCAAAGTTGAAATACAACTTTACCTAGAGATTGCCTTCAAGAGGAGCTGCAATTGTGAAATTAAAGACTGAATGCGGCAGACTGTTGCTTGAAGGTTCTGTGTGTCTCCTTTATAATGACAGAGGTAGAGGCGGACTTCATTCTACTGAAGAATGTACTACTGACAAAGCTTAAGAAAAGGCTTGGAAGCAGTTGATAGTCTTCATTGTTTTCAGACACATGGATGATGATATAATTACCAGTTTAGAGAAACTTCAGTTGATCAGCACACCAGTGTTGCCATTATCCTGCTGTCAATCCTACTACTATGATTTGAGAGTGCTTTGTGTGTCCCACCATTCCTCTAGTACACACTCCTCCAATTCCCTTCAAACTTGCTCCATATAAGGTTTAGGGGGCCAGTCTTTGCATATGGTGTTTGTCATCAGCGTTTTTAACATTTCACGTCATTTTAATCTCAAACAAATACATGGCAGTTTTACTTTTTACAGTCTGAAGAAGAGTTACACTTTTGCATCATGCCTTAAAAATTCGAATTACTGTTAGCAAGCTGTGATGCCGCCAAATGCAAGAGATTGCAGTAGCATGCAGTAGTGCATCTCCAGGTCAGGTAAGAATTCTGAAGTATATTGCCAATGGTATGCCTTTTGCTTATAAGTGAAAGATGTATATAGTTCACCTCAGTCCACTTTAAATGGGCTCGGGTCCAGAGAAGTTCATTTCTGAATCATGTTTATACATGGTTTCCTCTTTGCATGGTACAGTTTTAACCTGCTTTTGTGGATGCAGCGACAAACTGTTTTTAATGCAGTGCTGCCTGAGGGCCTGAAGATCACGGCCATCCAGTATTGGTTTTGGGCCTTGTCTCTTTTGAAGACTTGAGACTTCTCCAGTCTGAAGATTGTCTGAATCTTTTAATGATAGAATGTACTGTAGATGATGAAATCCCCAAATTCTTTGCAATTTTACACTGAGGGACATTATTCTGAAATTGTTGAACTATTTGCTCAAGCAGTCTCTCACAGAGTGGTGAACCTCTTCCCATCTCTTCTGAGAGACTCAGCCTCTCTGGAATGCTCTTTTTACACCCAGTCATGTTACTAACCTGTTAGTTAATTAACCTCATTTGTTGGTAGATGTTCATTCAGGTGTTTGCTGGCATCAAATTTTAAATGAACAGATATTTTTCATCTAAAAATAAAATTTTTCAGTTTCAACATTTGACATTTTGTCTATGCGCTATTTTCAATTAAATACAGGGTTTAAATGATTTGCAAACCATCAAAATTTTGGGTTGTAGTTCACAACCATATATATATATGTATATACTGTATATATACTAAATAGTCCAGGATCTTTTTTTAGATATTTTGTGCTTCACAATGCTCAATGCATTTTTAATGGGAGGCTTTGACTTGGACTTGGACTTGGCTCTGGACTGCTGGAAGGTCAGTCTAGTACCTGCAGTCTTTTACTATGGCAGCATATGTTGCTCCAAAACTTGTATGTAACCTTCAGAGTTAATGGTGCCTTCACAGATGTGTAAGCAACCCATGCCATGGGCACTAACACACCTACATACCATGGCAAATGCTGGCTTTTGAACTTTCTGCTGGTAACCGTCTGGGTGGTCCTCTGTAGCACAAAGGGCATGACGTCAATGATTTTCAAAAACTATTTCAAATGTGGACTCGTCAGACCACAGCACACTTTTCCACTTTGCATCAGTTAATCTCAGATGAGCTTGGGCCCAGAGCATTCAGCAGCATTTCCTGGACATTGTGGATGTATGGTTTTTGCTTTGCATGTTAGAGTCTTAACTTGCATCTGTAGCTACAGCGATGAACTACTGTGTTTTCTGACAGTGGTTTTCCAAAGTGTTGCCAAGCCCATGTAGTAATATCCTTAATTGTGTAGGTTTTTAATGCAGGTGTTTTTTGAGCAATGTTTGCCAATGTTTCTTGCTCCTGTCCCAACGTTTCAAATACTCTATGTTGCTGGTATCAAATTTAGAATTAGTGTATTTTTTACAAAAATATTAAGTTGATCAGTTTGAACATTAAATATTAATAATAATAAATGTTGGGACACAACAGGACACAACAAAAAGCACATTCATACAATTTGTTTTTATTTGCGTTTTACACAGCGTCCCAACTTTTTTGGAATTCAAGTTGTACAGATAAGATAAAGCATTTGGGAATGAAAACCTGCATTGTTAATTTAACCGTGTATCATGTGTTTCAAATACATATTTGGTATTTGTAACAAACCAAACCAGTTGGAAATTCAGAGAGTTATAGTGATTTTAACTGTGGATTAACCTTTTGCCCCATAGACTTACATGCATTACGAGGCATGGCTCCACTGTTCCAATATGGCAGCTGCATCGATGCATTGCTCCAACGAACAGCAGTAGGAAATGCTCTGTCTACATGTACTGCATATACCTGTCTACCAGGTTCACAGTGTGATTATGCATGTAATGCAGCTTAACCCTTTCATGCATGATGTCCACTATAGGCATATGTTACGATTTAGTCTTTAAACATTTTCCAAAAGTGTCATTATGATTGTATTGGCTTCACTAATACATGGCAACACACCACTGGTCACACAACTCTCTGACTTTTCAGCTAAGTGCCATGAGGATAGTTGCCAGAGAATGTGGCTGACCAGGCTGTTGGAGCTGCCCGAGGCTACAGGTAAATACTCATGCTTTCCTATTAACTCTTCCCACATGCACATGTATTTTTGTTGTTTTTAATGGCAAATGTAAGTAGCACTCAGGTGGAACTGTTGCACTGGAAAGGTTGTGCCCACACCCCAGATTGTTGCTGAACCTTATGAGTATTTTACAGGCTAGTAGTTGGTGGTAATTACCAATGTCAACTTCCTTAAGTCTAGCTTTATTTGTTATTTATCTATTATTTTATGCAGTAATACATGCAGTAGTGCATCTCCAGAGAGATCAGGTATTGGTTATTTATTTATTAGTGTGTATTATTTATTTATTAGTGCGTGGAAAGGACAGTCTGTCCCACTTGGCAGACATTGACACCCTCTGGAATACCTGCATATGAAATGAAACTGCGAGTAGGAGCGAGCAATTTGGCAAAGAGAGGTTTCTGGTGAGAGAGGACTCTGTGCTGGAGGAAGATGACGGTGTCATCCACCCATGCCAGGTTGGTAGGCAAACTGAAGTGGGTCCATCAATAGGCTCACCGGGGGCGGAGATGAACAAGGACCAGCCCCTCCAGTGTCTTCTTCGGGTGGGATGTTAGTGCCACCGGCCTGTAGCTGCTGAGGTCCGTGGGGTGCGGAGACTTTGGGACAGGTACCACAAACGATGTCTTCCACAGCTGGGGGTTGACAAAAAGACAGCACTCTGCATTGGTTCTGTTTCAGACCTTGATGCTGTGGAGGAGAACAACACTTTAGGACCATGACACTTCAGGACAACTTGCAAGATGAGTATAAATAAACTAATCTGGATAAACTAAACAGTGTGGATAGTGTCATTTATTTTAGTGATTATTGTGGTGCATGCATTCACCACCATAGCTGAGGGAAATGGTATTAATGTGTGTGTGGATAAACATTTATGAAGGTATGGCTGAGTCATCTTTGTGTGGTGTCCTCAACCGTCTTCGTCACATTACCACCCTCCTCTCCTGCATCGCAGATGTTGGGCAGTCTTGACAAGTAATCTGCTGTGATGTTTTTCTTGCCCGCTTTGTGCCACACACAGAACTTGAAAGGTTGAAGTTCCAGGTACCACCTCGTCACCCTGGCATTTCGATCTTTCATCGTCTGGATCCAGGTCAAGGCTCTGTGGTCCATTTGGAGGTCAAACTGCCTCCCAAGAAGGTAGTACCTGTGCCCACTTAAGTGCCAGACACTCCTTCTCAATAGTGGAATATCGGTTTCACGAGGTAATAGTTTTCTGCTGAGATATAACACGGGTCGTTCCTCATCTTGCTCTCCCTGAGCCAGAACTGTACTGATGCCCACACCTGAGGCATCCACCTGCACCAGGAAGCAACGTTCAAAGTCAGGACTCTGCAACACAGGAGAAGCTGAAGAGAATGCTTTCACACTCCTCATTCCATTCCACAGCATTGTGGGCCATTTTGAGATTGGTCAGCGGAGTTGCTAGGGTGGTGAACTGGGGGATGAACCGTCAGTACCAGCCCACAAGGCCAAGAAATGATCTGACCTGTTTCTTGGTAGGGGGCCTTGGGCTGTTCAGGATGGCCTCAACTTTGTCCACCTGTGGACGAACTTCACCTCTCCCCAACTGATACCCCAAATAGCAGGTTTCCTGCTTGGCCCACTCACATTTCTGGAGGTTGAGTGTAAGTCCTGCTGCACTGATTGCACCTAGGGCTCGACATAGGTGTTCCAGATGTTCCTCCCAGGTCATGCTAAAAATGACCACATCATCCAAATTGACAGCACTACAGTCCTTACAACCTTGCAGCACTTTCTCCATAAGCCTCTGAAATGTTGCTGGGGTGCCATGTAAGCCAAAAGTCATTACAGTGAACTGGAAGAGACCTAGAGGGGACTGGCTCTCCAAGGGGACCTGCCAATACCCCTTGTAGAGCTCCATTGTAGTGATGTAATTGGCACGCCCAGCAGGTCCTCAATCCATGGCATCGGGTAGGCATCAAAAAATGAGATGGCATTCAGTTGCCATTCATCCTTCTTTGGTGCCATGACAATAGGACTGCTCCACTCACTTACAGATGGTTCTATGACTCCCAGTTCAAACATCAAGTGGATCTCTGCCTTCAATGCTTCCACCAAACGTTCTGGCACTCAGTAGCTTGCTTGGTGTACTGGATTCTGACCAGGTTTGACTCAAATGGCATGCTGCAACACATTTGTATGGCCTGGTTTCTTGAGGAAAGCTGTCAAATATAACCTGCAATTCCACTGTCTTCCTACCATCCAGGTGAGAGAGATTCATATTTGCAGGCTGTTTCAAGTCCTCTGCCACACCTTCAGAGTCATCTTCCTCGGTCACCCGCTGTGCCAGTAGTGAGGTGATAGTAGGAGGGCTGCTTCTTTCCTCCCAGGCTTTCAAGAGGTTCACATGGTATGTCTGCTGGCGTTTCCCCTTCTCTGGGTGCAGGATCTCATATGTCGTGGGCCTCATTTTCTGTAAAATTTTTGAATTTTTTGGGGGGGGTTTGAACTCACGTTGGCGTGCCTGCTGCTCATACCACCATTTCCGTGCCTTCTGGGCCTCTTCTCGGTACTTCTCCAACAGGTCCCTCATTTAAGATTCGTCCCACTGTGGAGAAACTCACAAATTTCCCCATTTGAAGGACATAATGCACAACTCCTTGCCCCTCTCCAGCATCAGTGGCTATCTTTTTTCCCAATTCTGTTAAAGCAGATCCAAGGGTCCCTGAACTGGCCAGCCATAGAGCAGATTGAACAGTGAGAATCCGGTGGATGCTTGGCGCACTTCCCTGTAGGCAAAGTGCAGAAAGGGTAACAACCTATCCCAGTCCTTCCCTGTATCAGAAACAAACTTCCTGAGCATCCTTTTGAGAGTTTGATTAAACCTCTCCACCAGGCCATCCATCTCTGGGTGATACGGAGATGTCCTGATAGCCGTTATGCCTAACTCCTTATGCAGCTGGCTCATCAGGTGGGAGGTAAAGTTGCTTCCCTGGTCAGTCAGAATCTCCTCTGGGATACCTACTCGAGAAAAGAGCTGGACAAGAGCACTGATCAGTTTTGGAGTGGTTACAGACCAGAGAGGGAAAGCTTCAGGGAATTAAGTAGCATAATCACATACCACAAGAATGTACTGATATCCTGCTGAGCTCTTTTCCAGGGGCCCAACTATGTCCATTGCTATCCGCTTGAATGGGGTGGTAATCACTGGCATGGCTTGGAGTGGTGCTCTGTCTGATTTATGGACAGCACAGGTTTTCTGACACTCAGGACATGTTTTACAAAATGTCTGCACATCAGTATACATTGATGGCTAAAAGAACCGAGAGGCCAGCCGAAGATGTGTCTTATAGTGACCTAAGTGTCCTGCTCAGGGAATGGTGTGTGCAAGGTGTAGTACAAGTGATCTACAGCTACCTGGCACCACTAACCTCCTGCTACCTGGCTCCTCCCCCTGAAAAAGGATGTTATTGTGAAGGGCATACACGGCACCACCTACTTGACCAGTGTGCTTAGCAGAGGTTGAGACTTTTGTTAACACAGACCTTAACACTGGATCAAACTGTTGTAACATGCTGATGTTCTCGGGGACTTCCCACTTAACATCTGATATGTCATTATTAGGCATTTCACAAGACATAGGTGTACCCGCGTGTTTCTCTAATCGTCGTTGTCGACATGTCTTTCTGAGCCTTTTGGTTCCAGCTTGGCACAGACTACCACACAAGTCTGGCAGAGGTTGTAACCCAGATGGAGTTTGAGCTTTTGCCTGGGACCATGTCATGACAAAATAAGAGACATGCTTTTTCAGTTCTGACACAGGTCCTTCAGCGTTACAAAGACTTCTACCCTTGCTTAGGAGGTAATCTCGAACGGGCAAATCCCACCTCAAAAGCATCTCCACTGGCAACTTCTCTATTACCCCAACTGTCATCAGATACTCTTGTCCATCTACTGTACCTCTACTGTAAGTTCTACCTGTGGTTCTAACTTACAGTCACCATGTACTCATAAAACCTCTGTTCGGTGGATTACCTTCAAAGCTCTTTGGAAAGTTGTCCCTGGGGCGGTTACAGTCTCTGTTATCCACCCGAGTTGGTCGTGATGTAGACCCCTTTCTGGCATTCTGCAGAGATGTCAAACTTGACCAACAGCGCCTCTCTCAAGTCAGAGTTACAGTTGGATTTGTCTTCATCCATAGCTGTGTATGCCTCCAGGGCTTTCCTGGTCAAGAGGGGAATAAGTCAACAGGCCCATTCCTCCCGTGGCCACTGCCATGTTTTAGCCATGCGTTCAAAACGTAGAAGGTAATTTTCAATGTCTTCACCTTGTTGATACTCATCTTGGCATCTTGGGCTCCTTACACTGGACAATAGGCTGGCCCACAGAAGGATTACCAAGTCTGACAGGGGAAGATGCTAATGATTGTCCAAACTCATCATGTGTGCCTCCCCTTCTGGGCTGAGGCTGTCAGATGGTCTCAAGTGACACCCGCAGGCCCCGCAGCTCCTCCTGAAGGATATCATCTCTCCTCTGCTTGGCAGCAAAAAAAATCCATGAAGACCATATCAGCATTTGAGGTTCCCCCTTCTAGTGACAGTCCAGGCTGCAGCTTGGGTTTTGCCCCTTGTGTATCAAAACCCAGCAATGGGGCTTCCTCCTCTGATGTCACAGCTGTCTCCCACTCATCATCATGTTTCCATTGAGGTTTTTGGCTGAGACCGTATCCCAGTTCATTTTTTAAAAGCACGCTCAGCGTTGCGACTGGCCATCCCACTTCTGACACCATATGTTACAAAAAGGGTGGGTTAATTTGTTTAAAGAAAAATCACACGATGGCTTGAGTTGTAAAGAAAATTGAGGTGCTTTTATTTACAAAAACAGCGAAAAAACAAAAACTTGTTCCTCCACAGCAAAAGGAAAAAACAAAAAGATATCAACATCACACAATTGTCTCTCTTGTTACCTGTCTGGTTTACAGCCACCCTCCGACTGACTCTCTCGTGATCCTTGGTGGCCAGAGGCTTATAACTGTTGAGCCCCTCCCTCTAGACCAACCATCAGCTAATTACATCAATTACCTTCCATTTTAGATCAATAGACCACTTTTCTGACATTCTTACATTAAACTAATATTATCCATTATAGGATTCACCACTTCAAATGTCAAACGTCATATACACTTAATAAACCCCACAATTTCACAATCCCCCCCCCCAGTTAAACATGGTATCTTCTACCAGCACACCTGAGCCTAATCTCCTCAGCCAGTATAAAAGACAGCACTCTGCAGCAGTTCTGTTTCAGACCCTGATGCTGTGGAGGAGAACAACACCTTAGGACCATGACACTTCAGCACAACTTCCCTGCAAGATGAATATAAAATCTAATCTGGATGAGCTGAACAGTGTGGTATTGTGTCCTTTATTTTTAGTGATTATTGTGGTGTGTGCACTCACCACCATAGCTGAGGGAAATGGTATTAATGTGTGTGTGGATTTGTGAAGGTATGGTTGAGTGTCATCTTTACCATGTGCTGTCCTCAACCAGTGACGCCGTCTTCGTCACATCCGTCTCCCCCTCTTTACCTCATGGGGAACTTCAGGCCTGTCATGGGGCAGCACCGCACTAACAGCTGATCCCTACTGTAACCAATAGGGCCACGGGGTCACCAGCCACGGACATAAACATTGCAAAAATTCCAGCACAAACATGATCACTTTGGTGGACATGTTGAACTGATCATTCAAAAGCATACACACTTGAAAAGAATATCAAAAAGAATAAAAAAGACAAAACCAGAAGGGAAAAAGCTCAATGGTGCACGAGAGCTGCTGTAACAGGCAGCCACTAGAGTGGCTCCATCTTGAGGATCATAATGGATCATCATCTTGTGTATAAGAAGCTACTATAAGATATATATATCAGGGGGACAAGGGGGATCAGAGGAGGCTGGTTGTGAAAGCAATGGGCTTGGGTACGAGGTAAAATTATCAGGGGTCAGGGGAGAGTCAAGAAAAAAAGTTGCAACCTCCAAGTGAATTAGCATCCCAGCAATACAGTAAATAAAGATTCATTCCTTTATATTATATATAAGTAGTAAGCAATTGTAAATATAATTATATACTCTACGTATCTAATATTTTTTAAAAAGCTAAATATACAAGACATATTGTTGTCATATAATGGTTTATACTATGACTTTAAGGAACTTTAAGGTCATAGTATAGCTGGAGAGTGAACTTTATTGCCCTGACATAACAATCATAAAAATACATTTAAACAGCAAATTCACTTTGAAAGTAATGTAATGCCATCCACAATGTGTTTGTTACAGAAGAGTTGCAAAAAAATTGCAAAATGTTTACATTGAGAGTATTTGTAACATGTTTTTTGACAACTTATTTCATTTGTTTTCCTACAATATCCACTTGTGGAAACTAAAGCATAATAAATGTTTTAATGGTTTGTTTAGACACTTTGATGATTATTGTCTAGGAAAGATGAATTGAGTTTAATTAAGAAACGGGGCTTGTTTTCTTTCTCAATGTTTAATCAAAGCCACCATCTCTCGTCAGGCTAATTCGTTAATCTGGGTGTTGGGTCCAGTGATTCCAACCATATCTAGTTGGTGCTGCTCCCACACTAGCTCTTGCTCCTTCTCCACCAGAGAGGTGACATTCCACATTCCTGGGACCAGTCTGCAATGCCAGAGATGTCAGCACACCTAGATTCAAACTTTTGCCTCCATGTAGTTCTTTCAGGCTGTGTCCGACCACGCCTGTGGGCCACGGCATGACCACCAGATGCTAACCAGCAAGCTCCCCTCTCAGGTATGACTCCAGGAGGGGGCCCCAGTTTTGCTATGACAGGCAAGGTCCTTTAGCTCCTTCTTGGCAGATTCATGTGGGGCTGTGACTCCACACAGGACGCAGAAAACCCACAGACATGTCTACATGTGTACCCCACCGCTTGCCTAATGCCAAATGGGATAGGCTGCATCCTCTCACTACCCTGTAAAGGAGAATTGGGTACATAGATGATGGATGGATTTTTTTCTTTATTATTTATATTAGAGTTGTATTGATCTCTAATAATATTTATCTTCATGAAATGTACATTTAATTTTTCCAATTTCTGAATAAACTATTTGTGGTGTATATAAATAAGCATTGGGAGTTATTTTCTGATAAGCATACTGCTGATTATGGATTTTTCTCTCCATATGAGAAGCGAACAGCTCTGTTAAATGAAAACACATCTTCTCCTACCAGCACTGCTGCATTAATTGATTCCAGGGCTGTAGGGTCTATTTAGAGTTCTGAGGTCATGTCCTCTGCATTTTTTTCTTTGGATTTGGTGGTTTTGCTGGTTACAGTTACATATGGCAGAGTTACTGTTTATTATATTTTCATAAAACATAGCTGCACAAACTGCATAAACAGGAAGTGGTCTATCAATTCAATGCAGTTCAATTTTATTTATATAGCGTCAAATCACAACAGAAGTCATCTCAAGGCACTTTCCATACAGTGCAGGTCTAGACCACACTCTTTATAATTTCCCTAAATAAAAAAGGTTCAGTGTCAAGGTGTTATTACCAAGCTGTGTGCTCAGTTTTGGTTAGAGACACGAAGGACTCTCATTACCTGCAAGCACAATCTAATCACAGAATAACAGAAACTGGATGAATACATTGAATGATAGAGCAGACAGTGTTGAGTGAGCTTCAGTAACAGTCAATCACAGCTTCTTGTCTCATTCTGCCAACACCAAAGAAAATCGTTTTTCTTATCAAGGAAATATTGTGTTTCAAGTTTTGCATCAAATAATTATGTTTCATGGTTGGCTACTACTACTACTAATAGTAATAATAATAATAGTATTAATACTAGTAACTAATACTGTGATCTGTATTGTTATATCCTGGTGCTGTTACAAGTTTTAAATATTTAATGAAGGTTCTAGTGGTTTGTGACCCATGTGTAAATACTGCACTGCTCTAAGTAGAGACTGCAAATTAAATGCACATTTGCCTGCTGCTGATGGCTACAGGTCACTTGAAGAGGAATCACTGTGTTCTGCTAGAGCTGCTGGTCAGTCTTCAGCTGTACTGCTGTTAGATCTGTCAGCTGCCTTTGACACGGTTAACCACCAAATCTTCCTCTCCACACTCTCCACAGCTTGGCATCTCAGGATCTGCCCTCCGCTGGTTCATGTCCTACCTCTCAGGGAGATATTTCAGAGTATCTTGGAGGGGAGAAGTGTCCAAACCATACAGCCTATCCACAGGGGTTCCTCAAGGGCCAGTATACACAACCTCACTTGGTGCAGTAATCCATTCCCATGGTTTCTCATACTATTGTTATGCTGATGATACCCAGCTCTTCCTGTCGTTCCCCCCGGACGACCACACGGTCTCTGCCTGGATCTCATCATGCCTTGCAGATATCTTGGCATGGATGAAAAAACGCCACCTTCAACTCAACTTCTCCAACACTCAGCTCCTTGTCATCCCAGCTAGTCCCTCTATACAACAAGAAATCAATATCGAGCTTGAATCAACCCAACTCAAACCCACAAAGTCTGCCAGAACCTTGGGTGTCATGATTGATGACCAACTAACCTTCAAGGCTCATGTGGCCTCTGTTGCTCAATCATGTCAATTCGCATCCAGAACATCAGGAAGATCAGACCCTTCCTGTCTGAACATGCAGCACAACTTCTGGTACAGGCTCTCGTAATATAATGCGTCGACTATTGCAAGTCCTTACTGGCAGGCCTCCCTACATGCACGGTCAAACCTCTGCAGATGATCCAGAATGCAGCAGCATGTCTGATTTTCAACCAGCCAAAAACAGCACATGTCACCTCACTGTTCAGATTGCTCCACTGGCTTCCAGTTGCTGCCCGCATCAAAACTCTTTCACTTGCCTACAGAACTACAACAAAAACGGCTTCCTCCTACCTGAACACCCTCATTCAGGTCTACACTCCCTCCCGCTCACTACACTTGGCCAACGAAAGGTGCCTGATACAATCACCTCAAAAGGGCCTGAGGTCAATAGCCAGACTCTTCTCCTCTGTGGTTCCCCGGTGGTGGAACGAGTTACTAAACTCTGTTCGATCTGCAGAGTCGCTCTCAGTCTTTAAGAAAAGACTAAAGACTCAGCTCTTCACTGAACACCTTGGCACTTGACAAACTCCAATCAAACAAAAAAAAAGTATTTAAAAAAAATGTATTGTTGTCTAATTGTATGTTATAATGTATTCCCTCCTCACTGCCTTTAGGCACAGGTCCTATCTAACTTGAACTTTGTTTTATGGCACTTATCCGGGTTGTTTTCTCCTGACTAGATCCTTGCTTGTGTTGTATTTACTCTCAGATGTACGTCACTTTGGACAAAAGCGTCTGCTAAATGAAATTGTAGAATTGTAGAATTGTAGGAAGAGTTGTATATATTCATGCAGTTATGGATGACATTCAACTTGTGTAATTGTGTGACTTGTGTGACAGTGTGTGTACCACCGTCAACTAAAGCCACAAAAATTTGTCTTTGTGCTTGTGTTTGTGATGTGCTGGTCTGGCCGGACAAAGATCCAAGCACAAGTCATACCAAAATTACACTGCACTGCTTGATCTGCATAAACACAGCCTTGGCAACACCACTCCACCCAGCTTGGCACAAATGGGTGTTCATTTGTAGCCTGCAAAAAAATGAGCCGTACAAAAACAGTATCAAGGTTGCATTGGTGATACCACTGAATGTTTGGGTATGGTGACTGAGGAGGCTGTATGTAGGAAGCCTCTGGGCCTCCTACTGCCCACCATTCTTTATGTGATGGATGTTTTAGCGTCTTGCTGAGTGCAGCCCTGTATTTCATGAGGAGCAGTGAAGTTTGCTTTATTGAACCACAAGCACTCACTGCTTTAAAGCCACATACATATTTCACCAGAGACTTAATAAAGCTCAGCTTCAAAACACAAGACAAGGTTGAAGGCCTCTCTCTGTCTGCTTCTCTGTCTCTCTCTGTTTTTGTTCTTCACATCCAGAGTGATTTAGATTTTCCAACATGTTTTCTACCAGTGGTGTTGGACATCTTCAGCTGCTAGAAGCTCCAGAACAGCTACAATCAAGGTTTTTTTTTTTAAAGAATATGTAGCTCTATAAAACTAAAAAACGAAAACAAAATAATTTCCTTACCACTATAAGGAAAGAAAGGACAAATCTAACAACAACAAATCTATAAACTAATCATAGAATGTGTGTGTGTGTGTGTGTGTGTGTGTGTGTGTGTGTGTGGACATACACAAGAGAAAAGACAAAGGTGGTGCTAAGAAAGAAGAGGTTGAAGCCCCTTGAGGCTGATACATCCAAATGTTTTTAAAAAATAAATTATCTATTGGGCTCTGTTGCCAGTAAGTCATCACAGTCACGTGAGCCTGAACCAAGCAGCAACCTCCTGGGCTGAAAAATGAAGTCAACACATGGGTGCCAAAAACTGCAGTCCCTCAAATGACCACTTGAGGCTGACTTCAAAAGGGAGTGAATTGCATTTGACCCCCCAAAACATGTTTACAGGCTGGTACAAAAAAAAAGGTTTTGGTCTCTATAGCTGATTTTCCTTTCATGACAACTGCATGGGGGATGAATTTTCTTATAACTCACTTGTTTAAAATATACAAAGTCAAAAATTATGCACAATTAAGGGCATGGTCTCTTTGATTGACAGCTGTCTGCTCCAAACATTGAGCTTATTCAGTCACTGAAGTCACAACTTCAGCTGTGTTTGTGGTGTTTGTACCTTTTGGACAATGTTTATGCAAATAATGGATAAATAACACAGCTGCTGTGCGGTTAATTTTACTGACAGGCTGTCCAAAAAGTCTGTGCTCCAATTTTTGCATTTACTAGTAAATAGTCAGCTAATGAATTAGCATCTGGCTAAAGCTCTCCAGCAAGTTGCCTTACTCAAAGGCACTACCTGATGGCAGATGCCATGCAGCACATTTAAAAAGATCAATACTATGAACACTACAGTGTAGAAATAAGTTCAATTCAATTCGGCTTCAAGATGGACTAGACCATACTGCAGTTCCCATCATGAGCAAGCACTTGATGCGACAGTGGCGAGGAAAAACTTCATTTTAACAGGCAGAAACCTCGGGACAGAACCAGGCTCAAGGTGGACAGCCATCTGCCCTGACCAGACAATAAACATGCAATTGCAAATTGACCTGTTAGCTGGATTAAATGAATTACACTCTACTGAATTATTCTATACTAAAATACTGCGGGCTCCCTTATAAACAATATAAAACAGTTAAATTGATTAGATGACATACATCTAGACCTAGGCTTACTGTTCAAGATGACTTTATATAATATTTCTGTCAATAAGTATTCAATTAACATCTATGAAGATGTAATTCCTTTTACTTCAAGCCTACTCCAAAGAGCAACACATTCCCCTTGTTCTATTTTACATCTATTTTACTAAAGTTATTGTTATAAATATTGTTCAGTAATCTTGTTTACATAGAGGGTGGTGCGGTTTGTGTGGGTGGTGCTGTATCGCTGAGGGGATTTTGCTGGTCCAGTATGAGTCAAAAAGTCTAGGGCCATTTTTCATTCTCAGACCAGCCCTGAAATCTTTACAAAGTACAACGGAGCTGAACATAATCATAACTGAGTTCAAAGCCGGGCCTGGCTGCTGTAAACAAATGAAGAGCCAAAATGGAATTCCTGTCACAGGACATGTCTTGCTCTGCCACCTGACCTCAAAGGGAAGCTCTTTCAAAGTGTCCATTGTCCCTGAGACGGAAAAGTGCAACTAGTTGATTTCAAAACAAAAAAATTCGAAAAAGTGCTTCAAACTAACTAATACTTTTGTCACTGGTTTTCAAAAGTATACATTTGCTCATACATATCTTGATCCATCGACCCTTATCAGCTGAATAATCATTCTTCATTCAAAAATCTACAACCTTTATGGTAAAGCTTTACTTAGGTTACATAAGTTAGAGATACCAAGATACCAAAGTTGACTGTTGGTATGAATCTGGAAACAAACGGAGGTCTCTTGTCTCTTGTCACAGTCAGGACTTTGTTGACCTCTTGATCCACCCATACCTCCCCAATTAGGTCTTGCGATGCTAATACCGGGCATCACACTACAACCCCTTTGCTCCTGATAGAGATGAATCATAAGTTAAATGGCTGCTGTTAAATTAAGTTTTGGTTTTAGGCATTTGAGAAAATTGTACATGCTATCATTTTCTTTGTGAGGACAGTCTCATGTTTTTTCAAATTTCTTTCATAGATTCTAATGTTACAAATTTCTTATTAGCATATTTGCACTTAATAAGGACTTATGTATTTCAAACATTTGTTACATGTAAAGTAGTGTAACCTAAATTGATAGTGGAAATATTTGTACTGTATGAAACTAATTTGTCGGACTGCAGCAAAGCATGGCCAGCCCAGTAAAAGGTTGCGCCTCTCTCTACATTATGATATGCAGTGCGAGATGCAGTTAATACAAGCTGATACTGCCCATACTAGACAACCAATATTCATTTTATTATAGTCTAATAGCACCAATACATCTGGCCAGTTCTCCACTGGTTCTCTTCACAACACACTGTAATTTCTCTCCTCTGACCATTATTGCTTCTAATCCACTCAGGTCAAAGTTTTACAATGGTGACAGATCAGGCACAAAACTCAAATAAAATTATTCATTTCAAAACGGCAAGACATAAAACTACAGTATTTACATTGAACACAGAAAGCACCATGGCTTTCGAAATCTAGCTTCTATTGGTTGTTGATATCTTTAAGAGAAAATCATATTATAGTAGTTCAAGAGAACTAAGAGAACTAAACTAAAATTGAATTGCAAGAACTGAATTTGGATTGTAAGAAATGGATGTGGAAGTCTATGGATAGTTGGATTTTATATTGTGAAAGTTGAATTATTTAAAATTCAATTAAATAAAATGTGAAAACTCAAATACAGTTTTTGGTGACACAAATTTCTGTACATGAAAGGGGTGATTCTTCAGAATATGTACTGTTTTTGATGGATCATATTTTTTCTGGTAATACTTCTGTACTTTTACTCATGCATTATTTTGACTTTTACTTGTTCCTCATGTAAAGGATTTTAATACTTCCACTACTGCAGAAAAGTAAAACACATAAACAGTTGGAAATGCGGAAATCATGGAACCACGAGGAGCCCATGAATGATATCACCCTGTTTAACGGTGTGAGCTCATTGATTTCTTGCGTGCACAACATGTGGACACCAACAGGCTGTTTCATAATGAGAAACATTAATAATGAAGTGTAATTGCTGCACTCTGGGCTGGGAGGGTGTTTGTTTTAGAACCGCCATAAAAACATCCAGCATTTGGCATGCAGTTTAAGTATGTGTCAAAGTCTTTGTTGGCTTGAAACACAGAAGCAGCAAAAAGAACAGTGGAGGAACAGAGGACAAGGAGGAAGAGACAAGGTGTAAGGAGGAAGAAAATTAATTTTGTCATGTGAGAGAAGGGGAAATATATCTGAGCGTTGATATAGAAGAGGAGTTTTACTTGAAAATAACCAATCCACTTTTTCTACACCTTGTAGAAATTTCATTTAAAAAAAGAAAAAAATAATAACAAGGTATTGAATTATATACACATTATATACATTAATAAATTCCAGATATATAATAATGGACATAAAACAGCAAAGCTCTTACAAGCGTACGCTCTACATTCAGTCTATTTTTTACAGCTAATCAGAGGCTGGATCAATCATGGCAGCTCAGACGTTTTTTTTTACTTCTTTCCTTCCAACACTTCCAGGGGGACTGAAAGATGTTGCTACACCAGATAGAAATGTGTTCTGGTTCTCCTCACAGTTGGACATGCCAGGAGAACTTCCACAGTGAGGTGTCCAGGAGGCATCCTAATCAGGTGTCCAAACTAGATCAGCTCCTTTTTGTGTGAAAGGGCAGTATTTGCATTCAAACTCCTTCCGCATGTCTGAGCTCCTCACCCTGTCTCTAAGCCCAGCCACCCTGCAAAGGAAACTCATTCCAGACACTTATAGTAACGATATCGTTCTTTTGAACATTATCTAAAGCTTATCACCATAGGTGAGGCCTTGAATGTGGATTGACTGGTAGATCTTTATCGCAACAGTCTGGTACAAAGGCCACATTACTGAACCCTGATTTAATGTGAATGAGGATATACGTGGAGAAATTAGGTTTGGAAAGTTGAAGTTGGAAAGGTGAAGCCAAAAAACCTGCAAATTGAGATGGTAAAATACACTCACACTTCTAATTCAAATAATTCCTCCAAGTACCTGAAAGAAAAGGTCATCATTAAGCAAATTCTGCATTTCATATTATGTTCACCCAAAAAAATCTATACAGGTCTTGTGCCAATGACGGATCCCTCTTCAAACAGTATTTCCCTGCCATTAGAATTAGGATTAGGGTTTAGGTTAGGTTATGGTTTGGCATAGTAGAGATGACTGATTGGAGTTAGGGATAGGTAGGCAAATATTTCTTCTATACAACAGTGGCAGAAACTTGTAGAAGCAAACTCAAGCAGCCCATTCTGAAAAATCACAGTTCTTGAAATCCCCACATGGTACTGCCATAGAGGCCAAAACACCTGTGTAGTTACGACATAGCCTGCAACCATAGGCGGCATATGGCAGAGTGTAACAGATTTAATGGAGCTCAGGATTCAGCCTGAGGACAGCTGCATCACTGCAAATATTGTCACTGTTAAACTTGAAATCTGTAAGTCAAAGCTTCCCAGTCTGACATTTAATGACCCTGACCAATCCTGTCTAGAGATTAAAAAATGTTAAAGTTAAAGTTTTCAGTATGTTAAATTATGCACTACCCATTTCTCAAATTAGAGCCTGTAGATGAAATGGACCTGCGGCTCACTGATGATGACAGGTATTTAATCAACTGCACAGGAAGGATCCAATCAAGTTGTCATGTTAAGCTCATCAAAAAGAACGTCAGAATTAATGTTTCTTCCAAACACTGCATTACACTCGTGTAGGTTATCATTGGAAAGAATCTTAATTATTCACATTAAAACTTGTGTTTTGATGCACATACCAATCTGCAGTAGGCTTCCATTTTAATCAATCCAGCTGTCTACAGGCCACATAACTGCTTTCTTCCATTTACAGTCAGCGTGTATCCACAGTGGGCCAGAATGCAGGCGACCCATACTCAATTCTGTACCTGAACGTGTCTTGTATAGACACAGATGGAGGACTGAAGCTGCTGCTGCTCTGCTGACATGCTTCTCATACTACACCTCCTTTGTAGACATGTTGTATGAGAGAATAGCCACACTAGTGTACTATAGTCCTGCTAATCTGTGGCTCTGTGGCTCTGTACTTAAGATTAGATAAGACAAACCTTTATTCGACCCACAGTGGGGAAATTTGCAAATTTTACTTAGACACAGTAGTGATCTGAGCTAAATGCACACATAGCATAGAACACATATAATGCTCACAATGACAATGCTAACATGTTGATGTTTAGCAAGTTTAATGTTTACCACCTTAGATGAGTGCATAAGTCAAGCCAAAACCTGCAGTTCCTAGAATGAACACTAGGGACAGGCTCCAAAAGGGAGTCAATTACATTTGGCCAGCATGTTAAAATGTCTAACTTTACAGCAGAAGAAAACATGGTTACAGCCTGGTACAAATGAAGAGTGACATCACTTTGATTGACAGCTGCCTGCTGGCTGTCAGCTCCAAATACGAAGCTCATTCAGTCACTGAACTTCACCTGTATTTGTGCTGTTTTTGCCTTTGGATATTTTTTCATGTAAATACTGGATAAATAACTGGGCTTGCTCAGTGGTTAATTGTACTACCAGACTGTCCAAAAGTCAGCGCTCCCATTTTTTCGTTTACTAATAAGTAGCCAGTTAATGAATTAGCATTGGGCTCCAGCTAGCTGCTGCCGGCTGTGTGGTGTCTTTGTCCGGGACGTCTGCGCTGTTTTCTCGGTGTGTTTGTTCTGGTGTTTGTGGAGCTGCTTGTTGGCTGGAGTTGTTGGCTGCTGTGTTGACTGTGTTTCTCTCGGGCGTCCAGGACGAGTTTCTCCGGGGGGAGACGGTGGAGGTTCAGCTAAGCTAACGATGCTAATGGGAGCGTCTGGTAGCCTCAGTTATTAAACCTGCTGAAGTCAAAACGTAATAACAAGTGTTATAATTTATGGTGTTAATACTTTGAATAAAAGCCGTCTGTGTGAGGCTGGAAAATAAATGTTAGCTAACTAACGTTATGTAATCTTAAACAGAACTGTGTGCAAATACAATAAAGTTTTTGTAACTTCAAAATATTAATGTCTCATTTCTGAATGTTCCCAGAAATAGCGTTAACCCAGATGTTGTTATTGGTTAAGCTGGAGTTGGTTATTGAAGCTAAACAGTAACATAAAATTTGACGTTCCACGAACTCAATTGTTATTATTTATATTTATATTATTGCTAAAACAGAAATTTTAAGTTTATTATACTCCTGAAACTGACTGACTGTGATCGGCTGGAGGCTGAAATGTTGACATATAACATTACGCTAGTTTATTAAAGTACCGTAACCGGTGCCGAAGCCGGTCAGTACCACTGCGTTAGCCAGCTAGCTCGGTGAGCATGTTTCATTAAACAGGCTTCATTCAGCTCCACCCTCGCTCCACCTCTTTGTCCATATTTGGATTAACCGGCATCAGGCAATGTCCCCACTGCCAAGATGGCAGTGTACTATAATTGGCTTCAAAATTGCTCAGAGGACCATTAAAATGATTACTATTCATCCTGAGGGGGACATGACTGTCTGTACCAAATTTCAATCCATTCAAAAGTTAATGAGATTTTAGTTTAACAAGTTGCTGATGTCAGCCTAAAAAACTGTTTAGGGTGAG